>CM059230.1:12597392-13292392 GCA_030347435.1 Clarias fuscus | reverse complement strand
AAATGTCCATTGTTAATATAGTTAAAGACTTCACACTTACTGTTGAATTCACGCACAAAACTTGATCCAAAGGGCGATTTGTAAACAATTAAACAGTCCATAAACAACTATTCAGCGGCAGCGTTTGTGTCAGTCCGCTTCACCAAAACTCAAATCTGTGAGGGAGGGGGAGGTCACGTGTGTCTGTGTCTCTTCGTGAGTGTGTGATGTGTGGTGTGATACCTCCATCTAGTGGCCATAGTTTAGTACTGCAGGAGTTAGTTTATGCAATTTAAAGCAATTAGTTAATAAACAAAATATTGTTGGGAGGCGTATGAGCATAACAAAATCGTGAAACTCAAGAAATTTACTCAGAACCAGTTGTACCTTCTATGTAAAATGTTTGGAGACATTAGGACTTTCCACTTGTTGGATATGAGTATCCTAGTTTTCCTTAAAATTTTACCTTGCCATAGCAACACTATTCAACGTATCAAAAAGTCCTTTACAGTGTGACATCAGCCGTGTCTTCCAATTATTGTGCCTGATTTTGAAGCCAATTTGCTGAAAATTAACCACAAAAGAATTTAATTTCTGAAAGTAGACACTTTCTGCTGCCAGTTGGTGGCGCTATGACTGAGACTCACGGGACCCATGTCACTGTGAGCAGGACTCTTCTCTTAACCTACTGCTGAGGTTTGATGAATGTCACTCAATTTATACAGAAGTTATTAGCCACTTCCTGTTTCCTGTTATTCGCCGTATTTTTAAGGGCTCGCCACGGCCGACCCGTTTAAGATATCAACCAGCCGTTCACAATATTAGATCCTCAATGTCTTGAGATTATATTAGACCCTGTTTGGTCAAAAACATATGAATCCTGTAAGAGTAGTATATCACATTCCAATGGGTGCGTTTATCAAACAACGCAAAATAACCGACTTCCTGTTCAGCGGATTCCATGACATGGGTTATGCAAGTTGTTCACCTCAATGAGATCTAAATTTATACTGGGTCTCATTCATATATGTGAAAATGGATATGAGTTATGCAGCTTAAACTTTACAAAGTTCCAGGGGGCGCTGTACAGGCCCTGTGGCACGCCCGGGCTCCAGGCTCTCAGGGCTTCCTCACAATCAGTGAGAGTCTACACCCATACAATTTTGGAACCGTAGGTCTTTCCACTTGTAAGATATGAGAAGAATAATTTTCTTAGATTTTTTCTTGAGTTAAATCGTCACCATAGCAACACGATTCAAATTAGAAAAAAATCCTTCATGATTTCAAATGACCCATGTGTTTTCATTATTCTGACTGATTTTGAACCAAATCAGGTGAAAGTAAAGGACAAAATATTACTGATTTCCAAAAGTGACACACTTCCTGCTGCCACTTGGTGGCGCTATGACATAGACTCAAGATTCTCATATGATGTGATCAGCTTCCTACTCTTAACATACCTGTAAAGTTTCATGTGCATAACTTAATGTACACAGAAGTTATTAGCCACTTCCTGTTTCATTTTATTCGCCATAATTTTAAAGCGTCGCCACGGCCGAACCGTTCGAGGTATCAAAAAGATCTCTGCAATTTTGCATCGGCAACTTGTTTAGATCATATTTAGCTGGTTTGGTGCGAATTGTAAAAATTTCCTAGGAGGAGTTTATCACATTCCATTGGGTGCGTTTTGCAAACAACTCAAAATAACTCACTTCCTGTTGATTAGACCTGATGACATGCAGCGCGAAACTTGTTCAGTTTGATGAGATCTAAATGTTCACCGAGTTTTATAAGTATACGTGCAAGTGTGTCTGAGCTATAAGGCAAGACTCTGTAGGGGGCGCTGTGCGGGGCGTGTGCGACGCCCCGGGCCGAGCCCCACTGAGGACCTGTTGGCCGCAGATTCCAATCTGTGTGCAAATTTTGGTGAGTTTTTGAGTATGTTAAGAGGCCCGAAAGTGCCCGGATGATTGAAAGAAAAATAATAAAAAAAAAAAAAATTAAAGTTGCAAGCAACGATGACGGGCCCAAGCAACGGGCGCGGTCCCCACCCCGGGCGCACCGCACAACCTGCGTGTTATTCGAGTGTGTCAAAACCTCGAAAAAGTCATTGGCACCCAGTTGCACCGCGGAACTTGCACACAGAACGTCACACATCATACTGGGCTAATATCAGTTTGGGCCCTAAATATGTGTGTGTGTGTGTGTGTGTGTGTGTGTGACTAGTTAATGTGTCAGTCTGTCTCTGATGAGTAAATGTGTTTTTGCGTGTTTGTGTGTGTGTGGTGTGTGAGTCTGTGTGTTAACATTAGTGATGTGTGTGTTAGTATGTCTAAGACATGTGACTTGTTAGTGGATGTGTGTGTTTCTGCGTGAGGGTGTGTGAGACAGAGATGTGAGTGTGTGAGTGTTATAATTTGTGATGTTATAATGTGTGTTTATGTAGGTGCTCATTTGTGTATTGTACGAGTGTATTTGTTTGTGTGTGCATGCATGTGTGTGCGTGTGTGTGAGAGGTGTTTTTTTGTGTGTGTGTGTGTGTGTGTGTGTGTGTGTGTGTGTGTTTCTGTGTGTGTGTTTATTTAGTGTGTTAACATTAGTGATGTGTGCTTGTGTTTGTGCATGTTTGTGTGTATGGTGTGTTCAAATATTAGTGATTTGTGTGTGATTAATAATTGTTGGGTGTAAGTTTAAGACATTATCACGGCTGACCCGTTTGAGATATCAAAATGTGTGATGTGTGTGTGAGAGTGAGGGAGAGAGGTGTGTGACAGTGATGTGATGTGATGTGTGTGTGTGAGAGAGAGTGAGGGAGAGAGGTGTGTGACATGTAGATGTGTCAGTCTGTGTGTGACGAGTAAATGTGCTTGTGTGAGTTTGTGTATATGGTGTGTGTGTGTGTGTGTGTGTGTGTATGGTGTGTGAGTCTGTGTGTTAATATTGGTGATGTGTGTTATGAATAATTTATCGGTGTAAGTTTAAGGATGTTCCTGAATGTGATGTCACTGTCTGTGTCACTGAATATAATGAGTGTGTGTGTGTGGTGTGTAAGTCTGTGTTAACAGTAGTGTGTGTTAGTATGTTTAAGATATGTGACTTGTTAATGGGTGTGTGTGTTTCTGCGTGAGGGTGTGTGAGACAGAGATGTGAGTGTGTGAGTGTTACAATTTGTGATGTTATAATGTGTGTGCATGTGTGTGATGTACGAGTGTACTTGTTTGTGTGTGTGCATGCATGTGTGTGAGATATCTTTGTGTTTGTGTGTGTGTTTATTTAGTGTGTTAACATTAGTGATGTGTGCTTGTGTTTGTGCATGTTTGTGTGTATGGTGTCTGCATCTGTGTGTTAATATTAGTGATGTGTGTGTTATTAATAATTGTTGGGTGTAAGTTTAAGACATTATCACGGCTGATACGTTTGAGATATCAAAATGTGTGATGTGTGTGTGAGAGTGAGGGAGAGAGGTGTGTGACAGTGATGTGATGTGAGGTCAAGTTTGAGTATGACACGCAATGGGTTTTATTTGATGCTGATGCTGGATCAGTCTTTGGCTTGTCCTGTGTGTGTGTGTGTGTGTGTGTGTGTGTGTGTGTGTGTGTGTGTGTGTGAGAGAGAGAGAGAGAGAGAGAGTGAGGGAGAGAGGTGTGTGACATGTAGATGTGTCAGTCTGTGTGTGACGAGTAAATGTGCTTGTGTGAGTTTGTGTATATGGTGTGTGTGTGTGTGTTTGTTTGTAGATGTTTGTGTGTATGGTGTGTGAGTCTGTGTGTGAACATTAGTGATGTGTGTGATAAATAATTTATCGGTGTAAGTTTAAGGATGTTCCTGAATGTGATGTCACATATAATGTGTGTGTGTATGTTGTACAGTGGGCAATTTAAATGTTTGTATTGTTTATTTTTTATAATTTCTGCATATGTTTAAATAGTAAACATGAAGGCATAGTAAAGGAAAAGGGGAAAGACCTGACTGCAGAATAACTGCCTACTACTGCCATCTACTGGACATATTTTATTACTGCAGGAGTCAGTGGACACAGTTCAGACCAAGGCTGATAAATATACTGTAAAAATTGTTGGGAGCTGTGTGAGCATCACAAAAACATGAAACTCAAGAAATCTACTCAGAAGCAGTTGTTCCTTCTACCTAAAATGTTTGGGCACATTAGGACTTTCCACTTGGTGGATATAAGTATCTTATATTTGCTCAAAATTATATGTTGCCATAGCAACACTATTCAACGTATCAAAAAGTCCTTTACAGTGTGACATCAGCCGTGTCTTCCAATTATTGTGCCTGATTTTGAAGCCAATTTGCTGAAAATTAGTCACAAAAGAATTTAATTTCTAAAAGTAGACACTTTCTGCTGCCAGTTGGTGGCGCTATGACTGAGACTCACGGGACCCATGTCACTGTGAGCAGGTTTCTTCTCTTAACCTACTGCTGAGGTTTGATGAACGTCACTCAATTTATACAGAAGTTATTAGCCACTTCCTGTTTCCTGTTATTCGCCGTAGGTTTAAGGGCTCGCCACGGCCGACCCGTTTAAGATATCAACCAGCCCTTCACAATATTAGATCCTCAATGTCTTGAGATTATATTAGACCCTGTTTGGTCAAAAACCTATTAATCCTGTAAGAGTAGTAGATCACATTCCAATGGGTGCGTTTTTCAAACAACGCCAAATAACTGACTTCCTGTTCAGCGGATTCCATGACATGGGGTATGCAAGTTGTTCATCTCAATGAGATCTAAATTTATACTGGGTCTCATTCATATATGTGAAAGTGGATATGAGTTATGCAGCTGAAACTTTACAAAGTTCCAGGGGGCGCTGTACAGGCCCTGTGCCACGCCCGGGCTCCAGGCTCTCAGGGCTTCCTCACAATCAGTGAGAGTCTACACCCATACAATTTGGGACCCGTAGGTCTTTCCACTCGTAAGATATGAGAAGAATAGTTGTCTTCGATTTTTTCTTGAGTTAAATCGTCACCATAGCAACACGATTCAAATTAGAAAAAAAATCCTTCATGATTTCAAATGACCCATGTCTTTTCATTATTCTGACTGATTTTGAACCAAATCAGGTGAAAGTAAAGGACAAAATATTACTGATTTCCAAAAGTGACACACTTCCTGCTGCCACTTGGTGGCGCTATGACATAGACTCATGGTTGTCATATGATGTGATCAGCTTCCTGCTCTTAACATACCTGTAAAGTTTCATGTGCCTAACTTAATGTACACAGAAGTTATTAGCCACTTCCTGTTTCATTTTATTCGCCTTAATTTTAAAGCGTCGCCACGGCCGAACCGTTCGAGGTATCAAAAAGATCTCTGCAATTTTGCATCGGCAACTTGTTTAGATCATATTTAGCTGGTTTGGTGCGAATTGTAAAAAGTTCCTAGGAGGAGTATTTCAAATTCCATTGCGTGCGTTTTGCAAACAACTCAAAATAACTCACTTCCTGTTGATTAGTCCTGATGACATGCAGCGCGAAACTTGTTCAGTTTGATGAGATCTAAATGTTCACCGAGTTTTATAAGTATACGTGCAAGTGTGTCTGAGCTATAAGGCAAGACTCTGTAGGGGGCGCTGTGCGGGGCGTGTGCGACGCCCCGGGCCGAGCCCCACTGAGGACCTGTTGGCCGCAGATTCCAATCTGTCTGCAAATTTTGGTGAGTTTTTGAGTATGTTAAGAGGCCCGAAAGTGCCCGGATGATTGAAAGAAAAATAATAAAAAAAAAAAATAAAAAAAAAAAAAATAATCCTAACGAAAACAATAGGGCCCTGCGCACTCAGTGCTTGGGCCCTAATAATTAGACAAAAGGGCAATATTATTTTTACAAACAACACATACACAATCACACACACATGCATGCATTCACACATACATACAGTACATACTGTACAGTGCACAGACATACAGTATGCTTTCACTCACACGCGCACACACACACTATTAGGAGAAAGGACTTTGTGTCTTCATTTTAATTATTGATCAGTAGTGAACCATGGTAACAGTCTGAATGTACAGTAAGTGCTAAATTGATTAGATCAGTTACTGGCTTGATAAAGGCTAACTCCATTAGTGCGATCTGTATTTAAGGTCTGAGATCTTTAGATTCAAATTTGATTATAGAAGAAGGATCAGATGCCCTTAATGGCATTTTGGGCTACACAATGTGAAATGGAAGCAAATTAATAGTTTAATTAAATAGTCACAGCAATTTAAAAACAGAAAGGAAAACGTCTAGCTACACCAATTACCATTACAGTTTCTGATTAATGAATTAAAAAAAAAAAACATCTCCCTGTCCTGCACATCCAGAATCATGAGGCTGTACAGTATACTGATTCGACTGATTTGAGAAATGAATTTTTTTTTAAGTGAGGCATCTCGGACATGTTTTGTGTTACTGCCTCATTTATGCTTGTATATCATATACAGTCTGGGTCATAAATGTTTGGACCATGATAAAATGTAATAATTTTACAGCTCCGCAATGGATTTGAAATGAAGACATCAAGATGTGTTTGGGTGTAAACTTTAAGCTTTAAGAAAAATTGACGTTTTAGTAATTCTCCTATTCTCCAGTACACTAAGTAAAACATAACAGCTGTTTTACTTATGGATCTGCAGAAATCTGTATTCAACACTACTGATTATGTTCAAGCAAAGAGCTTTTCTTTGACTGTATTTATTTTATTGCTCTTTAATGCTCTTTGTAGAAGTGTTTTTTATGTAGAAATGTTTTCAAAGTCATCTTTGCTTATGGCATTTTTTTGTATGTGCCAAAGACGTTTGCACAGTACTATAAGTTAAACAGCTGTTAGTTTTTACTGAGCTTGTTGGAGAAAATGAATTCTTCTGCAAACTACTGTGCAGTCGATGACCGCCTAACTGGAACACGCTGAATGTTTGATCAGGCCTTCACTACAGCTAGTTCAATTGCTGCTTGTTTGTGGCTCATTCTGCCTAAGCAGCTCAGCTGGAGTGAGATCAGGTGACTGAATTGGCTGTTTTTACAGTAAATCATCACATTTTTCTACTGTATGATGCTCAATCTTATCTTTTGGTTTTGTAGCATTTGACTGAATCTGAGTGGGAACGTATATATTCATACATACTTGCTATACCATGTTATCTTGTTTTTGTCTGTCCAAAACGGTTGTTCCACAACTAATGTAGGCCTGCAAACAAATTGGCGCATATTCAGTCGATCCTGTGGAGACAGGTTTGGGGCTATAAGGGTAATGAAGCTCACTAGTAATACCAGTTTGTTGAGTTGTCAGTGAGCCTGAAACGGAAAACAGATTCTGTAAAGAAAGGGTTGGATACACAAAGTAGAATAAAGTGTTGTTAAGGAAAACTATAACTTTAAAAAAAAATAAATTATTTACTATATTTCTAAAGAAAACCTGAGACACAAGTATGCTTTCAAAAATAAATGATTTTATACGGCGGCTTTATGTTCACTCATGATACAGAGTTAACTCCATGTCTTTCTTGCTCTGTTCAAGCAAACATATTTTAAAGACATTTTAAAATTGTGGCCAAACTCGAACAGTAGTGCGCTGTGTCCCAGCACAGTCAGTCAGTTGCATTTGAATGTTTATTGTTTGTTGTTTACAGGAGCTTTGGAGGTGTCCCGCCGCAGTCCATTAGCTTGTTGGTTCAGTGCGATGCTGTACTGTTTCGGGGGAGCAATTCTCTCAGGAGTCATCATGGCTGAAGCTCCAGTCGAGCCCCTGGCCAACAGCACCAACATTCTGCTCGCTTCATTAATGTGGTCAGTACACCACACCTATAACACACCTTATCCTCAGTAAGGAGCAAATATTCACACAGGTTTATATAAGCATGACTCGCATTATCTACTGATGTGGCCTGGCAAAAAGGAAAAAAAAAAATCCTTTTTCCAACCAACCAGGTAGCACAGTGGCGTAGTGGTTAGCACTGTGGCCTCGGACCTCCAGGATTGAGTGTTTGAGTGTGGATTTACTCCGTCATGAACTATTAAGTACATCTTCATGTTTTATGATATGATATGAAATAAGTAGGTTTTATTATATTTGTTTGGCATTTTCAGTTACTTGGTTGTAGTAGGTGGCGTTTAGTTCTACACCTGTGAGTTTTCATTACATTGTGTGTGTGTGTGGAAATTTATACTATGAAACATTGATAGATTTTTGCTGTGGTTTTTTAAATTATTTTTTTTAAACAATGCAACTTCACCAAGTGTTTGTGATCTCTAGTCATTATTTTTTTCTGACCACATTTCTTTCAGGAAGTTAATGGTTCAGCACCATCTTTCCATGTTTTAATAGCACATTGCACAGAAACCCAGTTCCAGTTATTTTAACAATCGTCTTAGATGATTTCTTTGATTGCTACAGGCCAACAATTTGACCTTTCTAAAACGGCAAATTTTTAAATTAAAATTCTTTGGTTTAGCGGTATATCAATCTGTCTGTGTAATCATTGGGGAAACGAGTTAGTTCATGTTATCAGCAACTTCATGTAGATATGATCTTCACTAGACAGCATCTTTTTTGTTCTTTTTCTGGAAGGCAATAATTCAAACACCGCTTGCCATGTTTATGAGAAGCTACAAATCGTAATCCAGTCTAGCCTGAATTCTTTACCTACTAAACATAACATACTACACAACTAACTGTAACCTGTAGTAATTTGTGTCTAACATTTCTCTTGAGCTGATGACGTAACGAGGATAAATGTGGAAAAGGGGAGTCTCTCCTGTGTGAAATGCCACAGTGACCGTGCATGTGTTCCCTACCAAAAGCTGATCCCTGGTCAAAGGTGTGTGTGTGTGTGTGTGTGTGTGTGCATGTGTGTGCGCAAGTGTGTTTGAACTTTTGAGTAAAAGTATTGGTATAAAAGCAGTAAAAGCAGAGAAGCAAAAGGGAACTTTTTATTGATCTTAGTAGGATTGTTCTGCCCTCTGGTGGATAAAGAAAGCACTGCACATTACAAGTCACAAATCTGTACAAGATTGTCATTATACGTGATTTAATAATATTTAAATACAATTTAAAAAATGTGTACAGGATATTCAGCAGCAGGATTGTGTGTAAAGCCATTTCCTCTTTTTCATTGCGACTTCTGGCTGTGTGACGTTTACTCATAGCAGATATAAAACTTTTTATTTTAAAGGTTTTAATTATACATTAAGACTAATTGAACGAATTGGCAAAGTGAATCATTAGCATAGAATGAAAGGTAAAAGCTAAAATGAGTCAAACCAATTATACATTGTAGGTCTTTCATAGTATTAAAATAGCAGGTATTCAACTTGTCATTTGTCTCATTTAAAACCTGAAATCTTTTTGCGGACGGAAAGGAAAAATGTCTGTATGTCATTAGACTGTTACAATGATTTTCTTTCCCCACATCTCATAGTGTCAGTAGAGGTGCAGAGACATATTCTGCTTTTATAGTAAAAGAAAAAAAGAAATCTCTCACTCACACACACGCACACACACACACACACACACACACACACAAGCACGCACACACACTTTTTTGCATGAGCGTCTACGATAATGAAGCGCAAATTACACTAATGGACGATTAATTGACCACTTTCCGGGCTCTGAGACTGAGATGGCCAATTAAGCAATTAGCCATGCTGCTGCTGTGTGTGTGTGTGTGTGTGTGTGTGTGTGTGTGTGTGTGTCTGTGTGTCTGTGTGTCTGTGTGTCTGTGTGTCTGTGTGTGTGTGTGTGTGTGTGTGTGTGTGTGTGTGTGCGCACACGTTTGAATAGAAAAACTCATGTTTCCTTTCCTGTCTACAATCGCACATGATTGCACATGCTTATCCACCGCAAACTAATATGAAAATTGATTAATTATTATTTAATTATTTACATGCTGAAGATACTGAAGTGTCCATAAACTCTCGTCCCAACATGTGTCATTCAGCAGACCAGCTTACAAAATTTACAAATAGATAAACATAAGAAATTTTACAGCGATTTTCTAACCGGAGTGATTTAATGCTAGTTTATAATGGTGTAGGTGGTAAAGTGCATAAATAATGGTTAAAAAAAAAAATAGAGTTGTTGTGTAAAAGGCAATTTATATCATTGCAAAGAAAGTGAGATGGTCTACATGTTATCAGAAGATCTTTACAAAAAGAACAGATATATGAATGTAAAGCTGAAAAATCTCGTTCCACCCCTGCGGTACCTGCACACTAGGGCAGTGAGACATTGCACTGTGAGCATTTTTAAACCTCATGCTAAACCTCATGCTGTGTGCACACCAGCAGGTGACAAGTCGCGTGTAAAAATTTTTTTATGAATGAAGGTATGAAACCGAATGACATTTACAGAAGACTTAAAGCACAGTCCAGTGATGAGACTCTTAGCTGCAGTAAAACATTGGAATGGTTCAGACGTTTTAAAGAAGGCTGCAGATTGTCATGGTGCAAAGTACATCTACAGTACAATGCCAGTGAAATGCAGTTAGCATGTAATGTCAAGAAGATAGCTTATTATGCATATGCACATGAATGAGCCCACTGCAGTCATTCCCAGTCATGAACATTTAGTGAGTGGAACACCTGATTCTTGAAAATTGATGGATAACTTGTTGGCAACTTGCAGAGAGAACTGTACACATATTCACAAACACCCCTTGCATAGTACAGGAACTCTGCTGGGAGTTACTGCCCCATCCCATGTACAGTCCTGACCTCTCTCTAAGCCATTTCCACATGTTTGGACCATTTAAAGGAGTTCCTGGAGCAGGCGGTCTGATCATGTCTCCGGTGTAAAGCGAAAACTTTGTACCTTGTTTGTATCCAATCACCAGTGAAACGCTGGAATAAAAAAATTATTGGATTATATAGAGAATAAAAGTGGCTGTGCTCTCATAACTGTGTTCTGTTATTCTGCACAATGAAAAGTCCCTGTTTGACATGAACACCCCTTGTAGCTTCTCTTTTGGGTGTGTAGGGTGGATGGGGCCTGTCCAGCTGCACAGTTACTAGATTAAAGCATTTTTATTTTATTTCATTTTTTTTTTTTTTTTTAACATCAGGAGCTGTTTTCATGTAACAAAATGCACACTGATTCAAACACTTTGTCACATACTGTATTATTGTATTGACCTACATTAGCCATGGGATGAGTCTGGGGAATCATGGGGATTTGTTATGATTAGTTGCTTTACTGCTTTTTTGCATAAGAATTATCCCAACTTCAGGTTCTTTGACTGCTATTCTGATCTGTTAGGAGTCTACAGCGAGGCTATGAAGTGAAATGTCCAAGAAGTTCTCAGGAATATATGGGTAGACCTCGTGTGAAGTTTGCGGCAAGAAGTAAAACATCAGCTGTATACACGAAAATAATGTGATTTTATAAACGTTCTCTGTGTCTTTGCAGGTATATGGTGTTTTATTGTCCTCAGGATGTGGCATACTCGTGCACCACCATCCTGCCTATTCGTCTAGTTCTCACAGCTATGAAGGAAGTGACGCGTACATGGAAGGTTTTGGGCGGAGTTACTCAGGCGAGCAAGAAGTACAAAGACAGCCTGTTTGTTATGATCGCAGTGGGCTGGGCTAAAGGTAAGGCATACAGGGTAGACCAACACACCGACAAGAAAAACTATTGTACTGCTGTCTGCATGATACATGGATGGAGATACAGTATGGTTCACACTCAAAGTCTCACAGTGCATTTGGTCTCTGTAGAAAGCAGGTAGTAGTGAACCGGTTCAGATGAATTAAACAATTGTTATTTTATATGTACTAAAATATTAATTTCCTGATTTTCCCTTCTTTTAAAGATTACCTTTCATGTACGTTATCTTTGGCACTCGTTTGTGTCTAAGAGATGAGATACGACATTTATTAGACCAAATTGCACAAAATTGATTGATTGCAGAATGACGCACAAGCGGAATTTCAGTTTACGCACAGCCGAATCAAAGCACAGAAATGAAACATTTAACAATGCTACACATGCATGTCATATACAAGATTCATAGGCAAAATCTCTGTTATGTTTAGAAGTGTAGAACGTGTGATCAACAATAATAATTATAATAGGTAATAATAATAGGAAGAAGACAAAGAAAAAGAGAAAGTGATTCTGGGGTACAGTCATGGCGTGTTATTCATACAGTATATTTTGTCTACATTATTCTGTATAATTGTATTTAATTTGGTCAGTTAATACAAAACGTTAATGCAGTTACACGTTAAATATTACTGCTTGAATCAACGTTTTTATACTCTGCCAGTCCGAAAGTCTGCAAAATAATTGAATTTATAATGAGAAACTAGGGAAACAACAGGCTGGAAGATAAACACTCCCTGTCTCTCTGTAGGTGCAGGTGGAGGCCTGATGAGTAATTTTGAGCAGCTGGTTCGAGGTATTTGGAAACCTGAAACCAATGAGCTTTTGAAGATGACATAGTGAGTTATACATCCACTGTAATGAGTTATGCATACTTTTTAATGACTTGCACACCCTCTGTAACGGGTTCTACATTATGCATTATAAGCACTCTGTAATGAATTATACCCTTTCTGTAATTAGTTATACAACCTCTTGGTAAGTGATGCACCCTTTTGGTGAGTTATAAGAACTCTGTAATGAGTTATACGCCATCTTGGTGAATTATACACCCTCTGTAATGGTGTGCGTGTGCGCGCACACGTTTGAATAGAAAAACTCATGTTTCCTTTCCTGTCTACAATCGCACATGATTGCACATGCTTATCCACCGCAAACTAATATGAAAATTGATTAATTATTATTCAATTATTTACATGCTGAAGATATTGAAGTGTCCATAAACTCTCGTCCCAATATGTCATTCAGCAGACCAGCTTACAAAATTTACAAATAGATAAACATAAGAAATTTTACAGCGATGAAACCAATAAACCTGAAACCAATGAGCTTTTGAAGATGACATAGTGAGTTATACATCCACTGTAATGAGTTATGCATACTTTTTAATGACTTGCACACCCTCTGTAACGGGTTCTACATTATGCATTATAAGCACTCTGTAATGAATTATACCCTTTCTGTAATTAGTTATACAACCTCTTGGTAAGTGATACACCCTCTGTAATGGGTTACAATGTCTCTTGGAGAGTTATACTGTACACCCTCTGTAATCAGTTAAACATTCTATGTAATGCCTTATACACCTTCTGTAATGCATTACACACCGTTTGTAAGGAGTTATACACCCTCTTGGTGAGTTATAAACACTTTGTAATGAGTTATACAGTACACTCTCTGTAATGAGTTATACATTTTATATAATGGGTTATAAAGTCTCTTGTGAATTATAAACACTCTGTAATGAGTTATAAACACTCTTGGTGAGTTGTAAACATGATGTATTAACAGCTGGCAAGGTCACCTAAAATAGCCGTCTTTATTATTGACCTGTCTGATTTTCACACCATTTCATTGCCTTGACCTCATTCAGTATTCAGTAATGTATGTGTTTGTATGTGTGTGTGTCTGTGTGTATGTGTTTGTCTGCTACAGCCCCACTAAGGTGACTCTGATCGGCTCAGTACTGTTCTCTCTGCAGCAGTGTCAGTATCTCCCCATGCAAAGGCCGCAGCTGATGCTCCTCTACACCGCCTTCATGGTCATCAATAAGGTGACATCATTAGCTCTCGTTAACGTCCTGTCCTCTACAACACGGTGTCACTACTACTGTGTAGTATACTATATAACGACACATCACACACCTTCATAAAGACATTGCAGTTTGGAATGAATCTAAAACATTAAAACCGGACAAATCACTTACAGGATTAATTCTGAGCTTATGAAGATAAAGTTATACGACAAACAGCTTTACTACAGTCTGCCCACATACATATTGTAAAAGATGATGCATCATACAGAAATCCCTGCTCAATGAAACAGATGCTTATCTGATTAATCCCCTTTTGACTCTTTCTATATTTTTTTTTATGGATTTTTAATTACTGGAGGTCTACTGTATACTCAGCAATGTTATGTGGCGTCAGCTGATGACCTGAATGTACTGAATGACCAGGTTATCATATCAATGCACTTTCTGGGAGCATGAGGAATCATGAAACACATAAACTGACCACAACATTTACAGAATACTCAAACTGAAAGGGGTCAAATGAAATATTACAGTGTGTGACTTATTTTGTATCCGTCTCTATGTGGATGTTGTTTGCCGATCAGTTTTATTGATGTTTCTTCACTCTTCAGTTGTGGTGTTTTCTGTTTAGTTTTATGGATGTTGTTCGTTGTGCAGTTGTGTAGATGTCGTTTGCTCTTCTGGTGTGTACAGTAGATGACGTTTGCTGTTTAGTTGTGTAGACATTGTTCGCTGTTGTGCAGATGTTTGCTGTTCATGTGTATAGCTTGCATTTGCTGTTCAGTTGCGTAGACGTCATTCGCTCTTCAGTTGTGTATACGACGTTTGCTGTTCCGTTGTGTAGACGACGTCCGCTCTTCGCTTGTGTAGACACCGTTTACTGTCGTGCAGATGTTGTTCGCTGTTCAGGTGTGTAGATGTTCATGGCAGGTTTCTGCTCATTATGCTGCTTGATTGTTATTAGCCCTGATTGCGTCATTAACTGCAGGATGATGATCCGCTAATGACCTGCCGTCTCGTATTTTATTCCTCTTCATCCCATCAGATGCGCTGCAGCTCTTTCTCTTTTCACTTGTCTTTTGCCTCATCATTTCCTCTAATTGCATCACTCCTCTTCATCCTGCGCACTCAGAGTGCTGCTGCTAGCTCACGCTCTCTCCCATGCTGCTATTAATACATCGCCGTCTCCCTGCTAGCCAGCAAACCTGTGACCCACCCGATCTCTTCTCCCATGTACACACCTTTCACACACCGTAACTTACAGTATCTTCTACACACCTTGCACACCTTGTAAGCCCTCTTTTTACACTTTGACATAAACTCTACATACCTTAACACACCTTCCACAAACCTTTCCACACACCCTCCAACCATTCTACAAACTTTTATACAACTTCTACACAACTTCCACAACCCTGACCAAACCTCTGCACACCGTAATACATCTTGCACACACCTTTACAGTCTTCCACACAGTTACTTGTTTTTGAATCACCTTTAAAGATTTCTACACACCTTCCACACACAATTACTTATATTTTTACACACCTTGCACACCTTCTAAACCCACTTTTCACACCTTGACACACCTTCCACACACCTCTACACAATTTCTACATACCTTTCACACATCTTTCCACACCTTTCACACGCCTGTATGCACGTTCTACTCACATTTACCTTTTTGTCCAAATACACACACTAGCTACACAACATCTGCACAAATGTACGTATAACATGCAAAGGTCAATGTACCATAGCCTACACACCTTACACACATTCTAGACACCCTTGCACAACTACTTCTGACAGTTGCATAATTTCTAGCCACCTCTACACAATGTCTATACATTTTTAAACACCTTAGTCACCTTTTACACAAAGATTTTACACTTTTATGCTCTTGCACATTTTAGCATGTATTCCTTCTATTTGTCTTTACTTATCTTCAGTACACCGTTATCCAACATGGACACATCATATATTCAGTTAACTTAAATTGTATTTGTCTAGCGCTTTTAACAATAGACATGATGGCAAAGAAGCTTTACTATGTAACTTTACTCACTTTCTCTACACCTTTATACATATTCTTGGCACCTTCCCACATTTTGACCGACCTTTTAAACCCCTTTCCACACACCTATTAAACACTTGGTGTACATCTCCACAATTTTACACACCTTCTACACTCTTTAACACCTCCTTCTACGCATTTTTTTTCATGACTGTGTCACACCTTCTACATGACATCAATTTAATAAAAGCTTAAAAAAAAAAAAAAAACACTGTTTTCTGTAGAATGCAGATTTTTTTGTTTGTTATATTTTATAGCTTCTCTCTGGATGATGATTATAATAATAATAATAATTATAATAATAATATTTTTTCTGTGTTTCAGACAAGGATGATGTTACTGGGCTCATCATTCTCTCTGTTTGCTCAGTTTGAGTCGGTTCTGTATGAGGTGCTGTTTGCACGACCTCTGACCTGTGCTCCCCTGACCAGTGAGAGCTGTTCCCACTCTCGCACCACTTCTTGCTCCAGCTCAGACACTAAAAGCTCTTCCTGCGTCACGAACGGCTCGTCTCTGCCACCTGAACAATCTAAAGACTCTGAGAAGGACAAGAAAAAAACTGAATGACACCTTTCTTCTTTTCTTTCTTTTTTTTTTCTTCCTGCACTACTGTGATCTTTTCTCTAAAACACTTTTCCACTTTGGCATATGGGTAAAATGGAGATAAATTAATTTATTCCTAAATGTAGCAGTATTTTTTTTTTTTTTTTTTTTTTTTTTTACAATTCAAGGTTTAGCTTGAACCTTCATATAACAGTAATGCTGAATATTTGTAGAAAATACCTTATTAATTATTTACAAGCCTTTTATCTGTATATTTGCGGTGGATCTGTAAATATTTCTATTCTGATTTTATAAACCAAATCTATTCTCACAATTATATTTTATATTATTTATATTGAGAGATTACAATATATGCTGGTGTATTGAAATGCTCTGCCTGCTCAACTGCATTCCAGAAAAAAATAAATTGAAAATATAATGTAAAATTCAGTAACATTGGTGTGTTTACATGCATTTTCTTGTACACACTTTCACCCGTGGTTGCCGTTTTGACATCGCACACAGCAATGTAAAGTATTATCACTGTAATAATATACTCATTCTAACCTACATTGAATCTATTTTCAATTTAACCACTGAGCTGCCTACTCAGATTTTTATCGCTGTGGCCTCACATCTCTGGGGTTGAGGGTTTGATTCCTGTCTCAGGTCAGTGTGCATGGAGTTTGAATGTTCACCTGGTGCTTGGTGGGTTTCCTGATGCAGTCCAAAGACAGGCAGATCAGGCCAATTGGTGTTCCCAAATTGCCCATATTGTGTGTGTGTGCACCCTGCGATAGATTGGCATTGAACCGGGTTGCTTGGGCCTGGAGCCTTTCCCAGGAGACAGGATAAGCGTATAGGAATCCTATATATATAAACGAATTTTTTCATATAGGAGATGAATAAATGAAATTTGCGTTTGTCTTTCGGCTGCTCCCATCAAGGGGCCGCCTCAGCGGACCATCCGATTCGCAAACAACTTGGCACAGGTTTTAAGCCGGATACCCTTCCTGGCGCACCCTCCTATTTTATCTGGGCTTGGGACCGGCACTGCATCTAGTGGCTTAAATTTGGGCATTGACCCCAGGCCTTTCGTATGGCAGGTGGGAAACCTACCACTGGGTCACCAATGCCCTTGAATGAATGAAATCTCTGTACTGAATAAAATTATAAAACTAACAATTTTCTCTTCATGAGAAAACAACAGACATTCCACAAAGATATAATATAATACAAATACAAAAAGCAAGACCTCTGTGTGCGTGTGTATATGTTGTCCACTAGGGGGGGTGTTTTCCCCTCAGTGGGTTTGCCCCCCCCCCAGAGGAATGGTTTGAGCCAAACGCGCAGAGTGACACAACGGCCGTCAAAACAGACACAAAGCGCGCGTGCATGCACACGCACGCACGCAACGCGCGTGCACGACGCACCATCCAGAGCCGTCGTCTTTGTCTTTCGTGTCTTTATAAGTGAAATACAATCGGTTTATTATTAATATAATGAATGACACCGTGTATGAGTCTTAATAACAGGGAAGAGAGAGAGACAGAAAGATGACATTAATATGAAAACAGTGACCAATTGATTCAACTGCAGCTTTTTTGCTCTGGAGAATCAACTCTCTCTCTCTCTCTCTCTCTCTCTCTCTATTACCCTCTGTGTGTGGTTATTTATTATGAGTTACACTAGGTTTACATGTTGAGGAATATTGAATTTGAAAATGTGAAAAAGTTGTGAACGCTAGCTGAAGCTGCTAGCTTCATGCATTGCACCGTTGGCACGCGCCTGGCTGATTAGGTAACTGCTTGGATGTGTAGGTGTACTGGTGTTCCTAATAAAATGCTAGATGAGCTTATACTCACTGAACACTTTATTCGAAACATCTGTACAGCTAATCACTCATGCAATATCTAATCAGGCAATCATGTGCCAACAGTGCAATGCATAAAACCATGCAGATACAAGCCAGGAGCTTCGGCTAGTGATCACCAGAATGGAGTAAACGCAGTGATTTTGATCACTGGGACCAAATGGGCTGCTTTGAGTTTTTCTATAACTGCTAATCATCCCACATACAGCGCAATAAAGATAAAACATCAAGTCAGTGGCTGTTCTGTGGTCTGGAATGGCTTGTTGATGAGAGAAATCAGTGGAGAATGGCCGCACTGGTTTGAGCTGACAGTAACTCAGATAACCATTCTGTACAACCGTGGTAAGCAGAAAAGCAGGTCAGAATGCACAGCACATCAAACCTTAAAGCAGATGGGCTACAATAACGGAAGACAACATCAGATTCCACTTCCGTCAGAAAGCTGAAGTCACAGTGGTCACACGAAAACTGGACAGACGAACACTTGAAAATTTTGTCTGCTCAGAAGATGCTGATTTCTGCTGAGGTAGTAGGGTAGTAGGGTCAGAATTTGGCACCAACAGCGTGAAACCATGAGCCGTCGTCTGCCTTGAACCTAACCTGCCTTGTGTCAACAGTCGAGGCTGGTGGAGATGGTGTAATGGTGTGGAAATTATTTCTAGGCACACACTTGCCTCAGTATTATCAGTTATTGCTTATTGATTAAGTATATTTACAGTAGGGATTGTGTACCCCTTAATGACCACATCGCTTCATTCTAAAGGACATTTAGCATGATGAGGTATAATGTTACAAAAAAAAAAAAATCTTCTCAAACTTGTTTCATGAACATGACAAGAACCAGTCCAGTGTCCTTTGTTGTCCTTTCCAGTCATCAGATCTGAATCCAATAGACCACCTTTGGGATGTGTTAGAATGGCAAAATAAAAGTGCACCTGAAAAATCTGCATGAATTACATGCGGAAATCAATTCAACATGAAACAAAATCTTAAAGGAATGTTTTGAACATCTTGTGGAATACATGCTGTGAAGAACTGAGCCTCCTACTCTGATGCACTTATCCCAGCATTTCACCAGAGCTTGGATAGTATCAAGGTGGAACGTTTTCTCAGTATGCCAGAGCCACGATCAGACTGCCTGCTTACCATACATGTAACGCCGGCCTCCCAGGAACCCCTTTGAAAGCCCAAACATGTGTAAATGACTGGGAGCGAGGTCAGGAGCGAAGTCAGGATATGGCAATAGCTCCAAGCTGAGTCCCTGTAATGTGAAAGTGCGGTTGGGTTATCCATCGATTTTCCTGAATCAGACGTTCCACTTGCTGAATGTTCACAGGAATGATTGCAGTGGGCTCTGAGCCACCTCAGCCAGGTTCTTCATTCACGGATATACAACTTTTTTTTAAACCTTTGCAAAATTCTAATATTTTACTGCGGCTAATAGTCTCACTGCCGTCTAATAGTCTCACGACACCTTCTGAATATGTAAATGGTTTTATTCACAAGAAATTTCATCCTCGGTAGTCCCCGGTAGAGCGCCCCTAGTAGTTTACAAAAATATCATTGAGTATTCTCCCGAAAAAACAATGATATAGTTTGACTGATAGTCTGATAGGGAACTCCCTGTTGGAGGGTTTACCATAGAACCTTTAAGGGTTCCCTCGGATGTTAGTAAAAACATTCTAGGGAGCTTAATTTTTTTTCTAAAAGAAAACAAAAACAAAACTTGTATACCTGGGAAAAAACCTAGGAGTTTAGGCATCTGGAAAATGCGAAAATTGGATTTTCTTCCTTTTCACTGTCTGACTTTGACATCAAGGACAAAAAGAACTGTATTTTCTGCTTTTCTGTTCGCTCACGACTGCAACTAGTCTAGTTTTGATTTGAATTGACTGCAGAATGATTTCTTTACATAACCACGATTTATAATATTAAATAATGATGATTAAAAGATAAAACGTCAGCCATAACACTGTTATAAATTAAGAGCTGTTCTGAGAACATTGTTCAAACAGACTACCTGTCGGGTATTTTTGATTATTAATATTCTGTCTGTTTTCCCTCGCAGCGGCGAGACATCAGAGCCTCAGTAGATAATAAAAATAAGAAGGAGCTATTAATCTGAGGAAGATTACCGGCAAACATTCTTTTATCCTGTTGGAATATAGGCAGCAAGTGGACATTTATTTACACCAAAAACCTCCAAAAACCAGACAAACAAATCAGATGTGTGTTTATTTGTGTGCAAAAAAAAAATCTGGATTTTTTTCAATATGGAAAAATAAGAATCTACTCACTGGCGTTTCTCATTGCTTATAGTATTTAATTTGTTATGTAAGTATGTGTGTGTTTGTTCCCTGCAATGGGTTGGCACCTCACCCAGGGTGTACCCTGCCTAATCCCTAAGTTCCTTGGGATAGGCTCCAGGCAGTATGGATAAAGGATGAATATTAGGGGCTGGGCCTACGGTTAGGATTATGGAAACCAAAGCATCAGCTTATAAACGTAATATTGGAGCTTTTTTCAGTGTAGACTAAAAAAATTTAAGTTAACTTAAAATTTAAATGCATTTTTTTTTGTATGTTAACCATATTACACACGTGGACAAAATTGTTGGTACCTTTCGGTCAATGAAAGAAAAACTCACAATGGTCACATAAATAACTTTAATCTGACAAAAGTAATAATTTTAAAAAATTCTATGAATGTTAACCAATGAAAGTCAGACATTGCTTTTCAACCATGCTTCAACAAAATTATTAAAAAAAAATAAACTCATGGAACAGGCCTGGACAAAAATGATGGTACCCCTAGAAAATACTGAAAATAATGTGACCAAAGGGACATGTTAATTCAAGGTGTGTCCACTAATTAGCATCATAGGTGTCTACAATCTTGTAATCAGTCAGTGGGCCTATATATAAGGCTGCAGGTAGTCACTGTGTTGTTTGGTGACATGGTATGTACCACACTCAACATGGACCAGAGGAAGCGAAGGAAAGAGTTGTCTCAGGAGATTCGAAAGAAAATTATAGACAAGCATGTTAAAGGTAAAGGCTATAAGACCATTTCCAAGCAGCTAGATGTTGCTGTGACTACAGTTGCACATATTATTCAGAAATTTAAGATCCATGGGACTGTAGCCAACCTCCCTGGACGTGGCCGCAGGAGGAAAATTGATGACAAATCAAAGAGGCGGATAATCTGAATGGTAACAAAAGAGCCCAGAAAGACTTCTAAAGAGATCCAAGGTGAACTTCATGCTCAAGGAACATCAGTGTCGGATCGCACCATCCGTCGTTGTTTGAGCCAAAGTGGACTACATGGGAGACGGACCAAGGAGGACACCATTGTTGAAAACAAATCATAAAAAAGCCAGACTGGAATATGCCAAACTACATGCTGACAAGCCACAAAGCTTCCGGGAGAATGTCCTATGGACAGATGAGACAAAAATGGAAATTTTTGCCAAGGCACATCAGCTCTATGTTCACAGACGGAAAAATGAAGCATATGAAGAAAAGAACACTGTCCCTACTGTGAAACATGGAGGAGGCTCTGTTATGTTCTGGGGCTGCTTTGCTGCATCTGGCACAGGGTGTCTTGAATCTGTGCAGGGTACAATGAAATCTCAAGACTATCAAGGGATTCTAGAGAGAAATGTGCTGGCCAGTGTCAGAAAGCTGGGTCTCAGTCGCAGGTCATGGGTCTTGCAACAGGACAATGACCCAAAACACAGCTAAAAACACCCAAGAATGGCTAAGAGGAAAACATTGGACTATTCTAAAGTGGCCTTCTATGAGCCCTGACCTCAATCCTATTGAGCATCTTTGGAAGGAGCTGAAACATGCTGTCTGGAAAAGGCTCCCTTCAAACCAGAAACAACTGGAGCAGCTTGCTCATGAGGAGTGGGCCAAAATACCTGCAGAGAGGTGCAGAAGTCTCATTGACAGTTACAGGAATCGTTTGATTGCAGTGATTGCCTCAGGTTGTGCAACAAACTATTATGTTAGGGGTACCATCATTTTTGTCCAGGCCTGTTCCATGAGTTTGAGTTTTCTTTTTTTTTAATAATTCCGTTGAAGCATGGTTGAAAAGCAATGTCTGACTTTCATTGGTTAACATTCATAGAATTCTTATTTATTATTACGTTTGTCAGATTAAAGTTATTTCTGTGACCATTGTCAGTTTTTCTTTCATTGACCGAAGGGTACCAACAATTTTGTCCACATGTGTATGTCCAACGTCTAAAATGAAAATTTAAGCAGATAAGAAAGTTGAAATCGTGGCTTAGTGCTTATGTTTGAGAGTTCAGGGCAGGGAGTGGGCATGCTGTCCAGTTGCTCTGGTTTTCCCCAAAGATGTGCATTGTAGCGTGATTGGCGTTACCAAATTAGCTGCAGTGTGTGTGTGTGTGTGTGTGTGTGTGTATGTGTGTGTGTGTGTGTGTGTGTGTGTGTGTGTGTGCGCGCGCACATGGAGGTTGCAAGAAATTGGGGTCTGCAAGATACCTTCCCCTTACAGCATTGATCAATGATGTGAAACCATAGGTCATCACAACCAACCATCATTCATCATGATGGTTTGAATAGATAGAGCAGATAAAAATACAATCAAGTTCTTGAAGAAACATTCTTGGAGACTACATTTACGATAAAAGGCACTTCTTACATCTAGAGAGACTAGGGTTATGGTAAGCTGAGTATGTAGAGGTTACAAACTTCTATGTTCTAGCAGGTAATATTGTAAAATGGTTTGGAAGCCAATTGTTAGCATTGCTTTTCTCAGCAGAAGACCCAGGCAGTTTCCTTTCCTTTAAGCAGAGAGAAAAAAGGGGAAAAAACTGATAAAAATGGTAGGACGGTTACAATGGGGAAACATTGCATGCTATTGCCTATTCTGTGAGTTTTCCTGCGCTCTAAAGCCTGGCTGAATGATAGGCATGTCTGTTTTTGACAGGTTGGAGATAAGAAAGTGCCCTTAGGTATTAGATGTCATTCCTTTTTTTATTTATTTTAATTTTTTTTCTCAGTCAGGAGGAAGCAGTTAGAGGAGCTTCTGCAGAAGAAAAGAGAATTTCGCAACAACAAAAGCCCTTCGTTTCTCATTAATTCGCTCCGGAGAGCAGCGTATCTCAGACGCGTAAATCCCTCCTGCTCAAACCTCGCACTGCGGCAGAATTTCAAATGTCCATAATAAGCCAAGTTCAAAATGAAGGGCACACCTTCTCACACACACACACACACACAAGCACAAACAGACTAGAGATGTATAATAGTAATACATTTCAGGTATGATATTCATCCCATGCAGAATACCATGGAATCTATTTACAGATTTCTTTTTAAAAAATAAAAAAATTATAATTTTTAAAAATTGCAATGAATTTATTCCGTTCATAAAACAGAAATAAAAAAAATTCTACAAGCAAAAAACTAATTTTAAAATAACATTTTGTTTGTTTTTAAACCTACATTACTTTTTTAAACCAAAGGGTACAATGCTAAAAACCTGTTAAGGTAAAAAAAAAAAAAAAACTTATTATTGGTCCTTACTAAATGGCTAAAATGAAACAGGAGGTACTTGCTGTAGTTACCCATAGTAATAGTAGCCCTCTCTCTCTCTCTCTCTCTCTCTCTCTCTCTCTCTCTCTCTATATATATATATATATATATATATATATATATATATATATATATATATATATATATATATTTTTTTTTTTTTTTTCATGGAAAAAGAGAAAATGTACCTCATGAGGTATTAAGTTGTGGTCAGAAGTTTACCCCCATGAACATCAACAAGAACATGAAAATCATTACAATATTGGGGAAATGTTTTTTTTTTTAAACTGGTCTTCTCTTTCAGGAACAACAGCCTTTAATAGATGAAGACCCCAACAATTTGGTGCATAGGTTAAATTGATATTTAGGTTCAAAATATACATCAAGCATTAAAATACAGAACAAAACATTTACAGCATACATACTATTTGGTTGAACGCTCCTTGCATGCCTACCTACCTACCTACCTATCTTGGCAAGTTTCGGCTTCAGCAGATGCTTTTCTTTGTTATCATCAAGCTTCTGGAAGACTTTGTAGTGTAGGTAGTTTGGCATTGTATTCTGATGTCTTTTTTTTTAAATTTGGGGTTAAAGAACTGTTGGGGCTTGTATTTGTGGTTTGGCCTGTACATTCCTACTTCCTGAAATACTTGATTTTTGGTACCTTCATACCTGCCCGATGGAGATTGTTAGCAATGTCACTGAATATATATACTTTTTTTTTTGTTTTTTTGTTGTTGCAGTTTTATAGTGTTTTTATTACCAACTGATGTTGTTTTTATCTTACATGCCTGGTGTTTAGTACAGTTCCAGTGTTTTCTTTCTTTCGCTAAAATCGTTTTCCAAATCGTTTTATATTCTCAATGTCTTTGTTCTTTAATTTCTTCTTTTTTCTTCTTTTCTCAGCTTCCAAATGGCTTGCTTTTTGCTCCCATAGACAGCCCTCTGGCCTTCATGTTGGTTTATGCTTTTTTTTCTTTTCTTTTTTTTTTTAATCAACAAATGCAAATTTTACAAGAAAAAACTCAGCGCTCAAACCAAAAGTAGATATTCAGAGCTACCATATAAATGGCCCCTGTGTGAAATCAGTCTAACAGATCACACAAGAAACGCAGATAATTGTTCATTATTCTTTGATCAGCTAAAAAATGGGTGAATTTAAACAAAAAGTACCGTTAAATCAAATATCAGGAAATGAAAGCAAGAATTCTGACCTATTGTCTCATATTTATCTTCTGATCTCAAACTCAGATGTCTTCAGTGTAAAGCAAAAAGAAAAAAAGAATTGGCCTTGACCTTACAATACTTTCTCATTTTTACTCACTCTACCTTAAGTGTTTTTACTTTAACCAAAATTATACACCACACAGTTCATCTTTTGTTCATGGAACATATTTCACACCCAGATCTACAGAGCTGTAACTGGTCCCAGATTGAACGTTTCTTGTTACAAGTGCCCTAATACTTGACCTGGCATGTAATAGCTCGGCTGAGCTCCTGCTTGCCTGTCTCTTGTGCCAGTTGCATGATTGACAAGTAAGGGATAACCTATTGTAGCACAAGAAAGTGGGAATACCAACAAATAACCTAATAGTTTCTAAATACTGATATTGCTCTGTAAGATTTTTAATATGAATATTTTCCAAATAAAGCCTCACCAGTCTCTATTCCAATAGATCAAGAGAGAACACTTTTCTAAACTAACTTTATTTTAAAGCCTTGCTTGCCCTCTGCTATTCTTGGACAGAAGAAACAGAGCCTCCTGAAACGCATGTCCATGTGCCATGGTTACAGATATGGATTATCAAAGATTATCACCTACTTTAAAGACCAGAAGGAAATGCAGCTAATAGAAAGATGCTGTAAACCATGTGTTAAATGTCCCTCTGCATAAATTGTTCAATTTGGCCCAAACTAACTAACTAACTAACAAAAAAAAAAACAATATTGAAAGAATTCCCTAGTACACCACAGCTGAACATTTTTATACCATTTGCTGAAAATCAGGGCAAAACTATACATCTATTTGCTATACACCTGATGCAAGTCACACCCACATCAAAAAATGAATCGGGTGTGAGCAGAGCCTGGGAATTGATTTCAAGTGGGATAAGGAATTGTATTAAATAAAATCACTGTGAGATCTGTACAATTCAGTTGAGAAGTGTGTCCTGCTTGATTTCGAGAAGAAGCCACACAGAAGTAAGAGCAGTGATAAGCAGTAAGGATTTTTTTTAGGGATTCAGTGCATGAGCTCTTGACAACCAATTTTACCCTAAAATAAAATATTATTAAAAAAAAAGGTTGAATATATCAGAACATTAGTAAAATATGGAATGGTAAAAATGAATTTGTTGACCTTTTATGGATGTTATCACAGCACTGCTACAGTGCAAATGTTATGCATTTGGTTAGTGTTTTCCTGTAAGCAGCATATTATAGGCCCACCTGTGGGGATTGGTTATTATTAATGTAGCCTCATGGCACTGCGTATTAAATAACAGATTTTTGTGATTTTTTTAATTGAAAAGATGTTAACACAGTTTCTCTTGGAAATGGAAAAAATGCATCAAATGGACATTGATGCATAGTTACTTCTTATGCCATAAACTGAACAAAAATAAAAAATAAAAACAGTTTTGCGGCACTGTGCAAAAGTTTGGGCACCCTAAGGGTTCCAGCGTCTCAGATTTTTTTTTTACAAGGTTTCAGACCTTAATCAGCTCATTAGATCTGATGCTTGGCAACAGCTGTCATTAGTAAATGCCAATTTCAAAGCTTTACAAATACTTTGACTCTTCAAACCTTGTGCACACACTTGCGGACACTAAACTACCATGGGTTCCTCTAAGCAGCTGTGTAAGAAAATGAAGGTTATTGATGCCCAAAATGCAGGAGAAGGTTACAAGAAGATAGCAAATCATTGTCAGCTTGCAGTTCCCGCAGTGAGAAATGTAATTAAGAGATGGCAGTTCAGGGGAACTGTGGAGGTCAAGATGAGATCTGGAAAACAAACTCTTGGAGAGAACTGCTCGTAGGCCGGTCAGAAAGAACAAATCAAAACCCCCATTTGACTGCAAAAAACCTGCTGGAAGATTTACAGTAGTAGACTCAGGAGTGGTGGTGCACCGTTCCACTGTGAAGCGATGCTCACACAGACAAGACCTTCATGGAAGAGTCAGCAGAAGAAAAGCTTACCTGCGTCCCCATCATAAAAGTATGCAACAGAACATCTACAGAAGCCTGATGCGTTTTGAAAACAAGTGCTGTGGACTGATGAAGTTAAAATAGAACTCTTTGGCCACAATCAGCAAAGGCATGTTTGGAGAAAAAATGAGCAGCATTTCATGAAAAGAGAACCTTGCCAACTATTAAGCATGGGGATGGATCTATCATGCTTTGGGGTTGTGTTGCAGCCGGTGGCACAGGAAACATTGCACGGGTGGATGGAAGAATGGATTCCACTAAATACCAGCAAATTCTGGAAGCAAACATCACACCATTCGTAAAAAAGCTGAAGCTGAAAAGACGATGGCTCCTACAACAGGACAATGATCCTAAATATACCTCAAAATCCACTATGGAATACCTCAAGAGACGCAAGCTGAAGGTTTTGGAATGGCCATCACAGTCCCCTGATTGAAACATCACTGAAAATTTGAAAAAAACAAAAACAAAAAAAAAAAGAATATTACAGACCTAGAAACCTTTTGCAAGGAAGAATGGGAGAAAATCCCAAGTACAAGAATTGAAAGACTTTTAGCTGGCTATAAAAAGTGTTTGCAAGCTGTGATATCTGCCAAGTACTGATTATGTACTTTTGCACAGTGCCACAATAATGTTTTAATTTTTTTCTTTGTTCAATTTATGACATAAAAAGTAGCTATGCACCAATGTTTACTGAAAATATTGTGCACTTTTTCCATTTCCAAGAGAGACTGTGTTAACATTTTTAAAAATCACCAAAATGTTATTCATCAACGGGTGCCTAAACTTTTGCATAAGACTGCATATAAGACAAAAGTCTTGTAGGAACAACAAATAATAACTTCTAGTTGCTCATTTGGAGTCAGAAGTGGCTTATATGAAAGACAAAGGCCTCTAGATTATGTTTATTTTACAGCATTAAACAAAAGACAACTAAAAAAATGCGTTGCCTTTGCCAAGGCCCACAGCTTGCAGGAAGGATGGACTGTGGAAAAGTGGCAGAAGGTTGATTTTTCCGATGAATCATCTATTGAACTGCGTCCCAATCGTCGCAAATACTGCAGAAGACCTGTTGGAACCCGCATGGACCCAAGATTCACACAGAAAACAATCAAATTCGGTGGAGGAAAAATCATGGTTTGGGGTCATTCAGTATAGTGGGGCGTGCGAGAGATCTGCAGAGTGGATGGCAACATCAACAGCCTGAGATATCAAGACACTCTTGCTGCCCATTCCATTCCAAACCACAGGAGAGCAGGATGGAACTCCTTCTCATACTTCAGCCTCCACATCAAAGTTCCTGAAAGCAAAAGAAGGTCAAGGTGCTCCAGGATTGGCCTGGTCAGGCACCAGACATGAACATTATTGAGCATGTCTGGGGTAAGATGAAGGAGGAGGCATTGAAGATGAAACCAAAGAATCTTGATGAACTCTGGGAGTCCTGCAAAAATGCTTTATTTGCCATTCCAGATGATTTGATTAATAAGTTATTTGAGCTATTGCTGAGACGTATGGATGCAGTCCTCCAAGATCGTGGGAGTCGTACACAATATTAATTCTTTTTCCACTGCACCTTGACTTTACTGTCCTCACGGGGGCTACAATTTAAGTTGTGCTTTATATTTTTATTTTTTTCCTCTAAAAAGCACAACTTAAATTGTAGCCCCAGTGAGGTGTGGAGATGATCAAGAAATGATTCTTTAGAATTTCCTAACAGCTTGTTGTTATGGAAACACAGATAACAGGATTTTTTTTGTTTATATGTATTTAATATAAATTTTTATGCTGATCAACAACCATCTTTGTCTTTTTAGTCATTGTGATGGATGATGATGAGATTTTACATGTGTGTAGCTGATTTATATTGTAAGGAGACAAGACACGGGTGATGGCAGCAACAGGGTTTTAGGTAATAATAATTTAAAGAAGGATTTTTTAAAATGGATAACAGGTCCTTTGCATTTGTTTTGAGAATGATTTAATAATATAATTTCAATAAGGTTAGGTAAGGTTGTGTAAGTGGAAAATTTAACTGAATGTGTTTTGACCCATCTTTTTTTAAGATACCAGTAATTTACACACATAGTGTGTGTGTGTGTGCGTGCGTGTGTGTGCGTGCGTGCGTGTGTGTGTGTGTGTGTGTGTGTGCGTGTGTGTGTGTGTGTGTGTGTGTGTGTGTGGAAAAGAATTGAAATAAAGATTGCGCTGTAGGATTGACCTTGTGTGATGTTTCGTTTCATCATGCCAGCGCCTGTCAAACCCTCCACTGAATCTACAGCATTAGTGTGTGTGTGTGTGTGTGTGTGTGTGTGTGTGTGTGTGTGTGTGTGTGTGTGTGTGTGTGAGAAAGAGAGAAAGTGCGTGGAGCACATGATGAGAGAGGGATGATGAATAAGAAGAAGAGATGTAGGGAGGGGGGAGGAAGAGAGCAACGATGTCCTTGAGGTGGAGATTCCTCTTGAGTGTGTGTGGTCTTCAGGATTCAAGCTCTTTGTGCTGCTACAGGAAAGAACTCTCTTCTGTGTAGATTTGAAACAGTTCATATTTTGGCACCACCCTAGTTCTCCATGAAGGTACCTTATAGAAGGAGATCTATATTTTCTCTTATCAGGCTCTAAAATTTCCAGTGTCCCTGGTTGTCACCTCAAAGTCTTTGTGCTCACAGAGCAACGTTGTTCTTTTAAGTCGGCCATTGTGCTGCTCAATTTTGTTCTTTATTTAGCTCAAATCTTGAAAATTTTACATGATTAGGAGATAATAGACGCCTTGTGTTAATGCAAAGTGGTATCAAAAAGTTGCTATATGTGCTCACTCTGATACCTTAAAACCTAGCAGTAGAATTCACTATTATCGGTCACCAATGATCATCATGCACAATTAGCCGAATGGTTCCATTTTCAGGGGTTGTGCTCATTGAAGGTCTTCCTGATCTCTTGTTGGCTTCCACTGATGTTCCTCCGCTCTTAAAGTGCCAGTGCTACTTAAAACACCTCAAGCAATTCAAAACAGCATCGCCGTAAACTTGCCAAATCTTGTCAAACGACTCTGTGGCAGATTTGCCCAATTTCATGCCAAACTTCACGTTCACTCTTTGTTCTAACTTGCTGTCCATGATGAAATAGCATATGTACTGTAACGCACATGGTCAGAATAGCATGGTCAGTTTTACAGCTCCCGATGTCTTTTGGCACACTGACTTATGAAGGTTGGTGCGCCCTGTGACCCTGTGCAGCCTTGTGCTGCCATCTGTTGGTGTCTAGTCTTGAACTAGTCTTGAAGCCTTTTGATTCTACCTTATACATGGATTTCTACATTATACATGATTTTTCATCATTGAGTTTTTCTTTTTCTATTACATTGTACATAGTTAGCAAGTAGGATCACAATGCATATTTTTTTCTTTTACTGTTTTGTGTTAACCTCTCGTAAATAAGCATTTAAAAATACCATAAAATATTTTATGGAGCTGTGGATCTGGTTAGTGCACACCTTAAAACATATAGTTCCTCCTTCCTTTGTTATTTCTTATAGTAAATTATATTTAAGCATAGCATTTTATTATTCCTTTCTGCTCATTTTTAAAAGATAACAAAAAAAATTAATCAAGTATTTATATGTCCTAATAATTATTAAAATAATAATAATAATAATGACAGTCATAATAATAATAAAAAATTATCCCTTCCGTGTGAATTGTCATTTTGCAGCAATTACAGATTTCAGCTGTCTCGGATGTGTCGCTCTGAACTTTGACATTTATTATTATTATTATTATTATTATTTTATATTTTCTTCCATTCCTTAACACAAATATTCTTTAACCCTGTCAAATTAGATGGAGAATGTTTGGGTACAGCAATGTCTTCTTATCTATATCTATATATCTATATATCTATATATATCTATATCTATATATCTATATCTATATCTATATCTATCTATCTATCTATCTATCTATCTATATATATATATATATATATATATATATATATATATATATATTTTTTTTTTTTTTTTTTACATATTTGCACACTAAATGCCCTGTTTGGCATACTGGAATATGTTCTACTTAACAATTTTCTTATATAGTATTTGACTCCATCCTATAGCATTATAGTATTACCACCATGCATCACATAAATGTTGTTCCTTGTGTGTTGGCCTGTATTTGGTGTGTGCTAAACATCATTTTGTATGTTGGGACCAAAGGGCTCAACTTTCAAATCTCATCATACCTAAAAATATTTTTCTAAAAGATTTCAGACTTTCTCAGAACATTCTCAGGTTGGTCTGCCTTAGAAGCTGAATCTGTGAAGAACTAACACTATATTTGGAGTTTGCACAGTTTCAGCCAGTGAGCTCTATAACTCCTTTAGTGCTGTAGGTGGACTCTTAGACACTTCTCTTACGACTGCCCATCGTGCTGAGGCACTCAGTCTCGACAGTGTCTAGATTCTCCCATTCTTTTCCAGTTTGACATAATGGATTTCACAGTTGTCCTGAGCCTTTGTTAATGCTCTAATACGATTCTCCATCTTTTTTCCTTTAACAACTTAATTTTGAAGCTTCATGGGAACTTCTGTGACCTTCATCACTGCGGAACTGATCTGATATGCCATTTTAGCTGTGAGTCCTCACAAAATCAGAGATATTTAGTGCAAGCATACAAGTGGACACAAGGGAAATTAAAGTGATTTATGCCCTGTTTAACATTAACACATGTAGGGCAATCTCTATGGGCGATTTAATTATGTATAAATAATTTTTCTTTTAATAAATATTTAAATATCTTTTTCACATGGAAAAAACGTGAATCAGGCCTTGAATTGTGGCGGAGGTTTGGTGTGGGGGGGCACTTTGCTGGTGACATTGTTTGTGACTTAGTCATCCAAATTGAAGCACCCTTTACCGGCATGGCAGGACAGAATTTTGCAGTGACATGCCATCTGGTTTGCACTTATTGGAACCATCATTTATTTTCTAACAGGACAATGACTTCAGACACTCATCAAGGTTATGTAAAAGGTATTTATCCAAGAAGGAGAGTGATGGGGTGTTACTATTCATCAGATGACCTGGCCTCCACAATCACCCATTCTAAATCCATTCGAAATGGCTTGGGATCAAATAGTCCAGTGAGTGAAGGAAAAACAACCAACACGTACTGAACACCTCTTGAAACCCTTTCAAAATTGTTGGAAGACCATTCTGGGTGACTACCCCATAAGACCATATGACTGAGAGAATGCCTAGAGTGTACAAAGCTGTCATCAAAGAAAAAGGTGGCTACTTTGAAGAATCAAAAATCAAAAATATATTTGGTGTTTTTTCATGTAACGTGTATTTGTTTACTGCATAACTGTTTATTTGTTCTGTCATAATTTCAGCCAACTGGCTTTTGACTGGTATAATGTGTGTGTATGTATTATTCAGCTTTGCCCTGTGTCCCTTAAGTCAGTTAGATTTTACAGTACCTACAGTACACTCTCCTTTCTTTAGCTACAACAACATGGATGCCGTATCCACTAGCTTACTGATGTCTGCTTCTAACTTCTTGCAAATTAGACTTTTTTATCCCCAGTATTCTAAAGGCTCTCCAGAGCAATTGCCAAGGAAAACCCATGCAGCCCACCTCGGCTGGGAAATTCCAGATCCTCCACCCCCTCTGCTGTCTCTAGAACATCAGAGGTTGGGATTTCCTCTGATTTTGCCTATATATCATTTCCATGCTGTCTTTCAAGGGCACTGTCAATTTGAGACACATTGTTACCACAATTTTCTCTGGAAATGTGAGCTGCCTTCTTAAGTCCACTTTCATCTCCCTGTCACTACCCCCTCCCTATGGCCACAGCCCATGGCGCTTTATATTCTTCTTTTTGCCGTGGTCAATTTATGTGATTTTACCTGTTCCTGACTTGTTCCAACCCAACAACCACAGGGCTAGCACATGGCACATGCCACTACCAGAATGCCCCATCTTTCTTCCCTGTTTGGTAGGAACAGAGAATGAGCTCCAGACTCTCTGTTTGCCTACACAGTGTACAGCCAGGACTCTCCACCAACTGAGATCTGGTAATATGTCATGCATCACACAGAGTAAAGAAGGAACAATGCTCCTCCACACTTCCTGCCAGTTCAGTGCCCTCTCCAGTGCATTTTCTCACCGAGTCCAGCTTCCTGCTCTTTTATGGTTACTGATTCGGATACCTTTTTTCTTTGCTACCTATCTGGATCTTCCTTAGTACCTGATGCAGCTGCTCCTCTATGTCTCTCAATGCACTTCAACTTTTCTGCCTACGAGATTAATAGGTGTCTAGCAAAGGGATAGTTCTTGATGTCATAAATCATTATTAAATGTCCTGCTTTATAGCCACCTTGTACTCATCCACCCCATACAGTTTTGGAAGCTACAGCCAGAAGAGCCTAGAAAGGATTCCGATCCGAATCACTTCCGAAGCTCTTTATAGACATTGACAATGGGAATGGAGTGATCACCAATTTTGAATCACAGCAGACCGGATTTCGATGTTTGAAACTCCATTAAAGCCTCTTTCATGATTTGTACCACATCTTCCAAGAGCCACCTGCTTCCCAGGACTGTCCTTTCTGTTATTCTCAAGACATCTGTAAAAGCCATTATGCAAGCTTGATGAACATCACTTGCAACTTGTAACTCTGTGTCTTGTTTTTTTTTTTTTAACTGACTTAAGGGAAGAGGATATTTATTACTGCAAAGAAATGAATCACTCAGATTGTGCTGCCAGTGACAAATACCATCTCCAGGCTCTGCCAGTCTGTGATAAAGTTGCTGCAGGTGAAATGCATTTTATACCGGTTAAAGTCGGCCTGGACAAACTGCCCAAGATGGTAAGGTATGCGTGGTCTCCACAAGCTTGACTCCAGCTTTTTGGACTGCTGAAGTGCTGAAGTGTTAATGTAACTGTTGGGCAGCATGAAGGTAGTCTTAGCAAGAATTCCAAATAAGATTTTCCTGTCCACATTCAGCAGTGGGATTGTTCAAAACATATACACTCTATATGCAGACTCTGTATCGTGTCCCACAACTGATATTTCCTGGTTTTTCCATTGTTTGCCCCTTTCCACTTGGGCTGTTCTTCATAAAAAGTGTAAGTGGTTCATCAGTTTTTCATGCGTTCTCTCTTTTGCCTGCCTTCTTATGTCCTCTATAGTGAGCATCCATTTGAGAGCTGTTTTTTTCTTCCTCACGTGTATGAAAAAAGGTCAGTCTAAGTCTGCTCAGTCACCACATAGACTGTTTTCTACATGAATTTATCCTAATGGTTTAGATGATTTCCAATTCCCCTTTTCTCTGATTGATCAGTGATGTTCCTATTACTGCCTGCTCCATAATATGCCTTGAGATTTTAGGGACTGTCTATAGACACTTGCACCAACTTGTCTTCTATCTCACCAGGTTGCCCTGTAGGTTGCTCACACTCACATGCTCATTCACATACTGCAGGCAATTTGGAATCTGAATGTTCTGTTTTGCTTTGGATTAAATAAGGATTTTTTTATAACAGATCACATCTGAGTTCATAATAGAATTAGCATTTGAGGGTAAAAAAAAGAACAAACAAATCAGAGTTTGTCACTGGCTTCAGACAATTTCCATCTTGACATCTCACACTCTGAAACATTTCATCTCCTCCTGCTTCATGGAGAAAACTTGAGCCAGAAGCAAATGAGAGCAATGACTTCACCTATTGTTAAACACCATAAGACACACACACACACACACACACACACACACACACACACACACACACACACACACACACACACACACACACACACACACACACACACACACACACACACAGACTGGGCGCTGAAGGGGGAGAATACATTAACTCAAGAGCCAGGATGAGAGAAAAAGAGCACAATGTTGAAACCCAATGTGACGGAAAGAAGGAGCTGCCCACCATCATGGCAGCAAACGGAAAAAAGAAAGAAAGAAAGACAGGACCGTAGCACAAAAGAGAAGGAGTGAAACCTCAGACATGTCAGAGGGCCTCTTTTCTCTCTGGATGTCCATTCAGGAGGATAAAGTGTGAAAAAAAAAAAAAAAACACTCTTCAAAAATGTGTAGTTTGATACTATGAAATCAGAAGTACGTACAGTATATAGGTATACAGCAAATCATGTACAGTAAACCGAACGATGTGATTTCTACAGTGTTAAAAACAAACGGAAGAAACAAACTTTTCACTGTGTAATTTAACATACAAAAGCTGTGCATCAGGCAGCAGAGCAGGTTGTTCATTTTTTTTGTTCATAATGTCACCATGTTGAATAGAACATTAATAAGATCTGCCAATCTTTGCTCAGACCGCTATTTTTACCCTTCATTCCCCTGCTCTCATCACCTCAACACATTTTCTCGTCTCCCTACAGATGAGATCCTGCGATTCTCCTATCCAGCAGTTCTAGAAACCCATCTTCCCTTCTTCCACAGAGCTTCAGACATTCTCTTAAGATCTCCTGGTTATAATAAATTTGGGGCTATACTTGGCTTTAAAAAAAAAAATAAAAAGGAAAAGAAAAAGTGTAAGGTTTCTTTTTGCCATTCACATCAGATCATTTGCTGGATATATAACGTCAAATATATGTCTTAAAGTGAATTAGTTTAGAAGACACTACTCTTTTTCTAGCTCAAGCTATAAATGTAGCCAATCAGTGAAAGACATGCATATCAGGTTATTACATAAAGCGACAAACACACACACAGACACACACACACACACACACACCTGAGATTTGATCTCTGTTTGGTCATTTTATTGTTTTGAGACACAACCGTAATGCACCATCAGCAGTGACTGTAAAGAACATATGAAACGTGAAGGTGTAAAAATGTGAATAAGCACACAAATTCAAATGATACAAAATGAAGTAAATTATTAATAAATCTTAAATTTAGCACTGGATCAAAGCTGAAATAATTGTCTAAATAATATTAATGTAATATTTAAAAACATCAATCCTTTGTAATTCATTTGTCCTTTTTATATAAGTGGAAGCACTACCACAACATCTTCAATTATTAATTTTTGTTTTATCTTAGACAACAATAGTAAAACAAGATTTTTTATAAATTGCACATTGGTTGGATAATATACTTTTTTTTATAATAAGTATAATGTTATATACACACATGGACAAAATTGTTGGTACCCTTCGGTCAATGAAAAAAAAAACTCACAATGGTCACATACTGTAAATAACTTTAATCTGACAAAAGTAATAATAAATAAGAATTCTATGAATGTTAACCAATGAAAGTTAGACATTGCTTTTCAACCATGCTTCAACAGAATTATTTAAAAAAAATAAACTCATGGAACAGGCCTGGACAAAAATGATGGTACCCCTAGAAAATACTGAAAATAATGTGACCAAAGGGACATGTTAATTCAAGGTGTGTCCACTAATTAGCATCACAGGTGTCTACAATCTTGTAATCAGTCAGTGGGCCTATATATAGGGCTCCAGGTAGTCACTGTGTTGTTTGGTGACATGGTATGTACCACACTCAACATGGACCAGAGGAAGCGAAGGAAAGAGTTGTCTCAGGAGATTCGAAAGAAAATTATAGACAAGCATGTTAAAGGTAAAGGCTATAAGACCATTTCCAAGCAGCTAGATGTTCCTGTGACTACAGTTGCACATATTATTCAGAAATTTAAGATCCATGGGACTGTAGCCAACCTCCCTGGACGTGGCCGCAGGAAGAAAATTGGTGACAAATCAAAAAGACAGATAATCTGAATGGTAACAAAAGAGCCCAGAAAGACTTCTAAAGAGATCCAAGGTGAACTTCATGCTCAAGGAACATCAGTGTCGGATTGCACCATCCGTTGTTGTTTGAGCCAAAGTGGACTACATGGGAGACGACCAAGGAGGACACCATTGTTGAAAACAAATCATAAAAAAGCCAGACTGGAATATGCCAAACTACATGTTGACAAGCCACAAAGCTTCTGGGAGAATGTCCTATGGACAGATGAGACAAAAATGGAACTTTTTGCCAAGGCACATCAGCTCTGTGTTCACAGACGGAAAAATGAAGCATATGAAGAAAGTAACACTGTCCCTACTGTCAAACATGGAGGAGGCTCTGTTATGTTCTGGGGCTGCTTTGCTGCATCTGGCACAGGGTGTCTTGAATCTGTGCAGGGTACAATGAAATCTCAAGACTATCAAGGGATTCTAGAGAGAAATGTGCTGGCCAGTGTCAGAAAGCTGGGTCTCAGTCGCAGGTCATGGGTCTTGCAACAGGACAATGACCCAAAACACACAGCTAAAAACACCCAAGAATGGCTAAGAGGAAAACATTGGACTATTCTAAAGTGGCCTTCTATGAGCCCTGACCTCAATCCTATTGAGCATCTTTGGAAGGAGCTGAAACATGCTGTCTGGAAAAGGCACCCTTCAAACCGGAAACAACTGGAGCAGCTTGCTCATGAGGAGTGGGCCAAAATACCTGCAGAGAGGTGGAGAAGTCTCATGACAGTTACAGGAATCGTTTGATTGCAGTGATTGCCTCAAAAGGTTGTGCAACAAACTATTAAGTTAGGGGTACCATCATTTTTGTCCAGGCCTGTTCCCATGAGTTCATTTTTTTTTTATAATTCTGTTGAAGCATGGTTGAAAAGCAATGTCTGACTTTCATTGGTTAACATTTCATAGAATTCTTATTTATTATTACTTTTGTCAGATTAAAGTTATTTGTGTGACCATTATGAGTTTTTCTTACATTGACCGAAGGGTACCAACAATTTTGTCCACGTGTGTAAATATGGATTTTTTCCCCCCTTACAGGATTGTGAAGGAAAACGTAGTTAGTGAACAACAGTTGTTGTTTGTTTTGATGGGTTTCTCTTCACCTTCAGCAGAAATGCATGCTCAGTTGGGGTAAGGTCTGGTGATTGATTTGGTCAGTTTACAACCTTCCACTTTTTTCCTCCTGATGAAGCTCTTTATTATGTTGGCAGTGTGTTGTGGGTCATTGTCTTTGCCACATGATGTAGTTCCTCCCACTTAGAGGCATCTCTCTGTACAGTATATTGGCAGACAGAATGTTTTTGCGGACTGAATCTAGTGAAGTTATTCCGCTATTACCATCATGATCAACTGCCATTACCATCATTAAATCAACCATAAATATCAGTGATCCTGTTCACGAGGCAGTCATGGAAGATCAAGACCAATGACCCCTCAGTTTTCCACACACTGACCTTAGCATCCCTTTGGAAGAGGTTAGTCTTAATTACAGAAATCCAAAAGTTCTGATTTTGTAGTCTGGCCTGAATATTTTTGCTCTTGAAGTTGATTGTGATATCTTCACCCCTTGTTGTTTGGTGTTGTCATTGGCTGTTATTTTTCGGTTTTCTTAACATCTCTTATACTGTTTCTGTTATCAACTGCCATTGTTTTCTTTGGCTGATTTATTCAATACCAGTGGTTTCTTTTTCATGATATTACAAGCTGCACTATAAGCTTTTGTTCAATGCTTCTGCAGTGGCTCTGATTGCCCTATTTTCTTTCAGGTTAAGAATGGTTTGTTTTTCTTCTATAGACCGCTCTGTTATATTCATGCTGGTTTCTTCTTTTTAACAACAAATGCAGTCATCACAGATAAAAATTATGGCTCAAACCATGAGAAGACATTTAGAAGTATGAACTGTTTCTACAATCAAACAAACAGGCCACACATCTGGCAAGAAACACCTGTCTGTCACATGTTCTCATGTTCTTGACGTTATTTAACACATAGATGTAATTATGAGGAAGGAATCAAATGAATACTTTTGTTCATATGCATATCTAAAACCCAAATGGTTTCAAGTGTACAGAAAAAGCAAAAAAATGCCTTAGAGTTCCAAAATAGAGTAACAGAGTTCCATAGAGGGTTGTAAATATGCCTTGTTGTTCATATTTAGCAGTGAAAAGCTCTTGACTCTTAGTTTTTGACTTTCGGCAGACAAAGCACGTGTATACTACTTGTTTATCAAGCCCTCGCTCGTTTATTAAGTTAAAATTTATATTTTAATTTTACCAGACCAAGGTATCTGCAATCCAAAAATTATTATCAATTATTTATGATTATTTTATCAATTATTATCACTTATTATCAATTATTTATCATTATTTTTTTTCAAACATCAGTACCTACTCTTTTAATTCTATGTTTTTTGTGTAACAACCGTAATAAGAATCATTTGATAGCGGGTCTTTGTATTAGACAAATACATCCTCAGACGAAACAACATATAACTTTTTTTATACCATACCATTATTTGTTTAACAAAAATGATGCCAAAAAGCATTTCCTCAGCTGAATTTAAGAGGTAAGTTGCAGCCAGGTGCTGCTAATCATCAGCCCTTTTAATTGATCATCAGCAGGTGTGCAGACCTCTATAAAAGCTGAAATTTGGGTGGTTTGCTGATCTGGAGCATCCAGGTGTGTGTTAACAAAATGCCATGGGGAAAAAGTCAACTGATGCTGCACATCAATCTGGAAAGGGGTTATGAAAAGTCACACCATGCAGTGCTTAAAAAACTGTAAAAATGTTCTTGACAGCCCTATTAGAAGAAGGCTGTTCAGTATTAAAATGAAACATTTGACATCTGAAAGCATCTGAACAAAGCACAAGGCTTCTCATCGCATTTCAGCAGAAACATCTCATAACCGCTGTCGAGCATGGTGGTGGGGTGATGATTTGAGCTTGTTTTGCAGTCACAGGACCTGAGCACTTTGCTGTCAATAAGTCGACAATGAACTCCTCTGTATACCAGAGTATTCTAGAGGCAAATGTAAGGCCATCTGTCTGACAGCTAAAGCTTGGTTGAAATTGGGTCAACAGGACAATGATCTGAAGCACACAAGTAAATCTACATCAGAATGGCTTAAAAAAAAAAAAAAAAGAGCTGTGCAATTATGCGAATTCCCAAAAACCTGAATGGAGCTGAAGCAATATTGTAAAGAAGAATGGGCCAAAATTCCTCCACAATGATGTGAGAGACTGATAAAGTCATACAAGAAATGATTATTCAAGCAGTTGCTGCTAAAAAGGTGGATCTACAAATTATTGAACCAAGGGGGTACTTAGTATTGCCCACGTTTTTCTTTTTGACTTCATTTTTTAATTATTATTATTTGTTTAATAAATAATATCATGGTCAAAAACTGAAAAGAAAAAAAAAAGACTTCATTTTTTGATGATTATTTGTTTAATAAATAATGGCATAGTCAAAAACATTATATTTGTTGTTTGTCAGAGGTTGTATTTCCCTAATACTAAGACACACTACAATCAGATGATTTTGTATTATATTAGAGAGGGGTAAGAATAAATAAGTGTATATTTTTCTGATGTGCACACATTTCCCAAAATTTTAATCCAAGGGCCTTAGTAGCTTAGTAGATCAGTGATAATGAGTTCAAATACAAGCCCCATCAAGCGGTCCTTGAGGAAGCGGCCCTTAACCCTCAACTACTTACTGTAGTTGTGTAAATAAGATAAAGGTCATTCTGGAAAAGCTATTCTTTGAGATCCCACAAACTATCTTATGTTGAGCAGGGAAGCGAACTGATTAATCTTGAGAATTTGGAAGTGACCCAGACACTTGACTCAAATCTTTCCGCTGCTGTGGATGGTCCCACATGGATGCTCTAATGATTTGCACTTCCAAAAATCTCTTTATGCCCAAGTCTTACCATTTACTCAGTGGATAATCTCATCTGGATACTGTAGACTTGTCTCTAAGACCTCCTGATGTAATGATATATCCTGTCCTGTATTCATCCATGGATTCTAATCCACAATATGTGAACCGTACATTTTTCTGTTTACATCTTTAAACTGCAATGATTTATAATCTCACTGGTGTCCCTGAAAAGAAGGTAGTCATCCGGTTATTCAGTACAGGTCATCAGGTCTTTAGCTGACTTCATTTTATTGCCACATAACGTTGCTAAGCCTAGACCTACTGCCAACTGAAGCAACCCCAGATCATAACACTGCCTCCAGAGGATTGTACACTGGCCACTATGCATCAGTTTACGCTCTTCCCTTATTACTCTGATGCACCCATCACTATGGAATAGGGTCAATCTGAACTCATCACACCACATGACTTTTTCCTATGGCTTCAAAGTCCAATCTTTATGCTCCCTGGCAAATTCAAGCCTTTTATCTATCCAGTGGTTTTCCTAAGGCGGCCCAACTGTCTAGTCCCAATCCTGTGTATTCTCATAATACTGTCATATGGGAATGCTCTGACTTTCACTATTAAAGATAGCTATTGTTTTCACTGCTGATTTTTTTTTACCATGGAACTTCACCAAGGGTTGACGTGACCTCCATTGAAGATTTTTTTTTTCTTTCACAAGATTGTTCCATGTTATGATAAGGACCTGTATTGAAGGGGTCTTAAACCAGTTGCAGTAATTTCAAATGAGTTGTTTTCTTTGCTTGATGCAGCCCTTTATTTTTTTGATTCAGTGTTTCTATTTTTTTTATAACATGAGACTTACACAGGCATTTGCAAAAAAAAAAAAAAAAAAAAAGAAACGGATGGGGAAAAAATAACAGAAAAAAGTATGGATAGAAATGCAAAAAAGTATGTTGTATGTTCAATGTAATGCCTTTTCTCATAGAAAATATAAATGTGCAACTTATTCGTCAATCATTACAAGCCACAAAAACATCAATCTTTATTTTTCAGTGTTTGTGTTTTTACACAGGGCTGTGAGTCATTAGCATTCTGCACTGATGCTGTGTGAGAGACAGAGATAGAGGAAAAGTCAATAATCAGTTTTTCCCTCAGTACAGTGGCAAGATGCTGAGATTTGGGGACTATTTATGAGATGGTGAATTATTGAGCTCAAATTAAAATGAAACAGCTGAGTGACCTAGTTCTTAACACCCTACTTTCTGTCTGTCTCTATTGACAAAACTACCGTCTCTATGGCCTGCTACCTGAGGAGGGTCCCTATGTAATGTTCAATGTTTAGGCTCCTGGGAGTGCATTTTAATGATTTTCTTTGAGATTGAAACTAATCTGTACTTTTAGCCATGTTCAGAATCTGACTGAAGTCCAAAGGCTATGTCAATATTTTTTGTATACTTGTATACTATACTGTATGGTTTACTGAAAATTACTGTATTTTAGACAAACGATTTAAATTGCAAGTATAGAATTTTGTCCTTTGTCTTGACTTAGTGTCTACCACATTAGGACATCTTGATTTGGCATTTAATTCCATTATCAAAATGTAAACACAGCTCCTGTGCACAGCCTCTTTAAGTCATTCCACAAGATTTAAAGCTTTGATTTTTGTATTTTTAGAAGCCAGTTATCTCTTAACTTTGTACTTTGGTTCATTTTTGTGCTGGAAGCAGTCTACCAGAATGTGCATTTTTTTTGTGCCAAAATAGAGCTATCCATGATTTCCTCTAATCTATTACTGAGTAGATGTCCCAGCTGATGAGAAGCAGCCCCATTAATTTTGTAGTGTATCATAATTCTGTAGTGTATCATATCCATGCTCCTACCTAAAAACACAAAAACACAATTCAAAGCATGTGGCAAAATGTGTTAATAAAATGGGTCTGGTGAGACCAAGGCAGAACTTTATGGACATAATTCTAAAAGATACGTTTGGGACAGAAACAAGACAGTTTATCACCCAAATAAGACTGTACAACCTGCGGCATCGTGCTATGGTGCTGTTTCACTTCGGCTAGTCCTGGGTCTCTAGTCATGTTGGAGGAAGACGTGGATATACCAATGTATTTTGTGAGAAAAACATCCAGTCCAATGCTAAACAGCTGAATATGAAAAAAAAAATCACCTTCCAGCAGGCAGAGGACTCCAAGCTAATAAAGGAATGGCTTCGGAAGAAAAATATTAATGTTTTAGAATGGACCAGTTATCTAAACACTACTGAAAACCTGTGGAATGACTTAAAGATTCCTGTACATGGGAGATCCCTTGAGGAGTATCACTGCCTGGGGTTATGCTTCTTACTTGATGAAAGGTATTAAATATTGTGTAACCCTTTTTGGACATTTACATGCAGGGTACTGTATGTAAAAATCACTGACATTATGGATTTGGATGGAACTAAAGTCACAGGGATATTCCAGAATAAAAATAAATACCCAGTAGTATATCTGGGTATTTATTATATCTAATTCAAGGCTTTAACTGAAGTTTAGTTTTAAATGGAGTGCATGGAATGGAATAAGGATCTGCTCTAATTTTAGTCCCAGTATCAATAGGGTGTCTCTGTCGCGCTCATTCTGTCTCATCCATAGTCTCAGAAGCTCTCGCTCTCTTTCTCTCTGCCAGCCCCCCTCGAGGAGGTAAAAAGTGCTGAAAAAGTGCTGACATCATCTTCAGATCTTCAGCTCATTGCATTCCTGGGTGGTGGCATTTTTTTGCTGACATCCTGTCATGTCTTAAAAAAATCCAACAAAGTGCTGAAATTACATCTCTCTCTCTCTCTCTCTCTCTCTCTCTCTCTCTCTCTAGTATCAGAGATATCAGGTATATCATAAATATCTTAAAATCTCAAAAAAAAAAAGTCTTATGCACTTAGAACATGACTCCATTTTTCAAATGAACAAAAATATTACAACATGTGATGGACGGGAGGCGGCACAGTGGCTCAGTGATTAACGATATCACCTTGCACGTCCAGAATCTGGGTTTGATTCCCACCTCGGCGTCTGTGTGCATGGAGTTTGCATGTTCTCCCCGTGCTTAATGGGTTTCCTCCAGTCCTCCGGTTTCCTCCCACAGTCCAAAAACATGCAGATTAGGCTAATTGGGAAATTGCCGGTAGTGTGTGTATGTGTGTGTGCCCTGTGATGGATTGGCACCCTGTCCAGGGCGTACCCTGCCTTGTGCCCTAAGTCTCCTGGAATAGGCTCCAGACCCCCTGCGACTCTGAATACAGGATAAAGCAGTACAGATGATGAGTGAGTGAGTGACTGACGGATGTTTAAAAAAAAAAAAAAAATTTTTTTTTCAGATGTGCCCTGTTAGATTATGTTTAAACAGTTGAATGCTCTGAATGAATATTAATGCTTGGTTTGAGATGGTGGTATTGTTTTTTTTTTATTTTGGTTTTTCCGTAAAAACAACGACAAAAAAAAAAAAAAAGAATAAACACAGCCTCCATTATGGAACCCTGTTTTTTTCCTCCCCTCTTCTTTTTCTTCTTTCAGTTATTCTCTTTTTTTTCTTCGTTTCAGTCTTGGATGTGTTTTGCTTCTCTTCAATGTGTTTCTCATTATTAAGGAGGGTTTGGGGCAGTTTTTTTTTTTATACATGTATATGACAGTTTCATTATTGCTCATTAATGGATGTCTTTAACTTTGTATTAGGAGATTATTCGGAGAGATCTCAAGTTCGAATCCCGGGTGATGCCTAGAGAGAGAGAACTGATGGGCTGGGCTTTCTTGAGGGGGAGATGCATTAGGGTAATGCTTAAAAAAAATGCCGTTGGCTTGCATCACGTCTTAAAGGAAACATTTGAAAGCCATCTTGGTTGGTGGTTGTAGTCTTGAGGGGGAGTGACAGGTGGGAATTGGGTAAAACAATTAAGGGGAAAAAAATGTCAACTTTGTATCAAAGTAAGAGAAAATCTTCAATAAATAAACCATGGGAAACCATCATAAAGACCAGAGAACTATCTATGGGAGAAAATCAAGCTGTTTAAAAGCCGAAAAAAAGAGCAAACCGATCGTAGCCGTTACACAAACATCATAAATAGCCCAACTATTTTGAAATGTGCTGAAAAAGAAACCACATATTAACTAACAACTGGATATCAAACAGCGAACAGAAACACCAGTCAGTGACGTCTCCAACAGGCACTACAAGGCAGAGGTGAATCCACCATTCAAAGACATGGAGAGCAGACCTTTGGAGGCCACATGATGCAAAGCACTTATCAGTAATGAATGAAGAAAGAATTACAAAGCCTCAAAAGTTTTTGATGGAATATCAACCTATTCCAAAGTGATGGAAATGGCAAATTGTAGAGAAATAAATATAATCTGCTCATGATCCAAAACATCCGAGCTCATCAGTCAAGCACAATAGGGTAGTGTCATGACTTGGGACTTGCATGACTGCTTTTGGAACAGGCTCGCTAATCTTTATTGATGGCGTAAATCATGATGGTCGCAGCAGAATAATTCCAGAAGTCTACAGAAACATTCTGCCCATTCAACAGTGAAAAACAGCCCAACAGTGACGCCAAATATACCACCAACACAACTGAGGACTTCTTCAGGAGCAAAATAGTGGAAAGATTCAGACAGCCCAAGTCATTCACCACATTTGCGTGCATTTCACATTCTGAAGGAGAAAGCTTCCAAAACAACTGAGAGAAGAAGCCTGGAAAGGACAGGCTAAAATCAGAGCTTTGTGTGTGTACGTGTGTGTCTGTGTGTGTGTGTGTACGTGTGTGTCTGTGTGTCTGTGTGTGTGTGTACGTGTGTGTCTGCATTCATTTTTCTTTAGCATTTTCTGATCTGTTTTTATCTGAAATCATCACTCTTTTTAGGACAATAAAACACACACACACACACACACACACACACACACACACACACACACACACACACACACACACACACACACACACATTTATCCAGATGTGTCTAAAAGCTTTTCTGCATTTTCTGTCCCGTCATTTCTGACAGCAAAATGGATTAAATGTGAATCTCAGTCGGCATTCGAAACAAATCTGCAAAGTGACAGAACCTCGTGTATGTTTGTCTGTCTGTCCTTCTGTCTCTCTCCTTATTTCTGTCTGTCTGTCCATCTGTCTGTCCTTCTCTCTCTCTCTCTCTCTCTCTCTCTCTCTCTCTCTTGCTCAGTGAGTCACCTTGTAAATATATGAATATGAAATGTGGGGAGAAGAAAATGTAATCTGCCACTACATCACTGTGATTTGCATATCTGCCAGCCGTTGTTGTTTTTTTTCCCCCTGATGTTGTTCTTTCTTTTCCTTTTCTCTCCTTTTTTGGTCAGTGATGGAGGGATGACAGCCAATATGATCTCACCCCAGTGCTCCCTCCTCCTCATTTTCCTTTCTTTTCATCCCTTCAGTCTTTTGTCTTTCTTTTGCTGTGATGAAAGTTCGATTAATGACAGGCAAAGTGAGCAGGTGGAAACTAAACAAATGACATGTGCCCTCATTCACCTTCTGTTTTTCACCTTTCTTTTCCTCTATGTTTTTATTTTCTTTCCTTTGTCTATGGATAGATAAATGACAAACCAGCGCATCTATATCTTCAATATACCTTCTTCTTCTTCTTCTTTTTTTTACATAAATCTTTCCTTCCATCTTCTTCTCCATCATTCATCTTCATACTGTTCTTATCCCCACTTCTTTCTCTCTTTGAGAATGAAAGGATGACAGATTAGTAGGTTGAAAGATAAATTAATCACACTGACATGCCCTATGCTCTTTTTCGCAAATAATTACCTCCACTCTTTCCTTATATGGTCAAGGATGGAGACATGACATTGTGGCGGTTTGACAAATATAAAGCTAAAGACACATGTCAATGATGTTTCTTCCTTCTCCTTCCTCTTTTACCCAATTTTGTCCATCTTTATCCTCTCTTCTTTCCTTCAATCCCTATGCCCCCATCTTGTCTCCCTCCACCTGTTCTCTTCCCCTCTTTCCCCCACGGTGCCCCTCGTCCCCCATCCAGACCCTCTGCTGCATTCATATTTAAATCCACTGAGTGTTCTACCCTTCTGAAAAAAGAAATAAAAGAAAAGAAAGAGAGGAATGAAGATTTCAGTCAGCATCGCAACAAAGAGAGTTTATGCCCCTCAATTTTTATACATTTTATTTCATAAAACAATATCTACTACTCTTTTGTGAAATTACCTGCCACTTTTTCTGCTGAAAATAAAGAACGATGCTGCAAAGAAAATTTATGAATGTTTAATGTGAAAAATAATTTGAATTGTTAAAATAAATAAATAAAGACAATAAATCTTTAATAAAGATTAATAAATCAAAAAATAAATAAAGGAAAGAACAAAGAAATCAAATTTCTTTATTTTGTGCTGATCTTTATCTCCATGAAATTAACTTCTTTATTAGAGTTATGAGACTACCTTTTATTTATTTTATTTTATTCAGTTATTTGTTTTAAATCAACCTCCGTTCTAAATATCCATGTGCCCTTGTTTTTCTCATGCCACATGCATGGACCACCCTTTTATGTGCCTTTATTATACTCTTATATCATACATGTCTTTACCTACAGTTTTACTTACACCAAAAGGTATTAACCCTCGATTATTTCCCTTTTTACTGTATTGCAAGATTGATTCTATATTTGCTTCTTTTGAAAATACAAAAATGTAATATAATAATCTTAGATGTTCTCAAAATAATTTAAAAACAAAACAAAATCTTTTGCAGCAATACCTGATTTGACCTGTTTGGAATGTGTTTATATGAGGGGTTTTATATATATATATATATATATATATATATATATATATATATAACATGGACCAGAGAAAGTGAAGGAAAGAGTTGTCTCAGGAGATTCGAAAGAAAATTATAGACAAGCATGTTAAAGGTAAAGGCTATAAGACCATTTCCAAGCAGCTAGATGTTCCTGTGACTACAGTTGCACATATTATTCAGAAATTTAAGATCCATGGGACTGTAGCCAACCTCCCTGGACGTGGCCGCAGGAGGAAATCAAAGAGACGGATAATCCGAATGGTAACAAAAGAGCCCAGAAAGACTTCTAAAGAGATCCAAGGTGAACTTCATGCTCAAGGAACATCAGTGTCAGATCGCACGATCCGTCGTTGTTTGAGCCAATGTGGACTACATGGGAGACGACCAAGGAGGACACCATTGTTGAAAACAAATCATAAAAAAGCCAGACTGGAATATGCCAAACTACATGTTGACAAGCCACAAAGCTTCTGGAAGAATGTCCTATGGACAGATGAGACAAAAATGGAACTTTTTGCCAAGGCACATCAGCTCTATGTTCACAGACGGAAAAATGAAGCATATCAAGAATAGAACACTGTCCCTACTGCATCTGGCACAGGGTGTCTTGAATCTGTGCAGGGTACAATGAAATCTCAAGACTATCAAGAGATTCTAGAGAGAAATGTGCTGGCCAGTGTCAGAAAGCTGGGTCTCAGTCGCAGGTCATGGGTCTTGCAACAGGACAATGACCCAAAACACACAGCTAAAAACACCCAAGAATGGCTAAGAGGAAAACATTGGACTATTCTAAAGTGGCCTTCTATGAGCCCTGACCTCAATACTATTGAGCATCTTTGGAAGGAGCTGAAACATGCTGTCTGGAAAAGGCACCTTCAAACCGGAAACAACTGGAGCAGCTTGCTCATGAGGAGTGGGCCAAAATACCTGCAGAGAGGTGCAGAAGTCTCATTGACAGTTACAGGAATCGTTTGATTGCAGTGATTGCCTCAAAACGATGTGCAACAAACTATTAAGTTAGGGGTACCATCATTTTTGTCCAGGCCTGTTCCAGGGTTCATTTTTTTTTTATAATTCTGTTGAAGCATGGTTGAAAAGCAATGCCTGACTTTCATTGGTTAACATTCATAGAATTCTTATTTATTATTACTTTTGTCAGATTAAAGTTATTTCTGTGACCACTGTGAGTTTTTCTTTCATTGCCCGAAGGGTACCAACAATTTTGTCCATGTGGACAAAACTGTGTATATATATATATATATATATATATATATATATATATATATATATATATATATATATATATATACACAGGAGTTGGACAATGAAACTGAAACGTCTGGTTTTAGATCACAATAATTCATTAGTATGGTGTAGGGCATCCTTTTGAGGCCAATACAGTACCAATTCATCTTGGGAAGTCCTGCACAGTGGCCAGTGAGATTTTGAGCCATTCTTCTTGCAGAATAGTGGCCAGGTCACTACGTGATGCTGGTGGAGGAAAACGTTTCCTGACTCGCTCCTCCAAAACACACCAAAGTGGCTCAATAATATTTAGATCTGGTGGCTGTGCAAGCCATGGGGGATGTTCAACTTCACTTTCATGTTCATCAAACCACTCTGTCACCAGTCTTGTGTATTGGTGCATTATCATCCTGATACACGGCACCGCCTTCAGGATACAATGTTTGAACCATTGGGTGCACATGGTCCTCCAGAATGGTTTAGTAGTCCTTGGCAGTGACAAGTATTGGGCCAAGGAATGCCTTGATATTGCTGATATTGCAGCCCAAACCATCACTGATCCACCCCCATGCTTCACTCTGGGCATGCAATAGTCTGGGTGGTACACTTCTTTGGGGCTTCTCCACACCATAACTCGGATGTGGGAAAGACAGTGAAGGTAGACTCATCAGAGAACAATACATGTTTCACATTGTCCACAGCCGAAGATTTTCGTTTGGCTTTAGCAGCTCGGCCATGTACATTGACCCTGTGGAGCTCCCGACGAACAGTTTTGGTGGAAACAGGAGAGTTGAGGTGCACATTTAATTTTGCAGTGAGTTGGGCAGCTGTGGTTTTATGTTTTTTGGATACAATCCGGGTTAGCACCCGGACATCCCTTTCAGACAGCTTCCTCTTGCGTCCACAGTTACTCCTCTTGGATGTGGTTCGTCCTTCTTGGTGGTGTGCTCACCTTATACCGTGGCTCTTGATACATCACAAAGACTTGCTGTCTTGGTCACAGATGCACCAGCGAGACGCGCACCAACAATTTGTCCTCTTTTGAACTCTGATATGTCACACATAATGTTGTGTGCATTGCAATATTTTAAGCAAAACTGTGCTATTACTCTGCAGATTAAACCTTCACACTCTGCTTTTACTGGTGGAATGTGCAATCAATGAATATTGGTCACCTGGCTGGTCAAGCCATGAAGCCATGGTTTAGCCATGAATCCTCCAACGCATTTATATTTCCAGAGACTTATAAGGTTAGCTCTATGCATGAAGGGTGCATTGTTTCATGCACCACCATTCTTACCCTGATGCGCCCATCGCACTGGAATAGGATCAATATGAACTCATCAGACCACATGACCTTTTCCATTACTCCAAAGTCCAATCTTTATTCTCCCTAGCAAATAAAAGCCTTTTTTGCTGATTAGACTCTCTAACACATGGTTCTACATTCAACAATTTTTCGGCCACATTTCTTCCACAAAATTGATTGTTCAGCACTGTCCTTACATTGAATGTATTGGGGTTCTTAACTGGATTCAAGTCATTTCAGATCTCCCCTTTATTGTTTTGTTTGCTTGATGCCACCCAATATTTGACACTTCTGAAATGGCAACTTTTTTTTGCCATGAAGTGTATCTCCAAATTTGTCATAATAGATGGAAAATGTTGGTGAACAGCAACTTTCAGGACCTGTCAGAGATTTTCAATCGGATTAAATTTTGTCTTGTAGGAAATTTTGTATTTGAAACATTTATAAATACAGTGGGTAAAGAACCACCCATTTAAAATAATCAGCGTTTGTTGCTTTGCAGCCTGAAATGAAAAAAAAAAAAGACAGTTTTTGTATTATCCTGCTGTATTTGCTCTATGCAACTTTTAATTCTGAGGCCACATAATAAAAGATTATATGATCAGATGAGACTAAAATTGAACTATTTGGCCACAACACCAAACAATATCCAAATAACACCATCCCTACAGTAAAGCATGGATGTCATAATTTCTTGTTATGGGGTTTCACGGCGTGCGCCTCAATCTGTTATCGTTCCTCGCTCCCTCTGTAGGCTCACTGGATAGGCGGCTTCCCTTTCTGCAGGTGTGCAAAGGGGTGGGGCCGCTGGAAATGTGCATGGCTCCAGAGTAATCAGTACTAATGCATCTTGGGCTTCTCCCCGTGTTATAAAAACAAGGTGGGGAGTGTTCCTCAGTGTCTGGCGCTGGGGTTCTACGGAGCAGAGACTGCATAGATGGCAAAAGAGTGACATGCTGAGTGGGGTGATGTAACGTACACCAGGGACTTCAAAGGAAGAAAACTGAATGTAGCCGTTTGATTGCCGCGTGAAGGACAGCCGAGAGAACACTACACGAGCTGCACTCATACTCCCACGTATAACCAGCCATCGGCATCGTGCCACCGATAAAGGCTGCTGTGCATCCATGTTAAGGCACCCATTTGAGGCCAGGAAAGCCACCCAGCCGCTTCTGTGTGCCAGAACGTACTCCTGTCTGAGGCTGCACCCAATGGAGATGGGAGGAGCCAGTTGGCCAAAGCCAGCGCAAAGAGTGTTCATGGAGCACGCAGGAACCGCTGCCCATGTGGGCCCAATCTGCCACTATGCCTGCATGTCAGCTGGGTTCTGCCACCAGACCTACATGTGCACACCTTAACTACTTTCTTTCCATCCTCCCTCCTTGAACCCTTTTCATTCACCATTTTACTAAATGAAATTCGTGTGTCTGTGGTGCTGCCCATGCATCAAACACGTTAAATTGGCATGCATCTCTGCAGCAGGGACTGGAGCATGTCAGCATAGAAGGAAGACTGGATGGGGCAAAATATCATCAAATTCTTGAGAAAAATCTGCTGCCCATAAAGTTGTCAATGGGAAGAACGTTTACCTTCAAACGTGACCATGACCTAAAGCACCTCAAAACTAACCATACTGTGATTGGCAACATCCTTGCATGGCCTAATCAGATCTTAGACTTAAACCACAGTGAAAATCTGTGGAGGGCTGCCACCCACAAGCAGTCACCATCAAACTTAACTCAAGTCTAGACACACAAAATTAGTAGAGACTAACAGACTAAAGTCTGTAATTTAAGCAAAAAGTAGTTGAACAAATTATCGACACACAGGGGTATTTTTTTTCCAACTTAGTGTTTCAGTAGTTTTTTTTCCCTAACATGTTGGTTTTATATCTTTCACTTGGATGTTAAAAGTTGCAGTGAGTAAATACAGCTGGATTAAACAAAAAACTGTGTCTATTTATTTCAGGCTGCAAAGCGACAAAATGTGATTATTTTAAAGGGGTGATTATTTTCTATACCCTCTGTATACAGTGCTTATATTTGGCTCAGGCCTATGTCTAATGTCTGCTATGCTAGGATTTCTTTTACGATTGGTAAGATTTCCATTCATTATGCTTAAGACCAAATGGCTCAGCTTCGGTGTCGTCAGAACAAAAAACTTTCGGAGATTTTCTAACATGACCTTTGTCAGAAGTGGCTTCCTTCTGGTCAATCTCTCATTGAGACTTAATCTATGAAGAGTTGATGATATTGTTGAGATCTGAAGAGGTTCTCCCATATCATGCAAGTGATGTCTAAAATCCTTCCAGTGTATTAGATGGACTCTTTGTTACAATTGACCTTCATCTCCAAGCACTCAATCTTGGTAGTGCCTTGGTTACAACATATGTTTCCACTTTGGAAAAGGCGAAAGCAGCTGCCTGCCAAAAGACATATTTATAACCAATCACTGTAGCACTTTCTGCAAGAAAACACATGAGATGATATGTCATCTTAAACAACACATTTGTCTTCTAATCAACTGCTTCAAGTTGTTCTGAACTCTCTAACCTGTGCATGTTGGTTCCTGACTCACCTCACCACTTCATTCATTGCTAATGTGGGTTACAAAGCTAACTAGCTTGTAGAATCCCAAATTCTTTTCAAACCCCTGATCAAGGGCACTACTTGATGGGGGGAACAAGGGATTCTACAACCTACATACAGTAGTGCACTAGCCTTCCATTTTAGGCTATTTGGGATTCAGTTAGTTAGTTACTGTATCTCTATTCTCAAGCAGAATTAGTGGAAACATAAAGAGAAACCTATTCCCTTTTACCCTGAATGTGTTTAGTTTGAGTCATGAAAAAAATTATTTCTGTGGTTAGAAGTTTACAAAAGTCAAAAACTGGCATAGCATCAGTGTTTATGATAAATGTATGTAAACGTTTGACTGTAACAGTAGATTGCTAAAAGTCAGAAATAATACCTTGGAGGGTATACACCCTCTATAGACAAAAAAGGTCAAAACTGTGACCTCCTGGTGGTGTCTTAGGCCAAGGTAGATGCCATCATGTACAGTATCTATCCCCCAACACCCCTTGGGGAGTACAAATACCCTTGAAAGATCCATGGTTGATCCTGTTGTCCAGACATTGACAGCTTATACCACCTACACGAAAACCTGCCCATTCTGCTCCCAATTATTGGAGTGCCCTCTGAGTGCATAGTCATGGCCTGTGGACACGAACATATCCTGGTTCTCATGGACTGTGTGACCTGATATCTGAGGCAATTCCTCTCAGCAAAGCCACCTCAAATAAACACTGCCTAGATCTGCCCAAAAACATTCTCAAAGATAATGAAAGACATTTCAGTGCCTGATGGACGTAGTTCTTCCTCCACATCACCAGTTCACAGGTGCTTATCTTGACAATATTGATCTACTCTTAGACCTGGTCCGATGATTTGTTCCACCTCAAAATATATTAAATGCTCTCCTTCAGTCTGTGCTCACTCTTAACTCCTGTACATGCCACCTGGGGTTCACTAATGCACACTATCTAGAATACTCCTTAAGCGAGGTCTTCTAAAGCCCCAGGAAAAGAAGATAGAGGCTGTCTGAGATTACCCACACACAACTACCAAGAAAAAGGATGTGCCGTTTTGTGGTTGAGTAGATATTATTAATGCTTTGTCCTTGATTTTTTTCTCTTTATTGGCATGACTGTCAGAGCTAACAAAGAAGGGACATCCAGACAAGGTAAGGTGGACCGAGGCTGTAGAGGCCATTCCAGTTAGCGCTCACCAGCCAGTTATCCAGTCCCGCATAATCATGACTTCAGATTAGCATCATTATACACGCAAATGCCTCACAGACAGGCCTAGACCTCTATGACAATGAATCATAGAGAACCTCAGGTATTACCTTGGTGGTCACCATTATACTATAGTGAATGACCATGCACCATTACAATGGATGGCAATACCAACACCGAGCAAGATAAGAGTATTGTATGCCGAAAGACACTTTGGCAGTGAACCCTCAAAACTGTTCCACATTTGCAAATTGCTCCATATGCACCTGAAATTGTGTTGTTTCAGCACCCTAAATGTTTTGCCACATGACAACAGGGTGGGTTGAAATAACAACATTCAGCTGGGAATGGATTATTCTGTACCTTCGGGCAGAAGACTGATGACTATAAAAGGGACCCATGGCACAAGAAAGGCAGTAATTGTTTCTGCAATTGATCACAAAGTGATCAATTCACACTTGCGGGCAGATTCTGCTGAATGTGCCTCAACAGACCCGTGAAGATTGCTTAGCATTGAGACTCTTCAGGGCACATTCTTTCGTTCTGCGGACCGCTGCTCTCCTTGCCACCTTGCCTTTGCCATCTCAACCTGAGCAAAAAAAGCTCAACCCAGCACTTCCTGTTCGTCTCTCTCCCTCCACATTCTCTTCCACAAAGAAATTTAAAATAAAAGAGCATTTTTTTCTCTCCTCCAGCTGCCTCATTATATCTGACATTCTGACTGTTTGACCTCTTTTGGATGCTTCTGTTTTGAGCTGTCTTAATTAAGCTCCTTTTTCCCCAACAATAATTGCTCTAATTTTTAGCATTCTTAGTTTCAGACCAAAAGTGTAGGGTGTGTATTTATTCTAATCTAATTCCTTGCTGATTATGTTACTAAAAACATTTGTGCTTAGAAACAGACACAGTTTCAATAAGGTGTACCCTAAGAGATGACTTGGTGCATCTAGCATTCGGTCACTTTAGCCTGCTTGTCTGCTCCCTGGCCTGCCATGCTGCAAAAAATGTGAGCAACATATTTGTGGGTGGGAGAGATACTGTGCTGGAGAGGAATGGTGGTCCCCTGGGCATGCCTTATTGTTAGCTTTGATTATTTATATTAGAGTAGATTAAATTCAACTTTGTCACTGCACATGTGGTACAAGGCAACAAAATAAAGTGAACATCAAATCGGAAGTGCATTTTTGCAGTGTGAAATAATTTGCATATGTAAACGGTATACAAAGAAGAAGTTATAAAAAATTACTGCAGCGATTTTAGATGTATGTAATGAGGAATATATTGTATACCATGATGAATAATTTGCACATGTAAACTGTACATATATGTAAGCTGGACACAGAAAAGGTTATATACAGAAAAGTTTATACTGTATACATTGTGTGCAATGAAGGAAGATATGTAGCATGATAAAATAAGATGCATCTGTTGCATATGCAACAGTATTTGTACATATTGTTTAATGCAAACAAATTAGCTGTGATTAATATCAAAATTACAATTGTTTTTTCATGCAACAGTACACTGGCAACACAATCCTGTTGATTTCAATGCTTGCCCACATCTCAATCACTCTCTCTCACTCATCGTCTCATCTGATCGTATACAGGGTCGCGGGGGGCCTGGAGCCTATCCCAGGAGACTAGTTACACCCGACAGGATGGCAATCTATCACAGGGCACACACACACACATACTCATTCACACAATTGTCACACCATTGAACCTAATCTTCATGTCTTTGGACAGTGGGTGGAAACAGGAGGAAACCCACCAAGCACAGGGAGAACATGCAATCTCCGTGCACATGAAGGTGGGAATCGAACACGGACCCTGGAGGTGCAAGGCAACAGTGCTAACCACTAAGCCACCATGCTGCCCACATACACACGTGGACAAAATTGTTGGTACCCTTCGGTCAATGAAAGAAAAACTCACAATGGTCGCATAAATAACTTTAATCTGACAAAAGTAATAATTAAATAAAATTCTATGAATGTTAACCAATGAAAGTCAGACATTGCTTTTCAACCATGCTTCAACAGAATTATTAAAAAAAAAAAAACTTATGGAACAGGCCTGGACAAAAATGATGGTACCCCTAGAAAATACTGAAAATAATGTAACCAAAGGGACATGTTAATTCAAGGTGTGTCCACTAATTAGCATCACAGGTGTCTACAATCTTGTAATCAGTCAGTGGGCCTATATATAGGGCTCCAGGTAGTCACTGTGTTGTTTGGTGACATGGTATGTACCACACTCAACATGGACCAGAGGAAGCGAAGGAAAGAGTTGTCTCAGGAGATTCGAAAGAAAATTATAGACAAGCATGTTAAAGGTAAAGGCTATAAGACCATTTCCAAGCAGCTAGATGTTCCTGTGACTACAGTTGCACATATTATTCAGAAATTTAAGATCCATGGGACTGTAGCCAACCTCCCTGGACGTGGCCGCAGGAGCAAAATTGATGACAAATCAAAGAGACGGATAATCCGAATGGTAACAAAAGACCCCAGAAAGACTTCTAAAGAGATCCAAGGTGAACTTCATGCTCAAGGAACATCAGTGTCGGATCGCACCATCCGTCGTTGTTTGAGCCAAAGTGGACTACATGGGAGACGACCAAGGAGGACACCATTGTTGAAAACAAATCATAAAAAAGCCAGACTGGAATATGCCAAACTACATGTTGACAAGCCACAAAGCTTCTGGGAGAATGTCCTATGGACAGATGAGACAAAAATTGAACTTTTTGCCAAGGCACATCAGCTTTGTGTTCACAGACGGAAAAATTTTGTCCACGTGTGTATACAAAACTAAAATAATGTAGACCACCACATTTTAAAACTAGCAATTGAATTAAGGCTTAAAACATATTTATAGACATTGTAGACTGTTGGAACAAATAGTGTGTTTTTCTTTTTTTTCTATGAAATGATATAATATTTTTAAAAAAAAAGATTAATATGATTGATACACACGTGGACAAAATTGTTGGTACCCTTCGGTCAATGAAAGAAAAACTCACAATGGTCACAGAAATAACTTTAATCTGACAAAAGTAATAATAAATAAGAATTCTATGAATGTTAACCAATGAAAGTCAGACATTGCTTTTCAACCATGCTTCAACCTAATTATTTAAAAAAACTCTTGGAACAGGCCTGTACAAAAATGATGGTACCCCTAACTTAATAGTTTGTTGCACAACCTTTTGAGGCAATCACTGCAATCAAACGATTCCTGTAACTGTCAATGAGATTTCTGCACCTCTCTGCAGGTATTTTGGCCCACTCCTCATGAGCAAGCTGCTCCAGTTGTTTCCGGTTTGAAGGGTGCCTTTTCCAGACAGCATGTTTCAGCTCCTTCCAAAGAGGCTCAATAGGATTGAGGTCAGGGCTCATAGAAGGCCACTTCAGAATAGTCCAATGTTTTCCTCGTAGCCATTCTTGGGTGTTTTTAGCTGTGTGTTTTGGGTCATTGTCCTGTTGCAAGACCCATGACCTGCGACTGAGACCCAGCTTTCTGACACTGGCCAGCACATTTCTCTCTAGAATCCCTTGATAGTCTTGAGATTTCATTGTACCCTGCACAGATTCAAGACACCCTGTGCCAGATGCAGCAAAGCAGCCCCAGAACATAACAGAGCCTCCTCCATGTTTCACAGTAGGGACAGTGTTCTTTTCTTGATATGCTTAATTTTTCCGTCTGTGAACATAGAGCTGATGTGCCTTGGCAAAAAGTTCCATTTTTGTCTCATCTGTCCATAGGACATTCTCCCAGAAGCTTTGTGGCTTGTCAACATGTAGTTTGGCATATTCCAGTCTGGCTTTTTTATGATTTGTTTTCAACAATGGTGTCCTCCTTGGTCGTCTCCCATGTAGTCCACTTTGGCTCAAACAATGACGGATGGTGCAATCCGACACTGATGTTCCTTGAGCATGAAGTTCACCTTGGATCTCTTTAGAAGTCTTTCTGGGCTCTTTTGTTACCATTCGGATTATCCGTCTCTTTGATTTGTCATCAATTTTCCTCCTGCGGCCATGTCCAGGGAGGTTGGCTACAGTCCCATGGATCTTAAATTTCTGAATAATATGTGCAACTGTAGTCACAGGAACATCGAGCTGCTTGGAAATGGACTTATAGCCTTTACCTTTAACATGCTTGTCTATAATTTTCTTTCGAATCTCCTGAGACAACTCTTTCCTTCGCTTCCTCTGGTCCATGTTGAGTGTGGTACATACCATGTCACCAAACAACACAGTGACTACCTGGAGCCCTATATATAGGCCCACTGACTGATTACAAGATTGTAGACACCTGTGATGCTAATTAGTGGACACACCTTGAATTAACATGTCCCTTTGGTCACATTATTTTCAGTATTTTCTAGGGGTACCATCATTTTTGTCCAGGCCTGTTCCATGAGTTTATTTTTTTAAATAATTCTGTTGAAGCATGGTTGAAAAGCAATGTCTGACTTTCATTGGTTAACATTCATAGAATTTTTATTTATTATTACTTTTGTCAGATTAAAGTTATTTCTGTGACCATTGTGAGTTTTTCTTTCATTGACCGAAGGGTACCAACAATTTTGTCCACGTGTGTATATACTGTACAGTGAAGGGGGAATTAATATAATGTACTCAAGCAGCTGTGTACTTGTGTATCTTTTCCACACTGACATACAGTACAGCCCATAATAAACCTATTATGGTTGTTACCTAGCAAGTGTCCTGTTATCACGTCTGTTATACTAGTTGACTGTAGCTGATACATGTTTAATTTTTATTTTTTTTGCATGTACGTTTTTTTTTATGGTTCTGGTTGTAAAAGAGTTAAATGTGACTTGAAAACACACATGACAGAGACAAACAAAAAACAAACATTCCCAATATTTTCTCTGAGAAAGTGTGACATGTTTCTTCGGAGAGATTTTTCTCTCAATTGTCAAAATAAATCAGGTGGAAAGTAGTAGTTTTCTCTGCAAAGCCTGAATGTGAAATTGCATTTAAATTACACAGCAGGAATCTCTTTTTTTGTTCCTGATGTAATTTATTTATGATTTGTCCCTCAAAATGTTTTCAAGGCTCCTTTTTTTATGACTTTTTCATTTCTTCCATCAAAAGAAATCAACAAAACAACCTTACCGTCTGATCGATACTGAGTATAAAACTTTTCTTTAAACATTCATTTAAATAATTATTTATCTCTAAACATGCGAATAGTGATTTTTATTTATTTATTACTGCAGTAAATGCAGTGAGAGCTTGGCTATTCGTCACCTTTAATTTAAAAAATATATCACTTTTTCATACAGTCCTACGTTAGTATGTTTAAATTCCTATTCAATAAAAAATAGTTAGTTTTTATTTTAATTAATTAATTAATTACTGCAGTTAATAAACTGATTAACAAACTGATAAATAAGCTGTAACACGTATATATTAGTCATGGATATCACCCCTTAGATTTTTTTATTTACTAAAATAATGCAGCACTAAAATATATAACCTGACACCATATGCACAGTGTATTATTGGGTATTTGGTAAAAATGTATTAAATAATCAGACAGAGAATCCATTTCTCAATAAAAAATATGTAAAAAGATTTGTCCTTGACTATATGAGTTTGTATTGTTGTCAGCATCTATCTGGATATTAATTGGCTGACAATAATGGTGCTTTTTATAACATTTATGTTTGTGTTTTGTTAACATTAATCTCCTGTTTCCTATGTATAGTTTCCTATTAGCACACACACAAACACACACAGATACATACACATATTTTGTCAAGCTTTGTCACATTCAAACATAAATGGATTTTATTGTGATTTTATGTGATAGACCAACACAAAGTGGTGCATACACACGTGGACAAAATTGTTGGTACCCTTCGGTCAATGAAAGAAAAACTCACAATGGTCACAGAAATAACTTTAATCTGACAAAAGTAATAATAAATAAGAATTCTATGAAATGTTAACCAATGAAAGTCAGACATTGCTTTTCAACCATGCTTCAACAGAATTATAAAAAAAAATGAACTCATGGGAACAGGCCTGGACAAAAATGATGGTACCCCTAACTTAATAGTTTGTTGCACAACCTTTTGAGGCAATCACTGCAATCAAACGATTCCTGTAACTGTCAATGAGACTTCTGCACCTCTCTGCAGGTATTTTGGCCCACTCCTCATGAGCAAGCTGCTCCAGTTGTTTCCGGTTTGAAGGGTGCCTTTTCCAGACAGCATGTTTCAGCTCCTTCCAAAGATGCTCAATAGGATTGAGGTCAGGGCTCATAGAAGACCAGTTTAGAATAGTCCGATGTTTTCCTCTTAGCCATTCTTGGGTGTTTTTAGCTGTGTTCATTATCCTGTTGCAAGACCCATGACCTGCGACTGAGACCCAGCTTTCTGACACTGGCCAGCACATTTCTCTCTAGAATCCCTTGATAGTCTTGAGATTTCATTGTACCCTGCACAGATTCAAGACACCCTGTGCCAGATGCAGTAAAGCAGCCCCAGAACATAACAGAGCCTCCTCCATGTTTCACAGTAGGGACAGTGTTCTTTTCTTGATATGCTTCATTTTTCCCGTCTGTGAACACAGAGCTGATGTGCCTTGGCAAAAAGTTCCATTTTTGTCTCATCTGTCCATAGGACATTCTCCCAGAAGCTTTGTGGCTTGTCAACATGTAGTTTGGCATATTCCAGTCAGGCTTTTTTATGATTTGTTTTCAACAATGGTGTCCTCCTTGGTCGTCTCCCATGTAGTCCACTGTGGCTCAAACAATGACGGATGGTGCGATCTGACACTGATGTTCCTTGAGCATGAAGTTCACCTTGGATCTCTTTAGAAGTCTTTCTGGGGTCTTTTGTTACCATTCGGATTATCCGTCTCTTTGATTTGTCATCAATTTTCCTCCTGCGGCCACGTCCAGGGAGGTCGGCTACAGTCCCATGGATCTTAAATTTCTGAATAATATGTGCAACTGTAGTCACAGGAACATCTAGCTGCTTGGAAATGGTCTTATAGCCTTTACCTTTAACATGCTTGTCTATAATTTTCTTTCAAATCTCCTGAGACAACTCTTTCCTTCGCTTCCTCTGGTCCATGTTGAGAGTGGTACATACCATGTCACCAAACAACACAGTGACTACCTGGAGCCCTATATATAGGCCCACTGACTGATTACAAGATTGTAGACACCTGTGATGCTAATTAGTGGACACACCTTGAATTAACATGTCCCTTTGGTCACATTATTTTCAGTATTTTCTAGCGGTACCAGCATTTTTGTCCAGGCCTGTTCCATGAGTTTATTTTTTTAAATAATTCTGTTGAAGCATGGTTGAAAAGCAATGTCTGACTTTCATTGGTTAACATTCATAGAATTCTTATTTATTATTTCTTTTGTCAGATTAAAGTTATTTCTGTGACCATTGTGAGTTTTTCCTTCATTGACCGAAGGGTACCAACAATTTTGTCCATGTGTGTAAATGTAAAGTGGAAGGAAAATGATAAATGTTTTTCAAAAGTTTTTACAAGTAGATATCTGAGAAGTGCGCCATGTGTCATTTTCCTTCCATTTCACAGTTTGTATTGGTCTATCATATAAAATCCCAATAAAATACATTTACATTTTGGTTTGTAGTGTGACAAAATGAATATTTTTGCAAGGCACTATGTATCATACCACACATTTAATAAAGCACAAATTTATTAAGATGCTTCTTCTCAGTAATATTGGAATAGTCTCATTAATGCATAAAAACATTAACTGTGTATTATTATTATTTTAATGTTTTTTATCTGATTTAGATTTATTGTCCATTGTCACTAAGACATACTTTTTTTGAGGTAGTGCAACAATATGATAATTTTGTGAACATTATTATGAGAATTCAGAAGATTCAATACAGTAATATTTGATATCCTCAGTCGAATTGAATTATTTGTATGTGCAATTTTCAGTAAATACAATTCATGTGACTCAAATTACTCATCTAATATACGATTATACTAGTAATCTAAACTAGAGAGTATTACTATTAAGACCAAACCTTTCTCTTTAACATTTCTCAACACATTGAACAAAAGATGTGTTGATGAATTCACTTAATTTCAGGTCAGTTGTTTAATAAATAGTGAACATTACAGGTCATTACAGATAGTACTGTATGCAAGGTTCTGGCTTGTTTGAAGCATTGCACATAATGAAATAGTAAAATATTGTGAATCTGGACAAATTGAGCTACAATTACTTATTATAATTTTTTATTAACTTAATATTATCTCTATTTCTAGACATACAATATATTACTATTTTGCTCATTGTGTTTAAAATAATAAAAAATTGTTTATGAGCAAAAAGCTCTGCCAGCAAAATAATAATGATTATTGCTTCACAATATGCCTAGAAATATATTTAATAATCTTATATTTGCTTTATTGAAACCTTATCTAAAGAAATTCGGATAGATTCCAATATTTTACTTGATAAGATGTGCGGGCTATGTAAACACAGTTCCTATAGTGGCAAGTTTACAGTACATACATTATTCAACTATCATTTTCTTTTTTTTTGCATGTAACTGCCTGAGTTGACATCTTAAATTTTAATACGGTTTAGATTGTTCCTTTTGTTTTCATTGGTTCTCTTGCACTTATGAATTTGAATATTACATATATGAATTTCAAATAGATTATACAAATATTCTTTCTCCACACTTGGAAAAAAAAAAGGTTGCACATCATTTCTGAACTTGGCAGCAATACAACAATAACCACAGGCAATGGAGTTGCTCAGTTAAATTGTTTAAAGATTCAGTTTCATAAAATCCATATTCTTCCCTGGATAAGCGATTTCATGGTTACTAAGCAAAAAGAAAAGGGCATGAAATATACACCGATCAGCCACAACATTATGACAACTCGCCTAATATTGAGTAGCTCTCCCATTTTGCCACCAAAACAGCAACACACTGCAAGACACCTTTTTATTGGAACGAGCAGTTTGAGTTACAGTAGCACTACGGTTGGATCAGACGACATACAGTAGGCCAGCCCCTTGCTCCCAATGCACCTCAGTGAGCCTTGGCTGCACATGGCTCTGTCGCTGGGTCAAAGGTTTTCCTCCTTTGGACCATTTTGGTAGGTGCAGACCGGAACATTCAACAAGATTCCACAACATTCTAGGAGTGGGTAAATCTAGGAGTTTAAAATATGTCGTCCAAATAGGGATCGTGGAGGTCACTGGTGATTTCCAATGTATTTATTTGCATTTTATGACAGCAGTGGGACTTTTACAGTAGGTAAAGTTACAATATCTTGTCATGATGGCAGTTGTCATAATGTCCTGACTCCAGGTGACTGTGTGAAGTTTTGGATGTTGTCCTTGTGTATGTACATGTGGAAAGATTGATCAATTCGCCTTATGATAACCCGTTTCAGCTGTTTTATTTTTAACATAGCCTGAATTTTTGAAAATTAGACATACGAATTCAACTTAACTGATTTATTATTTAAGTACATTACCAACTTATTATAGTGACATGCACATAGCATTATATTAAAGAAAAAAAATCACAAAAATGAATTTAAAAATTTAGGTGGTTTAAAGCAATCAGTTTTTTTAAATTTGTTTTTATAAGTTTTTATAGGGGTTTCCAACTGTTGGACTGCAGTCGGTATATTATTCGAGTAGCAGATTCATCCAAGAAGTGACAATTGGCCATAGTTCAGCCACTCCAGTTTTCCTAACGTGAACTAGCTCAGATTCTGTCACAGATATTCTGTTATGGCCAATCTCTTGTTATAAAACCCAGAAAATGAAATCATAATGGTTACAGGTCAATGTTTAAGTATATTGAGTTTATTCTTGCAAATCTCGTCTGTTCAGAATTCTTGGTAAATCAAAAAGGCAACATAAAAAGCACCACTATTCATTCATTATTAAAAAGGCAAATGTGGTTGCTGATCAGTCATGTTAGTTGCTTATTGTAAGTTGAAATTAATATCATGTTTTATATAAAAAGTAATTTTAACTACTTCTAAAAAGGTTAGATTTTTAAGCAAGCATGCCATTTTGCCTGAAAACATTCTTCAATCTTAATGTCTTGGCAGCCAAATATGTTAGATAACATAATTGATACTAGTCTTGCCTGACATTAGCAACGAAAACCGGCCATTTTAATGAAAAATAAACAGTAATTGTCGGCAAGTTATTAGTGTAAATGATCTCACCATGCTTTTTCAAATTACTGTAGGTGTTAATGTATTTTAGGGAGGCAAAGACAATACCTTATTTTAAAGTCTTTGAGTCTTGCTTTCTCCATCATTTTAAAACATTTGGAAAAAGAAAGCATACCCACTTTCCCACCGTAAAAATACAAAAAGTAAAAAAAAAAAAAAACTAAACTAAAACTTTGTAGCATGCACTTAAATTACATCATGCAATGCACATCAGCCATGACCATAGAAGTCTATAAAACAGGTGAAGATGCAATGTTTTAGGTAGTCTTAAATCTGTATGAATGTGTGTGTCTGTGTGTGAGAGTAAATGTGTTTACATGAAGCTCAGAGCTCAGCATTGATTCAGCAGTTTTCAGTAAAACGTCTTCTCGCCGTGCATTCAGAGCCTCATGATACACTGCACTGGGAATTTAAATAAGCATCCAGTCCATAGGTCAGCTCTTTGTAAAATGGAACATATTTTATAAATACATGTACTATATCGTATAAATATTACCTTGTGATAGTGTACCTCATTAATGCTTCAAACATACACATAATATTTGGTCTAGTGTGTTGTCATGTTTGTACCCCACCTACAGTACAAGCCTCAGGAGACTACTACACATCACATGACTCCATCACATGCCCTCCTGCTCACTTGTTTGGGGGTTTTCCTTGATTGTTGTCCCTATTTAAGTTTTTGTTCTTCCTCATTTTTTGTAAAGTGCTATATATTTGATGCCACATTTCTCTTGCTGTAGTTTCACTCTCTGTATTATTCTTGCTTATTACAACAGTTTATTTTAGGTAAATTCCTGTACTACTGTAATTTCTCACTGAATTGAATTGACGATTGATGGATATTTTTGTAATTACTTTTATTTTTATACTTTTACGTTCTTGAAATGTTAACATTGATCATCTACACATTTATACTGCTGTATATACTGTATTCAAATTTATAAATATGATTTTTCCTTCAATCTTTCTGCCATGCCTTATCACTTCCATTTTCTAACTGGTGCAGGATTTTCTTTGGGAAGTGCACCTTTACGGCATATTAATAACATTCTGTTCCATCAGAGGATGTGACGTGTTTGTTTTTATCCAGAGAGATAGAGGAGACAGTTGGATTTTCCTGTTTCAGATTAATCAGCTTTCCCCTCAGTGACCATATGCCTTAACAGCATGAGTCTGGACTTGCTTCTGTAATGACCCAGGAGGAGTGTCATTTTATAAAGTATATGCTTTTTTAACTATATTGTAACAAAACATATCTATCCAGGATCAGCTTTATGGGACTGAACCCTAAAGAGAAGTGCACAGTACTGAACCAGAATTAGCTTTATGCTTTATAGTACAGTATGTTACAATGATTAGCACAAGAGATCAAAAATGATAATAGGAAGTAAATCACACCTCTGGGAAAAATTGCATTTAATAGTTATGTATTTTATTAATTTATCTATTCGTAAGACTTTATTATGGTGTACCACGATGACCCAACTGACTGCGAACTATTTGCATTCAAGTATTAAATATACTCCTTGAACTTATAATAATTTAGTGTTTCTTTTTATTTTTGAGTCTGGAAAAATGGAAGAACTTCTAAAAAGAAAAATAGTTGTAATTTCCCAAATGGTTAATGCAATATTTTTGTTAAACCTTTGAAATAAAGATGAAGGTCAACATTTAAATCACATCTTGATTGTAGTTGTTTACAAAGGCAAAAAAGTGCCATCATCCAAATATGTATGAACTTGACAATATATTTTTATATTATGACAGTAATCGGAATCCAAGTATACTCTGCCTAGACAAAAAAAGGTTACCATTTCAGAAGGGTTAAATTATAGGGCTGCATCAAGCAAAGAAAACAACTAAGGAGATTTGAAATGACTGGAACTGGTCTAAACAAATCATGAAAGGAGATCACTGGTGAAGTTGCATGCTATAAAAATCAACAATTAAAAAACATAGCTATGACTAAACCAAAGACCAGACCAAACAAAAAAAAAGCTCCAATTTGTTAGTGAGCATAAAGATTGGACTTTGGAGCAATGGAAAAGCAGATCATGAAGTAATGTAGCCATAAAGGCATAGTGGCCACTGTACAAGCCTTTGGAGGCAGTGTTATGATCTGGGGTTGCTACAGTTGGTTATGTGGCAATAAAATGAAGACCACCAACTACTTGATTGTACTGAATGACCAGGGTATCACATCAATTGAGTTTTTCTTTCGAATGATGAAAGAGTGTTTCTAAGAGTATGAGGAATCATTTTTACACATGAACTGGACACCACATTGTGTGCAATAATCAAAGTTTAAGGTAAATGAATACAATCTTATAGTGTGTAACTGTTTTTGGCAAGACATTGTATTATAATGGCAAGGCCAAGTTTTTTTTCCCCCCAACATTTTGCGTTTGAGGGAAAAAGATAAAATCATAATCTTATCTTTAATTTTCTGATATATTATATTCAGATGTGTTATAGCAGAGGAAGGTTTTCATATTTGTTACATATAGTCATATAAGTTACCAACTTTGATATATGGTTGTGTATGTACTGTATGCCCCTAAATGTAAAAAAAAAAAAAAAAAATGTTACCCATACATATAATATATATACAGTGGATATAAAAGGTCTATGTAGTCAGGTTTTTGTGACGTAAGAAAAATGAAACCAAGATAAATCATTTTAGAACTTTTGCCATCTTTTATGTGATCTACAAACTGTACAACTCATTTCAAAACCAAACTGTCATTTTTGTGTACCCAGGGGTGGGTAAAAAAAAAAAAAAGCAATCATATTCAAGCTCCATGTTTCATCATCATCATTTAAAGTGCCTCTGATTACTCCCAAATAAAGTTCAGGTGTTCTAGTTGGCTTTTCCTGACATTTTCTTAGTTGCATCTTAGAGCAAAAGCCAAAAGAGTGCTTCCAAAGCATCAGAGGGATTGCATTTTTAAAAGGTATCAGTCAGGAGAAGGCTACAAAAGAAATTCCAAGACATTAGATATACCATGGAACACAGTGAAGACAGTCATCATCAAATGGGCAAAAGAATTGGCACAACAGTGATATTACCAAGAACTGGATGTCCCTCCAAAATGGATTAAAAGACAAGAGGAAAACTGGTCAGGAAGGCTGCCAAGGGGCCTACAGAATTATTGAAGGAGCTGCAGGAATTTCTGGCAGTACTGCCTGTGTAGTACATGTGACAACAATCTCCTGTATTCTTCATATTTCTGGGCTATGAGGTAGGGTGAAGTAAAACATCCAACTTTTGGCTAACTTTTACAGAAACACATTTGAAGTCTCTAAAAGCATGTGGGAAAAAGTGTTGTGGTCTGATGAAGTCAAGGTTGAACTTTTTGGCCATAATTGCAAAAGGTATGTTTGGCGCAAAAACAACACTTCGCATCACCAAATGAACACCATACTCACAGCGAAACATGGTGGTGGCAACATCATGCTTTAGAGCAGTTTTTCTTCAGCTGGAACTGGGGCCTTAGTCAAGTTATAGGGGATTGTGAACAGTTCCAAATACCAGTCAATGTTGGCACAAAAAGGCTTCTGCTAGAAAGTTAAAGATAAAGAGAAATTTCATCATTCAGCATAACAATGACCCAATGCATACAGTACATCCAAATCAATGCAAAGCCATCTAAAAGAATGGCTGCACCAGAAGAAGATTAAAGTTTTGGAATGAGCCAGCCACTGCCCAGACTTGTGTAAGATTAAAAATCTGTAGGGTGACCTGAAGAGGGCTGTGCACAGGAGATGCCCTCGCAATCTGACAGATCTGGAGCGTTTTTGCAAAGAAGAGTGTACAAATATTGCCAAGGCACGATGTGCCATGGTAATAGACTCCTAACCAAAAGGACTGACTGCTGTAATAAAATCAAAAGGTGTTTCACCAAAGTATGAGTTTAATGGTGTACATATTTATGCAACCACATTATTTCAGTTTTGTTTTTTACTTCACTCCCTTTATTTCAGTTTATTTTTCATTTGAGTTGTACAGGTTATATGTTACATTAAAGGTGATAAAATTCTGAAATTATTTATCTTGGTCTCATCCACTGTATCCACTGTACATACAGATAGGCACCAAAATGCATATACACTTCAAAGTTGTTATCTATGCTCTTTAAAAAAAAAAAAAATACAAATTGCTTTATGCTTCCTGTAGACGTCAATTGTAATACCTTAGTTGATGAGAGATGGGTTACCACTTGCAGTTGCAGTTCTCTGTAAATTGGCAGACAGAATGTTTCGGAATTAATTCTGCTGCTTCCATCATGAGTTACATCATCAATAAAGATTAATGAGCCCATTTCAGAAGCAGCCATATAAGCCAAAGCAATGACATTACCTTACCACGTAGAGCTTGTGTGTGCGAAGCCCGTGTGTGTTTTATCATGAGCAGATCCTTTTTTCTTTCCATTGTTTGGCATTTACATCATTTTGGCTCCAGAACTTTTGGGGCTCATCTCTGTATTTCTTTGCAAATTCCAATCTAACCTTTGGTACTGTTGCATCATGTGGTTCGGCCTCTTTATTTCTCCTCTCCAAGTCTTCGAATGGTGGGTTGTGATACCTTCACCTCTGACCTGTGGAACTTGTTGGTGTTGTCACTGATGTTGGGTTTTTCCTTCACAGCTCTCCCAGTCTTTCTGTCATCAACTGCCATTCCGTCATTTAGGGGCAGACCTGGTATATGGCTGCTTGTTAATACACCAGTGTTTTCGCTCTTTTTTATGGCATTTCAAGTTGTTGTACTGTCTATACCCAATGCTTGTGCAAGGGCCCTGATCAATTTCTCACATTTGGCTTAACTTTCCCCAAAGACAGCTCTAGGGCTCAGAGTAGACATTCAATGCTATACATTGTTTACACAATCAACCTACTATCTACTAGATTGATTGTACACATTATCAACATCTGTGATTTACATCTTCCAATATGTTTGGCCCCTGGAAAAAATAGGTGGGTTTAAATCAAAGGTGCCTAGATAAAATTCTGGTCTATTATCTTTTTACCTTCAGTGTGTAGGGAAAAAAAAGCAAAACCCTGTATATATAGAACTTATGCCCAAAATTTTTAATTTAAGAAAAACTGTAAAGTAGAAATCTTGCCTGACAAAGTTTTCTAAGTAGCTTAGAGAATCTGCCACAGATTTTTGGAGACCTTGAAGATCACACTTGCTTCTGTTTTTGCAGGTAAAACATGACAGCCAGCACTCACTTTGGTCGGGAAAGTGGTTTCCTTTTTCAGAGAGAACTAAAAATGTGGTACATCAGTCTTTAGCTTTCACTTTAGCAGGAAGGCTTTTCATGTTTTTTTGTTAAAATATTGAAAGAAATGATATTAAACAAATCAAAGAAACAGTTGAGAGCTTGTCCTGAAAAGGGAAAGAAAACATCTTTATGATGCTACTTCTTATCTTATTCTCTCTGGCATTTGGCATATCCCAACAGGACATCCTTTTTCCTTTTATTCTGTCACTTCCTGTTTTCTTAGTCTTTTTCATTTTTGTACATTTATACCCTTCATAAAAATTTTTTTGTATAAAACATTTCTATTTAGACAGACTGTATGTTGAAAAACACTTTTTAAAAAATATTTATTCACTTATTTTGCTTTAGAATTAGAATTAATAAAACATAAATTATATGTTTTAATAAAAAATAAATTACATTTTTCTATCATTTAAAATTAAAGGGATTTCTCTTAAACATATATTCGCTAAAATTGTTGACTGACCTAAGATATATTTAAAATACATGTATGTCTCTGTTCTGCTTGGAGCTTCCTTCACATAAGGTGCTACAGAGTACAGCCTCACATGACTGGCCTAATTTGCACCATGAGTTTGTGTTGGATGCTACCACACATTTATTTAATGAACAACTTCACATGCATACTATAGAGGTAAATTTACAGATCTTAAAGAAAGCCTGAACCCGTGCTGAAGATCCTTTAAACATACTCAGTCTTGTTTGTGGAAACGTAATGACTCATAATCACACTATTTGTTGTCACCCAGAAGAACATGGGTTCCCTTTTGAGTCTGGTTCCTCTTTTATTTATTTATTTATTTATTTTTAATCAGAGAGATTTTTCTTTCCAGTGTCATTACTGGTTTGCTCATTAGTGAGCCAAATATAAATCCATACCTGAATTTTTGTTAAAAGCGTAGTAATTGATCCTGGAAAAACATCACTGATATTTAAACAAAAAAACCCAGTACTCCCTCAGAAACTGGTTGTTCAACAGGTAAAAAAAAAAAAAAAAGGTAATGGATCCATATAAAATATGTTAGGGCCATAATATAAAATGATGTTGTTTCTACATCAGCTTTTAATTGAACACTTAATTTTTTTTTTAAACATAGCTATATCATTATCAGTGTCAGTGAAAATAAACCATCACCAAATCATATCTGCTTACTGCTGGGTGCCAAGAGATTAGAAATTCAGGCTGTAATTAATTACCAATAAATGACCCGTATAAAAGAGCTGGATGAAATGCCAACTGCGAGTTGATTTAAACTTATTATAACAATATACCGTAAACAGACGAATATCAGTAATAAATAAATAACATGAATAACTTTATATAATAATACTGTTAATAGAATATGTACTGTACATTCACATGCATTTGTAATAAATAATACATTATAGTATTATAACACAATTATTGTGCAGATTTTGAACTGTACAGTACTTACTGTATATTACATTTTGCTGTGTATTTAGAATGACCTTGAAGTCATTCTTTCTTTAAGAAGTTTCTGCAATAGTAGGCAGCTTATCCATACCCCCCCCCCCCCCCCCCCCAACACGTTACAGGATATTTTGAAAAGAAAGGATTAAAAACTCAGCATTTAATAAACAAAATCTATGTATAGACTATAAACAGACTATAAACAGTGTAAAAGACTCCAGGCAGGAACATACTTTCAACAAGATGTTTTTTTAATGTAAATTATTAATGCCTTGTTCCTGCCCTGCGGCCACTGAGAGAACAATTAACTAAACCTGTGTCCATACCACAACAAACCATGGCTCCTGAGACAATATACAGTAACCATGAGTCTGTGCTGTAAAAGTTTCTTATATAATTTTCGGTTCATGTGTGAATTGATGTCTGTTCCACAAGTTAATGAAAAATGTTCATAGCAAATTGGAAAATTATTAATTACATGTTTGTTATTAATGATTACAATTGAAATGGTTTGAAATAATGTTGCTTTCTTGTTCATTTATTAATAGCACTTGTATCTTCTGTTTGTGTGTGTGTGTGTGTGTGTGTGTGTGTGTGTGTGTGTGTGGGTGTGTGTGTGCGCGCGCATGTACACATGCACATGTGTGTGTGCTTCTGTTCATGTTTGTATTTCCTGCCAGGGAGGTGAGCTAAGTAAACCACAGTTTCACTGCAGGAACCATTTCAAAAATAAAAGTGTGTTTCTGCTTGAGGAAGTAATGCAAATTTCCGTTCCTGATTCTCTGCAGACCAGGAACTACTTGGCGTGGAGCTTGTTATACTGAAAAAAAAAAAAAAAAAAGGTTAAAGTGTAAAATTGTGTCAAGTGTTAATTAATATTTGAGCACCAATTCACAAAACCAGGCAAATAAAAATTGAGGAAAAGCATAAAGAACTATAATCAAAGTTCACCTGTTGATCTACAGCACTGTGCAAAAGTCTTCAGCCATTCTTCATATTTTACTTCCAAAGAGTCAGATGGTCTTGTATTTCCTTGTATTCATGAAGAAATTGTTCTTTAGGCTTCCTGAAGGGCCTTTTATGATTCTCTTATGATGTTTTTAGCTTTCATTTACTGTTCGGTCCCTGTACTTAACCAGTTTCAGGATAGTGTTTTTTGTTTGTTTAGCCACATAGTGACACTTGCGCATATGAAACATCTAACTAAACCGGTGAGAAACAGGTAGATGATCAGGCCGGTGATGATTATACTGATGATATACAATTTACATTTTAAATGGTATCTTTAGGCACTTTGCAGGCTGTCATCATAAAAACATTTGTTTAATCTACACCATTGAATTTAATTTAAAGAAATGAGGGGTGGCATAAGACTTTTGCAAAGTACTTTTGCACAGTACTGTAAATGTGCCAGGGGACGAAATAATTGTTAACAAGAATTTTCAGGTGATAGACGTGTTAAGGAAATGTGTTAAATAAAATCATTGCATGATATATACAGTTAAATCAAGAAAATACTACATTAAATGACTTAGAACATGGCACCCATTGTTTGGACCCATGTATCTTTCAAATTATCCAAAATATCGGAATATTCTAGTGACCAATGCTGATCTTACTGGTTAAAATAATTAATGGAATGTCTGAGTCTTGGTCATGAGTCTTGGATTTCACCTGTGTAAGATGCATTTGTTGTTACAGTAACAAGAATAAACCACCATTAGACCAGTGAGCTACTGTATCTATGGTAGACAGACAAGCTATTTTTAAAGTAAGAAAATAGGGGGAAATAAACCACAGCCATGGCACAAGAATTCGGCAAAGTGAATAAAACAATTTGAAAAAGAAAAAAAAAAAAACAGAAATGGAACTGGTCGACCAACTAAAACAACAGCAGTTGACAACAGAAACAATGACAGCTTGACAAAAACATACAAAACAACAGTCAGTGACTTCACCGATAACCTTGACAGGGCAGCTCTAAAGAAATCTCAATCCACTGGTTAAAGACTAACTTAAAGACAAATAAAGAGACCATAATACAGGAAGCAAACCACTCATAAGGTTCTAGAACCAAGATTAGCCAAGTGATGGAAAGACCAAATTATGAAGAAAAAAAAGATCTTCTCATGCAGACCAAAACATACAAGTGCGGTGGAGGTACACGTAGTGTTGTGGCTTGGGCTTGCAAAATAAAAGAACTGAAACAAGCTGCAGTACAAGTCTGGGAAAGCCTCACAAAATGAGAATGCAGCAGTTGGGTGATGTAATTGGGTCACCGGCTTGATGTATTTATTTCAAGCAAGGGATAAGCAAACTAAATGTAAGCATTCTTTACTTTAATTTATTGTAATGTTTTCAGTGCTTTTGCTCACCTAGGAATTAGGTGATCGGCTGCCTTTTCATCTAAACTTTCTAAATGTAAAGCAAATTGTGTTCTACTACTTTTGTAAGACATTTTACTATCATCACATAACAAGTAAGCTGAAATCATAATACAAAATGCTTTTGTGTTATGTTTTGGATCTTTATTCATCTAACCATGAAATGCTGTCCTATCAATTGTGAAGCATTTGAGTGAATCTGAGCAGAAAGTATATCTCTATACACCTCAGAATCCATCCCGCTACTTCTATCAGTGATCACATCATCAATAAACACCAGTGACCAAGTTCCACCTGCAGCCATACATGTTTGTGACATAACACTGCCTCCACCATGTTTGACAGATAATGTGCTATGCTTTGATTTATGATCCCTTCCTTTCTTTCTCCATACATCTCTCTTCCCATTATTCTGGTAGAAGTTATTCTTGTTTTCATCTGTCCAAAAAAGTTTTGTTTCAGAACTTTTTTTTTTTTAGATTTTGAAACTTGGCATTTGTGTTCCTTTGTGCTACTTCATTTTTCAATATTATCAATTAAGTAGTTGAAATATTGTAGAAATTCTGCAACTGTTCAAATATTCAGGCCATATTTATTGTAGTATAATTAGATAGGCAGTAAGAGGCTCTTACACTTTCAAATATTTTAATCATTTATATAATGATATGTAGGTTTGTCCCAAAATATATTTGCATTTGATGGCATATATTTTGAATAGAGCCCCAGTCCCAACTAAAGAGGAACAGCTCATAAGCATAATCCTGCCACCATCATTCTTTACGATTATTCACAAAGAGTTGATCTCATTAGATTATAAACTATGTTGCCATACAGTTTTGCATTATTGTTTGTAAAGTAAGAATTTTCTGGCAACATTTGGAGGCTGAAATTAACACAAACAGTTTTGTACCTGAGCCTTTAATAACAAAAGTGGTCTTTATATTAACTTAAACGCCTTTCCTGTTAAACGGAACTTTCTAGTCCTAACACACAGTATGACTGCAGATCAATCCTTGCTATCCAATATCACCTAAATGAGGATTGGGTTCCCTGTAGAGTCTGGTTTTTCTCAAGGTTTCTTTCTATTGCCATCTCAGGGAGTTTTTCTTTGCAGCAGTCGCCCTTGGCTTGTTCATCAGGGACAATCTGATAATTATGATTTATATATATTTCCTCACACTTTTCAAACTCATTTCTATATTTTTTAATTTTGTTAAGCTGCTTTCGACAATGGCCATAATTCAAAGTTCTATATTCTATTCACAAGAATTTTCAGGGTGAGGATGAGAAAATGTGTTAAATAAAATCATTACATGATATAAAAAATTACATCGCCAGTTTCATTATTTAAGGTTTAGGAAAATACTCTACATTTTACATTGAACAACTTAGAAGATGGCACCTATTGTTTGAACCCATGTATCTTTCAAATGATCGAAAATATTACAAGAGTTTCTTAGCTTACCGGTTTAAATAATTAATGTAATGTCTACTCTTGGTCCTGAGTCCTGGGTCTTTTTCAGTAAGATAAGATCGAAATAAGATCTTATAAAACTGTATTTGTTGTTAACAAGTATAAACCACTATTAGACAAGAGAGCTGTCTTTGGGAGAGCTGGGAATTTTTAATTAACCCATTTTTAAGCTGACAAAATGGAAACATTTGGCAAAGTCCTGAAAAATACACAAACCATTGGTGTTGCTGCTTTGCGACAATGCCTTTTGTTAAAAGAGTTATATCAATAAAACTGAATTTAATTGATTTTTTTTTCATGAGAAAGGGTTTCCATCTAGCCACCTAACTCATAGCCCAGACATATGAAAAATAAGAGAGATCAGGCCAGAGTGATCAGTTCTTGGCATATATTCCTGCAGCTCTTTTAATGATGCCAAAATCTTCTTCGCAGCATTAAGTTCATATCTGATCTTTTTGTCAATTTCTAACGGAATGTTCCAATCATTAGTAATGTCACAGTGGTGCCCTGTTTTCTCCTACCATTGATAATAGACCTTACAATGTTTGATGGTACAGATCCCATACATGAGTTGTAAGCTATTTGTGGACTATGGCTTGAAACCAAAAAAAAAAAACAGTCACTCACTCACTGTCTATACCACTTTATACTGTATATATGGTCACAGGGCATACCCTGGGTACACCTTGGAAGGGGTGCCAATGCATCGCAGGTGACATAGACACACCCTGATATGCTCATTCACACACTACAGGCACTTTGGGAGTGACTAAAAATGAGCCTAATCTGCACATCTTTGGAAGGAAACCACGCACATGGAGATATGCAAACTCCATGCACACAGAGCCCCGAGGAGGGAATCAAACCCGGATCCTGGAGGTGCAAGGCGACAGAGCTAACCACTAAGCCACCACCCTAGGAAGAAACAGCTGAGATATGTATAGCTGATATAAATTTATATTTATGATTTTTTTTTTTTTGGTGAGGGTTAATGAGAATCACTTTATTTATCCTTTAAAAAAAAATCATAATTGATGTTTATGCAACCAGATTATGGTAAAGTCCTTAGTCATTTTTATTTTGCCGCTTTTTTTGTTCTTGTCATTTTGTTTTCCACTTGTTGGTTGCTGTCTGACATGGAAATGGCATGATATGATTTTTTTTTTTTTTTTTTTTACTTCAGAAAACCCTGAAAGTGTGTAAACGTTTTTAAATTATCCATTGTGTACAGGATGAAATACTGAATGAAAAACTGGGTTGCTGAATTAAGCAACAAACCTGCTTGAGTTTCACTTGTAGCAAGAAAAAATTCAGAATCAGTTTTTTTTTTAAATTAATAAAATTAAACATTTTTTAAGTAGATATACTATGGTATAATACGAAACCACAGAACTCCATTATCACCTCAGCTTATTAATTATTCGCTAATTAATCTTGTTCTCATTAATAACTCCTCGTGCTGATTGTCTGCTGAACCTCGCGCGCTCCCTCTGCTGCCTGCTGCCGCCAAAAAAACTTCATGTCTGCTCTTCCTGCTTCTTCTCCTCCTTCTTCTTCACTGTGTGTGTGTGTGTGTGTGTGTACTGGGAACCGGACGGACGGATCTCGGGTCATCTGCAGCTGCGGCGCGCGCACGCGGAGGGCGCAGGAGGAGGCGGAGGGAAAAAAATGGCGGCCATCAACTAGAGCAGGACACACGGGGACAAGTCGGGGAAGAAGATCCGAAATAGTGAGTAAAGCGGAGTAACCGGGTCTAAAAACACGACAATGTGAAGGAAGCCACGGTGTGTTTAGTGGTCCGTGACGCGCTCACGGTCTGTGTGAACGTGTGTGTGAGAGTGTGTGTCTGTTTGCGTGCTTTATTTGGAAATTGAAGCTCGACGTGAAAGACCTGCGAAAGAGCTCCTGTCTGTCTGTCTGCCCGTCTGTCTCCCCTTCTTTATGCTTTTTTTTAATTGACCAAATGGTGGAGATCTGCTGCGTGCTGGTGTTTGATGAAGATCTAGAGAAGGTTCAGATGATCAGGAGTGTGTGTGTGTGTGTAATTAAAGTGAAGCAGACGGACAGAGCTTCCTGTTCGGTTCTTCTTCCAACCCACTATTTATAAACCCTCACTAATGTGTGTGTTTTGTTTAGATCATCTAATGGACCTTTGCTTGAGGTCTTTGGAGAGGGAATTGGTCCAAAAGAGCTTTATTTGACTGGTGTGTGTGTGTGTGAGAGAGAGAGAGAGAGAGAGAGACAGAGGAAGAGAAGAAGGAGAAGCCATTGCGCTTCTTTTCTGCTCTTTCTCTCCTGTGGGATCGTCCATTAAGCGACAGTCAGTGTGGCTGGCATTGCTGCAGCTCCTCTCCACGTCCACACACACACACACACACACTCACACACACACACCGAGAGAGAGAGGGAGAGAGAGAGTACAAAAAAGCCAATGTTCTTGCTCTCTGACGTTCAGCTTGAACACGATCTGGATGTTTTTCATGCACTCGCTCATGTGGATGGATGGAAGTGGAGGTGAAAAGTGAAGTGTTTGGACCTCCTCCTCCTTCTTCTTCTCCTTCTTGTTTCTAGTCCTCGTGTCTGTCCGTCTTCGGCGTCTTTTTTTTTTTTTTTTGGACGTGCTGTCAGGTACGGCATTATTCTCCATAAAATGGAGGGAGGCGGATGAGTCTCCGAGGAGAGAAAGAAAGAAAGGAAGGAGGAGGAGTGAGACAGGAGAACAAAGGTTGACTTCTCTTCTCTGGCTTCTACTCTCGCTTGGACAAGGAACCTCACATAGTGAGCTGTTAGAGTAAATATTTTCTCATTCGTTTGTTTTATCCGAGATTTTCTGGTTCTTTTGTGGTTTAGGATGAACTCAGGTGGTTGTTGTTCTCGACGGGTTTACTCGTGTCTGTGTGCTGGAGTTGTAGTTCCCCTTTTTTTTTTTTTGTGTGTGAGTGTGAGATCTTTTTATTTTTTTTTTATTTGGGGTGAATAGAAGCCGCGACGGTGGTTGTCACATTCTGTCGTGGATGAGAGGAGAATGTTAATGCCTCCACATTCATGCTAATGTTCTACCAGTAGTGGCCTTCACATGTCTAGGGAGAAGTTTTCAAAGTTCCTTGTCATACTTTTGGAGCTTTTAAACCCTGTTTTGATGAATTTGAGGTTTCTCCTTGATGATAAAATCACTTTTTTTGAAGTGTTTCTTCATATTCACAATCTCAACCTCGGTTCCTGTCATGTTCTTTACATCATTTCAACATAGCCGCATGAGTATTATATGGAATTTTGCTGGCCGATTCAGTTCCTATGAGATGTTTTAACAGTTTTAGAAGTTAAATTGTCATTTAAATTTTTTTCATTGATGAACAGTTGTATAGAGTTTATTTGGATAGTTTATAATTTATTTTTGTAGTACATGCGTGCAAATTTTTGATGTTTTCGTTATTTTTTTGGGACGCTGTTAGCGATTCTTTAGTGTAGTAAAAAGTTCCTGCTTGGGCTGTGAAAAATATTACAGATTTATTGCAAGATTGAAACACTTTAATGGAGTAGTTGTGGATGTGTTTCCACCTAAAGTTCTTATTATGGTCTCAGGCTATTCTTTTAATGTATGGCATTGATTTTATTCTCATTTTCCAGATCTAGAAAGGTATTGTGAAGCTCTTGCATGAGTTCTGGACGTGTTTAATATTCCATGAGGAGTTCTATTTCGTTTGTTTCTAGGATTAAAAAGGCACTGCTGTTGATATGTTCTGTAATTCTTAGTTAATGCAAACCTGGATTTTATTTGTTTCACATTTTTATCGCTTTGCACTTGAGAGGAAATTCATATCTGTACTTTTTAATTACAAATTAAATTACATAAAAAGCTGATTGTAATAGTTGAAAAAAAGTCTCTCAAATTCTTTCTTTCTATCTATTGTTGTATCTCATTCCCCTGTTTTTGCCAGCTAATCTGAAAGACTGAAGGGGTGTGTGTGTGTGTGTGTGTGTGTGTGTGTGTGTGTGTGCTTGCTTCTGCAATAACTCCGGTCAGTGTAGAAACCTGCTGACACTGAGATCACTGCGACAACTGAGGAGGACGAGCTTTTAAAATTCAAAATGGAGGATGTGTGTGTGTGTGTGTGTGTGTGTGTGTGTGTGTGTGTGTGTGTGTGTGTAAGCTAAAACTGACTTTTACACATGAAACTTGATGCGTGTGCTCAATCCAGTTTGTCAGATGAACATGGATAGAGATCAAGGAGTTTTGCCGTGCCCTTCTGTTGAATTGATTTGGTTCTCTTTGGTGATACTCTGTAGCACAGCTATGAGGAACCCCGGTGTTTGAGACCGACAGAGTACATGTTGACGGTAGAAAATTTCACAGAGTTGTCCGTTTTTAATTGAACTTGTCAACGTGCGCACATGCTCAACACGTTTACTTCAGTAAGGTGTGCGTGTTTGTCTCGTCAGCATAGCTTCATTCTGCCAACCTGCCAGTCCAGTTTGAACATGTTCTCCTGCATGTCCCTCACCTGTGTTTATGCAAATGTGGAATTTCAGCATTAGAGAAGCTGAATGGAGACGTTAGAACAACATCTAATGAGCGAGTCTTTCTTCTGTGTGAGGTATAACAATGGATACACAGGAATGAGATGCAGTATACTCATTTATCCCTGAAGAACATGTCTAATGCAGAGATGTTTTTGGGCCACATTGCACATGCAGTCTACATATATCTGTAGACTTTTTCTTGATGTAGTTTATGATTCAATTTGAGTTTTGGACTGTTGTCCTGTTGCGGAAGCCAAGCTCTTTTCAGCTTTTGTATCTTGCCAGACTGTGACATATTTACTTTCAGAATTTGGTGATATTTACTAGAATCCTGCATTTACTCTTCCATCTCTTCATTCAGTGTTTGCTCTGCCCCTGGCTGCCACTCAATCTTAGAACGTTTTCATATTAGGAACCTGGGATCGTTTCCGAGATCACTTGACCCCATAGTCTGGTTCATTTCATGCTCAGGAAACATACCCACTGGATAGGGTGGTCTCGGGAACGATAAAGCGTACTCGGTCATGGATTGGATCAGATATGGAAGCCAGTTGAACCTGAACACAGAAGTAGATTGCTGCTTAGATGCGACGCCATCAGTACCGTCAGCCTTCTTCAAAAATCTGTGTGCACATAGCACGTGCAAATCTCATCCTTTAACCCAACTGATAAAGTAGGAAAGCAAGCGAAAAAAAACAAAAACAAAACAATAATATTAGGCATTACGCATTTTCTCTTGTGTTGGCGGCTCACAAACCAAGTAGGTGCATAATGCCACCTGCTGTACTGGAGAGTTAAACATGCAAGTGTACCCGAGTATGGAGAACAAAAATATGTGAACGCTGGGGGAGCTATCGTTCCTGGGCACAGTACAAAGCAATCGTGCCTAATGTGAAAGTGCCCTTAAGCAAAGTAGATTCAGAGGCGTAATCTTTATTTTTTTGTTTTCCCCAAATGCTATGCCTGTTTTCTTCAAATGCACCTTTGGTGATTATGCCCACAGATCAGTCCTGAGCATTTTTATTTTTTTTTTGGCTTTTCAAAAATGCCTCTGGCTGATCTAAATGTTGTTTTTAATACATATGATGTTGACTTTCATCTTTCCTTTCAGATGATTCTTCCATGTAGGTCATGGGTTTGCTCTAGCAGTGCTGCAGAGTAGAACAGTGCACTGACGGACATCTGTCAGCGAAACCTTCCTGCAAGTGTTTAGTGTCATTTTGGGGATTTGACTTTGCCTTTTTCCTAACATACAGGCAAAATTTTTGTTGGTCTTCCAGATCATGTTTTGACTTTCACAGCTTCCTTTAACGTCATTTAATTTTGGAAGCCGAAAGTACATTTTTGTAGGTTTTCACTTCTTTGTAAGCTGCTTTATATGGTTGTTGGTGTTTGCACAAGATTTATAGAGTCAGAGAACACATTATATCATCATCTGACAGTTCCTAATGACCATGTGTGACCTGGGGAATAAGTTCTAATCAGGATTTTTTTCTTCTATTTTTAAGGTTTCTAAATGTAAAATATTCATTAATATGTGCAGGAAATCTTTAGCAGTTGAAAAAATCAATGAAATATTTGATTTGCTATGTCATACAACTTTAACAATAAAATCAACTGCGTAATTGTGTCATTAACATAAGATCAAGCCATGGACTCCATTAGACCTTTGAAGGTGTGCTGTGGTATCTGGCACCAAGGTGTTAGCAGCAGATCCTTTAAGTCCTATAAGCTGAAAGGTGGGGTATTCATTTATCAGACTTGTTAGTCTAGTACAGCCTACAGATGATCAATCAGACTGATATCTGGGGAATTTGGAGGCCAAGTCAACACCTTGAACTCTGTCATTTTCCTGAACCCGTTCCTAAATATTTTTTTGCATGTGGCCGAGCGCACAGGGTGGCAGGTTTACTCTGCTGAAAAATGGTACTGCCATCAGCGAATCATTGGTCTGCAACAATTTTGGTAGGTTTTACGCCACATTACATCCTGGAGGCATATTACCCGTGTAAATGGCACACACAACTGGGAGCCAGGCCACTTTCTTTCATTGCTCCATTTACCAGTTCTGATGGTTACATGAGCTTTGACGGTGGTCATGGGTGAGCATGAGCACTCTGACCAGTTTGTGGCTACAGAGCTTCATACACAGCAAGCTGCAATGCACGTTTTTTTCTCACAGAATCAGCATTAGGGTTTTATTAGCAATTAAAGCTACAGTCGCTCTTCTATAGGATCAGAGTACACTGGAGAGCCTTCCCCAAGTGCATCGATGAGCTTTGACCTCCCACGACCCTGTCATCTGTGTATTGGTTTTTCTTCCGTAGTCTGCTTTATGGTAGGATTCTAACCAGTGCTTATCGGTTTTGGAGATCCTTTATAGCCATAATAATGTGGGCCTTCTTAAAGTCTCCCAGATCTTACCTCCTGCACATTTAGCACATTAACTTCAAGAACGGACTATTCACTTGCTACATAATGCATCCCACAGGTGTCAGTATAAGGAGATAAATCACTGATATTTATTTCACCTATCAGTGCTTTTAATGTTAAATGTTAAACAGTCGTTCCTGTACTAACCACAGCAAGTTTTATTTTTTTCTCTTTACAGCACACTCTATTCTGAAAACTTTCCCATGCCAGCAATCTTAAAGTAAAAGCTTTACCTTTGACACTTTAAAAAACTCTGACAATGGAGACGTATTTCATATCAACAGATTATTTTTTAAAAACCAGATGCTTTCTATAGTAGTAATAACATAATAATAATAACAATAATAATAATTCTGTAATAAAAACAAGCACATTAGTATAAACGTGTTATTTTGCAGATTAAGATTAAATTATTCGTCACATGTACCTTACAGAACAATGAAATTATTTTTTCGCATATCCCAGTTAAAGGTGGCTGGGGTCAGAGTGCAAGGTCAGCCCTGATACAGCACCCTTAGAACAGATAGGGTTAGGGGCCTTGCTCAGAACTCAACAGTGGTAGCCTGGCAGTGTGTGGGTTTGAACCACAGACCCTCCTATCAGTAACCCAGTAACCCACAGCCTTAACCGATGGAGCCACCACTGGATGAACCACATAAATAGATTTACCATTTTCAGAGCTTCTGTTACAGAAAGTTTTAAAGTAATTACAATGAATCTGACTGCAATGATGTCAGGTTGTTTTCTAGTGGTTTAGGACACAGCTGCATTCGGTAGCATATGCATGACTGTAACTGAGAATTTATTTACAGTGCAGATGTTTCTTTGGTGGTTCTTTGCGAACCCTGAAACCAACAAGGGTCTCATTTCAAGAGGTCTTCAGCGAGAACCTGTTTTGAACGCTGCATTTGAAGAGGCATTTTTGTTTTCCCTACAGAGTTAAATTTGATTTCAGACATCGTGTGTCTCTGTCTGTGTGTGTGCATGTGTGTATGAATTAAATGATGTTGTACAGAGTATGTGTTCCTGTTTCTCTGTAACTCTGGCACTTTTTGATGACATCATCATCCTGCTCTGCTTCAGGACGTTAAACAGAGACAGGAGGTGATGGAAACACATGACTGTTCTTTTGTCTGTATGTGAGAGTATGAGTGAGGCCTGGAAAAGCTAAAAGCCGTGTTATGTAACTGAGTGATAGCCAAGGGTTCAGTTTCACTGCTGACCCACATGTTCACTAATCCATAAATAACCACAGCAAGATAGTAAGTCTATAGAATATACTTGTACATTTGAAAAAAAAAATAAAATCATTTACATGTGTGAAGTATCATGCTAACACTTAAACAGGATCATTCAGTGATTGTTACAGCTCTGTTTAAATTTTGCTTCAGCAAGAAGAATGAAGAAAGTGTAGCACATTTCCCAGAATGCAACACGTCATGTAAAGAAAGCAGCCAGTCGACCATTTCAATTGGCTTTTGTGTCATCCTTCTCCTACGAGGTTCTGCAGGTCTTCTTGACCCTGTGTGTGTGTGTGTGTGTGTGTGTGTGTGTGTGTGTATAAATATGAGCTACTGCCTAGCTTTAACATCACCGCACGCTGGCTTGCAACCTGGCGACTGAGCTCCAAAAATTATAAAATGTACACAGTTCTGCACAGATGCATGACGCTGAATAAAAAAAGACCATAAATGTGTATAACACAGCATTAACTTATAACTTGTTATACTGTAACTTATAAGTTAATGTATAACGTTTTACCTAAACTTTACTGCTTAATGTTTGAATAATTTCCACCAGGATGCTCATTTTGATTATACAGATTTGATGTTTCGGACAAATTTGTCAAGAGGTGTGCATTTTTCTATTTAAAATGAATAAAACTCAATGGTTTGATCCTATCACTATCCAGTATGTAAAAATCTGTGTTTCAAGCTAGTGTGATAAACTGTATGTAGTACTGGAAAATATGTCTACAGCATTTACATCAGTTACTATGTACAGTGTAATTATGATAATGCATGTGATTAAAAAGTAGGAATTCGTCTTGATGATAATATCTTCTAACAGGGTTTGCTGATAAATAAGTCCATGTTTGAATTGGTATTTAAATCAGGACATCCTACTTTTGACCTAGTTCACTACCAATTGGCTAAGCACCTAAGGTACACTACATGGACATGGGTTTTAGAACATTTAACCATTACACCCAGATGTGGGCTTCCCCCCAGCTGTGGCTACTTGCTATTTTGGTCCATCTATGAGCCACCCGGCAAATCGGGGGCGACGGATACTCCCCTCCCTGGAGATATGTCCGTAGTTTTTATGGCAGTTACTTAAGAGGTCGGGCTACCAGCTTGATGCACAATTCACACAATGTACGCAATTTGGGAACGCCAGCTAGCTCACTCTGTATGTTTTTGGACTGTCAAAGGAAACTAAGGTACCCAGAGGAAACCCACCAAGCACAGGGAGGACACACAAACTCTAGCTACAAAGTTAGAAATTTTTATATACAGTCTTTAGGTGCTGTAGCATTACAGTTTAATTTCACTGGAATTAAGAGACCAATCCTGTTCCAGCATCATAATCCCCTTGAGTTGGAACAGAAGAACTCTAGTGTCCTGCACAGAGCTCCATTGGATCCGTTTGGGATGACCTGGATACTGACTGTGCGCCATGTGAAAGCAGTGCCTGAGGTCACTAATGCTCTTGACACGCACATCCCCACAGCCATGCTCCACAAACTGATGGAAAGCCATCACGGAAGAGTGAAGATTATTATTATTATTATTATGATTATTATTATAAGAACAGATGGAAATATTTCTGAAATGGGATGTTCATCTAGCACCTGACAATGTAAGTGTTCTTGACAGGTGTACACACAATTTTGTCCATATAGTTTGCAGTTAGTTAACGATTTTTATATTAGGTGATTTAAGATGACAGAACAACATGGGTTTGCTTACTACTTTGAATATTATATTCATAAGATTTCTTTTCTGGGTGAGACATATCCCATGGGAGCAGTGAATTTTGGACTTGTCAGAAGTGCATTACAACTGCAGTGTGCTCGTTGTAGTATATTATCTTTTCTAACTAACTTGTGAGTGTTGATATGGTGAAATTTTTTTTTTTTTTCCATAAGCAGATTTTTCCTTCACATTTATGGATGGAGTCCCCAGTGTCAGGGGCTAAGCTGTAACAGGAATGTTTTCAAGGCAGAGGCTCCAGAATACGGTATAGAAATAATCCATGAAGAAAAAGTATGCCATTTTTAAAAAAAATAAAAATAATCATTATGACGTAAGAGGAACACAACGTTTGGGCGTGGTGTTGTTGGAAAGTGATTAATTTAGGATTGGTAACATTAATTCTGCTTTACACCGAACTGACATGCATTGTTTTTCTATAACATTATGCCCCGCCATGGGTTTTATTCATAATTTAATAATGCTTTATTCTGTACAGATTCAGTGATTTAAATCCCATGTTCAGGGGAGTTCATTAAAGTGTACAGAAAGACTTTACAGTCCTGTGAATAGTGTTGGTAAGATGAAAGTGAAAGGATGAGCGAAAGCATGTGCATGAGCCGGGGACAACACGTGAGAGAGTTTTTATGGGTGGAAAGGGAACTTAAAAACTGCTTGCAAACTCTGGCTATCTAGGGACCTAAAAAAAATAGGGAGAATACAACCCTGCTAATGTGTGTTGGTGTGTGTTCGAGTTAGCATTAGCAGGTTGCTGATTCACAAAATCTGAGGGTGAGAAGAGAGACAGACAAGCTGAGACGCGGTCACACCAAGTGTGTGTGTGTGTGTGTGTGTGTGTGTGTGTGTGTGTGTGTGTACAGTATGTGTGCAAAACACACTTCTTAGTGTGTGTGTGAGAGAGAAAGAGAGAGAGAGTTGAATGTATTTTTTTATCTAAGATTTTCTTTTTGTTTATGTATTTACAGTCAGCTCCACAAGTATTGGAACCCTGAGTGAAAATGGGTAAGTGAGTGAGGTTAAACGTAATACTAAATGCAGGAGCAACAATAATTATGACAACCGGCATTGTTCGGTACACACCGATCAGCCATAAGATTAAAATCATTAACATCAAATCCACCTAGGTTTTAGTTTCCCCTTGTGTCACCAAAATAGCGCTGGGCCCTCGGGGTATGACTCCACACGGTCGCTGAAGGTGTGATCTCTGTGGTATCTGGCAGCAGCAGATTCTTTAAGTGCTGTAAGTTGCAAAGTAGGGCCTGACTTGTTTGTTCAGAATGCCATGGATGCTCAATTCAATTCATCAAACTTGAACTTTTTGCCTGATACACAGCAGGCTGTGATGCACTGGATGTCCTACTACCTTTCTTTCATGGCTTTTCTGTCGGATCAGACCGGGTGGACTAGCTTTTCCTCCCCTCAGGAACGGATGCGCCTTGGGTTCTCATAATCCTGTGATCAGTTTACTGGTACTGTATATAATAGATATAGTGTTAATCGGAGTTATAAACACACATTGTGGTGGTGTTAGTGTTCTGGATGATTGATGTATCTTTGTGATAAATATTCTCAACTTACTTAAATCTTTTTTTAATAACTTTCCTCCAATTAAAAGTTAGATTTAGATAATTAGATTTACTCTTATTTATTCAGTGTCAGTTGAAGCTTATTAACTATAAAGATATATATATTTTTTCATAAACGTTTTTCTTCACTTTATTTACTGACGTTGCCAGTACGTCTGTCCACCTGTCTTTAGCATCCTGCCGTTTACATTTAAATGATCAGATTTGTCAGCATGGGTGGGGTTACAATGTTTTCTGAGATGGACAACAATGTAATAATATCACACTATTCTAAAAAGCATTGACAGTTTGACTGCAGGATTGATATGCAAACTAACATTGAAGAGTCAATTGTGTATGCTTTTTTTCTTCTTGTTTACTTGGGTTCATGTGAAACTTACATGGAACCACACTGAGTTGGTCAATAATCTCAGATACAGTCATGAAGGTCACAATGTGCTAAATTGGAAGTTCTCGGGTTCCATTACCGGTTAGCTTCATAGCTCCAGTGTGAAACTTTGGAAGGGAAAAAAAAAACCGTGAGCTGTTGTAATAAGCAAAATGATGTAGAGTTGAGAAAGAGGGGGGAAAAAAAACGATAAAATAATTGAGAGATCTGAGTTTCTTAGATAAAACGAGATGCTGTGTGTGCGATTCTTTGCGCTTCTTAGTGTTGATGAATGGAGAAGTGGTGAAGACAAGCCGTCCTTTCAGAGAGAACAGCAGCGTTCTGTAGCAGAGGAACCCTCACCTCTCTCACTTCCTCTACACGGCCAAAAGACTTGCTGATCTCCAAAGCGATTAAACCTTGAACAGATTCACTTGCCGCTTTAGCCTTCATGAATTCATTCAGTCTTCAGGTGGAAAAGTGACAGTTTAGCTGTGATTATAAATAATTAGAAACATGACTGATGTCGCACCTTTTTAAATATATGTCAAGGCATGAAGGGAAAACATAGGTCTAAGAGCTGGATTTAGTCTTTTGCTAAAAATAGGCTAGCTTACTGCAGAGCATAAGTAGGTGTGTGTTCAAGATGCGATGCCAGGTATCACCACGTGCCATCATACGGGGTTTATAAATGTATAAGTCAGCATACCGTGCTTTTGAGTTATAAATTTACTGTAAATAACATTGAGCTTTACAACAGCATGAGCAGTGTTGTTTCTCATGCTAATGAACTACTTCACCTCATTTTCAGTCCACACACAGTTCTGAGTTTCTGTTCTCACATGGCTTCTGATGAGTGCCTTAAGGTTCAATTTTTACACCTTTTGTTATTGAAACTACATGCTGTCACTGAGCCAAATGACACACAACAAAAACATGCAAAAACAGCCACAAATGTGCATTCAAGCTCCACTCCCACAGACTCACCATGTAAAAGCATCAAGTCTATTCATGATTAGATGCAGAACGATTCCAAAAAGACAGAACGGCCATGATTTTATCCTTGAAGTGATTACGATTGTTAAAAATCTAAACGTTCAGACTGATTTTGATATTAATCTTAGTACCAAAAAAAAACAAAAAAAAAAACAACTAAGTTTTGCGATAAAACAAACTATATCGATTACGTCCAGTAAATTTCCAAACATATTAATTATTTCGTTTCAGAATTCCTCATATGGCAGATCATTAATTCAGGAAGCTTTACTACTAAAACCATTTTTGTTTCAATTCCTACACCCTATTTTAATTACTCTTTTTATTCTGTATAGCCTTACACTGACATTAAAACCATAGACAGGTAAGTGAATAACACAGCTTTACACGCTGCAATGGCATCTCTGCAATGTGCTGGATAAACAACTCTGTGGAGGCCCTACCTCATAACTTACAGGACTTAAAGGATCTGGTGTTAACATCTTGGTGCCAGATACCACAGCACACCTTCAGAGGTCTTGTTGAGTCCATGCCTCAAGGGGTCAAGGCTGTTTTAGCAGCACAAGAAGACCTGCACGAGATGAGGCGGAGGGATATAATGTTACGACTGATTGGTGTACAAACACTACCAGTTAAAAGTTCGGACATGGACTTTACTAATTTTTATTTCTTTCTACACTGTAGGAAGGCATCCAAAATACGTCGTCATATGTTTTGAAGTTTTGGTCTCGCTTTCCTGAGTTGGTCTTTATGAGAGACAGTTTCATCATGGTCCTTGATGGATTTTGGAAATGCACTAGACAATACTGTTTCAGAACAACTGATCTTCATGTCTTAAAATAAAAACTGATGGTTGTTGTTACTACTTAATTACATAATGCAATATGTGTTATTACATATTTTGGACTAGTACTTTGATTTGAACTCGGTGTGAACGTACCATTCGTGTTTATGTTTAAAGCTATATTGTAAAATATTGCACAGAACTTGATGTGGAACAAAATTTTTAATAATGTTAGATATATAGTTCTGTGCAAATGTCTTGAGCCTGATTATTATGTAAATTAAATAAATATGAGCAAATGTTTTATTGCTTGTTAAGACTGCAAGGTTTCTGTAGCAAGCAGCAACCTCATTTCCCCTCTCGTCTGTTCCAACCACTGAGTATTCAGCATCTCCGGGTTCATACCTTATGTTAGAGGTTTTATTTTTATTTTTTTTTACTCTGGAATGATTTCGTGGGTCACCGCATGGCTTAACAAAGCAAAAATAATATTAAATCGGAAGCTGCTCAGGTACAGGGACTGGATTGAAAATGAGTGCCGAAAACTTACCAAAAATTGGGAGACGAAAAGTGCTTCAGGAAGCCTGTAGAACTATTCCTCAAAACTACATTAAATTATGCCAGAAAGTCTGGCTCTTTGGAAGCTAAATATGAAGAAATGAGGGGCGACTCAAGACACTTGCCTAGTACTGTGTGTGTACCCACTGTAACTAGTCCCATTTGCAGTCAGGTGAATTTTACAGCAACGTCTTGTTGCGCAGTAGGTTAAAGTAAAAAACGCTCAGCATGTGACTGGTTATTCTATGACTGAATCACACACACACACACACACACACACACACACACACACACACACACACACACACACACATGTCCATCTCTTGAAGAGGGTCTCCTCAAAACTCACACATGGCCTGCCAGCTGCTGCAGTTTTTTTGCTACCACTATGATCTTCACAGCTTTTGTTTTTTAACTCCTCAGTGCTTGTATTTTTTATTATTATTTTTAAAAAATATCTAACTGTTGAATTTATGAATTGCCAAATCCAAACCGCAAATGAAAAAGCGAAAGAAGTGTCCAGACCGATTTGGTGATGCAGTGCCCTAGGGTATTTAGAGTAATTAAACCCCAAATACCGTATTTACTAAAGAACTTTGTGGGTTTGAGACTAGGCCAGAAGGACTGACTTGCTGTCACTGTAACGGAGCATCGCTGTGGCTTTGCTAAAGTATTTGTTCACTAACTAACTAGGTCAACCCGGGTCATACTGTTTTGAGAAACTATTTGTTGCAGTTGTGTGCGCGAGTGTGTGCCTGGATAAAATTTCATGAAGCAGTATCACAGCAAGTATATGATTGTGGTGCATGTCTTTTGTTTCTGTCATAAGTTGTCTTGGATAGTGTTTATCATATCATATATATATATTCTCATTACAAGAAAATAGGTTACACAGGTATTTTTAATATCATTATTCTGTCAGTCTGTTTAATAGCTAATAGCAATTTAATAGCTAACAAGTACTATATGTGTATGGTCACTTGTATAGCAAGGTGTGAAGTGTGTGTGAATCATCCTTGCTACAAAATGTTTTAAAACGGTGTAAAATCAACAAATCAAATCTTTATCTTCATCCAATTACTTCTAGAAACACAAAGTCTACCTGTTAGGATAACTATGCTATTAATCCAATTATTAATAATGAACCTGGAGCAGAAAATCGTTCTTTTAATTCTTTGTCTGGGATCTCAGTAGGGGGAATGTGACTTTAAGCTCCTCTCATGTTCTTGAGCAAAACACTTTTTGGAGAAGCTTCTCCAGTGCTGTCGGTTTAAAACAGATGCTCACAGAAAGATGATGTTGAATCAGGATCATTTTAACACTCAAAAAAAACAACGTGAAGGAAAAAAAAAACAGGCAGATCCAAAGATCTTTGCTGAGGTTACTCCATGCCATGTGTGTAATAGGATAGCAAGCTTCAGGGAGGGAGTGTGGAGGAACAAAAAAAAGGAACAAGGCCCTCTTCATAGCCTTGAGGAGCACAAAATGGTGGACAGATGAATGCTAGGAGTGCTGAAATGGACTCGCTCTGAAGCGGAACAGGCTGAGGGTCACCTCCACTCCTGTTATACAGATCTGTTTAAGCAGCGTTCCTGTCAGGAGGAAGCGGTGTGTGGAGGTGGGAATCATTCTGAGCAAATAAAACAAATCACATTTACCAGGAAGGAATAAGGACAGCTGTCTGCTGAAGGCCTTTATTTTTGGACAAGTCTGAAGGCTTGTGTTGTAGTAGTGTTCCCTGGACGAGAGGACCGTTAATGTTTTACCACAGATGCTGCGATAATACGGAAAAACTGTTGCTGCGTTTTGACGTTATAGCTACAGTATATCACTACCTCTGCTTTCTTTCTTACACGGGAAATGTTTGCTTGATGCTAACTTGCTTGTTAGACGGTTGATGAATGAGTGGATTGGTGGATGGGTTAATGATCTTGTACAGGTAATTATATTACTATGGCTTGAACCACAGCTTGATTGATGGTCAAATCTGATTGGTTAGAAACTGTGCTTATTTTATATATATTTTTTACTATAACTCCAGTGCACTATAGTTCCATCTATAACATAAATGCTTGTTGTAATATATTATTAGGTGCGTTGAAATGGATTCTGATATCGCATTAATATCCCTAATAATGGACAAATCAGAACAACAATGCATCTTGAGAACATGGCAGTGAGAGCATTTTTGCCCGAGAGTCTGAACATTTTGTTAGTTCATGCAGTAAGTATTAGCCATGTGAACACTTTTTTTTTTCTTCTCTATTGTCGAAATAAATATATTCTTTCTTCTTGTTTGCCCCATGTGGGGGAATATTACGTGACATGCCCAATTTCTGGGAAGTAAGTTTTACTTCCATTCATGATCGGTAGACTCAGTGCGAACAACTCGCTCTTGCCTGTCTTTACTTTTCATGTTCTGGTTCTCTACCTGAGGAAGGTTCTCTGATTGGCTCACCATTTCACATGTAGTAATCATAGACGAGTTCGAATTCTTGTAACCGATTATAAGTCAGAAGCTGGGAAAAGATGTGAAGCGTCACATAACCCTAAGTTTGAGGAAAGATTCTTCTTCTGTTGCATATGTAGAACCACTTTTCACATGTCAAAAAGTCCTATTCTGATTAAAGACCTTGTGCATGTAAACACATCTTATTGGATCACCGTCCATGTAAACAGGTAAGTTGGAATCTCTAATCGGAATGCTTTCAGTCAGATTGAAGAAATATTGTTCCATGTAAACATAGCTAGAGTTTCTATAGTAACCTGCTATAGACCGGCTATGTAATCCCACACTAATCATCATAAAAATAGTTTTTTAAATAAGTTTTTAAGAGAGAGAGACGGAGAGGTGCTGATGAGGAACAACTGCTTATGGCAGACATAATGTAAATCATAGCAGGAACTGATTTGTCTCTCATATGTTCCGCAGCAAATCTTAACCGTGTACAAACCATTAAAATGCAATAAATTAACCGTTGTGATATGAGCAGAAGAACATGGAGTAATTCCAAATCATACAAAAGAAATCCACCTCAAGGTGGTGACGGCACATCGTTACCCTAGTGTGGATTATTTTAAATTACGATATGGTCTGGAGTATGTTATGCTCTGACGTCAATCATTTTAATTGAATAGCCATTTTCATGTGGACAGCAATTTGCACTTTTTAATTCATTAGAGTTGCGTTTATTTTTGTAGACCATCCACAAAATACATTTGTTCTAACTTGTGCAACAAAAAGCCCTTCACCAGCCTCTCTGTTTTCTGCTTTCTTGAATTTAATAAAACAAATGCAGCTTACTTGGAAACTCCTTTATCATGAAGACATTTCCTGTGTCTGGGAAAAAAAGAAAAGAAATAAACGTTACAGTTTTGACGGTTACGATGCACTGACACTGGAGATTCCTTTCATAAAGGTTAAATAGACATCTTGCACTATTACTGGAGTTAATGTGGTAAATGTGCATGATTTACACCAGTGAAAAGGAAGCAGACCTCAGGTGCCCGAGGTCACAAAATTTAAACAGGAACTGTTTGTCTACTGAAATGTTTCTTTCAGGAAACTTGGCAAGAGAATGTCATCAAAACACATCCACTCCTGTCAGATTAACCCCACCCCTCAACCTCTTTTCAATCTCGGAGAGAAAAGTAGGCTTTATTAGTAGAAGAAGACCTGATACCTTCTTTTGTTGATTTATTTTGCATGCGTGCGCATACATGCATGCGCATGTGTGTTGGTGCTTCATTCAAAGGTTGCAACTGGTTAATGGTTGACCCAGTTCAGGTCTGCTGCCATCTGCTCGGAGAGAGATTTGCTGGGGGAAGCAGAAGATTACAGCAGATACAGCAGGAGGGCCAGAACCCTGGCTTACCAATATTAGAAGATCTTGAATGATTTGTAGATGTTTTGAGGTACTACACATAATTACCATTCCACCCCCCCCCCCCCCCGTACTCTACTTTGATTCTACTAAATTCATATTTGACTATATGCTTTTATTTAAAATATAAAAGGTTATCCTGTTTATGAAGAATCTTATTTGTATAGTCATCAAAAAAAAGTTAGTAGTTTTTTTTTTTTATTGTAAAAACATAATAAAAATCATCTAATTGTAGGAGGTCTTAGTATTGGGCAACAACAATGTATAACGTTTTTCACCGTGCCATTATTTATTTAACAAAAAGGTAAAAAAAAAAAAAAACATGTGGGCAATATTAAGTACCCTTCATGATTCAATAGTTGTCGATCTACCATTAACAGCAATAACGTTAAGTAATAGTTTCCTGTAGGACTTTATCAGTCACTTCACATCATTGTGGAAGAATTTTGGCCGATCTCTTCTCAACAACATTGAGGTTTATGGCCATTTGCTTTTGCACAGCTCTCTTAAGGTCTCGCCGCAGCATTTAAGTTGGGTTGAGGTCTGGACTTTGACTTGGTTATTCCAAAACCTTCATTCTTTTGTTTTTCAGCCATTCTGATGTAGATTTATTGGTGTGCTTTGGGTCATTATGCTGTTACTTGACCCTATTTTGACCAAGCTTTAGCTGTTGGGCAGATGGCCTCACAATTGCCTCTAGAATACTCTGGTATACAGAGGAGCTTATCGTGGACTCATTGACTGCAAGGTGCCCAGGTTCTGTGGCTGCAAAGCAAGCCCATTGTCCTTGACAGTGGTTATGAGGTGTTTTTGCTGACATTCTGTTTGGTTTTTGCCAAAGATGGTGCTAGACATTAAGGCCAAACAATTATAAATGTAAATAAATTTAGACTCCTCTGTCTATAGGACTTTTGTTTCAAGTCTTGTGGGTTGTCCAGATGCAGTTTTACAAACCTCAGTAGTGCTTCCACGTTCTTCTTAGAAAGAAGAGGCTTTCTCCTGGTAACCTTCCAAACAAACTGTATTTGGTCAGTCTTCTTCTAATTATGCTGTCATGAATGTTAATGTTTAACAAGCTCAGTGACGCCTGTAGGGTTTGAGATGTAGCTCTTGGGTTTTTTGTATTTCTCTGAGCATTGACCTTGGGGTGAATGTATCCTGATCCACTCCTGGGAAGATATGCATCTGTCTCGAATGCTTTCCACTGTAGAACATTGAACTCAAATTTTTTGGAAATGGTTTTATAACCCTTTCCAGATTGATGTGCAGCAACAATTGCATCTAAGACCATTGCTCATGTTAAAACACACCTAATTGATCAAACTGCCAGAACTTCTGCTTTTATAGAGGTCTGCACACCAGCTGAGGATGTGTCTTATTGGTTCTATTACGTGTGTACCTGCACTGTAATATTCCACTAATAGTCAGAATTAAAGAATTACCTCAGTCAGAAAAATCTGACCCTATCCAGCCTGATGGGATTGAATTTTTCATTAGCTGTTCTCTAATAGTTCTTGCAAGAACAGTATTGTGGCAGTGGTGGCTCAGTTGGTTAAGGCTGTTGGTTACTGGGTTACTGATCAGAAGGTCAGGGGGTTCAAACCCCAATACCGCCAAGTTGCCACTGTTGAGCCCTTAAGCAAGACTATTAACCCTATCTGCTCCAGCAGTTCTGTATCCTGGCTGACCCTGTACTCTGATCCCAGCTTTCGTAGTGGGCTTTGCGAAAAGAAAAAAAAAATCATTTCACTGTGCTGTAAGGTACATGTGACAAATGATTGAATCTTTGCAAATTAAGCTCTCATGAAGACCATCCCAGGAAAAGAAGACCATCCCAAAACTCACCTCTGCACCAATGGACAAGTTCATTTAGAGTTACCAGACTCAAAAATCACCAATTGTAACAGCAGCAGAGCATTTTTTACAGCGCATAAATAGCAGACACATCTCAATATTATCTGTTTAAATAGATTATATTTTGGATGCCTTCTGCATTGTTTTATGATGTATGAAAAAAATCTAAAGTTGTGTCCAAACTTCTAACTGGTAGTGTCTTTCTAGCAGATTAAAATTTCACAAGGGGCAGAACTGCTTTGCACAAGTTATATTCTGATTAAATGCTTCGTGAATGTAAACACACATCTCATTGGAACAGTTTGTCCATGTAAACAGGAATCTCTTGGGTTCACAAATTGGAATGTTGGTATCTCTTAATGATTTCAATCAGATTGAAGAACTATTGTGCATGTAAACATAGTTAGTGTTTAGGTTTTTTGTTAGTCCCAGCCTTCATAGTTCTGAATCTTAGCCAGTCCTTGTCTTTAGACGTCTAATTCTTTGCTAGGCCCAAATGCTTAGAGTATTGATTAACCCCAGACTAACTTGTTATACCACTCTTAAATAAGTTGTAATAATATGAGTAAGGAATAGTGTCCACGCCAAGAGGTCAGTGACTCTGCCTGACAGAATCCTTGCCTCTGATAATGCAAAAGCCCCAGTTTGCATGGGTCACACCATGCAAAATGTGTGGTTTTTACTAGCAGCTACATGCAGTCCACACTAATCCTAGGGCATTTTTACTTTTTGTTGGACAGAGATTCAGTACACCTGGTTTAAACATTTCTGAACACATGAAGAAAAGACATCTGTAGGTATGTAAAGTGAAGGTCAAACTTCAAGGCAAATCTCAAAACCTTCGTTTGTAACAACTATGAGTAAAACTATCTATTTTGAATAAAAAATTACTTCAGGATGAAGAAACCAAATCTAGAGAGTCACAGTCTCCTACAAAATGTCCATGGTTTCCTTTCAGTTCAAGTATTCTGGAAGACTTTGTGTAAAAGAATTAAAAAAAAAAAAAAAGGTTCTGAATTAAAGGGAGGGGTTCTCTGTGTCCCAACACAAACTGGAGTGTCTTCATCTGATTAGTCAAATTTTAAACGTTTGTAACCAACAAATACAGAGGAGCTGGTGTTGTCGTATGCCGTTGTCTGCTGATAATAGCTACCAAGTCCACTGAGCTTTTTTTTTTTTTTTAGCCTTAGTGCAGTTCTGTTGGAATAAGGTGTAGTAGGCTTCTCATCTGCCATTTCGAAGAACCAGGTTGTAGGGCGTTCTCAGTCCCAAACATGGACAAGAAAAGGAGGGTTGCACCAGGAAGAGCATAGATCAAACATGCAGCGCGGGTGATCTGCTGTGGCGACCCCTATTGGGAGCAGCTTAAAGAATTAAAAAAACAAAAAAAAAAACATACATTTATTGGATTTCTGTTTTTTCAGAATCGCAACCTTGAGGAAAGGAGCTTTACTAATCAATATCAAAGCCCAAAGTTGTTGACTACTAACAAAGACATTTCCTTCCTCCTCCATTTGTGAGTTGACTGAAAGAGCCAAGTCTATGATTTGCCCATGTTCTAAACAAAATGGCTAAAAAAGCCATTTTGTTCTATCAGATTTAGAAACGGATGGCTACAACAGACTTTTATGGCGTTTTCACATTAGGCACGATTGCTGTGTAGAAAATATTGCTTCCCCCTCTCCACTCTCCCACTGGCCAGTGTTCACGTAATTTTTTTTCTCCGTACTTGGGTACGCTTACATATTCTCAAACTCCAGAAGGGTGCGGTATGTTGGTTTGCGAGCCAATATAAAACACAACGAGAAGAGGATAAGGAGGTCAATCTTCACACTATGCCTAATATTGTTGAGATTTCAGAAAGAATGTCGAAAGCAACGGTCTCGCGTGCCTTCCTATTTCATCACCTATGGCTGTGTAGGTCAGACACGCGCACACAGATTTCGGTACTAATGATGTATGGAGCAAAAATTATGACTTTCTCTGTATTTTAGGGCTGATTATTGAAATATATTGCGATATCTTGTATGAAGTGGGCTAAGAAGTGTTTCGTTGCAAGTCAAAGTCACATGTGAGGGGTTGCCAGCACGTTCATTGAATCATACTGTGATGAAAATGTAGAAAGCAGGGTTTCATTCCGGAGGCATGGTGATGCAGTAGTTAGCACTGTGCCCTTGCAACTCGAGGGTTCTGTTCCCTCTGGCATCGGTATGTGTGTGGAGTTTTCCTGTTCTTCCTTTGCTTGGTAGGTTTCCTCCGAGTACTCTGGTTTACTCCCACAGTCCAGAGAAAAATGCAGATTGGGCTAATTGGTTTCCAAATTGCCTGTAGTGTAGTGTGGGTGCATGCTTGTGCCACTGAATAGGATGCGCAGTATATAGAATGAGTGAAGGAAAATTTCAAATATAGAAATTTTAAAATGTATAAAATTAAATATTCCATAGTAAATATAAATAGGCCACTGAGCTTCTGGAGTTGTCATAGAGAGAAATAAATACTAAGGGCATTTTGAACGTGCTTTCTTTCAGAGCACAAGACCTTTCTGGCTGTAAAGGCTACACGGCACAAAGTATAACACATTCTTTTTACTGCAGTTTGCGGTGCGGTAGAATATATTACACATTGTATCTTTCACGGAGACTTTTTGACTTTGAAATGTAACGGCACCAGTTCACGCTTGACCCGTGGCATATTTAAAAAGGCAACACAATTTATTAACACCTGGTTTGTGTGTAGCTAGAGGAGAGTTGGGCGGGGTTGCGTGCGGAAGAAGAGAGTGGGCGGGGCTATGTAGAGAGAGAGAGAGAGAGAGAGAGGTAAGGGGCTGCATGGAGAGTGTGAGAGCATAGAGGTATAAACATTGGCATGGAAGAAGAAATGTGTCATGTAACATAACACGTCAATGTATCTTAAAAGTCGATACATCACCCAGCCCTACCGCAGACCTGCACAGAAACTGTGGTAGACTTTTAAAAACAATCTGCGAAGACATAAAAATAATCATACAATCTCATTTACTTTTCAACTTGAGGTTGGCATGGCATTTCATTACAGTTTGTTGAATAATCAGCTTGTCGAATGAATCTCCATTCTTCTTTAAGATAATAATCAAAGTTGACACTCCTCAAAGTTGTGCAAGCACTTGATAAGGAACCAGTTGAAGGACAGACCTCTAGAACAAACTGGACGAGCCAGAAACGTTCCAGTGAATTCTTCAAACAAATATCTGAATATGAGTCCAGAACACAAGTATAAATAATAGTATAATAAATAGTTTTTACTGTCAAAGATCTTTAGTTCCTAGTTTAGTTTTTCTACTCTCAGCCTTCTACACTGGTCTTTCTAATATTCTGCTTTTATTAGTAGTCCAGCTTTCATATGATTGTGTGTAAATGTGTTTGGATGAATACGTTCTCCTTCATCTGGTGATTTACTTGAAGAAGTCCAAGAGAGGTGATTTAGATGCGTTTTAAAACTCCGCTCAGTGCGAACCTCAATCTTCATCCACATAATGTTAAATCTGCATGTAGCGTGCAACAGAGTGGAGTAAAAACCTCTGCGGCTTAATCAGCTTAACCTCCTGTTCGTCTTTGTGCTTAACGATGTGCTGATCCATCGCCTGACGCCATTGCGTCACATCTCCGTACGACCGCAGCATTCCTTTTTTTTCTTTCAAATAATTAGTGAACAGTTTAAACATTGTGATAATAAGAAATTATTAAATAGTGATAAAACCTGAGATGATCATTTAAGCAATAAAAAAAAAAATTGTAAGTTAATATATTGCAGCTTTGTTCTTTAAATAAATAAGTGAAAAATGAATGTACAGCAGTAAAACTTTATGAACTGAAAATATTCCACTTCATTTGGTTTTTATTTATTTATTTATTTATTCGTTTTGGCTTAATCTAAGTGGGTTTTCCCATTCCTTGGTTTTTAATTTAAAACCTGCAATGAGACTACAAAACAGATTTGGAAGTGTAGAATTTGTCTTGATGTAGTTGAGGCTGATGGCCAGAAGAATGAGCTGATGTGGCCAAACTGGTTGGTGCTTACCATATGGCAAACTTCCAAATACTTAGTCCTTACAACAGGAAAAGAAACTTGTTTAATGTTCATTGCATTTTTACAGTTGATAGGTTTGGATGAGCCTCTTAATTTTAAAGCATGCAAAAAAAATATATAGATGAGAAAAGAAAACAAACAAGCCATCATCAAAAGACATTAATATTATTACAATGATCATTATCAATGAGTGACAAACAAAAAATCAGCTGTTTCTAGCCCCGCCCCCCGCGCCCTAGATTGGTTATGGAGATAAGGACAACATCCAGGAAGGTAGTTAATTTATGGACCTGAGCCATCTGTTGAGCATTAAAGGTGCTGTGCACATCAAGCACGTTGAAGTTTCTCATTTTGGAAAAAGTTTCATCCTATGGAAAAGATCTCTAAGAAAACAGGACCAACCAAAGAACTGCAGAGAAACCGTCTAGTGATTTCGATGATGATAAAATCATGTTACAGTTCTTTTAGCAATCATACTAGTGTATCATTACAGTCCTATCTGTCTCTCTCTGTCTCGTCGTTCCTCTCGTCAGTGCTGCAGATGTTTTTGAGCTCTGGAGAGGGGGGAAAAAAAGAACGTTTCAGGCATGCTTCGCATTTTTAGACCCTTTTGTAAAGCCGAGCTGGCACTTTCCTCCTCCAGCCTGCAGAAGATTTTTTTTTTTTTTTTAAGACACGATTGTCCTTGAGAACCTGCTCAGAGACTGTGTTTGCACTCTGTGTTTAATCCTGAGATGGGCTGAGGTTTCGTTCTGACATATAAAATGGCCAAGTCAGGCTGGCAGTAGTGAAGAGTTTCTGCTGAGCTGTGCGTTTGTAGGACACATTTTTTTTGTCAGCACTTCTCCAGAGAAACATCATTCCTCATACATACCACATCATTAGCATTTACATTAGCATCTGTCTTTTATATATGTATCATAGCTGAATAGATTTTAGGGATATGAGGTTATAACCAATGGACTGAGATTTCACCAGAGACTTTGCGTGCACACGCGCACACTCGCACGGACGCGCACACACACACACACACACACACACACACAAACGGCTGACTCTTAAAATGGCTGCTGTCCTTGAATCTCGAAGGACCTGCACTGCTCTTCACTTGTCACAGCAACAAAGACCTGGAAAATTTCTTTCTTATTAGTCATTAGCAGTTAGCTTAGCATGGCACAGAGGCGGAATCGGGTAATCACGGCTCTCGTGATTATTTTCACCTTCAGGTCTTTTGTTGTCAGACGCAGAAAAACACCTTCCTTGACGCCATTTTGGAGGCAGAAGGTTGGGACTGTTGAGATGTACAACAAAAAAAAATGTTTCAGCTTAACATTTCATTTGCAGCAAATTTTATTGTTCGATTGGAGGGGATGGGGGGTGGAGGGGCCGTTTACATGATATAGCCAAAAGTTTGTGGACACCTTACCATCACATCTATACGTGGTTCTTCCTTAGACTGTTGTAGATTTGTAAGCTTCCATTGAATGTGGTGTCTTTTTGTATGCTGTAACAACGTCCCTTTACTGGAACTAAGCAGTCTGAACCTGATCCAGAATGTCAATAAAAAGCACAAAAATCAATTTAAAATCAATTTAAATAATGGGTAATCTTTGCTCCTGACTCACTAACTGATTGTAAATTATTGCTGCTTGAAATGAGTGTTCGAAATTTCAAACAGAAACAGTCGGTTTGGTATCTGTGCCTATTCAGTCCAAGTTACCAGACTGTGACCTTGGTGTGTCTCTCCCAGTGAAGGAGATGTGGCATTCCCGTCAGTTCCTGTGGAGGTGGATATAGGTGTGGCTTCCATATCCCTCAGCCTGAGTGAAGAAGACATGGAATTTGTACCTGTCAATATCTGCCGTGGAGGCGTGGCCTTTGTACTCATCAGTCACAGGGAAGGAGGTGTAGTCTCTGTCTGTCAATACCAATCAAAGACATGTTGTCTCTGTGCCTGTCAGTCCCTGTGAAAGAGGCGTGGCTGCTATGGCTTAGTCCAGTTAACTAGGAATATCCTCTGTACTAGTTCATTTCCCTGAAAGAGTACAGTAGCTATAAGACAGTCTGCCTCAGAGAAGGGGGTGTGGCCTCTCGGACAGAGAGTAGCATATATTGAGAGAGTTTAGTTCGATATTAAAAAAAAAAAAAACTTTAGTAATAAAGTTAATGTTTCTTTAACAGTAAACACACATGCTTTCTGTTCCACACATTGTTTTTTTATTTTATTTTTTGTTCACAGCTCTACATTTCCTCTGACCTTCACTCATCACTCAGCCTTGGACCACCGAGTCCTTCACTTACTGTCCTTGACTAGAAAAAAAAAACCCCTGCACTTCTGTTTATCAGCCGTCAAGTCAGTTTGCCTTCAAGCTCTCGAGTGTGTGAGGTTCTGGAATAAGAATGGATCAGTGTTTTGTTTCTACAGATTTCAAGGTCTTCTGTGGAATCGTATCCTTATTCCAGCAAGGCTGCACGTTACATAAAAATACATTTTTTTAAAGAGCTGATCTGTGTGCAGTAGTTTCTGTAAGTTTTAAAAGTACCTTTCGTAGTAATACTAATTTATTCTTGTTCCTATGATAACTTCGAAAATGTATGCCGCACATAATTTCTGGATACTATTACTGTATTGTACTGTAATATAGAATATCTGTAATATAGAATATCTGTCCAAATCTCTCTCTCTCTCTCTCTCTCTCTCTCTCTCTATATATATATATATATATATATATATATACTGTATATGTATGTTTAAAATTCAGACTCTTTTGAAATAAAGTGTGGCTAGTGCCCTTGTTTTAGTAATGATTTGATATTCGTTATACCACATGGCTGTTGAATTCTGCAAGTCATGGATTTATTTTAGGGCTGCAACAGCTAATCAACAAAATCAATAATAATTTGATAAAAATAGTTGGCAATGGATTTTTTCATGGACTGTGGCAGGCTACGTCACTCCATTTAAAAAGATTTGATGGAAGCGGCAGAGCAAGTTTCGACAGGGCAGACCTTCTTTTCATTACACCGTGTACACCGTGGACTCAATGGCATAGCTTCTGCTTTCGTGTGATTTAATACGTTTTGCGATCATTTGTCATTGGTCAATAAGAGAAACCGTAGAAGCACAATATATCTGCTTGAACAATGCTTATTATGTCCATTTAATGCTACACAGTCACTTTTCTAACAGTGGTTTTAAAGTAAAAGTATATATTTTTTTGTATTATGTCTATTATTTTTAGGAATAGTTCTGTAATTATTACAGATTCAGTTGACCAGTAAATACACTTTGGTGTTTTTACAGTAAATACACTATTGGTGTTAGTGTTTTGATGACAATAAAGGGCATGGTTGATGAGGTGATTGACGGGTTTGGACATGTCGGTTGAGCCTCATAAACGAGCACACGCTTTTCAACATGCACCTGAACTCTTGACTGTTCTTTAGCAAAGCCCACGGCTTGTTCCGCTCTGAACGGTTCTAACAGTCTTTTTGCACACATGTGGCAAACAAAATGAATTTAGTACAAGGACATTTCAGTTGGTACGACAGCTATGTCTGAATGTCTATAAATCTGTTTGGTCAGAATTGAGAAGATAAAGGTTTAAAGAGCATTTTTAAACAAATAGTTTTGAAAAAAATAGATTCAGTTATGATTCTTTTGTGTGAAAAAATAGATTCAGTTATGATTCTTTTGTGTGGCCTTTCACATATTGCCATACTGACTCCAAAATCAATTTAAAAAAACACAATTTTTACATTTATAATAAAGATTAGCTGGTTGATTGGCTGGTTAATCCAATTTCTGTAACGTGTTTATTTTCAGAATTGGGGAAAAATTGAATATCGAATCAGGATGTTCATGAAATTATCATACGCACAGAATTGCAATTTTAATCGAATCTATACTGTGATTAATATTTAATCGGGTGGTGATTGGTGATTCCCATCCCTAATACATACAATATACAGCAGGGCAAAAAAGTATTAAGTCAGCCACCAATTTGTGCAAGTTCTCCCACTTAAAAAGATAAGAGGGCCTGTAATTTGCATCATAGGTATATCTCAACTTCGAGAGACAAAATAAGAAAAAAAAAATCCAGAAAATCACATTGTAGGAGTTTTAAAGAATTTATGTGCACATTATGGTGGAAAATAAGTATTTGGTCAATAACAAAATATAATCTCAATACTTTGTTATATATCCTTTGTTGGCAATGACAGAGGTCAAACATTTTCTGTAAGTCTTCACAAGGTTTTCACACACTGTTGCTGGTATTTTGGTCCATTCCTCCATGCAGATCTCCTCTAGAGCAGGGATATTTTGGGACTGTCGCTGGGCAACATGGACTTTCAACTCCCTCCAAAGATTTTCTATGGGGTTGAGATCTGGAGACTGGCTAGGCCACTCCAGGACCTTGAAATGCTTCTTACGAAGCCACTCCTTCGTTGCCCGGGCGGTATGTTTGGGATCATTGTCATGCTGAAAGACCCAGCCACGTTTCACCTTCAATGCCCTTGCTGATGGAAGGAGGTTTTCACTCAAAATCTCACGATACATGGCCCCATTCATTCCTTCCTTTACACGGATCAGTCATCCTGGTCCCTTTCCAGAAAAACAGCCCCAAAGCATGATGTTTCCACCCCCATGCTTCAAAGTAGATATGGTGTTCTTTGGATGCAACTCTGCATTCTTTCTCCTCCAAATACGACAAGTTGAGTTTTTACCAAAAAGTTCTATTTCGGTTTCATCTGACCATATGATATTTTTCCAATCCTCTTCTGGATCATCCAAATGCTCTCTAGCAAACTTCAGACGGGCCTAGACATGTACTGGCTTAAGCAGGGGGACACGTCTGGAACTGCATGATTTGAGTCCCTGGCGGCGTAGTGTGGTACTGATGGTAGCCTTTGTTACTTTGGTCCCAGCTCTCTACAGGTCATTCACTAGGTCCCCTGTGTGGTTCTGGGATTTTTGCTCACAGTTCTTGTGACCCCACAGGGTGAGATCTTGCATGGAGCCCCAGATCGAGGGAGATTATCAGTGGTCTTGTATGTCTTCCGTTTTCTAATAATTGCCCAACCAGTTGATTTCTTCACAGCAAGCTGCTTACCTATTGCAGATTCAGTCTTACCAGCCTGGCGCAGGTCTACAATTTTGTTTCTGGTGTCCTTTGACAGCTCTTTGGTCTTGGCCATAGTGGGGTTTGGAGTGTGACTGTTGTTGAGGTTGTGGACAGGTGTCTTTTAAACTGATAAGTTCAAACAGATGCCATTTATACAGGTAACAAGTGGAGAACAGAGGAGCCTCTTAGAGAAGAACTTACAGGTCTGTGAGAGCCAGAAATCTTGCTTTTTTGTAGGTGACTAAATATTTATTTTACAGAGGAATTTACCAATGAATTCATTAGAAATCCTTCACTGTGATTTTCAACAAAGGAGTGGCTCAAGAAGAAGCACATTAAGGTCATGGAGTAGCCTAGCCAGTCTATAGACCTTAATCCTATAGAAAATTTATGGAGGGAGCTGAAACTTCGAGTTGCCAAGCGACAGACAAGAAACCTTAAGTATTTAGAGAAGATCTGTAAAGAACCAAAATCCCTCCTGAGATGTGTGCAAACCTGGTGACCAATTACAAGACGCGTCTTACCTCTGTGCTTGCCAACAACGGTTTCCTCATCAAGTACGAAGTCAATTTCAAGTCTTTAGTCATTTCATGCAACTCAGTTCATAAAGTTTTCTATAATGTGTTTTTGTTCTGGATTTTTCAGTTGATATTCTGTCTCTATTCTTTAAAATAAATATATGATAAAAAAAATTACCCTTAATTTGTTTGTAAGTGGGCAAACTTGCAAAATCTGCAGAGGTTCAAATAATTATTTTCCCCACTGTCATATGCAAATAAAAACACAGTAAAAAAAAAAAGTGCACAGAATACAGTTGGAGTGTTCCATTTGATTTATAAGCACTTAATAATATTCTCATGCATGTATCAGTGGATAGCATGCTCCTGCTACCTCGCTTTTCTAATAGGTTACCAATACTACAGTAGCAGCTCATTCACAGTGACGTGAATTTTTTTTTTTTAATGGAAGGCCAAAGGAGATATTTATTTTATTTATGTAAGAAGTCTCTAGGTTCAGTGCATTTTAAGTCACTAGCAAAGTCTTTAGGACAGGGAGGTTGACATGCATTGTAGTTTCTTCTTCACAAAGCGGTTTGTTTTTGTTTGTCTTAATAACTTCGAGAGGCTAGAGAGGCAAAGAATGTTTATAGCTGATATGATATACGTGATAACATTGCAAATTGCTGTGGCATGAAGGAATTAAAACATTCAGGGACGCACCGTTATAAAAAAGAAAAATCAACTACAGTAACTCTGCTTCATGTAGTACTACGCTGTCACTCAATATTTTACTGTAACAACACTACACATTGTGTTTTATTACAACCGTTTGTCTTTTATTACATCACATATGAAGTGCATTATCGGGGATGTTTTAGATTTGCTTCAGTAAACATTTCCGATCGTTTTTTGAAAGTACGGTTGTCTGTATATTAGGAAATATGTATTGATGTGACAGCTTCTGTGAGATTACTATTGATAATTAACCATGGGTTCTGGCATAATTATGCCACCTCCAGTGGATTTTTCCCACAGTGCATTGCATTTGCATGGCCACCTCATGGCTCAGAGTAGTCCTTGTTGCTCCAGAAAGACCTGATGCTGCGTGACGAAGATGTGTGATGTAAATACGGAGACACGCCGGTGTTTTCCAGCTGCGGCTTTATCCCAAGGTCATGAAGACAGAGAGTGAATCCAGACGTAATCCCTTCTCAACAAGCGTTCCTGGAAACAAACCGTCTTTTGTGTCAGAACATAAGACTCGCCAAGCGTGAGGAGAGCTTTCAGTGCTGTTTCCATTAGCGATGGTCATATCGATCACGATGGGGTTGAAATTAAGAAGCACAGGGGATTTAAAATAGTTGCGATCGTCTTATTGTTATAAACTCATACTGAGGTGATGAGATGAGTCACTGCAGGATGAAGGACATATCTACACAACACCAATAAACATTGTTGGATTGTAAATTTCTTTTATTTTTTTTTCTGTTCTTTGTAGGTTTCCCTGATTTTCCAGGGATTGTTTAGTGATGGAGGTGCTACAGTGCGATGGCTGTGATTTCCGTGCCGAGTCCTGCGACGAGCTCAAGGCTCACATTCAGGATGTCCACACCGTTTTCCTGCAGCCTACAGACGTTGGGAACGAATCGCCTCAAAGGTCAAGGTCCGATTCCTTAAACTCCTTCAGTCACACGGAGGAGGATGACGAAGACGTTGCCAGTAATGCATGTGACTTTCCACACAAGGAAGCAGGTACAGCTGAACCCCCTGCACCCCAGGGTTGTATGTTTTGTTTCTTTGTTTGTTGGTTTGTTTGTATTTGCTTTTACTTGTATTAGTGTGTAATGAGCTTGAAAGCTCCTGTACATTATTGATCTAAACCAGTCTTAGCAATAAAAATGTATAGACGGTGAAGAAGACCCCTCAGCTTCATCCTCCATCCTTCATTTTTTTTTTGTCTACATTCTCCACTTCCTTTATTTTTGTTACACTCGACCCTTTTTATGTTTTTTCCACTTTCTCCACATTGTCCAGTTTCTTTTTACTTTTTCCACATGCTCCAATTTCTTACATTTTTACATTATTCTTTACCTTATCTAATTTATCCAGCCTCCACACTTTTTTACTTTTTACTTTTATGTTGTCCATCATCTCGACTTTTCCACATCCTTTTTTTTTTTTTTTTGGATTTTCCCCCGATTTTCTCCCTAATTTAGTCGTGTCCAATTCCTCCCCGTCACTAGGGGGCTCCCACATTAAGGCTACTACTACCACTCAGCCGGGAGGGCCGAAGACTACCACGTGTTTCCTCCGAGCCACGTGACGCCAGCCGGCCGCATCTTTTCGAACTGCTCGCTCGTGCACCGTTGGGGCATAACACACTCGGAGGACAGCGCTATCCGCTCCCTCTGTTGCACGAGCTCACAGACGCCCCTGACTGGCTGTAGAGCCGTGATTAATGTGGGAGCACTAAGTACCTTTCATCCCTCCCCTCTGAGAGAGCTCGGCCAATCAGCTCTCTCTAGACCTCCGGCTGCGAGAGGTTACAGCACCACCCGGGATTCGAACTAGCGATCTCCGGATGATAGGGCGAGCGCTTTAACCACTGCGCCACTCGGAGGCCCCCACTTTTCCACATCCTTGACTATTTCTACATTTTCCATCTTTTATGCCATTTTGCATTCTCCACATTCTGCATTTTCTTTTTCTTCACTTTCTCCACCTCCAGTACTTTCTCCTTATTCTACAGATTTTTATTTCTTCTTTTCCTTCACCGGTCCTCTTTTTATAGCTCTTTCAGTTCCTCTACCTTCTCTACATTCTATACCTTCTTCTCTAGTTGTTTTTTTCCTGCCACCTTTTTTTGCTTTCTCCCCAACTCATTCCCTTACTTTCTTTACATTTACTTGATCATTTTCGCCTATGTTTATGCTGTTATAATTTTTTCCTATTTTGTTTGATTATACATCATCGCTCCTTTCTTTCTAGTGAGAAAACTAATAAATTAGAGGTTAGTTCAGTTTGATGTTTAAAATGACCAACAAATGTAAATGAAGACAGACAAAAATGTAAATGTGTAAATAAAATGAAATTCTGGCTCCTAAAAATGAAAAGGATGGATTAAAAATGATGTACTCAGAAGCTTCACTGGCTTTTGGCTCAGTTCCATTTGTCTGGTTCTGGTGTTATGGGTACGTTGGAACTCATTCTGTTTAAGTCGCAGCAGTAAATGGAGCCAGAGCAAGAGTGTTAAAGCTGATTTATGCTTCTTCATCGAGTTGAATTGAGTTGAACATCATACTGACAATCCCCTGGGACAGCTTCTCTTGTTTCTGTGTTGCACTAATTTGAGTAAAAGTAACTGTTTTTCGACATCTATTAGCTCCAACTCCAGCTGGATCTGCTCGGTTTCATTCGCCATTGTTTTGTAGTGCACAAAAAAACACTGGCCAGAGAGTTGTGAATATACTCAGAATGTAATATTCTTTGCACAGAGGCGTAGAAACCTGATCACTAACTAGCGGTTTGGCGGTGTAATTTCAGAGTAAAACAAGTATAAATGCTCACAAAGCCGTAGGCTCTGCATAGACTTAACGAAGATGCATGAATCAGGCTTTAGAGTGTTAGATTTTAGGTGACATTAACTTAAATTATATGCTGTAAACAGTACCGATTTTAATATTCAATACATTCCCTACTTTGAGCAGGACACAGGTCTCCAGAGCAGCGTGATGTTGTACCAGCGGGGTGTGTGTTCCTACAAACAGTTTTGTGCCTGAGCCTCTAACAACAAAAGTGGACTCCATACTATCTTAAGCACATTTCCTGTTACACTGAACTTCTAGCCTTTTAACACACAGTATGACTGCTGATCAATTCCTGCCATCCGATATCACCCAGATGAGAATGGGATCCCTGTTGAGTCTGGTTCCTCTCAAAGTTTACTTCTATTACCATCTCAAGGAGTTTTTTTTTCTCGCCACCGTTGTCCTCGGCTTGCTCATCAGGGACAATCTGATCATTTTGATTTATACATATTTTCTCACATATTTCCTACTCATTTCTCTAATTTTCTTGGTTTTTAGGTACGTCCACTTTGTTTAAATTTGGGACTGTGGTTGTAGCACTGATGTTCTTAGCATGTGTACCAGTGCCACAGGTTAAATGCGATGGGAAAATTTTTCATGTACTAGGTTTTGCTTAGAGGGGACTCACTCCTTATATATATATATATGGGGACACACTCCTTGCGTATAAGGAGACTCAATGACCCATACCTCTTGATCTAATTCAATTTGTAGAACTGGCAGCGAGAGAGCGCTTTCAAGTTTAAATAATTTAGTCTATTTATTTCACACCAATTTAATATTTTGTGAAACTTGGTTGTTTCCTAATAATGACGTGAAACCAAGCAATCAGAACATAAATCAAGACAAATACGAATAGAATTTCCATTAGGACCACTGTAATAACATCATATAAAAGAAGGAAAAAGCTAGTGTTCATATGATGTCCAGCGCTATGCAAAGACAATGTCCTTTACTAGATAATTTAGCATAGACCACACTTAAGAGGTATTTTTAGTTGTCATTTGGTCTTTTTCACTATTTAGTGAGCTTACTCTTTCTTTTTCACTAAACAGCTGTGTTGTGAACATGCTACATGTATTTTCTAGGGGTACCATCATTTTTGTCCAGGCCTGTTCCATGAGTTCATATTTTTTTTATAATACCGTTGAAGCATGGTTGAAAAGCAATGTCTGACTTTCATTGGTTAACATTCATAGAATTCTTATTTATTATTACTTTTGTCAGATTAAAGTTATTTCTGTGACCATTGTGAGTTTTTCATTCATTGACCGAAGGGTACCAACAATTTTGTCCACATGTGTAGGTCACTTATGAGGAATTTATGATGTCAGTTCAGTTCCATTTTATTTGAATAGTACTTCTAACAATGGACATTGTCACAAAGCAGCTTAACATAAATGTATACATTTTGTAGAAAGTTGGCCCTAATGAAGAGAGCTGGAGGTGACAATGGTAAGAAACACTCCCTGACCCGACATAAAGACATTTGGAAAGGAGCCAAACTCGTAAGGGCCCTCATCCTAATTTGGATGATAAAAGTTAGTGCACTTGTAAGCCATCGCTGCCTATACCTGTGTGGTATGCAGTCAAAAAGTCTCTGTGTAACCAGGAAAATTATAGTCTGGTTTGTTGATGTTTTCATCTGTTCACTTTAAGAGACATAAAGTATAAATTAGAGTCCTAAGCCAATTTAAAATGTTGAATCAGTTGCAGTTCAGAATCTTTATGGTTTCTTAGTGTATTTTTAGGCTGTCCGTATGGGGCCGTTCTCAGCAAAAGCAAGTGGTTCCCAAGGGTTCAGTACTCCGACAGGAATGAGGGCATTAAGATTGATCAGGCAGGGTCAGAGAGAAGAAGAGGTCTGGGTGACTGGGATCTCAGGAGTAGCATGTGTAACTCAACAAATATATAATATTGTGCAAGTTCCCCTTGTACTTGGGTAGTTCTGGCCCCTTGGGGCATGACTCCATAAGACTTCTGAGGGTGTGCTGTGGTGTCTGGCATGAGAACTTGCATGAGGCAGCGTATCCTTTGGGTGCAATGGTTTGCGGTGTCGGTCCTCTGTGGATCGGTCTTGTTTGTCCGCTGCATCACATGGGTGCTCAGATGAATTAGGATGTGGGAAGTTTGAAGGCCAGGTCATGGGCCTTGGGCTCTTTGCACTGGGTGTCTTGGGGCCTTTCTTTTGTGGCCAGCATTGACTTTTTTTACGAAGTTGTGCTGCATTGGCTTCACTGGGATCTCAACAAGCAGACTAGCTGTTGTTCCCCACAGCCAAAAATGATCCTTGTCTGATCCCGTCCTTGGTTTAGTGGTATATATCGGATAATCGATGTTAAGTTCAGTGGTTTAAAACTCGATACTGATACTCGGATACTGATCAGAAGCGCGGCGGTTCAAGCCCCGGCTCCACCAGGCGGCCACTGTTGGGTCCTTATCCCTGTCTGCTCCAGGGGTGCCATGTCATGGCTGACCCTGTGCTCTGACCCCAGCTTCCTATTTGTGATTTAAAGAAAAAAAAATCACTCTGCGGTAATGTATATGTGACCAAAAAAGGCAAATCACTACTACTAACTTCAGTTAGTAACATCATTTTATAAAATCACAACTTTAGGTACATATATATCTAAAGATGATATTGACATGAAATTTTCTTCAGATGTTGATAACCCATGCAATCCACACATGCAAAAAAATTAAACAATAGATATCCATGAATTATGTGTAATAATGTGAAATAACGCATGAAAAAAGTATTAAATATGCCTACTGAAATTTATTTAATACCGCATACAAAAGCCCTGTAATGACAGCTTGAAATAGCCTCCTGTATGAAGTAACTCGTTGCATTGCTCAGGTGTGATTTTGGCCATTCTTCCACACAAACAGACTTTAAATCCGTGGGCCTCTTCTATGAACTCTGGTCTTTAATTCTTTTCATAGATTTTCAATAGGATTCAATTCGGGTGATTCTTGGGCCATTTTGAGAGTTTCCTTGGCTGTGTGTTTGGGATCATAGTCTTGCTGAAATATCTAGCCTCGTTTCATCTTCATCATCATGGCAGATTTTTATCAAGAATGTCTGTACATTTTCCCATTCAACCTTCCTTCACTTATATAAAGTTTGCCATATGCTGAAAAACAGCCCCACACTTGGATGTTTCAACCTCCAAACTTTACTGTTGTTATGGTGTTTTTGGGGTGATATACAGTGCCATTTGTTCTCCAATCATGCTGTGTATTATGGCATGCCATCCACAGAGTTAAATTTTTGTCTCCTTTGACCATACTATATTCTTCCAGTATTTCACAATCTCGTCCAAATGTTGTGCATGAAATTTAAATGAGCGTCACCATGCTTTTTCTTCAGCAATCGACTCTTGCGTGGTGAGCGTGCGTTCAGGCCATGGTGGTTAAGTGCATTACTTATTGTCTTCTTTGAAACAATTGTACCTGCAAATTCCAGGTGTTTCGGAAGTTCTCCACAAGTGGTACAAAAACACCCCGGCTCTTGGCTCTTGGACAACTCTTCTGATAATGCTTTTCACTCCCCTGTCAGAAATATTGTGGCCAGTTTATGGTGAAATGAAATGTTCTTTCTACTTCCGGATTATGAACCCAACAATGCTCACTGGAACATTCAGAAGTTTTGAAATCCTTCTGTAATCAATGCCATCAGTATGTTTTGCAACAATAAGATTGCAAAGGTCTGAGAGAGCTCTTTGCTTTTACCCATCACCCATGTACTGTATGCATGTATATACTGTATGTATGTGTGTATCTGTCTTTGTGTGTGTGTTGAAGGAGCAAATTATTTGCTAAGTATGTTTAGAATTGTTGCAAAGTAAAAAAAACTTTGGTTCTATACAACATATCAGAAAACCCAAATGCACAGTGTGATGTCTGAAGCCTCCCCTGTCTACACAACGTGCTGCTTGAGTTTTAGTAAAGAATAGCCGTTCACCATGTGAAACTGTATGCACTACCGTCGGTACATCCTTCTTATTCTTTTTACTATCCGCAATTGATACATTAGTAAAGGACATTAGTTTGCTCTTACACTACAGCTCAGATCACAAAAAAACAATCACTGCACACTTTTGTGCAAATCACAAGTGGCGCATCCATTTTTGCTTGCAATGCAGGTACTAATGAAGTGATGTAAGACATATGTCACACCTGCACAGCAGTGACTGGGAAGACGGGTAGCATTGAATGGAAAGTGCTAAGACTATAATCAGATTGCGGATAATTTTTGACTCAGCATTGTACAAATGAAATCCACCTGAAAATGAGGCTAAAGCCACCAAATAGGAAAAACGAAGCTGTTGTGTCCTGAAACCCGCTGACGTCATGTTGCCGCTGTAGTCTTAATTATATAAGGAACTAATAAACGGCCTGCATCTTTTGATTGAAGTAAGCATAGTGAATCATAAAAGACGACAAGTTTACTCAGGTGTTGTGACACAAGACCATTTAGTGCTGTATAAGTCAATAATAGAATTTTATAAACCATAGGAATGTGAATAAGACAGGAGTGATATCCTATTGTTTGCTTCTAGCAAGGACTCTGTAATGTTCTAGTAAGGCTGCAGCATTCTGGACTAACAGGAGCCAGGATTTTTTTTGACCTACAAAAGCAGCCATTTTTTTCTGCCAATGTGGCATTGACATTTTTGTGTGATAAACTCCACATGAATCCCAAATTCTCTCTTATATCTCTGGGCCTGATCACACTGCTGTTTATCTGAGTATTCACTTAACACAATTCCAGCCTGAAGTCTGCTTCGACTCTTAGAATTAATGAATCATCATGGACTTCGTTTCACAACATTAGTCAGAAATATGTGCGCATCATATTGTGAATCCTGTTGATCTACATGTTGAAGAAATGAAAATGCTTTATCTCCATATTCCTTGCACCACGTTTGAATTTGGTCTGTTTAACCACAGTATTTGGAAATGTTGGCATTTGAGTTGATATAGAGAATATATAGCCCCATACAGTTCACATTGTGGAGGTCAACAACAAAAGAAATTCTTTAGGTTCATGTGTTTTGTCAGAATCTAAAGCTTTATAAGTAAAGTATAGTTCTTTAAGATGACCAAGAGGATAAGCACTTAGATACCAGTTCATAGCACAGGACTTATTGTTCAAAATAGAAAATAAATACATGCGCTGTCCAAATTGTGCAGTTTGCTTTGTCATCTAACAGTGTTGACATCTTTCATGCATGCTTTAATTTCACACGTGTGTGTATATGCAAGGTTTACACACACAGCCCACACACGGAGTCTTGCTTGCTTTGTTGGTAATTCTTGTTGTAATATTTTTCTTGCTTATGATACTGTTAAGCAACTTATAAAAAATCATTAAAAAAGATCCCATTTGTCATAATGGATCCTTTTATTGATTACAGATGCAAGAGCTTATAGCCTTGTATGCTTTTAAGCACATATGCAAATAAACAGACTGCAAAAAATAACTGCTGTTTTCCTGTGTTTACGTTTCAGGCCACAACTCCTTCACCACAAATTCAGGGCCCTTCTCCAGTTCAAACCAAACGATTTACAATCAGTCAGCCGACAAGACAACAAACTCATTTTTTCAATGCAAGTTTTGCGTGCGCTACTTCAGATCAAAATCCCTCCTCAATGAGCACTCTAAAAAGGTCCATGGCATTGAAGGAGGATCATATTCAAATGACCATTCAAATTCACTTGACACCTCCAAGTCGGGTTTCAAAGTTACAGCGCATCATGGTGTAGAAAAACTGTACTCCTGTCAGTATTGTACATATAAATCTCCTCGCAGAGCAAGAATCCTGAAGCATCAGAGTATGCACCACAAAGATCATTTTCAGGCCCAGTCAGATTCTCCTGTGGAAGCAGAAGCTGAAACAGATATTCTGGAAATGGATTCAGATGCCATGTCTTCAGAAGAACCATGTGAGGAATCACAAGATTTCACTGAACGTATAGTTTTGGAATCTATGATCAAATCCCGGTCCAGAGGTGGCTTCAGCTGTGAGTGGTGTGGCATCCAGACCTTGCAAAGACAACAGTTATGTGATCACATGATGAAGAAGCATCGAAACATGGTCAAGATAATGGTGTCACTGCAAAAGCCCAAAGTAGATGGAAGTGCAGGATCTTCCAAATCCAATTCTCCTTCATCACCAAGAAGCACTCCAACATCCAACTTGATGTTGACTGATCTAAGTGGCAACGATTGCTCATCAGCATCTGTGAAACGCAGTGCCTCATTGAAGTCCCTACCAGGGCTGTCACATTTTCAGTATTCCCAGATTGCAGGAAAGATTCCAAACAGCACAGGATCTTCCATACTGTCAGAGAGGTCAACTTTTGCTATGTCAGACATGTCACACTCAAGGGCAGATCTGGATACCAGTGTGCTGAACGCTTCTCAGAGCAGCTCAGATGAGGAACTCTGTGACGTTGATGATCCTGCTTACAATGACTCGTTGTGCACTAAAGATTCCACCAAGCTGCTTCTGCCAGAGGAGGATAATAAACTGCTGGAGACAGAAGGAATTTCAATTGGAAGGCATCTGAATAGGTTTCAGTGCCCTTTCTGCTCTTTTTTGTCTAAACATCATAGCACTGTCTCTCGTCATATAGAAAACCTACACTTACCCAGCCAAACTACCTTGTACAAGTGTGACGAGTGTACGTTTCTTTGTATAAGTTCAGCGAAACTTGCCACGCATAAGCAGTGTCACCGTGGCTCCTCTTCTGAATGGGACATAATGGACTTAACCAATGAAAGCCAAGATGGCCCAATTGAAGACTCAGTCAATGGAGGAAATGGCAGCTCTACCATGAATGGCCAGAAATCTATTGATGTAGAGGAGGAAGGCTGTCATCGTTGTTCACTTTGTAATTTTTCCACTATGACACTGAAAGGTTTACGTGTACACCAGCAACATAAGCACTCGTACTGTGATGGGATGCAACCCACAAGTCAAGACAGTTTATTAAATGAGCAGCAGGATTCTGAAACAGAGTCGTATAGCACATCAAACTTTGTGCAGAAAACTCAAACATCAATCCTTGGATTTTCTTCAAGAAAGCACCTTATTGGAAAGACAGCCAGGAAGTCCATAAATGACTTGCCTCTGGATCTGTCCCCGGTCAAGAAACGGACAAGAATTGATGAAATTGCAAGCAACCTTCAAAGTAAAATCAGTCAGAGTCAGCAGCAAGAGGATGTAATTAATCTTGATATGGAGGATGAGGAGGAGGAAAATGAAAATCATGTCGATGAGAAAAAGGAGAAGGAGAACTCTGAGATTCAAAGTCAGCGTTTCACCTATAATACACAGCATTTGTATATCAGAAACCCTAGTTTTGTTCAATCAGAGCGTGGTGTTGGCAAAAGAAAGCGTAGTTTGCAGGCCAAATTATCATCAAGAAACATTCCTATCCAAGTCACTGTCTCTGATGATGAGGACAGTTTTGGTGCAGAGTGTAAAGATATCCAAGATCAAAGCAGTCAAGACAGCAGAGAGACATATCAAGAGAGCACTGAGTACTCGGATGAACCCGGTAACCTTTTCTACTGTAAACACTGTGAGTACCAAAACAAGTCTGCCCGCAGTGTTAGCACCCATTACCAGCGTATGCATCCTTATATTAAGTTTAGCTTTAAATACATTCTCGATCCAGAGGATCAGAGTGCTGTCTTCCGTTGCCTAGAGTGTTTCATAGAATACAACAACTTCAGTGACTTACACCAGCACTACATGGATCACCATCCAGAAGCTAGCAATGTTCTTAACTTTAACCAGCCAGATTTGGTGTACACCTGTCGCTTCTGCTCATACACCAGCCCAAATGTGAGAAGCCTGATGCCTCATTACCAAAGAATGCACCCCTCAGTGAAAATTAACAACGCCATGATCTTCTCAAGCTACGTGGTTGATCAGCCTCAGAAAGGAAGTGCGGAATCACAGACACTGAGAGAAATCTTAAATTCAGGGCCTAAAAGCTTTGCGAACTCTGCCTCAAGGTCTTCATCCAGTCCCATCATTAAAAACTCCAAAACACCCGACTCAAATATGGACTCTGAAGCCTTTAGAGAAATCGTGGATGGTAACGTTGTGGTGTACGACTGTGACATGTGCTCATTTGCTAGCCCCAACATGCACTCAGTACTGGTTCACTATCAGAAAAAACATCCTGAACAGAAGGCATCATACTTTCGCATACAGAAAACCATGCGGGTCATATCAGTTGATCGAGCGCAGTCATCAACCAACTCCTCGTTTAACCTGTCAAGTACTCCGAAGCCCTCAAAGGTTGTTGTGCCATTAACTCTGGATGATGAGCTTTACTACTGCAAACACTGTGTTTACAGCAACCGATCTGTGGTGGGCGTTCTAGTTCATTACCAAAAGCGCCACCCAGAAATTAAGGTGACAGCTAAGTATATAAAGCATGCACCCCCTACACTTGGGTTGATGAAGCTCATGGATGAGTTGCAGATTGCACCTCCTAAACAGTTTATGAAACAGTTAAGCACCAGTGCAACTGATGGATCCAATCATTTGCATCCTAAAGGAACTACAGACAAGGGGGAGGGGGAGATGTTGTTTTTCTGCCAACACTGCGACTACGGGAACCGCACTGTGAAAGGAGTGTTGATCCATTACCAGAAGAAGCACAGAGATGTAAAAGCAAATGCAGATTTGGTTCGAAGACATACTGCTGTGGTTCGCAGTCAAAGAGAAAGGGCTCAGATGATCCAAACAGGAAGCTCCACATCCACTGCAACCTCAGCCAGTGACGCAGAGAAATCAAGAGCACTTAGATCATTAAAGTGCAGACAGTGTGCCTACACATCTCCGTATGTGTATGCCTTGAAAAAGCATCTTAAGAAGGATCACCCCACTGTGAAGGCCACAGCCATGACCATCTTGCGCTGGGCTTATCAAGATGGGATCTTGGAGGCTGGTTATCACTGTGAATGGTGTATTTATTCCCATGCTGAGCCCAGTGGGCTGCTCATGCATTACCAAAGACGACACCCAGAGCACAACGTCGATTATGCTTATATGGCCAGCAAGTTGTGGGCCGGTCCTGATACATCCACCTCCAAACAGGTGGGTAACTCTGAGATAAAGCATTACCAATGCAGAGATTGTGCCTTTGAGGCTTGTTCTGTTTGGGACATCACCAATCATTACCAAGCTGTTCATCCGTGGGCTATCAAAGATGATGAGTCTGTTCTCATTGACATCATTAAAGGAAACCATGCATCAGATAAACTTGTGTCTTCAGCGGCAAAGGGAAATGTCTCAACATCCAGCCCGTTTAGCAGTCACCAGTCTGATGAAGGCACTGTGGAGATTAGCAGGTCGGCACCTGAACATCATCCCCATCTTCCCTTCTCCACCAGTTCCTCCCTATCAAACAATCCCTACCAATGCACTGTGTGTCTGTCTGAGTACAATAGTCTTCATGGACTTCTTACTCACTATGGCAAAAAACACCCAGGCATGAAAGTGAAGGCTGCGGACTTTGCGCAGGAAGCAGATATCAATCCTAGTTCAGTTTACAAGTGCAGGCACTGTCCGTACGTGAACTCCCGCATCCATGGCGTTCTTACGCATTACCAGAAACGACATCCTCTAGTCAAAGTTACAGCTGAAGACTTTGCTGATGATATTGAGGAGGTCAAAGACTTGGTGCCAGATGGAGACGAAAGATCCAAAAACCAGAGGCAGGGATATGGTGCCTACAGGTGCAAGATGTGTCCTTATACTCATGGGACACTGGAGAAACTGAAGATTCATTATGAGAAATATCACAACCAGTCTGTTTCAGAAATATTTGCACCAACGCATGTGCAATCCTCCATTAGAAAAGAGGACACTGTTGCTGAATGCAGCGCTGGCAGTATGACTGAAGCATCAGAGAGATGCGAGCTTGACCTCACCCTCTCAGAGCTCTCAAAAGGAGAGAAACATACTGTGTTCAGATGTCAGCTCTGCAAATACTTCTGCTCAACCAGGAAGGGTATTGCTCGGCACTACCGCATCAAGCACAACAATGTACGAGCTCAGCCCGAAGGTAAGAACAATGTCTTCAAATGTGCTCTCTGTTCTTACACCAACCCCATCCGGAAAGGTCTGGCTGCTCACTATCAGAAACGCCACGACATTGATGCTTACTATACACACTGTCTAGCTGCTTCCAGGACCTTGGGTGAAAAACCAAACAAAGTGACTGTACCTCTGGCCTCAGAAGAATATAAGTCAGCAATGAGTGAGGAGCTGAGGCAAGCAGTTGACCGAAGAAAGTGCTCACTGTGCGCTTTCCAGGCGTTCAGCAGGAAAAGCATTATCTCACACTATGTCAAGCGCCACCCGGGGGTTTTTCCAAAAAAGCAATCCTCCAGCAAACTTGGACGTTACTTCACTGTGATTTATCCTAAGAATCCAGAGACACCAGCCGCTGTAGAGGACGTTGAACTGGTGGAAGTAAAATCAGAAGATAATGGGGGACACGTGAAAAATGATTTGGAATGGCCACAATTCAAGTGTATGAAGTGCACTAAGCTGACCTTTGACACCACGGACCTTCTTGTCTCACATTACAATGATTATCACAGCAATGAGCTGAAGCGGGACTTTGTCACCATACAGAGCCCAGTGGAGGAAGGTGCTGAGCTCTATCAGTGTGCTTACTGTGAAATCAAGTTCCTGACACTTCCGGAGCTTAGCATCCACCTTACAAAGCACAACGAGATGTTTGAAAAAAGAACTGTGTGCCATGAACAGAGGAAGCACCTCCAGAACAGACGGAAATCCACAGACACACTTGAGACACAACCAGAAAACAAGGTGAGCGCCATGATTTCGCTTTATTTATAATTGTAAGAGTTTACATTGCATGCTAAAACTGACCAAAGCAATTTTTTTTGTCTCTTTTACTTCACAGATGGATTGCTCAGCTGAAAAAGCTCCTATTGGCTATCGCTGCAACTTTTGTGTTGAGATCCACCCAACACTTAGAGCAATTTGCAACCATCTAAGAAAGCATGTTCAGTATGGTGAAGCCAAAGAAGGACACGTGGAGGTAAAAATAAGACCCTATTCATGGTTCACTTCCTTGCAGATGAATTATATGGAAACTGCATCATGCTATCATTTTATGTGGATATTTTTTCCATAAGCTACCATTATACTACCATGTGTGTGTATGTGGGGTTACAAAAGCTTGTGATCATGCTCAATCAAGTTTTATTTATTGAAATAGCGGAAACTGCAATTACATTCAATTACTGCCGCTAAAATAAAAATACTATGAATGCAATTATGAGAATATGAAAATAATATTTTAATCTGTTTCCTCTGACAGCAGGGAGCGATGGAAGTTTCTGATAGCGTCACCAACGTCAACATGGAGGACACGGTCACCACAGACACAGTGACCAATGAGACAGAGGACAGCGTGCTGGTCACCATGGCGACAGGCATCACAGAAAGGGTTCCGGAATACCGGTGCGACATGTGCGATCGTGTTTTCATGTCCATGCAGGGACTCCGATCTCATGAACGAAGTCACTCGGCCACGGCGATGCTCAGCAGAGACGACAAGTACAGCTGCCAGTACTGTCAGTTCCAATCGGCTTTCAGGCACAAGTATGGCGTGAAATATTCAAAACACACAGGCAGTTTTTTTTATCGTGTCAGCTAAATGATAGCATCAAGCCAACTTTTTTCACCTGCAACTATTTATTCATTTTATTTTATTTTTTTTTTTTCATTTATTTTCTCTTTAGCCTGGATCGACATGTTCAGTCTCATCATGGACATCACAAACCATTCCGCTGTAAACTCTGTCCCTTTAAATCAGCCTACCTGAGCCGCTTAAAGAATCATTTGCACAAATCACATGCAGGTATGCACATACACACATCTGCACAAATTCCATGCAAACACACACACCCGACACAATCCATTCTTATTGTTGTTTGTTTGTTTGTTTCAGGTGAGAACACGTATAAGTGCATCTCCTGTCCGTTCTCGACAATGACGATCAGTCAGCTGAAGGATCACTCACTGCAAGAACACGGGGAAACTCTCACACTGCCCCGACTGAAAGCTCGAGCTGCCCTGCGCACCACACATACACTCACACAGAACAACGCGCAGCACACATCTAGCGACGCCACCACCACTGGTATGTAGCAACAATGAACTCAGGTCAAAGGGCACAGATCAATGGCACACACAGACATGCCTTACCTTTATGCAGCAGGTGTTAATAAGCTGAGATGGGGTGTAAATTGTGTATAGGGAGGAAAATACAATAAATCATTTACATTTTAGTACAATACTTGACACCCAAGACTAAACTGCTACATAATAAACTATGTCAGTAGATTGGACACTAAAACATAAAATCTATACTAATCGAGTAGGTCAGGCTGCTGACCAGTGTTCCACTCTCTCTATGACAAAGGTATGTCCCTGTAATCAAACAAACGCTGACATGGATGCTAAAACACACTCAACACACTTCAACACGTTTTATTCATGCACTATAATTTTAATTAATACACTATAGTTTTAAGTACATGCTCTACATCTCTCTCTTTCTGTTGCTTTCTCACTCTCTCCCTTTGTCTCTCTCTCTCTCTCTCTCTCTCTCTCAGACTCTGTGGCATATTTGGAGCCGCCGGACGTTCAGCAACAGTTGAGTCATTACCAGTTGGCATCTCGTAATCAGGCACCACCCACTCTCTTATCAGTTTCTCCTGGCCCCTCCCCATCAACAGGGGCAGAGACATTGGGGACAGCTGTGTCCCGCCCTGACGCCACCCTAACTTGTGAATTCTGTGAGTTCAGCTCGGGTTATATGCAGAGTCTGAGAAGACATTACCGGGACCGCCACGGTGGAAAGAAACTCTTCAAGTGCAAAGATTGTTCCTTCTTTACCTGCTACAAGTAAGTACATTATCATAACCATAGTAGTCAAGATGATCACTGATTGTTTGAACGTTTTTGTTTTGGGTGGTTATGTTTGCCTTGACATTTGATCTGGTGTTTTATTTTGGTGTTTCCGTGTCTGTTTTTGTGTTTGGTTTGTGGTTGGGTTTGCTTGAGTTTTTGATTCTTTTGTTGTTTTTTTGTTGTAGTGTTTATTTATTTGGTGTTTGTCTTTCAGGTCCACATTCACATTGCACGTGGAGGCTGGGCACAGCCCCCCCTCTGATGATGGACTGAGAGAACTGCGCTGTCCTTTCTGTCTCTATCACACCAAGTCCAAGAGTCACATGATCGACCATGTCCTCCTTCACCGTGGTATGGATACACCATCCACTATACCACCTTTCAGTACAGTGTTTTCCTCAATACTGTTGTCCACTACACATCTGTCCACTAAACCACCTCAATATATGTCCACTGCACCACTTTCCACTACAACACTTTAAACCACTACCCACAACACCACTGTTCACAACCCCACTGTCCTCTGTACGACTGCACACTATACATCCGACCACTACTCCACTGTTTACTGCATCTGTTCGCTAAATCTCTGTCCAGTACAGCGCCATCAAACTACACCACATTCTTCTTTACCACCATCCACTACACCACTGTCCAGTACATCACCATCCATTATACCAGCATTCACTAAACATCTGTCAACAACACTAATCACATCAACTCCTTTTTATTCACCACTAGCATGATGTCTACAAAAAAAATGAATGCCAGAGAATTATTTCTCATACTGATGTTGCCAGCAGAGGGACAAACATTTATTTGTACAGAGTCCTTGTTGGGTCTGACCCATAATGCAGATCCTGGTGGAAATTATCATCTTGGGCTGTTCAATATATCATACCTAAAGCACTGCAATTGACATTGCTCTATCTGCTATGTATTTTTAATGGTCCCCCTCATTTTTTAAAACCTCTAAACACCTAGTGTAGTAGACAAATGTTGGTCTTGTCCTTAAAATATAAATAAATGAAAGTCCTAAAGTTGGGAATGTATAATGATCACTTTTAATCTAGTGTCTAGTAGATGGAATTAATCTTCCGGCCTGACCCCAGCAGTGGTAGCTTGGTGGGGTTTGAACCTGTGACCTTCTGATCAGTAGTCCAAAAATTACAATGCACCATTGTCTTTTACATACCCAGTCTATACCACCATCCACTACACATTTGTACCCTATGGCACCATCATTCATTGCACTTTTGTCATCTACATCACCGGCTTCTATATCACCATTCACCACACATCTGTCCACTTCACTACACCACCATCCTCTATACCACATCTGTCCATTATACCACTTTATTCTAATAACACTGTTCACTACACCACTATTCACTATACCATTGAACATAAACAGCTGTCATCACCATTCTCTCAACCGCTGTCCACAACACCACCATCCTCTCAACCACTCTCCACTTTACATCTGTCCCCCACACTAGTGTCAACTATACCACTGTCCACTAAACCAATGTCCATTTCACCACTTTCTTCTATACCACTGAAGATGACACTCCTAACGTTCAGAATCCTTTATAGTCATCCACTACAAGTACTGTAATACTGTACACTACTACTACATCTACTAAAACTCACTATCCTTTACATTCACAAATAATCTACACATCTGTCCACTGCAACACCATCCATTACACCACTATCCACTATGTTACACAAGAATATCCCACAAAATTGACCATTCACTGCACTACCATCCTTTACACCACTATGCTTTTATCCACTGTCCACGATATCGTGGTACTGACAGTCATTTTTCTCTTTTTCCCCCCAGAAGAGCGAGTAATCCCTCTGGAAGTATCTCGCTCTAAACTGTCTCGTCACCTGGACGGTTTAATCTTCCGCTGTCATAAGTGCACGTTTACATGTTCAAATGGAGACAGTCTGCAGCAGCACATTGACAAACACAATGAGCCCAAACCATACGAGTGTCGACTGTGTTACTACGACACAAAACACCAGCAGCAGCTCGAGGATCACCTCCGAGACGAACACAAGGTCAGCCTACAGCCCCTATCCCAAACAGCACACTTTAACACTACATAGTTAAAGTGTGAATGTTGTGTCATGTCTTCGTCCTAAAATTAGAACACCGATTTTATTCTAAGATTGTAGCTTTTTTCCTTTCTATATGGTGACGGAAAAAAAATGTATTTATTCAAGTCCTGTATTGTTAACAGGTGATCCGTAATTTTGAACTGATGGGTCGGGTTAATCTTGACCAGCTAGATGTTCTGAAAGAAAAAATAAACAGCGAAGAAGAAGAGGAAATAAAGGATGAAGAGGATGAAAAGGAGGAGCTGGTGACCATTGATGATGAAGAGCAAACCGAGGACACAGAAAGAGAAGAAGAAAAAGAGATGGAGGAGGAAGTATCAGGCACACCAGAAGAGAGTAAACAGGAAGCAGAGACGGCGGGTAAATACTGAACTTCATCAGTGCATTAAAATTACATTCACATAACAAGGCTTTAATGTGAATTATACATTTATTTAACTTTTTAACACATTTTCATAATCAGGAATGAAAAACTGTGAACCTGAAATGTTATAATAAATTAATTAAAGTGTATATACTCCTGGGTCCATACGTACTGTATTTGGACATTGGTTTTCATCTCCACATTGGATTTTAAATAAAGCAGTCAAGTTTTATTTGAAGTGTACAGTAGACGTTCAGCTTTAATTCTAGGGGTTTAACAAAAAAAATGGGAATGAACTATGGGGATTTCTGCTCAGAAATAGGACAGAGCTTCACAGTATGGCAAAGAACTAAGCAGAAGTTCTTGAAGGACTGAGTCAGTCACCTGACCTCAAACCAGCTGACCATGCTTTTCACTTGCTGAAAGACAAAACTGTCCCACAAACAAGCAGCAACTGAAGGTGGCAAAAGTGTAGGCCTGGCTAAGCATTCTGAAGGGAGGAAACTCGTCATTTGGTACAAACCATATGCATCCAAAGGATATATTTAAAAAATCCTTATATTTATAATGAATTAATGCTGTTTAATTACTTTTGAGTAAAAAAACGTCCTCAATCACATATTGACTGCTTTATTTCAAACCCATGTGGTGGTGTACAGAGGTATAAATATGAAAATTGTGTCCTTGCCCAAATATTTATGGACTTAAGAGTGTCAATTAAACCTATATTCCTACTGACACACTCTCTCTCTCTCTCTCTCTCTCTCTCTCTGTTCTTTTCTCTCTGGTTTGGGATGGTGTGCTGTAACAGAAATGATGGCATGTTCTCCAAGTGCAGGGAAAAAGTTTCCATGTGAGTTTTGTGGCCGAACTTTTTCTCTTAGTTTGGAATGGGAACGTCATGTTCTCCGCCATGGCATGTGAGTGTCTGGCTTTCAGTCATGCTTATGTCCAAGTACAATAAAAGCACCACAGACAAATATATTAATAGCATTATTATTATTGTTATTATTATTATACACTTGACTTGAGATATATTTCTTCTTTTCAGGACTGTTAACAGCAACATGAGAGCTATGAGCCCAGTTGCCTCAGTAACAATAACGGAAGGAGGCATTGACCAATCAGCTAACACTACAGAAGTCGAGAGAGTGTATCAGTCCTGCCAATCTGAGAGTTCTGTTCAGAATGAAGAAGATTGAGAGACCAAAAATGACATATAGAAATGTACTGTGTTATAATGGTGTACGGTTTGTTGTTTAAAAAAAAAAAAAAATTTAAAAATAGGCTGCTTCATGGACACTTGATTTTAAAAAGTGAGGAAAAAAAGCAAAACTGTTCATGGTTTTGAAGCATTGTTAGATTTTAAGTGTTAAACATGGGTTCTATAGGTTGTGTTACATCCTAGCTGTGTGTTAAATCGCTGATCCTTTAAAAAGTGTGACTTGGTCCCATAGGACAGACGCTAATAATATATTGGTAACCAATAGTGACAAATCTGTAAGGGCTCTGTTCAGGTCAAATAAACACTTCCTGTGAGGCGACATTAAAAATGTCCGCCATTTTACTTTAAAAAAAAATGCTAAACCTGTTCAAACTTAGAAACATGCACGAGGCGAAATTCGGTCGATGATTCATTCTCTTGGAATTGTATTAAAGGAACAAATTGCATTTCAGCACCACAAACACCACGCTACATTAATACAGATTATGTGATTTTAATCCAAAAGATGATTAATTGGATTAAGTCTAGGATTCGACACTATGGATATATTTTTCTTCAAAATATTTTTTGTAATGCAAATAATTTTTCATTTTTTACTGCTTTTTCAAGTCCAATAATTACTAGATTAGTTGGCACAATGGTTTCGTGGGTAGCACGTTCGCCTTAACCATTCAATTTAACAATATGTTAAATGTATAATTCCATTTTTATGAGTCAAACATTTTAGGCTTTTTATTAGAACCCCAAGGTTCTTTTAAACAGCTACATTTCTGTCCTGGTATTTTACTGCAACCCATAAACACTGCTATTTTTACAGCTTCCGGACAGTAGAATGACAGATATTCATCATTCAGCGACTTAAGTATGAAGCTGTGTAGATTCTGTGACATATGCCGTACAGATCGTGTGATTTGACCTGAACGCTGGCTTACAGATTCAATATTTTTTTACATTTTTAGCCTTGTGTTAATCTTTAATCCTGTAGCTGAATTCCTTCAGGAATAGTCGCCATCTTATTTGTATCAGACGTTTGTTGATTTTATTTTTATTTAACTTTTTAGTATATGGACAAACACTGGGCCCCAAAGTTTTGTAGCAAATTGCTACTGTAGTTTTATTCTATTTTTAATTCTTATTTTTATTTAGTTTCTGCTGCTTTTAAGGCATGTTCCTGCACTCCACCATGTATGAAAACAAAATACAAGGGAAAAAAAAAGAAACTGTGTATGTAATAACTTCAAGCACCTTTGACTCCATGGCTCCATTTCTTTTGTGCATGATTACAGGAAACAAGAACTGAAGGTTTAGCTATTTTACATCGAGCAGCTCGTCCCAACAAGCAATTATGACAATAAAAATATTGTTTTATTTAAATAATTGTTTTTACGCTTCTCCTTAAAGGAACAATGAATAGATTGTATGCGATGAAAATTGCTGCTCAAAAACCCTGAAGCCTTATTATTATTATTATTATTATTATTATTATTATTATTTAGGCTGTTTTGCTCAATTTCTTACGAATCACAATTTGGTGCAATTACAGTACAATACAGCTACATGTCTCAAACTATGGGAAATGTTTTTGGGCAGTGAGAGAAACTTTTGTCCTGTTCTACAGCAATCCCATAATTCTCAAAAAAATCTTAGAATGAATTAGCGATTTAAAAAAAAAGAATAACCAAACTATAATAATTGACTCTGCATGTAACATTTTTACATTTATAGTTTCACATAATTACATAATACAATTTTGATTTTGGCAGATGTCCTTGTGCAGTGAAAAGTGAAAATCATTGAAAAAATAGTTCTTTAATAATTCTTCACTTTTTTGGTAATGAAACACAGATCAGGAGCTGTGATATCACTCAATTAAAAAAACAAAATCTCCTACATTTACGTTGTCTTTCCTGCTTTGTCTAATTAGCAAGGAAGAAGAATCTAGGTATGTTCTAGGTATTCTACTTTTCCCTTATTTATTCTTCTTTCATTTTTCTTTTTCTTTCTTTCTTTCTTTCTTTCTTTTTTTACAGACGCTTCATGTCAAGTGTTTGAGAATGTGGTGGGGGTTTTTCTGGTGTCGTCCATATTTAACAAAAAAAAAGTGTGGTTATAGGAAATACTTTTTTTCTACCTTTAAAAAAATGTTTCTTTCTTTATAAGCAAAAACGTTTGTAAAAGACAGAAACCTGTTAAATTCTGAACACACTGGATTGTTGTACATATGATTTAGAATTTTGTTTGTTTGTTTGTTTGTTTGTTTTGTTTGGAGTTAGTTGAACAGTAGCCCCTCCATCTCGCCTTCTTCCTGTGAAACCCGTGATGTTGACTAGAAGTTTGTTGTTTACACTTTGATTTCTGGATATTCTGTAAATATTGTAATTCATCTGTTTTTTTTAACTTGTTAATAAAGTTATCAGATAACGAGAAATGCAAAGGACTGACTTAAACTTCTGTCTGACTTACACTTGGGTTTTAACAAATCACCAATTGTTATAGTTACAGAAGACAATTTAACTTCTGACTTCCAGGGAAACTCCAGCAATTTCCTCATCCACTATATTGAATGAAAAATCTCCAACCAGAATTATTCAATCTGCTGGTCACTGGCTTGGTACGATCTGTATTGGACTATTTGCATACAGACAATCGCAGAGTTCTCGGGAGTTACTGTTGGTGTAAAATGGATTCTGGCTATGCCTTTTTGTCACCCACATTAATCTGGGATTTAACTATAAAGATAAATCCCCACATTTCTTTGTTTCGTGTACAGTTACATGCAAAAGTTTGGAAGTGCTGCATCAAAGTACATATTTTTAAATTAAAAGAAGTAAAGTTAACCTCTGCATCAATTTTTTTTAAAGTAGGCCAACAAGCCTGGTTCTCCACGCTACAAATTTATATGCATAAAATACCCTTAAAATAGACTTCAAAGAATAAAAGTTATTGAAGAAGAACTATTTTGGACATTTGACCTTGCTGTTGCCTTGATCCTGTTTGGATCAATTTCAATATTTTATCAGTTCATCTTCTGGATACGAGTATAATTTTATCTTAATACAACAAACATTCAACCTGTTGTCCTTGAGATATCCAACTAATGAGAGTCTTGGATGGCACCCGGCTGGCAGATATGTGGATGATCCAAAAATATAATGCCACCTAGTGGTGGAGGTATATTTTTGTCTAAAAACTGTAATGAATTAATAAACAAATGTCATGTGCAAAAGTTGGGACACCCTAAAAAGTCAGTACTTTGTAACGCCACCAGCTTGCAAAGGCTTTTTTCTAGCCAGGCAGAAATCTTTCTGTAAGATTATTCAAGCTATATTTCTTGCACCAAAGAATAGTATGAGATATTGTCTGACTGTCTGGCATGCACATGTTTAAGATCTATCCACAGAATTTGAATTACATTCAAGTCAAGGAACAGTTACAGGTCTTCCAAAAGCTTCAGCTTGCATTTGTTGTAGTTCATGCTGGAATTTGATGTACAGTACCCGCAGTACTTGAAAGTACTACTGTGAACAATTTGTATTTTTAATGTATTCTTGAGGATACATTGAGGAATAGTTCACCAGGCTTCCTGAAGGTGTTTTTTTTTTTTGGCTCTCATTTTTGCCTATTTTTTGGCTCTCATTTTCAGTCCAGTCCCTGTACCTGATAAGTTTCATAAGAAATGTTTTCGTTCGCAATGACCTATGAATCACTCACTCACTCATCATCTATACCGCTTAATCCTGTATTCAGGGTCCTGGAGCCTATCCCAGGAGACTTGGGGCATATGGCAGGGTGCCAATCCATCGCAGGGCACAGACAAACATACATACGCTCACTCATTCACACACTATGGACAATTTGGGAACGCCAATTAGCCTAACCTAAATGTCTTTGGACTGTGGGAGGAAACCGGAGTACCCAGAGGAAACCCACCAAGCACGGGGAGAACATGCAAACTCCATGCACACAGAGACGGGGATCGAACCCGGACCCTGGCGGTGCAAGGCGACAGTGCTAACCAGTACACCACCGTGCCGCCACCTATGAATCATTCAAGCATAAAAAAGCATCTAACTTAAGGCATGAACCGATGAAAAACAAGTGCAGATGATGACAGATGATCAGGCTGGTGATTGCTGAATACTGAGTGGTTGAAAAGACGAGGGGAAATGAGGTTGCTGCTAAGGTTTTTACACACACACGCACACACACAAATAAATATATATATATATATATATATATATATATATATATAAATAATGTTGCAGCCTGTCACATTAGATCAAATGTTCCCATTTCTTTAAATTATTTGACATGACATGACAAAGAAATAAATGATGGCATAAGACTTTTGCACAGTACTGTATGTTTTGGATTGTGGTCCTGTTGTAGGAGCTGGTCCCTTTACTGTGTCACTTTCTTGACTTACTGTCACATTTGCTTTGAGCATGATACATTCACCCCATGCTTAAAATGCTGAGTGTGGTCTAAGAATTCTATTTTTAAATGCCTCTGGCTTAGTTACTTTTTTTTTTTTTTTTTTTTGCATACTTCAGACACTGACTTGTGTGATAATATCACCAATAAAGTCTCCTTCTGAGGATTTTTCCTTGCAGATAATGTATCAGCCAGACCTTCCTTTTGGTGCCTTTGCTGTCTTTCGGGGTTTTGCATTGCCTTTCTTTCCAGCATATGGACAGTTCTATTTAAAAGTTTTATTAGCCTTCCACATCTAGCCTTGACCTGCACAGTTCTCGACTGCATTCCTCCACACTGTACTGTAGACATCAATTAGCTTAATCTTTGGATCCTCAGTCATCTGCTTAGAGGTTAAGGTTATTAATTGCAGAGGTGGAAAGTGAATGTAATGAATTACATTTACTCGCGTTACTGTAATTGAGTAGTTTTTTTGTGTACTTCTACTTTTTAAAGTAGTTTTTAAAATCTGTAATTTGACTTTTACTTAAGTATGTTTTGTTTGAAATATTGTAATTCGCTACATTTTAAATCATATTCGCTACTGAGTAAAACAAATAAATGAAAATGCAAAAAAAAAATATATATATATATATATATATATATATAATGCTTTGTATAAATGCTTCGTTGCGCTCGCGCGTGTGTATCGTGTCCTGGTCGCGCGCCGCTCCAGACTCCACTCCAGGTTTTCTGACTGTCCCCACATCGGCATCTACCTGACCTTCCACACGGTCGCTTCCGCCCTGAGAGTGACGTCATCAACCAGCGCGACCATGTATAAATCGGAGAGAGAGAGACGAAGAGAGGAAAGAGACTGTGATTTTGGCGTTTTGATATTTGGTTGCGTATTCTGGTTTTGACTTTTTGCCTCCCATTGACTTTGATTATTGCTTTGCCCCTTTGGTTTGGTTGCTCTTTGTTTATATTTGTAGATTTGTAAAAAAAATAATAAAAAAATTTTTTTTTTACAAAATTAAAATGAAACTTTTAATACTCACCTGTAAATAGCCATTTATCAGGTGATTATGCATCATTACTACTAGCATAAAATAAAGACATAACTCAAATTGCATCCAGTCAGACAGCTCCTCTTATCATAAGAAGTGCTGGAAGACTCGTTGAGAATGGTCCAATCACATGAGCCCAAATATTTAAAAACAATATTGATTCGCTAAGAACAAAAGTGGGAGGGTTCAGGGCACACAGTGCTGCGCCTGAAGGATGATTTGACACAATCCAATCAGAGCTCAGCCTCAAGTCACATGCTTTTCAAAAATGTACAGTTGTGGCCAAAGGTTTTGAGAATGACACAAATATTAGTTTTTACAAAGTTTGCTGCTAAACTGCTTTTAGATCTTTGATGTACTAAAATATAATTACAAGCACTTCATACGTTTCAAAGGCTTTTATCGACAATTACATGACATTTATGCAAAGAGTCAGTATTTGCAGTGTTGGCGCTTCTTTTTCAGGACCTCTGCAATTCGACTGGGCTGCTCTCAATCAACTTCTGGGCCAAATCCTGACTGATAGCAACCCATTCTTTCATAATCACTTCTTGGAGTTTGTCAGAATTAGTGGGTTTTTGTTTGTCCACCCGCCTCTTGAGGATTGACCACAAGTTCTCAATGGGATTAAGATCTGGGGAGTTTCCAGGCCATGGACCCAAAATTTCAACGTTTTGGTTCCTGAGCCACTTAGTTATCACTTTTGCCTTATGGCACGGTGCTCCATCGTGCTGGAAAATGCATTGTTCTTCACCAAACTGTTGGATTGTTGAAAGAAGTTGCTGTTGGAGGGTGTTTTGGTACCATTCTTTATTCATAGCTGTGTTTTGGGGCAAAATTGTGAGTGAGCCCACTCCCTTGCAACCCCACATATGAATAGTCTCAGGATGCTTTACTGTTGGCATGACACAGGACTGATGGTAGCGCTCACGTTTTCTTCTCCGGACAAGCCTTTTTCCAGATGCCCCAAACAATCGGAAAGAGGCTTCATCCGAGAATATGACTTTGCCCCAGTCCTCAGCAGTCCATTCGCCATACTTTTTGCAGAAGATCAATCTGTCCCTGATGTTTTTTTTTGGAGAGAAGTGGGTTCTTTGCTGCCCTTCTTGACACCAGGCCATCTTCCAAAAGTCTTGGCCTCACTGTGCGTGCAGATGCTCTCACACCTGCCTGCTGCCATTCCTGAGCAAGCTCTGCACTGGTGGCACTCCGATCCCGCAGCTGAATCCTCTTTAAGAGATGATCCGGGCGCTTGCTGGACTTTCTTGGACACGCTGAAGCCTTCTTAACATGAATTGAATCTCTTTCCTTGGAGTTCTTGATCCTATAAATTGTTGATTTAGGTGCAATCTTAGTAGCCACAATATCCTTGCCTGTGAAGCCATTTTTATGCAACGCAATGATGGCTGCATGCGTTTCTTTGCAGGTCACCATGGCTAACAATGAAGGAACAATGATTTCAAGCATCACCCTCCTTTTAACACGTCAAGTCTGCCATTCTAACTCAATCAGCCTGACATAATGATCTCCAGCCTTGTGCTCGTCAACATTCTCACCTGAGTTAACAAGACGATTACTGAAATGATCTCAGCAGGTCCTTTAATGACAGCAATGAAATGCAGTGGGAAGTTTTTTTCAGGATTAAGTACATTTTCATGGCAAAGAAGGACTATGCAATTCATCTGATCACTCTTCATAACATTCTGGAGTATATGCATATTTCCCAATTTCCAATATTTATGTAATTCTCAAAACATTTGGCCACGACTGAACGCGCCTACATAGACACTCGTACACGAACACAAATGAACGTAATACAGTTCAGATTTTTTTAATTGCAAATAAATTATATTATGAAATACAGCGGAATATTGTGACTAAATGTCTTTATTTCATTATTAAAATAAATAATTATTATGTTAAATAATTACATGTTAAAGGAGCATTCTTCTCTGCCCAACTTTAAGGGGGGCGTATTGACCGGCCACCACTGATAATTTCACTGTATGTTTGTGCACTCACCAGTAGTAGGGGCGTGGCTGCCATTTATTTTGGGAGGAGGGAATTTATTCACTTTTGGTTAGGGAGTCAGGGAAGGTACCTGTATTTTTTTTTTTTTTTTTTTTTTTGCAGATAGTCTAGCTACTAAATATAAATACCCTTTTGTTTATTATTTTGGCCTGGGTCCACCTTGAATCTGATCCTTCTCCTCCTGTTGTGTGTGTGTTTGTGTGTGTGTATTTTTCTGTAAAGCAATACAAACCTCATAATTTCATCAGTTAATGACTGGATCTAGTTCTTTCTGCCATATAGCACCATTTCCATACAGTTTAAAACAGAACCCTGAACAATTCTTTTGCTGTACGGCCCAACCCTAGACTGGGACGTAACACCATATTTAAGTGACCACTTTGATTTTCAAGCACAAGAAAGACAACAGCTTTATTATGCAAAGGTGTTCCTTCATTTATAACTGCTCATCTTTTTTGAACTACGCTAGAATGCCTCATCCCATCCCCGCTGTAAAGAAAAAAAAAAAAGTAACTTGGTAACTACTTTTTACTTTTACTTAAGTAGATTTTTATAATGGTAACTTTACTTGTACTTCAGTAAAATTTCACTGAAGTAACAGTACTTTTACTTGAGTACAAAATTTTTGTACTCTTTCCACCTCTGGTTAATTGTTAGCAGGTTTGAAGAGTTTCCTAATGATATTTCTTGACCTGAGTAATGAGTCCTAACAAGTAAATCAAGGCATAACATTATCACTGCATTAATATCTGCAGAAAATGCTACACACGTGGACAAAATTGTTGGTACCCTTCGGTCAATAAAAGAAAAACTCACAATGGTCACATAAACAACTTTAATCTGACAAAAGTAATAATTAAAAAATATTCCATGAATGTTAACCAATGAAAGTCAGACATTGCTTTTCAACCATGCTTCTTTTTTTTTTTTTGATTTTTCCCCGATTTTCTCCCTAATTGGACATTTGACCTCCCCGTCACTAGGGGGCTCCCACATTAAGGCTACTACTACCACTCAGCCGGGAGGGCCGAAGACTATCACGTGTTTCCTCCGAACCACGTGACGCATCTTTTCGAACTGCTCGCTCGCGCACCGTTGGGGGCGGCGTAACACACTCGGAGGACAGCGCTATCCGCTCCCTCCGTTTCGCGAGCTTACAGACGCCCCTGACTGGCTGTAGAGCCGTGATTAATGTGGGAGCACTATGTACCTCTCATCCCTCCCCTCTGAGAGAGCTCGGCCAATCAGCTCTCTCTAGACCTCCGGCTGCGAGAGGTTACAGCATCACCCGGGATTCGAACTAGCGATCTCCGGATGATAGGGCGAGCGCTTTAACCACTGCGCCACTCGGAGGCCAACCATGCTTCAACAGAATTATTTAAAAAAAAATAAACTCATGGAACAGGCCTGGACAAAAATGATCGTACCCCTAGAAAATACTGAAAATAATGTGACCAAAGGGACATGTTAATTCAAGGTGTGTCCACTAATTAGCATCACAGGTGTCTACAATCTTGTAATCAGTCAGTGGGCCTATATATAGGGCTCCAGGTAGTCACTGTGTTGTTTGGTGACATGGTATGTACCACACTCAACATGGACCAGAGGAAGCGAAGGAAAGAGTTGTCTGAGGAGATTCGAAAGAAAATTATAGACAAGCATGTTAAAGGTAAAGGCTATAAGACCATCTCCAAGCAGCTAGATGTTCCTGTGACTACAGTTGCACATATTATTCAGAAATTTAAGATCCATGGGACTGTAGCCAACCTCCCTGGACGTGGCCGCAGGAGGAAAATTGATGACAAATCAAAGAGATGGATAATCCGAATGCTAACAAAAGAGCCCAGAAAGACTTCTAAAGAGATCCAAGGTGAACTTCATGCTCAAGGAACATCAGTGTCAGATCGCACCATCCGTCGTTGTTTGAGCCAAAGTGGACTACATGGGAGATGACCAAGGAGGACACCATTGTTGAAAACAAATCATAAAAAAGCCAGACTGGAATATGCCAAACTACATGTTGACAAGCCACAAAGCTTCTGGGAGAATGTCCTATGGACAGATGAGACAAAAATGGAACTATTTGCCAAGGCACATCAGCTCTATGTTCACAGATGGAAAAATGAAGCATGTGAAGAAAAGAACACTGTCCCTACTGTGAAACATGGAGGAGGCTCTGTTATGTTCTGGGGCTGCTTTGCTGCATCTGGCACAGGGTGTCTTGAATCTGTCCAGGGTACAATGAAATCTCAAGAATGGTAACAACTAAAAGAATGGCTAAGAGGAAAACATTGGACTATTCTAAAGTGGCCTTCTATGAGCCCTGACCTCAATCCTATTGAGCATCTTTGGAAGGAGCTGAAACATGCTGTCTGGAAAAGGCACCCTTCAAACCGGAAACAACTGGAGCAGCTTGCTCATGAGGAGTGGGCCAAAATACCTGCAGAGAGGTGCAGAAGTCTCATTGACAGTTACAGGAATCGTTTGATTGCAGTGATTGCCTCAAAAGGTTGTGCAACAAACTATTAAGTTAGGGGTACCATCATTTTTGTCCAGGCCTGTTCCATGAGTTAATTTTTTTAAATGATTCCGTTGAAGCATGGTTGAAAAGCAATGTCTGACTTTCATTGGTTAACATTCATAGAATTCTTATTTATTATTACTTTTGTCAGATTAAAGTTATTTCTGTGACCATTGTGAGTTTTTCTTTCATTGACCGAAGAGTACCAACAATTTTGTCCACGTGTGTATTTTTTTTTAAAACTGCAGAGGTTATTTTTACTTCTTTCACCTATGAAAATTAACAAAATGCATGATTTGGACAGAAGTGCACAAAGATATATAATCAATGGTACACTTTATAATTAGGGCCCTGGTTATCCTGCCTAATGTATTGTTATTAGCACTTGAAGAAGTTTGGCACTGAAATGTGTGGATTGGAGCCTCGGGGACACAGTGACGTGTTTTGGGGAATTTTTATCCGGGAAACCGTTCTGTTCCTGCAGGCCACCACCTCCCATCGCTTCTGCATCTGTCACCTTGTTAATCTGTCTTTCTGTTACACACACAAACACACAGTTATGGGGATGCATTGTGAGTGGGAACAAACTGAACTGGATATTTATACCATTTAAAATATATTCAAAAGGTAAATAAAAAAATACAAATTGACATATGTATAATGAACTCATGCATTTCTATTATTTCAGATAAAGATTTTTTACCATAAACCAGTAGCTCTGTTTCTGATCTTCAAGATTTATTCATTGATTTTCTATACTGCTTACATTGTACAGTGCAGCAGGGGGCCTGGAGCCTATCCCAGGATACTTGGACAGGGTACTAATCCATTGCAAGGCACACAAGCAATCACACACTTATTCACACATGATGGGCAATTTGGAAATGCCAATTAGCCTAATTTGCATGTTTTTGGGCTGTGGGAGGCACACAGACCCAAGGTGGGAATCGAATCCTTGTCTGTGGAGGGGCGACACCACCTTGCCGCCTTTATTAATAAAAATGTTTTGAAAATGTGAAGACAAAATTAGGCTTTCAGAGTTTTCTTTACCTGTCCCTTAGGACGTTGTATCTACAAAAACTGCACAAATTTTATACAATAGTTTATCACTTTCAGGAATACTTTTTAAAAAAAATTCTGATGAGTCTCTGGTACTAGGCTTATGTCTGTTCAGTTAAATGCATATATGCCCTACACATTGTGTTGTTCTACAGTAGTCAGTGCGTCTTCCTGCATGCTTTGTCCTCTTCCAATAATTGCTTTGTAAAATATATATATATATATATATATATATATATATATATATATATATATATATATATATATTGTAGTTCTATTCTTTTTGAAGAGTGTGAAATTTGTTAAAGTTGGTGTTTTTGTTACAGGCATATTTCAGAGCAAGGTTTTGTACTGTTCCACTGTCTAACTTTGTACTGTTCAGGGCTGGAATGTTGTTATCTTAGACTGACAGAGAATGCGGTTCAATTTTACACACCGTCAGGGTTTCTCCATCAGTGTCAGTAAGTAATATAATTGATTATACAAGTGAGGAACCTGCAGCTTATCCACACTATCAGTGTTGTTGGTGCTTCACCTTGGCTTAAACACATATTGTCAGGGAGAAGTGAGAGGATGCAAGTGCAGGAAAAAGCACAGTTTATTACAGTTTATAAGTGGATCTGGCAGACAAAAAAATAGGAAAATCCAAGATCAATCAGCAAACAATGCACACAAGACAAGAAGGTGATCAAAAAACGAACGAAATCATACACAATTGGTTCAACAGGAAAAACAAGGCTTTGTAATATTTGGATCACATATACTGTACTTCACAAATGTTCCGTCCCGCTCCGTTCTACTTGTACACAGTTGAATTTGGCTGCATGTGAATCTTGTTAGAACTCAGATGATCTTGACCATGTATGCTGGGAGCTGTAATTTGCACCTGACTAGTTAGTGTGTATGGGTTCATTAGCTGCTAATTCTACTGATCATAATTTGACAGATCCCCCTCTCAAGGAGCTACCTGCAGGAACAATTCTTCTCCTGGGTCTCCTTTTGAGGTGTGCATGTGGTCGGTTGGGATGACTGGCATGGAACTCATCGAATGGGTCCGTTGTGTGCTGAGACCCAACTCTGTTTCTTCTTGTCTGTATTCAATTCAATTGTATTATTATTATTATTATTGTTTTGTTTTCATATTTTTTTTTCTGTATCCCTCCCAGTGACCTATTGCAGTCTTCTATGTCTGCACTTATAGTCTAGGATGGCTCTTATCTTAAACAGACTGACCCTCAATCTGGAGGGGTTCTGGCATTATCCAATAATGGTCTCAGTTGAAAGATATGGAAAGTGTTAGTCGGATGTGGCGAAGTAATTTCAGTCCATATGTTACCTCATTTATCCTTATTTAAAGGATCTTGTATGGCCCAAAATACGTCCTATACTTGACCTCCCAGTTTAAGTAGTCTTCCCCGATGTTGATCCTTGTTTACTGTTCAGTTTGCTGGTGGGTTTGTTCCCATATTTCTTTCCTTTTTTGGAACCATTGGTATTCGGTGGTATTCACATTCTATGGGAATAGTGGTGCTTGATACACATTGCAGGGTTATTTCTATTGTGGAATGGGTGAGGGAATTCTATGCAAATTCTGCCTACTGGAGAAATTGGCTGCTGTTGCAATGACATCCACCTTCATTGTTTTTGAACGTAAAAATGGCAAAAATAATGTTAGGATAACTTTAAATTAATAACCTCAAAACAATGTTGCAAATATAAATTCAATATAACAGAATTTCAGCACTAATCTTGCCCCTTAATTTAATAACAGTTCAGAAATACAGCCAAGAGATGACAACAGCTTCCCACACATTATGTGTTTATCTCATATCTGACCACTGTAGCATTATCTCTCTGTTCAATTTTGTTTTAGAATTTTTTCTTGCAAAGTGCATCATTGCTTCGACATCAACAAAACCAGTAATAGTGATAGCATCAGCAAGGGGCATTACTCACAATTTAGACAATTGTTCACAATTTAGGCATGTTGCACTCATATAGTGCAGCTACACTGCAGTATCCCATATAGCTTTGCTAAGTATCTACACTACTGTACTGTAATATAGGCTGCAAATGGCAATGTCTGGTTTTACAGAATGAAGCTCAGACCGTAAGGGTTTGTTTTTCCTTTCGAATGCTCCCAATGTAATGTTTTGGCAAATTGCAGTTGTCTAGCATTTTTACTTGGAGGAGTTATTATGTGACACTGGCAGTTTGACAAAGCAATATACAGTATGTGCAAAGGCACTCGGTTTCTCACTGTTGAGACCAGGCTTTAAATCCTATCCAGGCCACTAGCTTAGTTGCTGAAAGAAATCATCTTCAATTAACTTTTTATGAATATATTTCCTTTGGGAGACAAAAATCAAATGCTATCAATTTATGTTGGTTTAAAGTCATATTTGCAGTTATGTCTTGGGGTCATTCTTTCAATTTTATCATGTAGTTAATATTGGTCCAATGTCATGACACCAAATAAATTCTAAATTAACAACCTAACTTACTGTACCAACCTAAACTGTATGTTTTGACCACCAAAAATCCTGCTGAGTAGATGACATGAGTGGCAGAGCACCACCCAACTTTGATCTGCATGGAAGAATTATCAGAAGGATACCTTATCTTTATCATAATCACAAAAGACAGTAAATGAAGTACATAAGACAACATCGAGACAAGCCACACGCATTTTGCATTTTGGAAACTAGAAAAAAAAAAAGTAACATATGATGCAAAGTATACCTTGCTAATTGTTAAACCTGAAGACGATTTTGCATGTTTGATAGCCAGTGGTACAGGAAACATTGCACAAATAGATGAAAGAACGGATTCCAGTACATATCAACAAATTCATATGGCCCAACAATATCTCAGAACGAAATGTATTCTCAAGTCATATCAAGTGTCTTTTGTTATTTCAATCATACACAACTTGTACAGTACACAGTGAAATGAAACAATGATTACTTAGGACCACTACATAAAACAACCTGGAGGAAACTCACCATTCATGCAGGGAATGTGCAAACTCCAGTCTATGAGCAGTTTAAGAAATATATGTGCAAAAGAAATTTTATCAGAAACTTGAATGTTCAGGGAAATGAAGGATGGAGACCTCATTGTGAACCTTTTTTTTTTTTTTCATTTTTAAACATTTTTCTCTGTGAACCAAACTTATACACATGTCTACAACACCAGTCTCAGGTTGGGGAGCTTTCTGACCTACAGCATAGACTCCCTCCCTCTTTGGCTGGACAGGAAGTAAGCTACGGCCATCCGCATCCCTGGCTTGTACAGGTATCTTGACTTAAATTTTAAGCGTTGGAGCACCAGATACCAAAAAAGTGATTAACATCATGAATGCAGTGGATCAACTGGAGTGAGCTGACCAAGAACAAAAGCTCTCCCTAAAAGGTAACAGACGTGAGAACTGCCCACTTGATGGCCAGACATTCTTTTTAAATAGTGCTATATTTACTCTTTTGCACTGAGAACTGTACAGATACAGATGTTGTAATTCCACCTGCCCAACGGCACACTTTTTAGGGGTTACTGTTTTTGCCCATCTAAAGGATCTCTTGATCAGCATGTACAAAATCTCAAGGAGCCCTTGGATTCTATACATGCTGCTGACAGTAAGTGCAATAAATAATTCTCATCTAAATAGTAAGCAGCATAGCCGTTATTTGGATGGAGAATGCTGTGCATGAGATGTTGGAAAGTCACAGGTTAGTACAACCAGTTAAAGGCAAAAACACATTAGAAAATTCCTTTTGCTATGTGGCAACCTCTCTCTGTACAGTGAGAGATGGTCTCCACAGGGAACTTGGGATGAGGTGAGGATTCATATTTTGAACTCTGCTCTATTGACAACTATTGCCTCTTTTCATGGATTTCAGGATTAAAATGGTAAATTTGAAGTAAATCACCTCCATCTGTTCAACTTAGCTCATTGTCTACTTCTCCAGCTCTACATGTGGTGTAAAGACTGGCCATGTTGCAAGTAATTTGGATCTTAACGTGGGCAGTAAAATGAGCACTGTAAGTCATGTAGTTAAGTGCCTCTGTTGTACAGCCGGGTTTGCCATTCTTGTACCTATAGCAAATTTTCCTGTGTACTGACTTTGACACTGGATATACCATCAGCTGCTTCTCTGCCAACCAGACGGGGGGGATAAATGCGGGATGATAGTTTTGCCTTCTTTTATATCTATAAACATAATTGTTACACCCTCTGTGCCACCACCTAGTGGTTTTCTGAAGAGCGATTTTGAAACTCAACTGTGGGAGCTCTGGCTGTCGATATCTTGGCAGGAGCTGATCTTACCTAAACCCCTGTTAATCCATAAATTGATGGAACAAACAGAGCCTGGCTGTTGGTTGGAACATACCTACTTACCTCAGTTATCACAAGCTAGCTATCTTAGCTTTAGCTATGGTTGCCGACCGCTCCGTAAAATATGGCACAACATGAAAACACCATGCACACAGACCCCGAGGTGGGAATCGAACTAGAGGTGCAAGGAGACAGTGCTAATCACTAAGCCACCATGCCACCACACTATGAAATGCCACGGAATAAACTACAGTTGGCGGTAATGTAACCAACCTATTGGATTCCAACGTATGTTAAACTACAAAGAAGAAGAAGAAAAAACAGATCTGTAATAATACTGTAGATATATTCTGTACTGTACAGTTTCACATACTTATTTCATCCTTATCGTTTGTGTGAATCATTAAGAATAATATATTTCTCGTCTACATTATATTTCTCGTCTACACACCCCCAAGGTGAAATGGTGTAGCGTGCTTATACTCATCAAATAAAAGCAATAAATAAATAAATAAATAAGAAAAAGTAAAATCCATTAGGATCACATTTTAGCAAAAAAGGAGAAACAGGGAAACGTTAGGTAGCGGTGATCTCTTTATAATATTATGTGCATAGTAAAATAGGCGAATATAAAACGTTAACTTATCTTCCCGTCTTACTAGCTTACATAATATTAAATATGATTTCAAATTTCTTCTCATAATTTCACATTAGCATAGTTAAGGCAAGAGTTAAAGTTGTGTAGTCAGGCAAATCAGTCTGCAATAACCGATAGATACACTGTGAATATTTTTGCTACAAAACTTGATGTAAACCGTAGCAAATATTATTAACTATTTTATTAATAGGACATACATGTGATACATAACTTTTACAAATATCTTACATGTCCAAACAGCTTATATACATATACTGTAGAATGACAAAATAATATACGAGATTTGTTCAAGTCAAACCGAGACAAGTGCTGAAATTTCTCGTGAATAAATCAAAACAAATAAAAAACAATTATACCCCCAAAAAGGTAACACTTCTCCTCCTTCCACCCATCCCTTATTTCCATTTGACGGAGTTGCCAACCCTAGCTTTAGTTTATATAATATGCTAAAGTGGCTAATGTTCATTTATATGCTAATGTTACTTTGCATTTGATTGAACTCCGTCATTCATGCCCTACACATCGTCCCCTGAATAAGAATGCTCTGCAAGGACTAAACAGCTGAGAAGTCAAGTTCACTGATTCCACTTAGCTGGATTCCTGAAGCGATGCATATCAGACAGCTAGAAGTTTGATGCTAGAAATGCGTCTATCAATCATGCACCTAATTATTCAGAATGCCATGGCTTAATGTACTTTTAACTTATCGGACGCATAAAAATTCACACTGTATAGTTGTCATTTATGGGAAATCTAGCTATGGAGACTTTCTTTTTTTTTTTTTTTACCAGGGTGCAAACATTTATTTCTGTTGTAAAGTAGGAAATTTTTAAAAGCCCAAGCGGCACAGATCTTTTTCAGAAACAATATATATATATTGTTTCTGAAAAACACACATGTGCTTTTATGGAAGCCTTACCGATGTGTGTGTGTTATAACGGGGAGGCTTCAGACATCAAACTGTGCACTTGAGTTTTGTAGGACCAAAGTTATCATTACTTTTATAACATGTAAATTTTTACCACTGCCGGAATATGGAAAATATGTTGCAAAAATGTAGAGCTCTCAAAATTAGCACATTATTATTATTTTGTTGATAAAAACAACTGAAAACAACAAGAAAAACATGTTCTCAAATGTATCTAGACTATTTCTTTGCTTATTTGACCCATTCTTTATTTTTTGCACGTATGTATAGTTGGTTAAAATAATATACAATTCAGTTCATAATATTGCATACGTTGTGCTGAAAAAAGTATATGTCTTCTTTACTGCACAATCCTGATCCCTATACTGTACATGTTTATACATGTTTAAAAAAAACAGCGAAACAAAAAAATGGCTAAAGTACTGTGGAGTCTATGGCGATTGACTCACTTTTAGAGCTAGCTACTAGTGGTCATTCAAGAAACTGTTTTGGCAGTTCCGAAGAACCGGAGAGTATTTGGCGCATGCGTGTAAGGGACTCTGATTTGGCGCATGCGTGGTGTGTTCCTGGTTTGTTTATGCGCTGCAAAAAAGGCGAGAGTGTAAATGGCGGCGAGCAGGCTGTGATGAGCTAGCGAAAATAGCCCGGACTCATTGTCATACCTTGGGAAAGATCATAGTCTCTCCGCACACGCTCGCGAAAACGGCTCCAAAATGCAGATCACACTGAAAACCCTGCAGCAGCAGACGTTTAAAATCGACATCGACGCGGAGGAGACGGTGAGAGACATTCACTCGGCGGAAGGGCTCGAGACACGGGGCCGCCAAAGTTGGCTTGTACCTATGCTATGCTAACGTTACACATGTTACCAAGGAGTCTGGGCTCGTGACAGCTATACGACGCTAAACTACTCCAGATATTTAAACCGAGTACTGTTTTATTTTTTTTATTAAAATTATTAATGAATGATAAATAATGGCTAACGTTTAAAACGGTTTATTTATCAGAGGAAAAAGTTGAGAACGCCCGCACAGAGATGATAAGCTAACTAGCCACCTCGCTCTATAATCCACGTTAACATGATGGCTAACTAGCATGTCTGACGTTAGCGTTTGGTATAGATAATGAAACTGGTGTAAACGTCATAATGTAGTCTGGGAAGCAACCCCTGGTATGGTATTTAATTCAGTTTAGTGTAATCTTATCCCTAACAAAAGTAGTCCCAAGTTTATATTAGTTAGTTTTCTATCCTGCCCTTCGGCTAATTGAATAGTCTGACGTTCAGCAACAAACTCCGCATCCATTATTCGTTAGGGAAACACATTGATTAGCATGCTCATTCATTAAATTTAACAAATTTTTCCCATATACAAAAACACTTTTTAAACTTATCTGTGAGCACAGGGCTCAGGGTTGTGCCATCTGGCTAATTTGTTAAGTTAGCGTTGCTAGCATTGCGTGGCCTGCTGAATCACACGCAAGTTAGCATTATAATTAGCGAACTTAAATCCGAGCTTTTGTTTTTGTTTTTAAGCACATCATGCAATATGGGTTTGCTTATTCCATGTTGTCAGTCAGTTGCCCCTGATACGGAGCACCAGTTGTCGGTTATATCGTTTTTATGAAAACTTGGGGGGAATAATGGTGATAGAGTTGAGCTCGGGCCTGAACCCGTGCAGCTGCAGTGACCGTACATCATTTTCACACCTCCATCTGCACTCGGAGACCCTGTCCATTTCCATTAGATTTTTTTTGCATAACTTTATCATACCCTACTGTTTCTGATCGATTAGAAGTGGGTGATTACTTTTCTATAACAGCAGCTCCGTCTGTAGTGCAGCAGCACTTCAAAGGGTTACATTAAATGAGCTCATTCTGATATGGTGTCCAAAAAGTCTCCATCTATAGTGGAAAAACTTTTTAAATAGCACAATATCTTCCAAAATTTCCAGAATTTGATTCACGTAAACATATGTTTTAAGATGCCTCTCTCTTTTAAAATGCCCTTGATAAAAAAAGAAATAAATAGCATATTAAAGACAATGTTGGGGCTGGTGGTTTTCACATGTCATTTAAAGGGAACAGCAGATGTGTTCGCCATGAACTCACCTTAATGTGTGTTGACACCATCGTGTTTACATCATGATGGAGAGAATGTTATTTTAATAAATAAATTTGCCCCCCCTCCCCCCTCCCCTCTGTGTATGGAGACTTTTAAAACACTGCAATAACACCTAATTTTCAGAGACCCTCAGAAACTCCATGTCATGATTAAAAATATATATATATTAGTTTTTTGTCTGTAAAGAAATGTTTAACTTTGTGCAGTCTCCAGGGTCAGTGCTTTGGTAAAACTAATTTGGTTCTCCAGTGATAACTGTAAACAGATTAATAGTTAATAGTAATAAAGTGTTTCTGTGGAAAATTTGCTTTGTCATGACAGGAGTAAAAACATCTGAACAATGCTGTGCTGGAAAAAAAAGTCACCTACCGCTTGGTTACAAAAAGTTTGCTTTATCACACACCCTCGTCACTCGGTATTTAATGATGGCACACCTCTGTGGCCTAAGGGCATGCAGACTTTTGCAGTATGGCATATATATAATTGGAACACAATTTATAACTCGGTGTCTTTTAGTTGCTAAATGTAACCAAACAGAAGTGCCCATGAGTCAAATCTAATCCCTTCTACATTCAGTGTGTGTGTATAGACTTGCATAGAAACATGAGCTGTTTTTTAAGCTGTGTGGTCACTCTGCTAGAACCTGTGAGAAGCATTTTTTTCTAGTGCACTTCAAATATCTATCTGCTGTATAGTCAGGTTTTTAGTGTGTAGTGTTAGATTGACGTGCTTAGTGTGTGATAAAGGCATAGCTTCCACTATGCACACAATATACTATCCATGATACCAAATATGTGGGGTATAATGTATTGGGGCATGTGTTTGTGTATGGTTCGATAACATGACTGTCATTTTTTATGTCCATGTAGTGTATATTGAAATGGTTAAAAATAAATATACAAATTACTTGTATAAATTATTTCTCTGCAGACTTAATCTAAATTTTTTCTAGTTCAATCAATTATAGAATGTATTGGGGCATAAATAAAATTTCAATGTGGTGTAAACATAAAAACTTTGTACCACAAAGGTGAAATTCATAATAAAACACCCAGTTTAATAGCTTGGCATAATATTACAGTGGATGAATTTTTTTTATAAAGGAATGAAGCGACAGTGTTTTTGGTATAATAAGTTATTTATGTAACTGTCAATCAAGTCAACTTGCTGAAATATCATGGGGCGGCATAACCAAAATTTATGGAGCCATTTTATTGATCATATGCACGACGTCCACATCACGGGACATTATTTTTCAAAGAGGACCCATGATTGCTATAACTGCTGCATGCTAAGGCCGGTATCTGTCTTTAGAATATGAGATGAAGTACACTTTTTGGACATTTTAGGTTGGAATAAACAGAGAAATTGATGTTTACTTTTGATGTTATGTTTGATATGTTTAGATCAAGGTCAAATGCACGGATGTGACTCAAACCGTCTTTCTGTTAGAAGCCTTTTTTCATTCTTCAAATGAAAAATAGTTTATGATGTTAATCACAGCTTTATTATTGGCAGAACTTACTATGTAAATATTATTTACGTGTTGTGTTATATTTAAAACAAAATGGTAATTTTTCCACAACTTTCAGTGCATTATAAGGAAATGGTAAGGTATTTTTGCTGCTTGGTGTTTTTCATGATTATTAAAATATAACCATAACCTAACCATCTCCTTTTTTTAAATCATAAATTTCAAACAAGAAAAAGTCGCTTTAAAAAAAATACATATCCTGATGCAAGTGCCTGTTCCCTTACCAAAAGACATGAGACATAGTTCTGTTCGATGTCTTTAAAAGTTAGCCAGAGGAAACAAGTGTGAATGCGGGAATAGAAACAACAGTTTTAAAATTTTAGTTTTCTATTTCATATGTAGTTATCAACAGAAAATAAAGAAAAGATGGGTAAAAATCAAAAGCTCAACTCACAGAAAAGCAGGTGAAGGGAAAAATTGAGAAAGTATCTGGGAACCCACAGAGAGAGAGAAAAAGTGTGCTTGCTAAATATCAATTAAACTCCATTGTCTACAAACATATCAGCAAATGAGTGAATTCAGTATGTAGCCAATCTCAAGCTCATGCAAAATACCCTTGATGATCACAAATATGTGCAGCCAGTTGAGTGAAAAGTAAATAAAGAACAACTATTGCAGGCTTTGCTTAAAGCGGGTGAGATAATAAGATCTGGACTTTGCAAACTACAGACAGCAAAGTGCTTACAAAAATGCAAGAAAAACAGAAAACACGAGGCAGAAGAGAGACTAAAAATGTCAAACATTAACAAACTATCTTTAACTGCATTAGCTTTTGACTGCAAAAATGTCACAAAGTGTGACTGGCTTGTCAATTGATGTAAACAGTATTTTCTTTTCTTTTTTTTTTTTTTTACAAAAATATACTTTCCAGGACATTTAATGTTAACTAAATTATAAGCCTCTGTCAGAGTGCAATCCTATGACTGTATAAGTAATGCTTAGGAAACAGTTGTACCTTTTGCTTTCTGTCTGTCAATATTGGGAAGAATGTATAGATGTAAAATTCTGAATCCTATATTCTGATATTTAAAATAGAACATTGATTTCATATGTACACTTTCATATATTGTGTACAGTATGTTAGAGAAAGAATTGCATAAAATCAACACAAATGTGTCCACAGAACCTCTAATCTCTCCCGGTTTATTTTCCAGGTAAAGGCGTTAAAGGAGAAAATTGAGAATGAGAAAGGCAAAGAGAGTTTTCCTGTAGCTGGACAGAAGCTGATCTATGCAGGTTAGTCTTTTACTGTGTCTGTGTGCTGAGGGGAAAAAGTGTTTGGAGTAAATAATGTAGATGTTTTGTATGAGAGACACACATGGAGACTGACGGAGTATGAAAGCTACACAGACATGGACAGTGTGTTTACATACAAAATTTGCCGCTCTGAATTGCAAAGAATTAACTGTTTATGCACATACTCACCATCGATTGCAAAGGGATTACCAGCTTTCCTCATATAAATTAACATCAGTGAGTTTTCTTTTTTTACTGAAATATCTGCACAAACGTTTTAGTTTTTTTTAGGTTCTGATTTGAAGAAACATTCCTGTTAACAGATTATGTGCTTGTAAACATTGCCATTAATAGAGAGGGAGAGAGACCATGAAATAGGGATTGTGACCGAGAAAGCAGTGAGGAGAATGAGAGAGTGAGACAGGAAGAATTACAGGCGGTGAGAGACAGACAGGGATGAAAATGTGGCTGATAAATTGTTTAATAATTTTTTATTATTTGCTCTGCAGGTAAAATCCTAAATGATGACACTGCACTGAAGGAGTATAAGATAGATGAGAAGAACTTTGTGGTTGTCATGGTAGCAAAGGTAAGAAATCTCTCTCATCAAATTGAATACTTTTTTATTCCATTAGTAATGAGGAGAGTAGAGCTGTAGTGTTCCTTACAGATCTGAGGAAAAATTAAATGTCTACGTTGTTCCTTTTTTCAAAACACGGTGGATTAAAGGCATCTGTGTGTGAAGTGTTATTTATCTCTGTTGTTTAGCACAAGTCATTGGGCTAAAAGATCTAACACAATGGATTTAGTGTCTCCACACGCCTCTATCAGACTCAGGCAGGGGGTATATAAAGTCTAATATTAAAGGTTTTTATTAGCTTTGGCTGTTTTCTAAAACTGCACCAACAATATTTAAGACAATTTGTGCTTTTATAATTTTTTTTAATTCTTAAGATTATCTCTGCCTTATGTTTATACAGGTTAATACTCTTGGAATTTTAACATAAAGCATCTCATTGGATAGGTATAATGCTGTTGTTACTATAGCTGCTACTGTTCCAGATTCTCTAAAACATTGTCTAGGTTTAAGACTTTTCATTTTGTGTTCAATGAGTAACTGTAAATGTATATTTACTGTAAATGGTCTTCAGCCTAAAGCTGCTCCTGCAGCTGCTCAGTCTCCAACAACTGCAGCGTCATCGAGTAGTTCCACTTCTAGCACTACGACTCCCACAATCCCCCCTGCTGCTGCTGCTGCCGCCGCCGCCACTACCACAACCACCACCACCACCACCACCACCACTGACATCACATCCGAAAGCAGCGTCAAAGAGGAGAAAGCAGCAGAGGAAAAACCACCATCTTCTACACCTGCCAGGTACATCACACATCTCACGCACCCATCATACACTAGTGATGACCTTTCACATATCTCTCAACAAACATGCACAAATCATATCCTTTACCATGTAACTGACAAAACCCTTAGCCACAACACACACGCACAGTACATTAAATGGATAAGTGCTGGATGTCTGATGTGTTCCTGTCTTTATCTTGTAGTTCTGGTATCCTGACAAACGTCAACATATTCGAGGAGGCGACTTCCGCTCTGGGTAATGGGAGAGCTCTGTCTTTTACAATTAGGTTGTTTATTGTGCACATGGATGATAATTTTTATATAACATCTATATAATAACATAATAGTGAATTAAATGATCCCAATTAACATTATTTGTAAGGTTTTTAGTTTGCCAGATATTGTCATTATATCGAAAAACATATATTTTTTTATTGTCTCGATTACTTTTCATTAGCCAACATCGTTGGTACTGATGATGCATAATCCGAGGAATGTACTCGGCTTATTTAAAGCTTTGATAGGAAATAACAGAGGACAGCATTTAATATCAAATGAGAGGTGTACATGTTGATTTTATTTGCTATAATAAGGACAATTGTTTGTTTTTTTGACAGTGACTGGACAATCGTATGAAAACATGGTGACTGAGATCATGTTAATGGGCTATGAGAGGGAGCAGGTGGTGGCAGCGCTGCGTGCCAGTTTCAACAACCCAGACCGAGCTGTTGAGTACCTGCTCACGGTGAGAAGGGTGTGGCAGGGAAGTGGGGTTCTACAAGGGGATGCGAGATAAACAGATTACAGACAAATTGGTGACAAGCAGTGAAACATAGAGCAATTCGGAATAAAGGATCTGAAGAAATGAGTTAGATATGATGGAGATCTTTATAAAGGGATTGGGAGTGATGGGGTATAGAGTAATTTGGAAGGACAGAAAGTTCATGATGCAGTGGGAATAAGAGGATAATGGGGGAGGGACGGGTGTTATGGCGAGATTAGAAATGAGGGAGGAATTATAATGGGATTTGGAATATGGAAGAGGTCATGGTCATGGTTGGGAAGAAGGGAGAAATCAAGGTATTTGAGAATGAGAAAGGTAAGGAAAGGATTGATTGTATAATGAATAGAGGGTTTATGGAATGTTAAACTTGCTAATTTCTAGATTGTATTAATGTAGCAGCATCATGAAATTAAGAATGAGGGGGTGATCGAGTAAAGATTGGGAATGAGATGGGGGTTAGGAATGAGTTTCTGTGTAGAGTATAAGTAAATGGAATTATGGTAATTGGGATTGAGGTAGCAATTAAGGACGGTAGGAATGAGGTATAGATCATAGAGGGATTAGTGATGAGGAAGGGATTATGGGTAGATTAACAATGAACGAGGTCTTATGGGGATTTTAAGAGTGAGGAAAGGATTGTGAGGGACTGGGTATGAGTTGGGGGTCAAGGAATCTTTTGGAATGAGGAAGAGACTTGGAATGCTGTGGATATCTAAAAAAGGAGTTATTGTGGGATTAGGTGTGAAATTAATAAAATTAGGGTGATTGAGTGTGAGGGATGAGACCTTAGGGATGATGAAATGAATTGTGGTGTGATTAGGGATGATGTGTGTGCTAGTTCCCAGATACAGGACTGCTGTAGCATTCCACACAGTAAAGCTGAATGTGAGTCATTAAGTAATTTTGAGTCAGTGTTGAAACTTTATTTCATTTTGTGTATAGGGAATTCCAGTGGAGAGTGAGGGGAACGTGGGGGGCTCTGATCCTGCAGCTCCAGTAGGGCGTGCACCGGCTGCTTCCACCGGACTCTCGTCTCCATCCAGCACAACACCTACACAACCCACTGCTGGATCAGCAGGTATGCAAACGGAGTGCTATATTTTCATCTGTTCTTGTCACAATACCAAAAATGTAGTTTTAATACCATCATACCAGCAGGTCTCTTCGTATAAACTCTTTTGTATAGAGATGTGCATTAATTCCGTTCTGTTACGAGTACAGGGAATGTGCATGATCACAAAGTTTCTTCAACACCGTCACTTGTATACACCATCATGGATAAGACTTGCAGCACTAAACAAATATGTAGACAGTGTATGATTATGTACACTGTACAGAGGCTTTTCTTTGCTCACCCTGTTTCTTTCACAGACATACACACGTGGACAAAATTGTTGGTACCCTTCGGTCAATGAAAGAAAAACTCACAATGGTCACATAAATAACTTTAATCTGACAAAAGTAATAATTTAAAAAAATTCTATGAATGTTAACCAATGAAAGTCAGACATTGCTTTTCAACCATGCTTCAACAGAATTATTTAGAAAAATAAACTCATGGAACAGGCCTGGAGAAAAATGATGGTACCCCTAGAAAATACTGAAAATAATGTGACCAAAGGGACATGTTAATTCAAGGTGTGTCCACTAATTAGCATCACAGGTGTCTGCAATCTTGTAATCAGTCAGTGGGCCTATATATAGGGCTCCAGGTAGTCACTGTGTGGTTTGGTGACATGGTATGTACCACACTCAACATGGACCAGAGGAAGCGAAGGAAAGAGTTGTCTCAGGAGATTCGAAAGAAAATTATAGACAAGCATGTTAAAGGTAAAGGCTATAAGACCATTTCCAAGCAGCTAGATGTTCCTGTGACTACAGTTGCACATATTATTCAGAAATTTAAGATCCATGGGACTGTAGCCAACCTCCCTGGACGTGGCCGCAGGAGCAAAATTGATGACAAATCAAAGAGACGGATAATCCGAATGGTAACAAAAGAGCCCAGAAAGACTTCTAAAGAGATCCAAGGTGAACTTCATGCTCAAGGAACATCAGTGTCAGATCGCACCATCCGTCGTTGTTTGAGCCAAAGTGGACTACATGGGAGACGACCAAGGAGGACACCATTGTTGAAAACAAATCATAAAAAAGCCAGACTGGAATATGCCAAACTATATGTTGACAAGCCACAAAGCTTCTGGGAGAATGTCCTATGGACAGATGAGACAAAAATGGAACTTTTTGCCAAGGCAAATTTTGCTAATTATACTTGAAGCATATCAAGAAAAGAACACTGTCCCTACTGTGAGACATGGAGGAGGCTCTGTTATGTTCTGGGGCTGCTTTGCTGCATCTGGCACAGGGTGTCTTGAATCTGTGCAGGGTACAATGAAATCTCAAGACTATCAAGGGATTCTAGAGAGAAATGTGTTGGCCAGTGTCAGAAAGCTGGGTCTCAGTCGCAGGTCATGGGTCTTGCAACAGGACAATGAACCAAAACACAGCTAAAAACACCCAAGAATGGCTAAGAGGAAAACATTGGACTATTCTAAAGTGGCCTTCTATGAGCCCTGACCTCAATCCTATTGAGCATCTTTGGAAGGAGCTGAAACATGCTGTCTGGAAAAGGCACCCTTCAAACCGGAAACAACTGGAGCAGCTTGCTCATGAGGAGTGGGCCAAAATACCTGCAGAGAGGTGCAGAAGTCTCATTGACAGTTACAGGAATCGTTTGATTGCAGTGATTGCCTCAAAAGGTTGTGCAACAAACTATTAAGTTAGGGGTACCATCATTTATGTCCAGGCCTGTTCCATGAACTTCAATGAGTTCATTTTTTTTTTATAATTCCATTGAAGCATGGTTGAAAAGCAATGTCTGACTTTCATTGGTTAACATTCATAGAATTCTTATTTATTATTAATTTTGTCAAATTAAAGTTATTTCTGTGACCATTGTGAGTTTTTCTTTCATTGACCGAAGGGTACCAACAATTTTGTCCACGTGTGTAACAGGAGAGTTAACCTGTCAACTTTTCCCTCTCAGCCTTTAAATTCTTTGAAAATATTAGGATGCTTCCTCGACAGAGGTTTGGCCTCCCTTCCCAAGACCCTTTAAAACAGCGCACACACTGCCTTTTTTGGTTACTCTATCTCCATATTTCACTGTGGACCGCTGCTGTTATCTCAAGTCTAGTCTTTAAGCAGAATGAAAAATGTTCTGTTTTCTCCCCTTGCTTGCCCATCACTTCATGCTCCCTGGTTGTTTTTGTCCTGCACCATCACTTACTCTGTCAACACTTAGGGTTGTGCTTAAGGAGACAAATACCTATTAGCCAGATCAATCAGTCATAAAAGTATATCAAAAGTATACATTTTCAAAAAAGTCTCAAAGCAGGTATTCTATAATTTTTAAAACTCAACACTGTCATAAGTCATTAGGGCCAGCATGCCATGCAACGCTAGTATCAACATTGTAACTTTTAACTTGAGGACAACAAAGTATTCATTTTAGTTCATATTTTTTAACAGGCTTTTAAACCAGATTAAGGTGAAATGTATAAAAATATATTTGTGTATACATTAAATATATTTAATGTAATTTGTAAAGTATATTTAGGGGTCAAAGCACAAATGGCTGGTTTTTGCATGTTTTTTTTTTTTCTCCCCATAATAGTGTAAAGACAATTTTGTCAGTCAAAAGGACACAAAACTTGGACATGAGATATTCCTCTCCTCTGCTGCTCAAGCAAGACAGGCCGATCTGTCAGATTTTGGCTGTAGTATAACATTGTATGTTTTCCTCTAGGGCCATAGAGGAAAGTTATTCCATGTCTAATTCTGCAGTCTTGCACCTTTTTAAGTTTTAGTTTGATTTTGAGCTAATTTGCGCACCTTGTTTTGCCAACTTTTGAAAACTCGTTCTGGGTGGGTTTGTCATGTTCTATCCAATTTGAAAAACATATTAATGTTTCATAACCTATAAGGCCAAGCACCGATCACGCTTAAGGGCCCTGATCTACAGGATTGAGTTGTGCAAATTTTGATGCAAGGTCATAAAAGCAAGTTTTAATAACTCTTTCCCAGGTACCACAAGTTCAGTTGACTGAAAATTGATAGATGTTTGTGAGCATGGTGTAAGCCACTTATTTAGCATATGTTTCTCAGGAAAGTGTGGACCTCAAAAATTATTGAAACATGGTGATATTAGTAAACAGAATGGCTGCTGCATGTCACATTACTCTCAGTGGAGGAGTACTTGCTTGCAGCACTTAAAATATATGTGAATTTATTTAATTTATAATAAATAAAAATTTTATGTATCAATTATTTTTTCTAGCTAATCCTCTGGAGTTTCTGAGGAATCAGCCTCAGTTCTTGCAGATGAGGCAGATCATCCAACAGAACCCCTCACTGCTGCCTGCCCTACTGCAACAGATCGGCCAAGAGAACCCCCAGTTACTGCAGGTAACACACACAGTTACTGTAGCTACAGACGTACAACTCCAGCTGTAGGTTTCATATTAACCTGTTTTCCAGTGTGACTCATTTTGAAATGAGTTAATCTCTTTCTGAGTTTATGTAGTTGCTCGTCATCCATATCATCTTTTTGTTTTATTTATATATATATATATATTACTTCCATCAGCAAATCAGCAGCTATCAGGAGCAGTTTATTCAGATGCTGAATGAACCAGCACAGGAGGCAGGGCAAGGAGGCGGTGGGGGTGTGTCTGAGGCTGGCGGTGGGCATATGAGCTACATCCAGGTCACACCACAGGAAAAGGAAGCAATTGAGAGGGTGAGTCACATTAAGCTATTTTCATTACACAGTGCACTATTTCATGGCATAGGAGCTGAAATCCGGGGTCTGAGATTTGCTACACTGAAATTATTTATTTATTTATTTATTTATTTATTTATTAATGGTCAGTCCAGAATATCTGAAGTGCTGAATTGAGCTATTCAATTAAAATGATTATGCAAATCAATAGATTTAATATTTTAAAGTTTTAAATTATTTGGGTAAATTTGCAACTGTCAAATGGCCTAAAATTTACGAATTCTTTAAAAATGTACCACAGATTTTTCAGAAAACACAAAGTAATTGCAGCATACATAGTTTTGTGAGATGTCACTTCTAACCCCAGTTGGTGGATTACTGCTGCCTTTGGGACTGGAGTGTGGAGCAAAAGACTGGCAGTAAGAAAAAACATTGCTTTGTAGGAGACCTGACATTTAAAGAATCAGCACTAGGTTACACAACATTTCAGTGTTTTATTAAATACAGTTAGTAGATTTAGAGTTGGTACTTCAAAGTCTGTAAGAAACAGAAACAAACAATGGAATCAAATAGAAAATAATAATGCCCTAAAAACAGAACTAATCAACAGTCTGTAGGTTTTACTTTCATAGCAACTGAGGAAAATCATTACTGAAAGAGCCTTTGCAAATACTACAGCATATGTAGTGTGATTGCCGTTTAAAACACTTCTGGTTATTCCATTTCCAGCAATTTCTCCACATTTTCCAGTGTCTGGGAACAGCATGGGTTTATGTTTTTTCTTACTTCTGATTTAAAAACAGTAGTATTGCCTTATAGCCTGTCTGTCTGTTTGTCTGGACCAGTGATAAAACACTAACCCCTCCTCTTTCTCTCATGTCTGTAGCTAAAGGCGCTTGGATTCCCAGAAGGACTTGTTATTCAGGCCTACTTTGCTTGTGAGAAGAACGAGAATCTGGCTGCCAATTTCCTTTTACAACAGAACTTCGATGATGACTAAGTTCTTTTTGGTTTTGGTTTTTGATTTTTTGTCCCCTTCCCAATTTATCCCTGGTTATTTTTGTTTCTTTATTTCAGTTAATCATACTGCAAAAATCGATAAAATGATATTCATATATAAACCCCTCCACAGGCAGTCTTGGTGTATTTTTCTTTACACACTGGATAACTCGTCTGTTTCATCAACACCTGCTTTGTGAAGGCGAGCGTGTTCGGTTGCTCAATTGGGGGGAAAAAGCATAATCGCATGAAGTCCTCTGATGATGCCCTGAATAAAGTTTTGGCTTCTATTCATAATTTTATTTTTGCTAAATGCAGGTTTAAAGGGTTCATCCCCATTTTTTTTTCCTCCTTCAGATCGAGATTTTGTGGCTGAGCTACGCATTCATTTATGTTCATTGTTTAATTATTTTTATTTTCTTTCATCCTTCACTCATGTTCATGCCTTCCTTCACAGTTGAACGGTATAGGGACCCGAAACACAGTTTTAAACATTAAAAAGATTTTTAAAGCATCCCAGTTGCCGTATATATTTTGTTTTAGTTAAAATACAACCAACTTTTCTTTATAGTGCATGAAATTCAGGAAAGTTTCTGTGCAAAACTCATTAATTCATTTCAAAGGTTAACGTCATGTCTACATGCTCCACATTGATTAGTGTGGACAGCTCCATGTTCTGCAGATTTACTGTTCTTTTTACAGGAAGAAATAAAAGTTTTCAACATAAATACACCTGTCTGCAAACCTGTTATAAGTGCGAACATAAGGGTGGAAATTACTAGCTTTTAACTATGCGTATGCGCACACTTTATGGCTGCCTCGCGTATCCTGCGCATCCTCAGAAATTGTGATAGTGTTGATCCCACAAGTCAGCAAGTATAAGAATAGGAGATCGAAGGCTATTAATATCCAGGGTGGAATACATTTGCTGAAGAATTCCATTATTGTGTTAAAATAAATTTACTTTATTGATTGAGAGACATAAGTACCTTGATTAGTGTTGAAATTGTCAGAAATCATGTTATCAGGTCACTAAGTTTTATGCAAAGGCCAGCTTTATGAGAAAGAAAGAAGTGTGATTTCAGCAAGCGAATGTAATTTTAATCAAGGGAAGCTGCTGATTAGTCAGCTGCTGTAATGCTGAGATGCAGTTCTCATAAAATTCCAACAGTGAGTTTCAATGTGAAGGTTTCATACTGCAATCTTGAAATGTTTAAACCCATCTATAAAAAGACGAGGTATTGGGGGAAGGAGGACTAACAGTGCTGTACTCGTCTCAAACTCAATACACAACGTGAATCAGAGGACCAGCAATAGTATTTGTGTGCGCAGGAGCACCATCCCATAACCTGGAATCAGCTTTACAGGATGTTTTACTTTTCAATGGGAAGGTGGGTGTAGGATAAGAACTACTGAAGTCTTTTTTTATTTTAATTACTGTGACTTCTGAAAATAAAATGTCTGTCTCTAAGATTTCAGGATGATTTCTTAGTAAGAGGAGTGTAGCTCATTCAGTTGCAACGTTAAAACCACTGACGGGTAAAGTAAAAACGGTTCCAGTGGCACCTTTTAAGAATTGGGGAATGTTCATTCAGCAGCAAGTGTACAATCTGTGCTTTAGTGGTGGAAATAGAAAAAATAAGTAGGCGTAAAGATCCGAGCAACTTAAACAAAGCTTAATGCTGATGGATAGACAACTTGATCAGAGCATCTCGAAAACAACAGGCCATGTGGTATGTTCTGCTTATGCAGAATGACTCAAGGAATCTGCTGCTAACTTGTTTTTGCCAGCTACTAGAACACACCTCATGTGGAGTCTGACTTCATGAATCAGAACTGTTAAATAGAATTGGAGGGGGGGGGGGGGGCGGCTACAAAATATCAGGCAGGGGGTTTTACTGACACTGATGATTGATGTATACATGACACTAAAATTAAACAAATGTCCACAACTATTTTAAACAGCAGCTTCACTGAACACAAAATATATATATTTTTTAATTTCACTTTACTTTCATCTTCTTGCAGAATTGGAGGCTCCAAATTACCAACTAGTTTTCTGAAGATGTGGGCTCGGTACAACTATCGCTACAAATTGGCTATTTAAAAAATTGGCTTTTCTGTGGGATTGACTGGATGGATTGCCGTTTTGTCTTTGCAGCCATGAATGAGCATTGGGTACCCATGATCCTGGCACTAGTTTACTGGTATATAATTAATAATCAGTGTTATTTCAAGTCAATTCACATGGTGATGGTGGCAGAAAAGGCAATGCTGGCAATGACAGAAAGGTATGGAACACCTAGTGCATCATGCGGTTTTGCAAATAAAAAGTTTAAGGTTGTTGATCCGTTCTACAAATTCTCGACATCTCAATCTGAATGAGCATCCATGGAATGCACTGGACGAACAAGCCTGATCCACAGATGCCCTATCCCACAACCCACAGCAGCCAATCCGCTACCAACGTTTTGGTGCCACATACCACAGCACACCTCCAGAGTTCTTGTAGAGTCTTGGCCTATGGGGACATGGCACAAGTAGAACCTACACAATATTTTGCTTGATATTTTTCCCATTATGTTCCACAAAAATGGAACTATGTAAAGTTCTATGTTAATAAAATGAATCAAAATCACTCTAATCAGAATTCCATATGGCAGAACAAATCTATTAACACAAACTGCATTATTTAGTACACTGTCAAGTGACATACGGGTGTACAAGAAGCTACTTCACAGTAGCCTCAATTGTCCAGGTCGTTAGAGAAGAGATATGTAAATTCAATTAGATTCAATTTTATTTGTATGCAGTTTGTAACGAGTGTCATTGTTGCAAAGCAGTTTTACACAATCAAAAGAAATTATGGATGTTTGTATGAAATGTGAATGTGTATTAATCAAAATGATCAGATAGTGCCTAATGAGCAAGAAAAGCGATAGTAGCAAGGAAATCCCCCCTGAGATGGCAATAGAAAGAAACCTTGAAAGGAACCAGACTCTAAAGGGAACCCATCCTCATTTGGGTGATAGCGGATAGCAGGGATTGATCTGCAGTCATACTGTGTGTTAAGAGGCTGGAAGTTCAATATAACATTTTATATCTTTAAGTTAAAATGGAGTCCAGTTTGAAGGTAGAATGTAGGAAATTCCAATCCTGAACCATCAAGCCTCAGAAAACAGCTGTCAGCATCAGGACCGTCTTTATGGTAAAGTGGAACCATCCACAGTCACCAAATGCATTCCAGACAGACCACATGGGGCATCCATGCGACGAGGTCTCTAACCAGAAGTGGGGCACCAAGACGAGTCATACAGGTCCAGAGGGCATTTCAAATAACCGCTTGAAAAGTTTTACATCACTCTCTACAGTAATTATAGTATTGTATTATAGTAATTTCTATGGATATCTACAGGGTTCATGCTCATGGAAATATACCCATGATTTGCCTTATATTTATGTAGTGTTATTTATAGCACTGTTCACTCAGGCGCCACCAACTCAACTTCAACTTGCAACTTTATTGTCATTGTTTTAAATAACAGTATAAATGACAACGAGATATCATTAGAGCATAATCTTCCATCAGGTGATGTAATAAAGTGCATCTATTGTGTGTGCTGCAGCAATGCAAATCTAGTTCACAGTTATTGTAAAAGAGATGTACAATATGTGGGAGTAGGTGGGGGGGCTAAGGCAGAGAGGGATGTATCTGCTCATTCAAAACCACACAAAAAGTCCATATGTCAGCATACTCTCTATGGCACAACGATAAAAGTTTACCAAAAGCTGCTGAGAAAGGTTGGCCCTTCTCAATTTCCTCAGATAGAAGAACCGCTGCTGGGGCTTTCCTATGGCAGAGGTGATATTATTACCCCATGTTAGGTCCTCTGTCACGGTTAGGCCAACAAACTTGAAGCTGGTGACCCTCTCTACCATCCCATTCCCAATAATGAGTGGTAAGTGAGTGGTCCTTGTGCTCCTACGAAAATCCAGTTTCTTGACATTTAGGGTCAGGTTGTGGTTATCACACCAAGCTGCCATTCTGTATGAGGACTCATCGTTATTAGTGATGAGGCCTAACAGCGTGATGTCGTCGGCAAATTTTATGACATAGTTGGAAGGAAGGGTAGCGCAGCAGTCATGTGTGTATAGTGTATAAAGTAAGGGACTTAGTACACATGCCTGGGGGACCCCGGTGTTAATATGCACTGTGGATGACATGTGTTTTCCTATTCGCACACACTGAGAGCGATTTGCTAAAAAGTCCACAGTCCAGTTGCATAGTGCAGTGCTTAAACCTAGCTCACAAAGATTAATTTGGAGCCTGTTTGGAAAAATGGTGTTGAAAGCCGAGCTAAAATCGACAAAGAGGAGCCTAGCATAGGTAGATGTTCTAACACAGTATGGAGCACAATGGCCACTGCATCCTCTGTTGGTCTGTTTGGTCTATATGCAAACTGGAAATGGTCTAGTGTGGGTGGTATGACATCCTTAATGCGCTTGATCACCAGCCTCTCCAGACATTTTGCAGATATAGATATAAGTGTGATCGGTCTGTAATCGTTTAGACAGCTGATATGTGATCTTTTGGGGATGGGAACTATAATAGATTTTTTTAAAGCATGCTGGCACCCATAATGTGGACAGAGACAGATTAAAGATAGTGGCAAAGACCTCCGCCAGCTCAGCTGCACAGTCCTTGAGCACCCGGCATTAAAAAGAAAGATGGATGGAAGCGGTGGTTTGAAGGGGTAGCCTTTAGCCTAGCTTTCATGCCTGCCCGCTTGCCTCTCTTCCGCTCCCTCTCACAGCGTCTCCTCCTCCGGTTCGCCACAGAGTCCACGGTGGTGATCCAATGATCTCGGGAGGGATGACAACATCGGGGCCAAGATGGTATACATCACTGCTGAAGCTAAGGAGTTCAGTACAGCTGTACTCGATGTAGTAGCAATGTGCAGACACCCTTAATAGCGCTGGAGCTGGTTAACTTCCACCAAAACCACCGTTCTGCTAAAGCATAATTCACCTAAGACTGCATATGTTTAACTATACTGAATGTTGTGCTTCTTTAAATTCTGTTAGTGCCTGTAGAATCTGGTTCCATTGTTTTCTCTCCGTGTATCAAACCCATTACACTCATGGAGAATGCGGGCAGATGGACCAGAACCGGGCCCACAAAGGTGGAATATCTAGGATATCTCCTCGAAATAAGCATTCAACAGCAAGCGCTCTTGGAACTGCAAGTGATGGCAGCCGAGCTCTCACGCTTTTAGCATTGTGCGGCTCACGAACGGGCCGTCCCTGATCCATGCAGAGATGCGCAGCACCTGTTGACAAAGCTGACACTGCATGATCACACAGAGGCGTTCCTTCGCACATTTAAAAAGGCCGCGGAGCAGGAGGGCTGGTCAGACACGTTAAGGTGTCTGAGCTGGAAACCAACCATGGGCTTCCTAGTTCATCACAACTGTACCGAAGAACCAGTGCCTGCATCGACATGCTGGGTAAAAGTATCTCACTGCGGGAGTCCACATCATGGACTCCACAACCTTAAAACTGGTATTATCCCTGAACTACCTGTGCCTTTGCTGACTGGTCCGGCTTGCTGCTGACAAAATAAAGCCAGCTGTGAAGAAAGTGTGCTACGCCGATCTGAGAGCTGCCTCTACACAGCCAGCATGGCCAGTGCAGACACCTGATGAAAACATCAATGCAGAAGCTGAAGATGAGGCTGATGATCTCTCTAACCCTTTTGTGTCCCTGTCTCACTAAGTTAAGTGTGATGGCAGTTTCACTCAACTGCAAAAAGGAACAGGTAAGTGTCTTTTCATGGCTTGCTAATTATTATCTTCGAAACTCTGATTTCGATAACCCAATCCTGGGCCCAGTTTTTCAAAAGTAATCCAGTGGGATTTTGGATCACGGATTGGATCAAATCTTGGAAATGGGTTTTTCAAAAGTAAAAGAGGGATTCTGAATTAAGATCAGACCACATAATCCAATCTTACATTTGATTAGGATCAAACCTGCCCTTTTTTATATATATATCATTTTTTTAAAGTGAATGATCAGAATTGTAATAGTTACTGATGATTATATAAATTCCTTCATATTTGAAGCCTATATGAACCATGTCACATATAATGATATTGAGATATGGTAAACAACAACAACAAAATATCAAAGCTATCAAATGTCAAATAAATGTCACTGTTGCTCATAGCTCTATAATTCCACAGTATATTAATGACAATGACCACAACAGATATACTCATTTAGTCATTTAATAGCAAAAGTAATTTCTCACAATTGCATCTCTAATTGCATGTCCAGTGTGTCCTTCATTATGTAAGAACATTGGTGGCTGTTCTGGTTATGCATCAGGCTCAGGTTCATCAAAATTGTATGTGGCCACTGGTATTTTCCCTACCTGTTGTTTTTTGCTAAGCCAGTAGGCTACACTGTTGGTTCCATTTAAGGCTATGGTAAACAGGATTTGGTAATCCTGAAATTTGATATTTGGATCACAGTGATCCAACCCAATGTTCCTTTAAAAAACTGTCACAAAAGTAAGATAGATCAGTTAATCCTGGATAGCAAAACATGGGATTTCCAAATCCGGACCAATTTGATCCAGATTTTTTTTTTTTTAAACTGGGCCCTGAAGACTGGGTTTGGAACCGTCTTGTCTCGGGAGTTTGAGACAACAGACGCCATGGTCCCATCGCCAGCAGCCTACAAACAGGTCATTCCAGTGCTGACCGGGGAGTACTATGCATCCAGAAAGTATACATTTATACATTTTATGTTACAGCCTTATTACAAAATTCCTTATTAAAATAATTATTTTCCTCAAAATTCTATAAACATTACACTATAATGACAACGTTAAAGGTGTTTGTTTGAAATCTTTGGGAAAAACACCTGAAAACATCACATGTACATAAGTATTCTTTCCACTGATAATCCTTGAGATGTTTTTACAACTTGATTGGAGTCCGCCTATGGTAAATTCAGTTGATTGGACTTGATTTGGAAAGGCACACACCTGTTTATATAGGGCCTCACGGTCCCACAGAGCACAAACAAAGCTATAAAGTCTTGTATTGTAGAATTGTATTGAGGCACAGGTCTGGGGAAGAGTACAAAAAAAATTCTGCAGCATTGGAGAGCCTGATGAGTACAGTGGCCTCCATCATCAGGAAATGGAAGAAGTTTAGAACTAACAAGACTCTTCCTAGAGTGGTCCATCTGGCCAAACTGAGCAATGAGGGAGAAGGGCCTTAGTCAGGGAGGTGTCCAAGAACCCAATGGTCAACCTGAAAGAGCTCCAGCATTTCTCTGTGAAGAGAGGAGAACCTTTCAGAAGAACAACCATCTCTGCACCACTCCACCAATCAGGCACGTGTGGTAGAGGGGCCAGATGGAAGCCACTGTTCTGTTACATAAGTCTCCCGTCTTTGCAGACTCATGCGCATTCTGATAACTCCAAGAAGAAAGCTGCCTGCCTCACGCTCTCGTGTGCACTCTGCTGTCTCTGTCTGCCTCGTTCCACCTGACACGTGAGGGCCGGACAAATACATGCCACCAAAACAACTGTTCTATTACAGAGCGTAATACATTTAACTATACTAAAAGTTGTGCTTGAATTAAGACTGTGCTCGTGGATTCTGGTTGTTTTCTCTCCATGTGTCAAACCCATTACACTAGCTATACACTAAAATGTGTACCCTGTACAGTGCGTACATTTCACAGAACAGAAAGACCGCCAGCAAGTGGTGACAAGAACCCAGAACTTCACAGATGAGCAAGAGACTCAGAGGTGAGCAAGAGACAATAATCGATGTGGTTTTGGGAAATTATGTCATCACCCTGAAGGAAACCAGAGATGGAGGCCTGGAAGAAAAAATTAGTGCAAACACTGACCAGTTCAGCTTGTTCACGGCACCCACAACTGTCATGAAAAAATGCACTGGCAAAAAAAATCACCCTTTCAGAAGGGGCAAATTATTGGGCTGCATCAAGCAAAGAAAACAACTACAGTCATCTGAAATCACTACTATTGCTTTACAGTGTAAAGCATAAGGCAGAACTACTTCTTATAAAGCCCCAAAGTCATGGAAAAGCCTTCCAATTAATGTTCAGGACTCAGACACAGTCTCAGCGTTCAAGTCTAGGCTGAAAAAAAATTGTCATAGGAGTCATGGATGTAGAGTGTTATGGTGAACTGCTATGTTTGGATGCTGTCTTTCTCACTCTCATTGATCGCTCACTTTGATCATTTTCCTGCTGGTTCTCCCTTTTTATTTATGCTCTCATAGTCGATCCTGTCGGAATCCTCCTAGCACTCTGCACTAAATATAGATTGACCTTATCCATTATTAGACTGTGAGTATATTTAACTGTCTACTCTCTCGCTTTCTCTCTATCTCTTTATGTGATGAGAACTCCAACCAAAAGAAGGGCACAAGCTGACATGCCCAAGGGTGTACCTTGACGGAGGGAGAAGGAGAAAGAGAGAGTATCTTTAGTGCAGAGTACAAGGAGGATTCCCGCAGCACGACTGCGACAGCATAAATAAAAATATAAGTGAGTGATCAATGAGGTGTAGGCTCAGCAATGTTATATGGTAATAAAATGAAGTCAGCTGATGACCTGAATGTAAAGAATGACTAGGTTATATGACATCAATAGAGTTTTTCTTCCCTGGTGGCTCAGGTACTGTGGTATGCGAAAGTTTGGGTACCCCTGGTCAAATGTTTTGTTAATGTGAACCAAGGGCATAAAGTTAAATATGAAACACTCTTCTGCAATATTTTAAGCAATAGTGTATTGGTTTCTACAATTTTAAAGTAAAAAAGAGAAAGCCACACCCTGCAAAAAAATGAGAACCCCAGGAGACTTGACCTCTCAGATAGCTTTGACCAAGGTATCAGACCTTAATTAGAATATTATTCACAGTCATTGTTAGGAAAAGTCAAATGATGCAAATTTCAAAGCTTTCTAAATACCCAGACTCCTCTAACCTTGTACCATCAATCAGCAGCCATGGGTTCCTCTAAGCAGTTGCAGAGCATTCTGAAAATGAAAATCATTGATACCCACAAAGCCGGAGAAGGCTAAAAGAAGATAGCAAAGTGTTTTCAGTTCGGAATGAAATAGCAGTTAACAGGAGCAGTGGAGATCAAGATAAGGTCTGGTAGCCCAAGAAAAATATCAAGGAGAGCTGCTCATAGGATTGTCAGAACCCCCATTTCTCCCCCAGAAATTTCACAGAACTGGAAGAATCTTGCAAGGAAGAATGGAGGAAACTCCCACAAACAAGAACTGAAAGACACTTGCCTGGCTACCAAAAGTGTACAAGCAGCGATACTTGCCAAAGGTGGTTCTACTAGGTACTGACCATGCACGGTGCCCAAACTTTTGCTGCTGGCCCTTTTCCTTTTCTGTTATTTGGAAAATGTAAAAGATAAATATTGTTTAAAATAGGGGTGTCCAAATCCGGTCCTGGAGGGCCAGTGTCCAACACAGTTTGGTGGTGCTTCTTCTCAAACACAGCTGATTTAACTAATCTGTTAATTACTAGGTTCAGTGGGTGTGTTTACGTGTTGGTGAATTACAAACTGTGTTGGTCACTGGCCCTCCAGGACTGGATTTGGACACATCTGGTTTAAAATATAAAGAAAATGTGTCATCTGTAACTTGATGCCTTTTGGAGATCATTTCATCTTCCTCTTGCTTAACTGCTTACCTCAACAGAAATTTTGACCAGGTGTGCAGGTATATACATGCCACTGTATATTCCAGGACCCAATTGTAAAAAAAAAAAAAAAAAAAAGGTTCTGGAAACATGAGGAATAATTTAAAAAATGACCAGGTCACCACATTGTGTGCTGTAATCAAAGTTCAAGGTGATTGAATTAAATTTTAGATGCAACTTTTTTTTTTTTTGGCCAGGCAGTGTTACTTCATTGTGGCACTGCATTAAGGAAGCAGAGTTCAACCTGCAGAAGACCAGGCATAAGGGAGTAACGTCACTGGCAATCGTTGTCAGTTTCCCTGGAAAGAGTGATGGGAATGTCACCTTGTGCGGTGCTATTAGTCAGCATGGGGTCATGAATCACCATCCACAACTTGGTACCTATAACACTCCCAGTTACCTAACATTCTTTGACGAACTCAAATATCCCCATCCTCCCACAGGAAGAGGAACACATGTTGAGTAGAAGAGGAAATGTGTTGTCATTTGGGATTTTTAAAACGTTCACTGGGCTGCACACTTTAGCTAGTCCACAACTCGATTGCCAACCGCCCTAGTAGTACTCCAGTAGAGGAATTCTTCTCAGCATGGTGGTTGATACTGTATGAATGCAGGCCCCACGAGCATGTGGGATTATGCCAGGCAATGGAGGATACCTGTGCTGCCATCCATGCAGATGAATGCCAGGGATGAATCCACTGTGCCAGGCGGTATTCCACCGGCTGTTTGGCCAGGGAGAACATCACAGCCGATGTGAATGAAGTCATCTGGCCTGACCAGGATCAGAGGTGGGATACAGAGTGATCTGCTTCATTGCGATTTTTAATTTCTTGTCTGTTCAGCTAAACACGTTGTAACAAATTAATACCTTTTTGTCGCCTTCTTGTATCTGTGCACTGACACCTTGTTGTGTTTTCTTGTTTCCCTTGCATAGGTGAAAGTACTTAGTTTTGCCACATACTATGTAAAAAAAAAAAGGGTAACATTTGTGATGCATATCTGGACTAATATAAATGCTATTTTGAGACAAAAAAAAAAAATCATCTCTCTCTAGACCTGTCTTATGAAGCAAAAACATACACGATGGTCATTTTTCATAACGATCACATCTGTGTGTTTAATGCTCTGTAAGCCACAAACACATGATGGCTGTGTGTAGTGTTCTGGTGGAAGGAGTCAGTTTTAACAAGAGGGGACATGGTTTTGAGTTCTGCAAGACATTTTGGAATTGGTAGTTTTATCATTTTATCTTTCGAGCTTTCGAGAAAATGAGAAAGGTTCTGTGGACGAGTTTAAACGTTTGGGGGGAAACCAAAAGAATGAAGGAATGTAATGTTGTGTTCCGTCAGTAATGACGTCCTGCGTCCTGCAGATGGCGCTGTTCACTGCATTTCTACGTAGCGGCGAGTATGTTCACGAGAAGAAGAATGATTCTGATTGGAACGAAATGAAACGTTTAAAATGTTGCTGGATTTTAACATTTTTAAGTTTAAATATTTAAAAGGTTTTCGGTGGATTGTTTTTCTTGTTTTTTTTTCTATAGCCCATTAAATATTAGGTGATATGAGATTGAGGGGAAAAAGACCATTTTGGGATAAACATATAAAAAACAACAACAACAAAATAAATAGAGAAACTATTTAAGCAAACTTAAGCAAGTGCATGCTTTAATTATCTGGTAACCCTGTAAGGATGTATTAGAAAAATGATCACTACAGTTGGGAAGTGTCTAAATTGCCCAGTACCAGTCAGCTTAATATTGTGGGATATACAGTATGTGCTCACTTCCCACTGAGTAAAAAGAGGGAACTAATTAAAGCATGAGGGAGAAAACAATCTTTCTCTTCATTTATTAAATAGAAAGAACATTTCATGCTTTCATGTGTTAATATTAAAATATAAATGTAAGAAATATTAATTAATTCTCACTACAGTGCTGATCCCGAATACAGGGTCACATGGACCTTTGGGCACGAGGCGAGCTACACCCTGGACAGGGTGCCAATATCACCCACGCATACCCTACATACAAAAACTCCACGACCCAAGACAGGGATCGAACCCACGCCCCTGGTGGTGCAAGGCCACAGGGCTAACCACTATGCTACCATGCTGCCACTAATACAGTATATATTATTATTCAAATATGAATTATGCGTCTAAATAAAAAGGCATGTATTAATCATTAATCAGGTTTATTTCAACTGATGAATACCAGAAATAAATCTAAGATAAAATAAGTGAACATGTAAAGTTACTGATAATTCACTGAAATAAACGTTCATTTGAAATGTTGTATATTTTATTTGTACAGTATTGTATTCATACATAAAGTACAAAAAATATCTATTTACAAGTTTTACAAAATGAAGGATTATATTACATTTATTTAATATAAACAGAAAACCCTTTGTTCAGAGTTACAAAAATATTCAGAGTGTTATTCAGGTTTTTTCAAAATGTTTATTGCACCAGTGCAGAGACACAATGCGCCAAAAAGTAACCTGTACCAAAAATTGCCACTAATATCACTATAAAATGTGTATGTGAGTGTGCGTGTGTGTGTGTGTGTAGTTGTGTCTAGATTTTTTTTTAATAATAATCCCGTAATATCCCTGACATTTTATACACATATATATTTTCCTTTACTTGTTCAATGAGTTTGGCACCTCAATCTCCAGATTTTTGGAAACAGTTCTGATATAAATGTATACAGATATAAATATGCTAAAAAAAAAAAATTCCAGTTTAGTTTCACTTTCCTGTATAAACCTGGTTACTTAAATAACACCATTGAATATTTGTAAAAGTAAGTATTTCCAGTTCTATAGAAAAAAAAGAAAAAAAATCTTATTTATAATTTATATATTTTCAGGTGTTTGATGGTTTCAGAAATGTATTCACTTAAATATTATTCTATACAAAAATAATTACATTGACATATTATAGTAATATAATTAAGGTTTTATATTTATATATTTCCAGAGTGATTTGGTTTCCTGTTTTGTTTTTGGCACCCAAAATCTTGTAAAGTTTTTAAATTGAAGCTTATCATTTTACACATCAGTGGTCACTGATGTGCTGGAAGACATGAGCACAAAATAAATTGTATTTCTTTATCCTGTGCGCTTCAGGTTCCTTGGTTGTATTTGAAATACCACCAAACTATCTACATCCTTTTCCTTGCTGTGGAGATTGTGCTATATACTGCACTCATTCTGATCTACACAGTTCTGTGATATACAGTTTAGAATGCAGACCCTGTGGTTCTCCACTTGTCTCCATTAGACTGAGGTCAACTTGGTACGTCACAAAGTAGTGCACACTACCAGAGGGCTATATTTGAGTTTATGTTCTCCTAATTTGGAATTGCTGGATGTTGATCATGTTGTATTATTATAGGATGGTTGCTGAAAGACCCTACGCGCTTCAGTAAACAGCCGTTTGTAGTGAAGACATGAAATAACAGTAATGATGATGTACATTTACAATAAAGTCTAATAAATAAAATTGTCAGTACAGTTTGCTGAAATGTGGTCCAGTTTATGAGCCGTCAGCATTTCCATCTAAAGTAAAAATCAAGATAATAGTGAACTTTGTTGTGCCGTGAACATTCACAGCATGTCTCAATGTCTTTTTCATTCGTTGTCTTTTCTTTAAAAAGGCAACTCGTGGAGTTTTAATGGAAGTCCTGTGCGTAATGTTTAGAGTCGCACATGCTTAAGGATTAAAGGTTATAGATGGCGTTTCATGTGCAGTGCCAGATGATCAGAGCGGGAGAAAGCGCGGTCGCACTTCTGACACTGAAACGGCCGGATACCCGTGTGTTTACGGTAATGACGAGTCAGTTCATCAGAACGGGCAAATTTCCATCCACAGCCTTCCCAATCACAATGATATGGCTTCTCTCCTGCGCACACACACACACACACACACACACACACACACAGAATTATAACAGAATGAATCCTGTAAGATGGTAAACACTAATCCTATAAGTGCTGATGTTGCTGCTGCTCATGGCGGTGATGATGGTGTTGATGCTGATGATGTGTGTCTTTTACCTGTGTGTGTTCTATGATGTGCTTTCAGGTGCGAGCTCTTCGTGTAGGTTTTCCCGCAGCCAACGTAATCACATGTGTGTGTGGCCATTCTCTTCCTTGGCCACGAGCGTCGGCCACGTTTGGGTTTCGTCTCCTCTGGTGCAGGAGGAACCATTTCTGTGAGATGAAGAAGAGCAGCAGATGAGAAGAAACTAAAACATCAGACACTTAGATAAACTGATCACCTAAAGATTAAAACTGTGAGGCCAGACTCCATTTTATCAAAAAAATAAAATAAAATAACATTTTTTTACATAAATAAAAATAGAACAATTACTAACAAAGACATAAAAAGAGCAATGAAGAACATTCCAGTGACTGAAACCCTGTGAACAGTTAATTTATGCTTAATGTGTGTGTCTGATATAGACATAACCATCGCTGATCCTGTCCTGACAACATAATGTCTGTAAAATATTATCTGTCTCTCTTCTCTGAAGTCTTTAAACTGGAAACACGAATACTTTAATAATGAATGTACATGCATAGACAAGAAGAGTTCTTGTCATTAATCAGAAGATAATTTAAGCTTCATTAAGCAGTGAGCACAAATAAACAAACCATGTGCGCTACCTGCAGGGATTTTTTTTTTTAAGGAACTCATCCAGGTTCCAGTGTGGATCTCACATCTTTATGTGATGTTTTTGATGCCTCTCACAATAATATGTCATTATTTATTGCATAATTACAGTACAGGTAGAAATTCTGGTCACGAAGGTTTTTGTTAAGCTATAGTAATAAATATTCTTTTAAAAACTCATCAGAAAATACTTGTTTTACATTTTATGTTTAATTCACTTGCAACCACAGAATTATTTGACAGTTAAAATGTAAGCTCTGCCCACTGCACATGTGCACATGCACGTCATCGTTACCTGAAAAACTTGTTTGCTTAAATATATGACAGTTCATGTTGAATTATGATTTGTGTCACATTCCTTTACAAACCACACTAACTAAAGTAACTAAAGCACTTTAGAAAACACTGCATTTATAAAATAGGTTCCCTCAAAATCAATTTATTTTCTATATTCAGTACCAGTTTCTAGATCCTTAGAAAGATATGAACTGTTTATGTTCATTTCTATCATTGCTTTCTTAGAAAGGTATAACACTTTCAATTCTAACATTAAACTGTACACAAAATCCTACTGATAACAGTATATCTGTAACAATACACTAATAATATCAGCAATCCAAAGATGATCAAATATCAACTGTTATATCTATATATCTATTGTTTTCTTCTTCCCTCCCAACAATCAGCTCTCTTTTTTTTTTTTTTTTGATTTTTCCCCGATTTTCTCCCTAATTTAGTCGTGTCCAATTCCTCCCCGTCGGCCCTAAGGCTTCCACATTAAGGCTACTACTACCACTCAGCCGGGACGGCCGAAGACTATCACGTGACGCCAGCCGACCGCATCTTTTCGAACTGCTCGCTCGCGCACCGTTGGGGGCGGCGTAACACACTCGGAGGACAGCGCTATCCGCTCCCTCCGCTTGCGTGAGCTCACAGACGCCCCTGACTGGCTGTAGAGCCGTGATTAATGTGGGAGCACTAAGTACCTCTCATCCCTCCCCTCTGAGAGAGCTCGGCCAATCAGCTCTCTCTAGACCTCCAGCTGCGAGAGGTTACAGCACCACCCGGGATTCGAACTAGCGATCTCCAGATGATAGGGCGAGCGCTTTTACCACTGTGCCACTCGGAGGCCCAGCTCTCCCTTTTCAACCCACAAGGGTCTAACGTGCTTCCTCTGAGAGACCTCAAGTCTAGTCGGATCTTTGGAAACTGCAGCTTATGTTGCGGCAGTGTTACCCACTTGAAGGGAAGAGCTAGCTCTCCTTTGCAAGCATGACCTCAGAGACGCTAACAGTTGGCTAATGTCACTGTGACTGACAGAAGACTATGCCATCCCTCCCAACGATTTTACTCCCTTTTAGCTGCCAACTCCAGATAATGATATCGTAATTTTTTATTACACCATCATATGTAGCATATTCAATTACAACTACTTTATCTAGCTATTTCAATAAGACATTTCAATAAGAGTTCAAGCTTATTTGTAATAATACTAATAACTATAAACTGAGCGAACTGAATTAGAAGACTTTTTCATTAAAGCCAAGACGTGAGGCAGGTAGTGTGAGACAGACGACGTGACTGACCAGAGTACTGCACTGATGATGCTGCGGCAAACTGGGAATAACTGTGAGATGAATGATATCCATGCGGAACAGAGATGGAGGGATGAGCCAACACCTACGAGAAAGAGGTTGAGAGAGAGCGAGAGAGAGAGAGTGGTAAAGGTATTAACATATATAGTCATATCTTGAATTTCACTCGGGAATTATTCATATTATTAAATATTATTGAATTCTCAGTTAAAAAATCTGGCAGTTCACATCTACAGTGTTTTCATTTTCCTTAAAAGATATTTGGTGACAAACAAACACATTTTAAAATAAAAAAGACATGATCAGAGTCACTGGCTGACATTACACACAGAGATTTTCACCAATACATATGAGTGCATTCCAAATGCCCTCTTATTATATGGATCCTCACCTGCACGCTTTGTTCAAAATCTGTCTTTATCTGCGTTTTACATGTACTCTCAAGTTAAACAAGGTTCCAGCGTCAACTATAACGAGAAGCGGGTGAGTTCTGGCAGCTTTCTTATTCAGCTTTTTTTTAAACAAGCTGCTTGTGCTTTTAATGAGTTTTAAATGATTTCCATCTCAGAAAAACATCATCAAAGTGTGGAGGGTTTGAAGAAGAGTTTGTGAGTGCAGTACAGTTGCTCAGCATTTCACATACGGGAACAACAGATTCAGGAGCACGGATTGTTGAAACAGGATATGCACACATTATCCATAAAATGCCTTTACTTATCTATCATGATCAATGTTAAACACCAGTGTTGGGGAAATAACTTTTAAACTTTGAACTAAGTTGAGCTCAAAATGTTAGTTTAATGCCAATACAAACTGACAGTTCTTTTTTTTAACAGATTAAAATCTGTAACATGTGTTTTCTTGCACAACAGATGTGATTCAGACACTGGTGCAATTTTTGCTAGTGAAAGTAATCAGACACAAAGGTTTATACAGCTATTATTCTACTATTTAATGGCTTGTTTAAAGGACATTAACTCACTTTGTTCAAAGTGATATAAAGTTCATTCGAATTGGCTTCAATTGGTTTCCGGTATGATGATTGATATGTATACATTTTTTTTTTTATTCCAACTGGACTTGAGTATCTCAGGAATTCTAGGTCTGCAAATAAATGTTTCTGGTGTAAAACCAAAGAAACGAATGAGAAAGATATCATGTAAAAATAAAATAAACGTGCTTTAAAATAGTCTCCTTTCTGCTTCTTCCTTTGTGTTCATCATGTCTTCCTTCTTTACTTTATTTTTCATTGTAACTACAAACAAAACTGCAACTCTGCAGTCAGGGTGTGATAACGAAGGGAGTGTAAGGTTAAAGCTGTGAGTTTACCTGTGAAGGTGTGTGATGTTCATCAGGTGAGAGCGAGGAAGAGGACGTAGAGGCCTGGACTTCCTGTTTAATTCTGTGGCACATGAACAGAGTTGGCGACGGTTCTGACACAGCCATGGTGTCGTTCTCGCTGTACGTCGTTTTAACCACAAATTTCCCGTGTAGGTTAACATTAGCATTAGTACCAACGCTTGCAGTAGCGCTAATGTTTGTGGTAAGTGGCTGAAGATAGGCAGGGTCCAGATCAGGTCTCATGAGCTCAGCGACAAATCCTCCGCTTGGAGAAACATCGCTGATGTCTGGCACATATGACATGTGATAGGATGGATAGGCTGATGACGTCATTTCCTGTGGAGGCGGCCGACTCTGCTGCTGCTGCTGTTGCTGCTGTTGCTGCTGCGTGACGCTGTTGGAGAGGATGAAATCGTAGTCGAGTAGTTCAAGTTCCTCTGGCTCTTTTTTGGTCATGATGTTTTCAAAGTGCTTCAGATGAGACATTTCCTCCTTCCATCTCTTAGCCCGAACAGACGCACACATACAAACACATAGAAAAAGAGGACAGAGACAGAAATTAGTGAATAAGTTCAACATCATAAGTAAATGCTACACACATGTAGGCAAACTGTTTCTACATAAATACATACACACAGTTTTTTTTTTTTTTTAATCTTAACTCAAAAGTGGATTGATGTTTCATTTATTGGAAAACATAAATCTATTCAAGTAATAAATGTTGATCTAATATTTATACTGATGATAAGCACTTTGAGACGTTTCTCAGACTTGTTTCTCAAACATTAAAAGCTTTTGCTCTAATTAACTGACAGTTTTTGACTTGCAAATCCCTCCATATTTGTGTATGTATGTGTGTCATTCTGCTTAGTCACAGACAGTGAGAAATGTTTTTTTTATACAGTACCTTTGTTTGGTCTGATTTAATTTTAATGTTTCACACAGCTCAATGTTGTAAGTAGCTTTCTTTCATACAGTGCGCCTATGCTTTATTCATGTGTTATTACACTGTAGTAACACAACGTTAAATTTAGCGGAACCTAGCAACATGTTATTCCTCAATAATGAGACGCTTTGAGGTAAACACTAATGAGCCCTTTGCTTTTACTGTAAAAGAAAGAGTGACAGAGACAAAGCAGCAAAGAGAAATAAAGAAAGAGAGAGAGCTGCCATGACCTGGCTGAGAGAGAGAGAAAGAGAGAGAGAGTATTATTTCTTTAAAATTACGTTTGCTTAATCCCAAGGCAATGACAGAGCACATTGATCAAAGTACATTGATTTTAATTGAACTGAATTAAACTGACACAGAGAGAGAGAGAGAGAGAGAGAGAGGGGGAGAGAGGTAATCTGAAATATAGACAGACAGGTGAGAGAGTGAAACACAAAAGTTTATTGTAATAACAAACCAGTCATATTACAGAGTGAAGTAGTGGCTGATAATTTGCTGAAGTAAATTAATTCAACTAAAATACATAGATAAACATAGTGCAGACAATATATTGTTAAACAATATTTTTCACATTTGTATTATAATTATTTACTCCTTGAGTTCTGTTGACATTACCTTTACTGCCTTGTTTTTTTCTTGGGGGGCTCCCAGAGACTGCAATGTTGCATTTGTACACGTGTGTGTGAAAGCACCGGACAGAATGTAAATGTACAAAAAAATGTAAGTTAATTCATAGATCCCAGATCCAATGGAATTAGAAAAAAATCATGAATTATCAAAGAGGCTCTGGGGTCTCAGGGACCCAAAACAGAAAATAAGGGTTGAACACACAAGGGTTGAAGAGTCTTTGCTGGCCGTTAAACCAGTCGCTTCTCTAATAGCCAATCGGAAAGCGAGCCTTTGTCTCAGCTTCAGTTCTTGAATATTTTTTTCCCCATGATTTACCCCAATGTCATGTGCTGTGTGTATGTGGAATCGTGCTGTGTTTCATGTCATTAACACTTTCATAATTACATATAATTTATTATTACACATTAATACACGCTGTTGTTGAATTCTGGATTCTGCTTGGTCAGGAAGAGTTGAGGAAAATCCTACGGTAAAAGGTCTGAGAGTAATGCAGCTGCAAATCACAGGTTTATAATACTCCATCATTTCTGTAGTGACAGCTCATACACAGTGATTAAACATGTGTGATCATTGACTTGAAGAGTCTCTGGTGTCTTTACTTTGTAAACAGTCAGAGGCAAAGCGGTTACTTTTAAGGTTTCCAACATGGGGAACTCTTCGGACAGATAAGCTTAAACTTTTTCTTGGTAATGTGACAAACTGCGTTTTTGTCAGAGAAGAAAAGACGTTGGGGAGGATATGACGGTTTATATTTGCTTCAACGTAAGCGATGTTCCATGAAACAATTATAATATGTTATTGTATAATCATACTTTTAAAAATATATAATCTCACTAACCATCATTATGCCACAACAGTTGCACAACAAACAACGCCTGACATGTTTAGCGATAGGAGGGCTAGGCGAAAAAAAAGAAAAGAAAAACAATTTGCCCATTTTCTAAGCAAATTTACAGTTGAGCTTGACTCCTGTCAGTGATCCATTCAATTCTGATAAATTTTATGTAAATGCTATAATACAAGTATACTACTACTAGTAATAATAATTATAATAATAATTTACAACAATGCTCTAACCAAGTTAGAGTCAGTAATTAATATAGTAAGAGTACTGTGTTAATATACACACACAAAATGTGTTTACTAAATAGTTTCATTTATCAGCGCATTTAATTGAACTATTGTGTTTATTCATTCACTAATTTTCTATACCATTTGTCCTTGTAGTATCCTGGAGTTTGTCCCAGTGAACACATCGCACAAAACAGCAGACACTTTGAATGCGCACACACTCACACACCAGATCTTACACTACAGGCAATTTGGAGACACCAATCAGCGTACAAGGCATGTCTGTGGACTGTGGAAGGAAACCAATATTCCACCCTGAATGATATTCATATTAATCTTTATGGTCAGTGGTGGAACAATGATTAAGGCTTTGGGTGACTGATTAATAGGTCCTGACTTCAAGCTCAAGGACTATCAGGCTGCCACTGTTGGGTCTTTAAGCAAGACCCTTAACCCTATCAGCTACAGGGGCGCTATATCATTGCTTGACCCCAGCTTCCTAACAAACTGGGATATGTGAACAAAAAAGGAATTTCACTTTGCTGTAGTATATATATGTAACAAGTAAAGGCTTCTTCAGTGGAGGGCACTCAGTGAAATTCTTTTTACTTTTAGTTTACATTTATTTCACAGACATGCTGCCTGCTCAATTTTTTTCTTTGGTAATTGATGCCATCATTAGCCACAATGCTGTCCACCTGCTGATAGTGGTGCAGTGAGATTTCGACCTTGGTTCATCTATACCAAAAGAGAGTGATGTAGGAGCTCTTTCTTCCTTGTGCATCTCCCTTACCTCCTCATCTGAACACTCAGCGCTTTAATTTTTCATCATTAACTTCATCATGCTAAGCTCAGACTTTTTTCAACACAGAGCAATTCAATGTGTTTTAAGCTGAAGGTTTTCCTTTAAACATCAGCATATACCAAATAAGATATGCAGATATGGCAAATAATGTTCATTTTATTGATGATGTCCCAAGAAGTCTACAACAACCAAAATAAACATGGTAATTAATTATGGTTGTGGATTATATTTAGCAGAATTAGTATGCGATGCCCAGCTGACTTCATGTAGGCATAATCATTCGATTTCAAAGAAATGTAATTGTAAGAAAAAGCATAGCCCCACCCTAACCCTGCACTGACTCTGCCTCTGTCATAACCCCACCTTGATTAGGTTTTCATACAATTTCAATCATCCAAATTATTAGACGATACAAATTTAGACCGTGAGAATGTGTTAGTGTGACTAAATGGTGGGTGGCAATACATATTCACACCTGAGTTTAGTTTTGTACCAAAATTTGCAAGATCAACATACTTTTTTATTTATAAATTTAATAAATATTGCACTCCTATATGAAAGTTTTAAATCTAGACCTCTGAAGGGCTCCTGTCTGTCCTTATGGGGAACCCTGGGAACGTTACGTCAGAGGATTTCCCTAGCAAAAATTGTTCGGAGTAGAAACCTTGAGAAGCTGAAAACCCTGAGCTGTTCAAAGCCACATAATACTCGTCATTAATGTCAGCTTTATATATAATAAATAATTATTCATTATTACACTCTCAGCATAAGCAGGGTAATAAACTGTACCACTCCTTTCCACTGGGGTGGTAACCTCAAATAATCTCTGTTTTGCACCTGTAGTGTATAGCCGTACCTAAAAAAGTGCACGTAATGTATTTTTTAAGCTTTACTTGGAAAGCTATCCAGTGGGCACAGGTAGGACTGCAGGACGTCCTCAGGACTAGCGACGCATCGGGGACATCCTCGGGATCAATTAAAGCATAAAAATCTTACAATCGCAATTTGCTTCAGGACTAAATTTATAAAGTTGTCCTGAAGACAACTTATGGAGTGTTGAGTTTTCAAGATATTCTACATATGACCTTCAGGTTTAGTCTGCATATGCCCAGTGGGTAAATTAAATGTTGAATTATGTTTAAGATTAAGGTTAATTATGTACCTTAAATCTTTTTGAAGGCCACAATATCTACAATTCCAGGTGAATTATACATGGCAAATGTACAAAAAAAAAAAAAAGAAGTTTCCACTCCAATGCAATGAGGAAAGCTGCAGGTTAGTACTCCGAGAGTGTAATGATTGCTGTATATAGTGAGCAATGTATATACTGAAAAAGACAACTACTACTATTGGAATATAAATAAAGAAGTTAATAAATTGAATATAGAGATGACTGAAGTGTACTGACTGGCTCCGCGGCTCCGGTGGTGAAGGTGGAGATGGAGGGCAGGAGCGCGCGCCTCAGCGCCATACCGTCCACATCTGCCGAAGGCTGCCTAAAACACACCAGACATTAAAACTGGACACAATCCCGGAGAAAATCCTTAGAAAAGTACTTTTTTTATTTATAGAAAAGCAAACCACTCATCTCTCTCTCTCTCTCTCTGCGCTCAACTGGGGAAAAGTGAAAGTGTTGCGTAAATAATTAGGATACGAACCTCATCAATGGAAAAGTACAGGTGTTCACACGCTAAAGAAATCCCAAAAGATAATTCCTGGTGTATAAAATCCACAGAAGTTCTGCTCAGTCCCAAACGCGTTTAAACTCCGCTACGCTTCATCTCTCTCTCTCTCGCTCTCTTTCTTTTTCTCGCGCGCGCACGCGCGTGTATATGTGTGTAAACTGCGTGTGCGTGTGTACAGGGGGATTAGCGGGTCCCTGTCTGAACCGGCGGAGTGTTATTAAACTCCCCCGCTCGCTCGCGCTCCCTGTCTCCCTCTTTATTGAGCTCTGAGGCTCTCCGGCTTTTCTTCCGCCTCTTAAAGCCCGGACACGCCCCTCGTCGCGCGGCAACGGGACTGACAAAAAATAGAAAACAACACACCACGAGTGCGCGTGCGAGCGCGAGCGTGTGCGTGACGTCAAATGGGAGAAGCCCGGGCATAAAGCCAATGAAGAGGCAGAGCGCGCGTGTTTTGTGTGTGTGTGTGATAGCAACGGGCCACGGGACATGTTGTGAATTTTTTATATGCACGTTTAAATAATGATAAAACCTGTTTAACATTTATGACCATAATTATTTACAATCCATAAATTTTGGCACCCCTCAAATAAAACTATCAAACTGTGTTCGGAGTTAACTTTCAGGCTTAAACATGGGCACGCTGTATAGTTGAAACTATATTATTACATATTTATTTTTGTACATTTTTATTTAAGGTTTTTTGCTAAATTATTTGCACCCCTAAAGTTACTTTTCAGTAACACCTCTGCTCTCACTCCAGTGTTTTCTAACACGGTTGAAGAAGTAGAAACAGCCGTCCATGCCTGCCATCTGCAAGGCCCGGGTTTGATTCTCAGTCAATGCCCAAACCCCAGCCACTGGATGCAATGCCAGTTCCAAGCCCGGATAAAATGTGAGGGCTGCGTCAGGAAGGGCACCTGTGCCAAGTTGTGGGGACCTCTCAACGGGAGTAGTCGAAAAAACTAAACTACTAACTAACTACTAACTAAACTACACTTATCAGGCATAACATCAACACCATGTTGAACTGAACCACACTGACCACCAACTATACAAAAGCAAACTGGTGACAGGATCATGGGCATGCAAGGCTCACCTATCCCAGTGGGAGCCAAAGCCCAGCTAGTAGGGTTCAATCCCACAGAAAAAATGAAAAAATGTGAACGATAGAAAGGCATCAGAACACCCTCTGCACAACAACCTGTTCTGTATGGGGGCGCAGCAGGCAATAAGCCAAAGGCTGCCGACCTGGCCTCCAAACTTACCAGATCTAAATCTGATCACCCATGTGATGCGCCAGACAAACAAGTCCCATCTACAGAGGCCCCTCTCCAAAACCTAAAGCACCCAAGAATCCCATGCCATGTTGCTACCAGGCACACCCTGCAGATGTCCTGCAGAGCCAATCCCTGAGGGGCCATATCAGCCCTGATGGTACAAGGGGAACCCAAAGCCACTGAGATGGCTTTGATTTTAATGGTATTAATATTGTCTTATAGCTGATTGCTAAAGATCAGAAGCTGAATTTGTGTCTAAAAGGCAATGCAATTTTTCTAATCAGCTTGTTATTCTGGAGGAGAAAACCTAAAATATGCAAAACGCTTGAGTTGTCCCATTTTTTTTTTTTACATTTTCTAGAACCTGTCAGGAGTTTAACTAACATTTAATTGAATAATTAGGGGTTTTAAAATATTGGGCCTCCTCACTATTCGTGTGCCCAAGAATTCTAAGTTCTGTGCCAGACTACTTTTTTAATTGTTTTTTTTTTTTTTACTGGATGTATTTGTTTATTTAAATTTTGTCTATTTACTGTTGACCCTCTATTAGTTTCTTCACAGTGACTGATGGTACAAAAAGACATTTTAAGTATTTTCTGTCATTTTATCATCATTTCTGGAGACTAAGAGTGGTTTTTAAAATGTGTTTTCAAGGACAACTCATATGCATTTTCTCTATGCATTTTCATTTTTTTTTTTTACATCAACAAATATTCTTGTCCTAAACAATAAGCTTGTATAATTTTCTTCAAAAGTTTGAGTGGAAAATGTGAATCACTGTAGGTAATGTTTAATTCTGTATAGTCTTTCTTGGCTGTCCTTTTTAAGGGCGCCAACATGTCTGAGCTGAACGTATCTCTACGCATGCAGCTCTCAGGTGTGTGAACAAAGGTGTACAGCAGCCTCACCTTTACACTTGACCGTTTATTCTCATGTGCATTTGTTCCGTTGCTTTATTCATTCATACCATGAGTAGGTCATTGACTTACTCTCAGACTGAGGTGAAACCGGTTGATCCTGCTCGTTACCTCGGCGATAATTCATCACATACTGAGGTGGGTCGGTGTTAGATATGACGACAGTTAACACTGTGTTAGACCAGGAAGACCTGAATGAGGCATATGACGTCACAGTGCTTGGAAAAAATTCAATGAATTGTGTGAACAGGAGATTCAGGTTCTACATCCTAACTAACGTACTTAAATAAGCTCCCTACTCTGCATGTAGAGTCTACAGGAAAATACTGACTCCTACACACAATGCCTTCGGCACAATGCACTACGTCTTTAGGATTTCCAGCCAATGGCTTGGGTTCTCCAAGTCAGCAAAGATTTATACACACCAATTAGCCATAACAATACAACCAATAACATTAAAGCCACCTACAGGGTTCTCCTTGGGTTTGCCTTGTGCTCCTGAGGTGGCTCTTTCCCCTCTGGGTGTGGCTCCACGGGCCTCAGAGTGTGTGTTGTGGTGACTGGTTACAGGACATTGGCAGTGGATCCTTTGGGTGGGATCCGTGGGGTGGGGACCCTGTGGATTGAACTTGTTTGTCTGGTGCATCTCATGGATGCCCAATGAAATTGTGATCTGCGGAGTTTGGTGGTGGCCTTGGGCTCTTTGTCTGCTCGCCTGGTGCATGGCGGTCTGATGCAGTGGGTCTTCTGGTGCCTTTCTATGGTTGCCGGCATTTTTTCAGCGGTTTGTGCTGCTTTGACTTTTGTAAAAGTAGACCACACAGGCTTCCTTTGGTCCCCATGGGTATGGATGAGCCAGGGGTCCCATGATCCTGTTACCAGTTTTACTGTGCATAGTTTGTAATCGGTTCTCCTCTCAGTGGTGTTGATGCTATGTCTGAATGGTGTATATTCCTGGAAACCAAAGATTACAGGACTGTGACCAACAAAACTAGGGGACAAGTGGGCATGACATGTGGGCACTACACGCACAGTATAAAGAGCTGGACGCTGAACTTTATTGACTAAAAACATGAAGGAGCGATAGAAGCTTTTTGTAATTTTTCTATCATGCACGACAGGACAAAAGGGGTGGGATTTGTAACTGTTACTGAGGTATACATTAAAATAATAAACACACAGCTGGCTAGCAACACACTGCTGTTTGCATCACACAAACCATCCTAGACATCAAAGTAGAAAGTAGGTTAGTTAAAGAAAGACCTTAATGAACATCTATTCTAAATCACAGCACAGTGAATAGTTTTTATTTTATTTTATTTGTGATTTGAGACACAGCTAAGTCATTCAGTAACACTTAACGAAGTGTTTAAAATTGATTCACGAAAACAAACACCACAGTGCAGAATGTATAATGGTTCTTAAGCACACTTCCACATGGTTATACTTGGTCTTTCCACTGAACATATTTACACACAGCACAGACTAACATGGAAACCCGAGGAACAAAGAACCTTGTGAGGAACAGAAAAGTTTTTGAATGAGTTTTCTGCATGACAGCAATATGGTGAACACAAACAACATGAAGTGATTCTTCTCTTTCATGCCTCTGATACACACTTAAATTACAATTCATTAGCCAAATAGCTAAAAAAATGTGTTCAGAAATGAATCAGAAATGTGTTTTTCATGTTTATAACATTACACCCACAATAACTCCCCCATCTGTTAAAGAATATCATCAGGAACATAAATTATTATTATTATTATTATTATTATTATTATTATTATTATTATTATCGCGAGACACAGCTGGAAAGTTTGTCCTGATATGTCTGAGTGATTCATAAAGAAACTTATTTATATTTAGTAACTGACATTTCAGACACAAGTCTGCTCTACTGGCAGAAATAGACCATGAAAAAGCCACACTCATTTTAAAGCACATTATCTAGCTAGCTGACATGGATTTGGACATTTGCATTAAATGTGCTTCCAGTAAAACTGACATCCTTTTTTTTTTATCTTTATCTGATTGCATTTTAAGCCCAAAGTTCATTAATCCATTCATTTATCTTCTATACTGCTTAACCTGTACAGGGTCGTGGGAGATCCTTCCCGGGATACTTTGGGCATGAGGCAGGGTACTCCTGGATATGGAACCAATCCATTGGAGAGCACATACATACCGTACACACAATCAGATGCTCATTCCCACACAACGGGAAATTTGGGAGCACCAGTTAGCCTTATCTGCAATATTTTGGACTGTAGGAAACGGGAACACCAAAACTAACTGTTGCATAAGTATGCTTTAATGCAAATTTTAGGAAAGTTTCAACAATTATTATCTGTAAAAACAGCAGGAACGTTATTCTAGAACTTACTGTAACCGCTAACTGAAATTTGACTGATCTGACAAATGAATGCTGCAGTAAACGGATGTATGACAAACTAAACACGCTCCTTTAATCTCAGCAAACATGCTCTTTAAATATTAACACACACACACACACACACACGCAGAGCATCTGCTAAGTTGTGAAATGTAATGCAGATACGTGTACATCCCTAACATGTATGAAAGGGCCAACTATGTCAGTGAGCAAATTAAATACCAACATATATTTTGCGTGTGTGTGTGTGTAGGTGTGGGTGTATGTGTATGTATGTGTGCATGTGTTGGAAGTAGAGAAAAAGAAGAGAGAGTATGTGAAAAGCAAACATCAAACATGGCTCCATGATGATCCTGTTTCTTCAGGATCTTGTCTGTTTAACTCAATCAACATAAATGACTTTCACTCACACACACACACACACACACACACACACACACACACACAGCTCTTATTCTAGGGTTAGTTTATCATTAGGGGTATTTGCTTATTAAAATAACCACGTTCTCAGTGTTCTTTCTGAGCACACACAGTTTGTAATGCACCTATGGGAAGTACAGAGCTTTATCCCAAATTGTTCTAATATTTAACATATAGTGCACTTACAGAAGTAGAGAACCCCTGTCAGCCAGGCTCACAACACCTGTCAGTAGGATCAACTACTGATAAAACCTTTGTGGTCTCCTTCATTAGAATTCATATTAGACCTTAAATAACATACACTTAATAAAAACACTCATTCTCACTCACTCATTCATCGTCTATACCGGAGTACCCAGAGGAAACCCACCAAGTACAGGGAGAACTCCATGCACGCAGACCTGAGACGGGACTCTCGACCCTCGAGTGCTAACCACTATGCCGCCACAAGAAATAAAACCGCCACATTACACGTGTTCTCGTTAATTACCCTAACTGTCTGTCGCAGCATGAGTCGGTACGGCCAACAATACTGGAAAAGGGGGAGAGCAGGTGTCTGCCAAAATCCACACTGAAAACCAGTCATGCTAGGACTTTCAGCAAGGAAAAACATCAGTAGTGGTAAAAATATAAAACTATTTTCCCCCCGTTATTTACACCAACTGTCGGACACCAGTTCCACAAGACGGACATGTGTTGGTGAAGCAAAATGACTAATTAAATCATAAAACAAATTATAATCTGTTGATAATAAAAGGTGTGCATGGAGTTGTTGTATAAAAGCAATAATACACTCAGGTTGTGCTGTTGTAATCAAGATCCGCCGAGCAGTGGTACCTACAACCACATGACAGCCATGCTAATATTCAGCACAACAGCACTCCTTTCCATGTGTTATTGCTTAAATATACACTGCCTGCCCAAAAAAAGTCACACAATAAAATATTTTGATTGGATCAGCCATAGCTTTGGTTACGGCATGCATTTACTGTGGGGTTGTTTCAATAACTTAATGCTGTGTAACAAAATGAATTTCTGTCTAGAATCACATTCATTTTTAGCTCAGATTTTGAATGGATGACGAGAGGGTGGAACGCTTCATGATGTTTTATCGAGAACATTCCAAATACTTTCAATGAGGTTACGGTCAGGACTCTGTTCCAGGATTCCAATTTGAATCCTGGGATATCCCTGTGCCATCAGGGAGGAAAACACCATTAATGTGATACCCTAGTCACATTCAGTGCATTCAGGTCACCAGCTGATTTAATTTATTGCCACCTAACATTGCTGAGTCTAGACCTCACCAACTGGAGCAACTCCAGATCATAACACTGCCTCCGGAGGCTTGTACAGTGGCCATGATGCATGATGGGTGCATCGCTTCATGCTCTTCCCCTCTTACCCTGAACTACACATAGCTTCTGGACTCATCAAACCACATTACCATTTTCCATCGCTCCAAAGTTCAGTCTTCATGCTCATTTGCAAATGGAAGCCTTTAAAAAATTTCTCACTAACAAGTGTTTTTCCTATTGACACCCAAGTGTTTAGCACCAAAACAAGGCTTCAAAATATACTGTCAGTTTTTTAATTTCTTCTGTAAAGTTGGCGGTTCATCACTACCCTTTCACGTTTTAATAATATGTTTAATAAGATTATGTGCTTATTAAAATAAAAGAGGGACTTGATGTTCTTCTTAAACACACATAGCACAGCATTTCATACCAAATGGTCCCGTATTTAAAATATAATGCACTTTGTATGGAGCTAGGCTCACACTGCAGGTCAACTATTGCTAAAAACTTTTGTTGACTCATTCATTAGGACTTAAATAACATAGACTTAAGTCATAATCAAATATTTAATTGAACTACTTTTAGCTTTGGAGTTTTCTGTATATCGTGGGAATGGAAATGCTCTTATGTTCCCTATTAAACATAGAATTGACTTTTACTGTCAGTTTTTAGAATGCAGCTTCAAGTGTTTGGTAGCATAGTGGCTTAGTGGTTTGTACCTTGCACCTCCAGATTCCAGTTTCAATTCCTGCCTCGGGTCTATGTGCATGGAGTTTGCATGCTCTCCCTGTGCTTGGCGGGTTTCCTCTGGATGCTTCCTCCCACAGTCCAAAGACATGCATAATAGGCTAATTGGCATTCTCATATTGCCCATAGTGTGTTTTGTAGCATGAGTGTGTGTACAGTATGTGTGTGTGTGTACCACACACATACACAAAGTCATGCCCAAAGTCTCCTGGGATAGGCGCCAGCCCCCCTTGACCCTGTATACAGGATAAAGTGAGTGCTATAAGAGAGCTTCAAGTGTCGCAAGCCATCGTCAATCATATTTATTCATACTTTTTTCTTCCCACAGGGCAATATTCTATTGCAGGACTATTATTTGACCCTGCTGTAACACAATAACCTCTTTCCCATGAACACAGGATACATCTTCTGATATGGCTGTTATCAGATATATATTTTAGATGTGACATAAAACTTTCTAGGTGAAGCTGAACATTGTCACAGAACAAAAGTTAAGGGAATATTATTACAACAATGAAAAATAATCACATGTGCACTAAAGCAACAGTCAGAGTTTCCACTGAACTTCAACACCAACATCAACACCACCCCAGTCTGAGTGCACTACCAAGGGCTCTTTCATTCCATCACTACTCAATCACTCACTCACCGTCTCAAACTGGTTTAATACTAAATAAACCTAAAACTGTTACAATCACTAGTACTAAAACTAAAGGTGTGTGTGTATGTGAGAGAGAGAGAGAGAATGAGGAGTCCCAGCTCCATGAAGAAATATGCAAAATATATGCAAATGAGCAGGTGATTCCTCCCTTGATTTACCCTCCATTCATTTGCATGAAGTTGCATGGCATTTTCAGGGTTCAGGTCTGTGCCAAATGCGTGTGTGTGTGTGTATAAGTATGTGCACCTGTATATCTCACAGATATCCCCCCAAAAAATCAAACAGCAGATAAAAGTGGTGTTTTTGTGGCCTATATCATGAGCCGGAGTATAGGACAGAACCAAATATCCGTGCTGATGATGGGAGTTTGTGAATTTCAGACTTGTTCTTATTTAAAACAAAGTGGGAATGAAAGAAGAAAGGCATCACTGTAATGCTTTCGAACATTGTGTGTGTGTGAGAGGAGACCGCACCTCTTGTTTTTGGCTTGTTTACACAGAGCAAGCTGAGTGTGGCTCCATCGTTTACATCATTCCATCCGATCAGGAGAGAAAGTATGTGTGTGTGTGTGTGTGTGTGTGTGTGTGTGTGTGTGTCGTGAGGCAGCTTGTGCCTCCTCTGCGCGCCCGGGATTCCTCCACAGCCTTAAATATGGCAGTTATTTTTAACCCACAGCGTAAGAGCCGCCCACCGTGTTCCCTCAGCCAGGAGGGGAAATGGAACAGAGCCACACTTCCTGGTCACATGACTCATCTGACCAATTAGAGAATGAGAGGCATAGGGAATAGGGGAGGAAAAGAGGGGGGATCCAGGCATACTGCCCAGACCTCAGTGCCTCAATCCGGCCCCTGTGTGTATGTATGTGTGTGTGTGTGCGTGTGTGTGTGTGCGTGTGTATGATGTCAGAGACAGTAGAACGATCATGTCCGAAACCATGTCCTGTTCATTACAGGTGACTAATGTATACAGTCTAGGCCTACCAATAAAGACAGTGTGTGGATTATACGGTAAATTGGGCATGTGGTTTAGTACACATTGAAGCCCAGTTCCTACTTTTTTGATATAGATAAAAAAAACTGGGGTTGCCACATCTCTGACGTCATTAGCCGAACATAGGTACAAAGTGCTAATGGAAGGGCTAAGCTGAAATTAGCTGGTCATACTTAAAGGGACAGAAGAGCTAATGATTTGGTGTGGTCATGCCACAGATAATGCAGATTACTTAAAAATATCTCTACACCGCACTGCGAGCGTCTACAGATCCATATCGAGAGAACTTCTAGAAGTACTATAGGGTATTATGTTTATATTACATGACATGCTTTGAAATTTAAAATTAATCTGACATTCAATAACACGTGAATGATACTTATACAGGTGTATAAGTAATGTATACTAATACATTTATTTCAATAATGCAACTTATCTCAGTTTATTTAAACTTTATTTATCACATGCAATTAATCAATTGTGAAAAGGTTCAATATTCTAGGCTCAAAGTGTCACACTCTAATCAGCTAATTAAGCTATAACACCTGCAAAGTGTTCCTGAGCCTTTAAATGGTCTCTCAGTCTGGTTCAGTAGGAAGCACAATCATGGGAAATACTGCTGACCTGACAGTTGTGCAGAAAACCATCATTGACATCCTCCATAAGGAGGGAAAGCCTCAAAAGGTAATTGCAAAAGAAGTTGGATGTAACCAAAGTGCTGTATCAAAGCACATTAATAGAAAGTTATGTAGAAGGGAAAAGTATGGAAGAAAAAGGTGCACAAGCAGCAGGGATGACCGCAGTCTGGAGAAGATTGTCAGAAAAAGGCCATTCAAAAGTGTTCGGGACTTTCACAAGGAGTGGACTGAGACTGGAGGCAGTGCATCAAGAGCCACCACACACAGACGGATCCTGGACATGGGCTTCAAATGTATTCCTCTTGTCAAGCCACTCCTGAACAACAAACAACGTCAGAAGCGTCTTACCTGGGCTAAAGAAAAAAAAAACTGGTCTGTTGCTCAGTGGTCCAAAGTCCTCTTTTCGGATGAGAGCAACTTTTGCATTTTATTTGGAAACCAAGGACCAAGAGTCTGGAGGAAGAATGGAGAGGCACACACTGCAAGCTGCTTGAAGTCCATTGTGAAGTTTCCACATTCTGTGTTGATTTGGGGAGCCATGTCATCTGCTGGTGTTGGTTCACTGTGCTTCATTAAGTCCAGAGTCAATGCATCTGTCTACCAGGAGATTTTGGAGTACTTCATGCTTCCTTCCGCAGAGGAGCTTTATGGAGATGCTGACTTCATTTTCCAGCAGGACTTGGCACCTGCCCACAGTGCCAAAAGCACCAAAACCTGGTTCAGTGACCGTGGGATTACTATGCTTGATTGGCCAGCAAACTCGCCTGACCTTAACCCCATAGAGAATCTATGGGGCATTGCCAAGAGAAAATTGATAGACATGAGACCGAACAATGCAGAAGAGCTGAAGGCCGCTATTGGAGCAACCTGGTCTTCCATAACACCTCACCAGTGCCACAGGCTGATCGCTTCCATTCCACGCAGCATTGAGGCAATAATTGCTGCAAAAGGGGCCCAAACCAAGTACTGAGTACATATGCATACTTATACTTTTCAGAGGTCCAATATTGTTCTATGTACAATCCTTGTTTTATTGATTGCATGTAATAATCAAATTTTCAATATTTAAATTTTTTCGAGTTTCACCTGTAGATGGTACTGATGTTAACCTGCACAACTACACAGTTATAGACAAAAATTACAGTAAAAATATTTCAGGGCAGCACAGTATAGTGGTTAGCAATGTGTCCTTACAGCTCTAGGTTTAAGAGTTCGATTCCCACCTCGCGTCCATGTGCTGGAAGTTTGCATTTTCTGGTGGGTTTCCTCCATGTTTTCGAATTTGCGGTTGGATAAGTGGAATAGAAGATGAATGAATAGTTCAGGTAGGTTTACTTACCACTGATACGATCTTGGCACCTTGACATTACCATTATGTGACACGGTGCCACTACGTTGTATACAATTGAATATGGATGTGCCAATTGATCATGAATACAACCATGTAAACATATTCTGGAACTACCACATACCTAAGGGTCTAAAAAAAGCACTCTAGTCCATCTCACACACCATTCACATGAAGGGACAATTTTCTATAGCCTAATTATCTGTATGTTTTTGAACATTTGAAAGAAACTGGAGAACCAGATTGGGGGGTGACTGTGATGTCACTCCAGAATTAGAAACTTCTAAAAAGAAAGCTAGAATTTGTAAGCAGTACCAGGCTTGCTTTCATACACACCTATACATGAATGCACACACACACACACACACACACACACACACATACACACACACACACGCACACGCATACACAGGGCTAGTCAAAGCATTAACTGTGTTTGTATACCCATGAATGTGATATTTCATTATTATAATCTGATTTCACTAGGTTATTTATGTATTCATGTAAACACCACACTGTGATATCTTTTTACAAATCAGACTCCTGTTGCCAGTAATGCTAGTAGAATGTAAGTTCTGCTGTATCCTATTTATGTACCACAACATACTTAAATGTACTGGTTTTGCCAAGTAAGAGATTTATCCTAACTTGATGAAATGAAATGAAATGAAATGAAGTGAATGCAACATTTAACTGATGACTAAAAGTTTAAAAAAATATTTTTGTGGTATATGATTTTCAGATGACTCGCTGGAATAAATAGCATTATTAAACTAAACTACATATTCCCTGTTTTATATTTTATTTAGAAAATGTCATTATTTGCTCTGAGATGCATCATTTATGTTGCCACCTTTTTTAATTTAGGTAAATTAGTACACAGAGAACCACAGATGTTAGAAAGTGACTGAATTTCTGAGACTCCTTCATGGATGTAGTGTGTTTCATTCTAACCACTAAACGTTTTGACTAGCATTGCCATTCATTTAAAAATTTTAAGTGTTCTTATCATTTTAATATGTGGTATGTTCTCTAGATGGAGACCATATTTTTTTAGATAAATGAACTGGAAGAGTGATTTGCTCCATACACCTCTCTGGTATTGCAATACTTCCAGGTATATTTTTAGTGGCAGTGGTAGTCCAGCAGGATAAACCTGATCAGAAAGTCGGCGGTTCAAGCCGTTGCTCCACCAAGGAAGTTCCTTAACCCTGTCTGCATTTGACTTACAATAAAAAATATAAGATATAGTGTAAACCAGTATTTACAGTGTATTTATAGTGTAAATAAGATATAGTGTAAACCAGTAGCCATTATTATAATACTAATAATAACAATAATAACAACAACAATAATAATAATAATAAAGTTTTTTTTTATTACTCACTCTTACTCGCTCATCCTCTATATTCTGTAACTGGAGCACTAGGAGGGATACACCCTAGACGGGTTACCAGATCATCCCAGATTTTCAATTATTCTTTTCATAAAATGTAAAGATATTTCTGTTTGTACAAATTAGTTTCATATTTTTATTTATTTTAATAGTAATGTTGTTAGGAACCTCCACTAGAGGTTCATGTTTGTCGTCTGGTGTAGTTCTTTGTCTGTTTAGTTTTGTGTAGCCACATGAGGGCCTAGCCGCTAACAGGGTTAGCCGTTAGTAGGCCTTGATTGCTAGTAGGGTTAGCCCCTAGTAGGGTTAGCCTCCAGTAGGCTAGCCTCTAGTGGGATTGACTGCTAGTGGTTCTGGTCGCTAGTAGGTTAGCCGCTAGTTTGGAATAGCCTCATGTGTGCTTTGCTTCTTGTGTTCAGTTCCCCCCTATTAGGTCAGTACTAACCCGGTTAGCCACTAACTCCTTTAGATACTAACCTGGTTAGGTCAGCATCCAGTGTCCCCATATTCCATATAGCTACTAACCCAACTAACCACTAACCCAGCCAGTCTAGTCCCGTCTCTAGTCCAGTCTCTAGTCTCCAGTCCTGTCTCTAGACTCCTATGTATCTTTAGTTAGCTTCAGCTCCATGTTTCCTCATCCCCAGTTCTCTCTGTCGGTTCCCTGTGTCAGCTCCTGGTTCCCTGTGTTCAGTTCTTGTCCCAGTGTTTTTGCTGAGCCCTAGTTTTAGTTTACGTTTGTTGTTTTGGTTCCTTTGTTTGTTTGTGTCTGTTTTTAGTTTGTTAATAAAAAGACTCTTTCTGTTTGCACACCCCTCTGCCTTCATGCCTACCTTCATGCCCACGGCAACCACATCATCAGCCGGTCTAGCCAGCACCACCAGCTAGACCCATGACAAATGTATTGTCATTAGTTGTTTAGAAAACTTATACACATCCAGTGGTCTTTAGTGATTACAGGTTTCTTGATATCATAATGCACCCCTTGCCTTTATAAAGCACACCGTTTCACCTGCCATAGCATTGTTAATGAGCCCTTCTAACTCAGGGGCCCTAGGAAATGGCCTCCCCCACCGTTTCAGCACCCCTGTGAAACCTACAGAATTATGTTGGCATTGGAGAAATGTCTGTGGCTAACAAGATATGATACTTTTGTTATATTGACCAGGCCTATGTCATGAGTTGCAATGCACACTGTTTCACAAATTATTCTTAGATTTGGAATTTAACATCATGAACACAGACAAGTGGAGGAAACTTAAAATCGCTCAAACAATGTCAAATCATCGTGGTATTATGTTGTAGAAACAATATCACTGTAAATCCATAGAAGCAGGAAAATGGTTTAGAACCAGCAACATTTACAGTTACATTTAACTGGTGTAACTGTCTGATGGATTTCAGACATGTGGTCTCATGTATTTTCTACATCTGTGCAAACAATCGTGGAAAGAAAAAGCCCCTGTCTTTGGATCAGAAGAAAAAAAAATTACTAAGAAAACAAAAATAGCAAAAAATTGTACATCACATATGTCTTCTTCAGTTTTAGTGCCATAAAAAATGTATTTGCTCAATGAAGCGAGAGTAGACGTGACATCACAGGTGTAACTGAATGTGTTAACTGATGAGCGCAGATAAACATGCTGGACTGATTACACCTGTCTATCCGTCTATCTGTCTGTCTGCTTAGGCATTAGTAAAGCTTGAACTCAGAGCCGGGGTGATGAAACAGTGTGAGAACCACTGCAACATCACAGAGGGGAGACTGCTCTGTCTATCGCTCTCTGTTTCTTTTCCCTCTCTATCTTGTGCTCTCTCTCTCTCTCTCTCTCTCTCTCTCTCTGACATGGATGGTGGGATTCCCCCAAATCCCCCGTTACACCACTACTACGTCTACAATGTGAAATTAAATAAGGAGGTACCATGTTTTCTTTGGACGGACTATGTGTGTGTGTGTGTGTGTGTGTGTGTGTGTGTGTGTGTGTGTGTGTGTGTGTGTGTGTGTGTGTCCTTATTGTGACACATTTTCCACTTTTTCCTGATGACTAAGTGACGTCCGAAATTCTTCAGCAAAATCCTTTTCTTGCTTTGTCTTTCCTGTTCTTGAATTTTTACTTTTCTCACAACTTTTCCTTTTACACAAACTGCAGTTTTTTCTTTACTTTAGTGTCAGTGTATAAACTGCCTCATTCTTATTGCATTAATAAACTGTTTTATTCTTCCATGATGACAAACACAGACATCACAGGAATACTGCGCACGTTAAGACAGCAGGTTCTGGGATTTTTATAAACCTAAAACCGCATTTTTTTTTTTTTTTTTACAATTTCTGCCTCGTTTCTCTGCACAGATGAAGAGTGGAGGCGAATTTATACTGCTCTTTAAAATTTTTCACTGAGATTACATTTCTGGAGCCATGTACACAACGAAGTCTTAAAGCAGCCTCTTATTAGCAGAGTATCTCTGGGATTTTAGCTGCATCAAAATCTGTCATGTCAGTATTTTACAGGTTGCATGTGTAAGCGTCTAGAAAGTTTACACCATGTTGTAAAAAAAATTTTAAAAGCTGTAAAAACCCATTTAATGTATACAGATCAGCCATAGAAGTAAGCCCAATATTGTGTAGGTTGTGCCACCAGGGCAGTTGGGTTATGCTGTGGTGTCTGGCACTGGAACATTAGCAGTGGAGCCTTTGGGTTCTGTGGGATGTAGTGTGGGGCCTCAATCAAGCTGTCTTTTGGTCTTCATAGTCATGGATACAGTAAGTCTTGAGTGCCCATGATCCTGTCCCCAGTTTGCTGGTATGTAATTGATAAGCAATTGAAAGTTATTCAATGGTGATAGTGTTGTGTCTGATCAAGATATATCCTGGCTCATGTGTAACCATTGCATTATATTACGTAGGAAAAGGAGTTTGTGCTTTTGCTTCTGTATATTGGGAACAAATCTAAGGTTATTAATATATGAAGTGTTGTTACATTTTTAAAAGGATGAGTTAGATAACTGACATGTGGGGGGGGGGGGGGGCAAATTGCTTACTTAACATAATTGTCAATAAAAAAATTGTCAACACTTGAAATGCTATACTATACATCAGTATACAATATCTGACAAAATCTAAAAACACTGAAGCAGTGGACTTTGTAAAAATAAATATTTGTGTCATTCGCAAAACTTTTGGCCACGGCTGTACTCTAACGTTTTTCTTGTGTAATATATTTTAAAAGGGTAAATAGGTAAAATTGTACTAGGTTTATTTGGTGAAAGTAAAATTGTATAGTTACCAGATAGAATTATATTCAACTAGACTTAGCAAGTGGTTTATATTACGTGATTTATTTAAAAGGTTTGAAAGGTTCAGACAACTCTAATCAAAAGAATATAAGGAAAACAGCAAAATGCTTAACTAGCATCTTGACTCTTCTTACCACAATCTGATGATATCGTTTGACCTAAAGATGCTAAGTTCAAATAGGATAGATAATCTTCATTCATAAGCTTTTGTTTAAAATAAAAAAAATATTTCAACTAATATAAACCAAAGCAACATTTCAGCTAACAATACCAAGAAAGCTAATCATATTCTGTTAGCATATGTAATTATCATTTTTAGCAGTATAAGTCAGTGCTTTGTGAACTGTCAGAATTGAATTTTGCCTTACTTCTCTCATTAGCATTATGCTAACTGGTGCACATTCCCATTCACTAATTAGCATAAATGAAATAAATGTAGCACCTTTTCTGTTGGTACCCCTAGTGAACTGTGGTTTAAGATTTCTGTTTACACGACAAATGAGGAGTATGAGGAACATTTTCGTACTTGAATCTCCTGATTGAGCTCCAGTTCTAGAACAAAATCAGCCTTTGACACTATAATTGCAGCAATCAGGGGTATTTTTGGAGGGATTTAGCTTCTTGGAATAGAGAAAGAGAACATCACTGGTTCTTTAATGAGCATTGAGATTTGCTATATAACATACAACAATTTCAGAGTGTAATTGCAGTCAGAAGGCTAAAGATTGTGCTCCTGCAAAGGTGTTCAACTTTCCTCAATTTTCCCCCTTTTCACCTTCAAAAATTGTGTGTGCGTGTGTGTGTGTGTGTGTGTGTGTGAGAGAGAGAGAGAGAGAGAGAGAGAGAGAGAGAGAGAGAGATTTAGTAAAAATGAAAACTTTGAAACTAACTTTTGTACAAGGACATAAATCTGCTCTGGCCTTAAATTGAGATTGATGCTAGCATTGATTATGTGTGGAATATGGCCAAAAAATATGTGGACACCGGATCATCAAATACATATTTTCCCCCAAACTCTTGCTGCAAATTTGGAAGTAGTTGAAGAATGTTTTAGTATGCTGTGGTGTTATAGTTTCCCTTCACTGGAACAAAGAAGCTCAAACATGTTCCTGCATGACAATACCCCTGTGCTCAAAGCCAGCTCCATGAATAGATGTTTTACCAAGATTGGACTGGACGAACTGGAGTGACCTGCACAGAGCCCTGACCTCAACCTCATTGAAAACCTTTGTGATAACCTGGAATTTTGATTGCCATCTTAACACCAGTGCCTGACCTTCCCAGTGTTCTTGTAGCTGAACGAACACACACGCACATGCCAAAATCTATTAAAAAGCTTTCAGAGAAAAGTGAAGATTATTATAACAGCAAACATCTTGAATGAGATATATAAAAAGCACATGCATAGGTAATGGGCAGATGGTCCACATACTTTTGGCCATGTAGTGAATCTACTTACTTAGCAGCTAAATATCCAATATTTCATAATTTCACCTAAATGTCAATAACTTTTTTCAAGTGAATTTCTATATTTTGTGTCACGTTTTTATGCTTGACACTTACTTTAACATTAGTTAAAGTTAACACAGACAAAGTTACCTGTCATCTCACAGAATTCTTGTAGGACGCTGTGGTTTATGGTGACATGAGCATGGAGTCATTGATCTATAATAACTATTGAGTTAGTTATGGAATAAACAGCATGGTGGCTTCGTGGTTAGCAGTGTCACGTTGCAGGTTAAGGATTTGAATCTGTGTGTGTGTGGAGTTGTTCTACCCGTGCTTGGTGGGTTTCCTCTCACATCCCGAAGATATTCTGTGTGAGTTGATTAGCATTTCCAAATTGCCCGTTGTGTGTATATATGTTTGTGCCCTGTGACACACACACACACACACACACACACACACACACACACACACACACACACACACACACACACACACACACCCTATGTTAGGTTAGGCACCCTGATAATTTCCTCTGGTTTGCAAACATGAGTTCATGTGCAACTGCATTTTAAATACTTCACAAAGGCCTATAGAAATGACCATTTTGGAAAGCTGAGTGCCTTTGATCCAGCAAACACTTAAAGAGTCACATAATGAAACTTACATACTGTATAACCTGTCACATATGTAAGTGTTACATAGTGACACATACACTATATACATGACAGGTTATACGTATTAAAATGTAATTATAAGCAATAATATAGAGTTGGTATTACCCACTTATGATTTTAGATACATCCTCAGAAAAATTAGTTTATTTAAAGGTACAAGTGAAAGTTAAAGGGTTTTAGCTAGTTTTGGAATAAAAGCATCACAAACTTTTTAAAAATTATGCTCTTTTTCTGTAGTCTATATTTTCATTTCCGCAACTGTCAGTGTTGCTGTAGGATTCTCTTTCACTTTAAATTTGTCGGTCTCACTGTCTGTCTCTTGGTCTGCTTCTCTGGCTGGCTGGCTCTGTGTGTTGGTCTGTCTATCTGTCCCTCTGTCCCTCTACCAATATGTCTTACTGTTTCTCTCTCTCTCTCTCTCTCTCTCTCTCTCTCTCTCTCTCTCTCTCTTTCTGTCTGTCCCTCTGTCTCTCTGCCTATATGTCTTACTGTTTGTCTCTCTCTCTCTTTCTGCCTGTCCCTCTATCTCTGTCTGTCTCTCTGTACATCCATCTCTCTGCCCATATGTCTCACTGTCTCTCTCTTTCTCTCTATCTGCCTTTCTGTCCATTTGTCCCTCCGTCTATATTTCTGAATGTCTCTCTGTCTAACTGTCTCTTTGTCTGCCTCTCTGTCTGTTTGTCTCTCAGTCTGTCTCTTAGTCTATCTGTCCCTCCTTCTGTCTCTCCCTTCAACATCTCATGGTTTGTCTCCTTCTGTCCATCTGTTCCCTAGTCTGCCTATCTGTCTGGTTGTCTCACTGTCCACATGTCTCTGTCTTTCTGTCTGTCCATTTGGCTTTCTGTCCAGCTTTCTGTCTCTCTGTTTTTCCATATGTCTCTCTGTCCAGCTTTCTGTCTGTCTGTCTGTTTCTCAGTTCTGCTGTCCCTCTGTCCGTCTCCCTGTCACGCTCTCTGTTATTTTTTTTTTATTTGTCTTGGCTTCTTTCTTTCTTTCGTACATTCATATGTCTTATAAGGCACATACAACCAACATGCATGCACGCATAGGCACACGTGTAAGGACGCACACATACACAGCTTAGTGTTGATTCCCTTTTATGATTTATAGATTTAATTTCCTAGGACAAACAAGTTTATTATTGTTCTGCAAGTCGTGGTGCTGTGTGTAAAAATAAACCACTCTGTTTTCTTCTCTTTTATCCTTCTGTGCTTTAAAGTGCGTTTGAGAGGAAAAAGGCACGCGTGTGTGTGTGTTTTGTTGACGTCAGCAAGCGCAGTGTGGCATTGTGGGTAAAATGTCCCTCATGCCTTTAATAAATAGATTCATGTGAAGCTAGTCATTTAGAGGTTTTGTGCTCTTTTAAAACACACACACACACACACACACACACACACACACACTACAATAGTGTGAGTGTCCTTTGTTGTCATCATTCATTTCTTAATAACGGAACAATAAATGCTAGTGTAGGCCCCCCGGAACCTCATTCACTGATTTGTCTCTCATGTATTGGAGGTTTCACTTGTTTTTACTCACACACACACACACACACACACACACACACACACACACACACACACACACACACACACAATGTAACCCATGTTTTGAGAGCATGTTTTTTTCCTTTTTCTTTTTACAAAGTAATAGTCAAAGAATCCATCCAGATACAAGTGGTTTACCTTCATTCTGTGTGTGTGTGTGTGCGTGCGTGTGTGTGTGTGTGTGTGTGTGTAAGCAGTCAGACCTGTCTGAACACAGTGTGTGTAAAGCAATACTGCGTCACTGAGACTAATGCATCACTTCACAGTGTTCTCTTTAGCATTTATTTTGCCCTTCGTCATAAACACACAAACAAAGAAACAAATAACTCACACACACACACACACACACACACACACACACACACACACACACACACGCACACACACACACACACACACACACACACTGTTTACTGCATAGTGCACTTCTTTGGAGTTTTGCTAACAACTCAGCCAATAAATCTCAAGAGTAAAACTCATTCTAATTACTTAGTGTCCAACAGACCCAATCACCCATAATGCACTGTGAGGATGTGTTTGTGTGTATGTTGGGTCGTCCCTGTGTCAGGGCCTATGTCTGTGATTGTGTCTCATGTGTATTTGTCTTTCTTTGAATCTGTGTGTGTCTGTGTCTCTCCCTGTCAATGTACCTGTGTGTGTGTGTGGGTGTGTGTGTGTGTGTGTGTGTGTGTTACTGAAGTCAATTAACATGGCACATCTGATACCTCTCTCACTGTCTCTCTGTCTTTCTTTCTGTCTGTCTCTCCTTTATTCTCCATCTCTCTTTCTCTCTCTGTCTGTCTGTCTGTATGTCTCTCCCTCTCTCTCCGTCTCTCTCTCTCTCTCTGACTCTAGCTGTCTCTCTCTTTTTCGCTCTGTTTTTCTTTCTCTCTCCATCTGTGTGTCACTGTCTTTGTCTCTGTTTGACTGTGTCTCTCTCTGTCTGTCTCAGTCTTTGTCTGCTTTCAGTGTCTCTCATTCTCTCTACTAGCGAGTTTGTGTTGTTGTTGTTGTTGTTGTTGTGTGTGTGTGTGTGTGCCTAAGCATGTTGAGACAGAGGTATAAAGCAGTTGGAAAGCAGCCGAGTTAAGTTGAGTATATCAGAGCAGCACTGGCTTCTATCAGAATAAAACTCACACGTTCCTCAGTTGCGCACAATTATGGGTGTCTCTGTTCCTGTGTCAGTGTTTCTGTGTCTTTGTGTGTATCTGTGTTTGGATGTATATACAGTATGCATTCATGTGCATCTGTGTTTGTGTCTGTGCCACTTTGAGTGTGACTTCTGTTTGTCTGTATCAGTGTTTCTGTATCTATGTGTGTGTGTGTGTGTGTGTGTGTGTGTTTCTTTGACTGCGCATGTCTATGTGTGTCTCTATAAGTGCCTGGGTGTCTCTTGTTAGGAGAGACAGAATGTAAAGCTTTTACAAACTCTGTCTGTCCCACAGTGTCCCGCTCTGCCCTTTCCTTCCTCCACAAATCAGATCAGTGTCTCCACACCCACTTCCTGTGTGTGTGTGTGTGTGTGTGTGTGCGATAGAGAGAGAGAGATTGTCCCTGTTTGCTGTTCTTGCATAATTACCACAATGATGTCTGTCCACAAGTATAGCACAAGTCTGCAGTGACATCATCAGACTCCGCCCCCAATTGTCAATGTCAGTCAGGGTTCACCCTTAAATGATGACATCATCAGACCACTGCACTAGGCTGAATGTTTAATTCAGCTTCAGTAAAAAAAAAATGATGGAAAAATTATCAAACTTCTGCACTGATTTCTTAAACTTAACGCTTAAACTCAAACCCAAACTGTAGTTCTTATATGCAAAGCGTTAGGCAGTTGAGCTTCATCTGTATAAATCATAAACCATTTTAATCTTTTATTTCTGAGATAACGCACTTCTCACTTCCTGTCTGAGTGTAACATGGAGAAAGGAGGAGTAGCTTATACTCCTCCTTATACAATACTATAATCATGTGCATGATTCCCATTTATTTATGTTTCTTAGCATATGTAGAAACATTTAGTGTTCAGCAAGTGTTTAGTGCATGCTGAGATTTATTGGGATGCAGCCTGAGAGGGCAAGAGAGAGAGAGAGAGAGAGAGAGAGAGAGAGAGAGAGAGTTTCTTGGTCTCTCTCTTGCTCTGTCTCTTTGTAGTATCTCAATTTCTCCACACACGCACACACACACACACACATGCGCGCACACACACACACACACACACACACACACACACACACACACACACACACACACACACACACACACACACCTTTCCTCCCCCACCCAAAAAGGAAGTTGTCTTTGATTTGTGTGTATCTTGTAATCCTGACACACACACACTATTATGTAATGCCTTTGAGAATGAATTCAATGGCCTCAAAAGAGAAATTTCGACATTAATATCCTACACACACACTGTAAGTGAGGGAGAGAATGGAGCCAAAATCTTTCGTTCATTCATTCACCACTTTATCCTTTATTTAAAAATGAAACCAGTGGGCCAATTTGGTCACTTTTGCGATCTAATAGACTACATGCACTTTCACTGTGACACAGTTAATTCACTGCGTATCATCACAGGCGCTGTCCTTGTACACTTTATTTCCTTTTACCTTAGTGTCTGCGTGCGTGTGTAGTGGTTTTTATTGTTGCTTATTTTGGCTCAATGATTTGCTTGTACAGGAATGTGAAGCCATTGTTGTAGTTACATCCGTCATAGCAACCAGGTAATTGGCGCACACCTGATTGCATAACTGACTGTAAAGCGGAGCAAAGTTCACACACAGGTAATGGCTAAAGGTAACGAGGTCAGTGTGTAAAGTGAACCAGACTCCCTCACTTCACTTCAATTTAGGTCCAGAGGTGAGTCACTGAGACTGAGGAAGTGATGATGTGCAAGTGAGTGTCCGGAGGGTTGCACTTAAGATGGTGGGGCTCCTTGCGTTCAGTCATTATTGGGGTCTTATATACGTACACCTCTGTATAATTCCTCTTCATCTTCAGCTGTCTTAAAGGGTCCTGTAGGTCAAAGGATTTATGACCAGGTTTTTGGAGCTATCCATGAGTAATTCTATCTTGACTAGAGCCTCAGTACAAGCTGAGGAGAAACAGATGAATGGCTTGGTGCTGCCACCACTGTGGTTCACCATGGGGCTGAAGTTATTTCGTTGACATGGGATATAATAATATAATAGCAACTACTTAGCTGACCTTTTATTAATTTATCTATCAGTATAAAATTATTAATACATGTAAACCATAGTTGTGATCAGGGCTGTAGATAAGCTATGAGTTATGTGATCAACGCAAGCTAGACCATACTGGTAAAAAAATATTAGGTAAAAATTTCTTGGAAAAATATGTGAATTGAAAGTGAAATTCATTGGTAAACAACAGCATGAAAGGAATTCGGCAGCATGGACAGGAGGAGGCATGCCATTTCTACGCCTGTCAAACTTTAACTGAGTAACTGTGTGGCACCAGAGCTGACGTGATTGTTCACAGTCACATGCTGACTAAGCAGTGCAATATAGAATAAACTATGTTTTTTTAAAGCTGCATTATTGCTAGTCAAGGTGAGTGAACACTATTCAGAGGTTTTTAAATTCTAGTCAGATGTGGGTGGGTAAACACTAGTCAGAGGTTTATAAATGTTAGTCAGAGATGAGTAGACGCTAGTGAGAGGTAGGTAAATGCTAGTTAGAGATGGGTGATCTCTAGTGAGAGGTGGGTAAATGCTAGTCAGATATAAGTAAATGTTAGTCAGATATAAGTAAATGTTAGTCAGATATAAGTAAAAGCTAGTCAGAGCATTGGTGATCTCTAGTGAGAGACATTGTGTAACATTGTGTAATATGTAATAATGTATACAATATGCACATTTAACAATGAACAGCAAATAGGTTTTGATAAAAATAAAAAAAATAACAAAAACAAAACATGAGACCAACCTCTCAGGGACACTTTCACACCGTTACTTTCACACCACAGGAGTGTAAATGAGTGAGCTTGGCCCTCACTCTTTATTTAGGGCTCTGCAGGTTTATGGGCCCTGAAGTAGTTCTGACATGTCCTGGCATTTGTGTATTTTTCATATAAATGTAACCTTACTTATAAACATATAAATGTAACCTTACTTATAAACATATAAATGTCACCTCTTTCACCTAGTGCAAAGTAAATGTCCAGGATTGAGGGAAGAGGGACACAGATGATCTTATACACAGAAGGCACATTTCTGGCATACTGTAAATATGGCCGTGCAAACAGACATTCAGGGTAAAACAGTGGGAACAGGAACAGTGCACTATGAAGAAAGGGAGTTATTATACACAGTCATACATCTTTGTGCCTCTCTCGAAAAGCAGTTCTTGTTTAACTCGAGACACAAGTGAACATCACATACCTGGCATTTCCATAGTGTTTAAGGCTGCTTACCATAAACTGATTTGCAATTCACACAGACCCTGTGACCAGAAGTGGTAACATTCCTGGCATCTGAGGTCAGTCCATGTGCTGGTTGTGTGCAGTCACAGGTGTGGTCAACCACTTAAAAAAATACAAGAGATCCATCCCGAATCCAGACCCCAGCCGTGGTCGAGGTTCCCATGACATAGTGATGGTCCGTCTGTATCTTGCCTGCTTGTTTGCATTTGGTCTCTATAAAACAGGTGGCTGATCATTTTCGTGGTCACAACGGTTTATAAAAAAGGAAAAAGAAACCATAAGCATGATGATAATAAAATTACTGTCATTAATCACGAATAACTATTGACCATGCATAAAGACAACACAAACGTTTGCAATGTTTAGGCAAAAGGAGCTAAAGTGTTTGTGCTAAATAACATTATAGATAGCAGTGTAATAAGCTAACCCAAAACTGACCCAAATAGCTACCATAACATGAAGCTATCCAAAACGGGATGAATATATTATAAACATTTACACCACAGCTGATACTGACAACCATCTGTAATCTATATACTGTAAGTTATTAGCTTAACCACCTGTGAGCTAACCTGTTTGTGCTAAGCTACATAAGGCAGTATGTTAGCATGATTTAGCAGTGTTATCTACATGCTAACCAAAGCATGTAAGTGACATTAAATGACAATGTTTCACATAAACTGGCAAAAGCTTGTGAGAAAATGAGGAAAAGTAAATTAATATTAGTTTTATATTATCAGAATAAGGATTATATTAGACTTAAAAACTTACCCATGGTAACAGCTTGATGTATTCTCCTCCTTCGTTCTCTGTTGGAGTCTTATTGTTGTTCTGAGGTAAATCTAAACTCCTCCCACTGTCCAGAAGATTCTGTAAAGCTTCAGAAACCTGTACAGTGCCTAACATCTTCCACATGCGGAGGAAAATTATCGGATCTACTGTGTGTGTGTGTGTGTGTGTGTGTGTGTTTGGGGGCTTGGCCTTGTATGTAGATTACCCTGACTGTTTTCCTGTGAACAGCGTGTGGGCGTGTCCTGTCTCAGGTCATTATCAGTGAATGAAGTGTGGCAGAAAGACTGTATCTCTCCTTAGATTCATATGGATTACATAAACTGAGAACATTTATTTTTGATTAAGCTTACTACATTTAAACGTAGACACTTTAAGATTTCTATAGATATATTTGTATAGATATATAGATATATGGATATGTGTGTGTTCATTTTAGTTAATTTTAGTGACCCGTTTCAAAACGATTTTCGGGGAGACTGAGACAGCAGAAAGCGCACCCTGTTTATTTTCTTTATTTTACAAAAATATTGATATGCGAGTGTACATTAACAAATAAATATATAAATCAATACATTATATGTATGTGTATGGTTAAAAATGATGGAACATTTTAAGTTATTTTGACAGTTACCAAAAAAAATGCAAGTAGTCCCACCGCTAAAACAGCTGACCCCATGGTGCTGGTGCTGGTATACTGGTAACCCTGCTGGTATAATTGCTGGTTAAGCTGGTAACCATCTATGATGGTCTATGCTGTTTTTTTTTTTTCAGTTAGTAAAAGCTAGTCAGAGGTGGGTGATCTCTAGTGAGAGGTGGGTAAATGCTAGTCAGAGGTCTGTAAATGCTAGTCAGAGGTGGGTAAATGCTAGTCGGAAGTGGGTGATCTCCAGTAAGAGGTGAGTAAATGCTAGTCAAAGGTAAGTAAATGCTAGTCAGAGGTGGGTGATCTCTAGTGAGAGGTGGGTAAATGCTAGTCAAAGGTCTGTAAATGTTAATCAGAGTTGGGTGATCTCTAGTGAGAGGTGGGTAAATGCTAGTCAGAGGTGAGTACTGTAAATGCTTTTCCGAGGTGGATGATCTCTAGTGAGAGGTGGGTAAAGGCTAGTCAGAGGTAAGTAAATGCTAGTCAGAGCATTGGTGATCTCTAGTGAGAGGTGGGTAAATGCTAGTCAGGTAGTGAGAGGTGGGTAAATGCTAGTCAATGTTATGTTATGTTATGTTAATGGATGACCACTAATATGTGGTTGTGTGTAAATCAGTAAAATATTGGCATTTCAATGATGTTTAAGTGTTGTTGTAGCAACGTCAGTCACCAACATTGGATAGCAGCTAGCATTTAGTTGTATGTTGACACTAAACGTCAACATGACTGGAGTGACAGCATGCTTTGTATCCTTGCCATAATGTTGATTTACTAATCTTAAAACAATATTTCTGCTGACATTAACTGAAAGACAAAACATTATGAAACTTGTTTTTTTTTTTGTTTAGTTTTTTACGTGGCACAGTAAACATTTACCAAAAGCAATAATGAAAACGAATACAAATATGTACAAAGGCATATATTTAATGTAAATAAAATGCAGATTAAGACACTGCCTGGCCCCCCAAAAAGCATGCTGTTTAGCTCTAAAACATGCATGAAGAGTACCGTACAACATCACGCTAAACTATAATGAAATATATGCTCATTGTTTGTTAAAACAAAAAAAGACAATAACTAGTACCTCTAAAACCTTGGATGATATGGATGAAAGTGGACATTAACATAAAAATCTTGCAACTTTACACAATCATACCAACCACAATCAAATGCTGTCTTCCAACAATTAAGCTGCTGATTGAACAGCAGATGATATTCTATCATGTAGCTGACATACACTCACCCAAAGGATTATTAGGAACACCTGTTAAATTTTTCATTAATGCAATTATCTAATCCACCAATCACATGGCAGTTGCTTCAATGCATTTAGGGGTGTAGTCCTGGTCAAGACAATCTCCAAACTGAATGTCAGAATGGGAAAGAAAGGTGATTTAAGCAATTTTGAGCGTGGCATGGTTGTTGGTGCCAGACGGGCTGGTCTGAGTATTTCACAATCTGGTCAGTTACTGGGATTTTCAGACACAACCATTTCTAGGGTTTACAAAGAATGGTGTGAAAAGGGAAAAACATCTAGTATGCGGCAGTCCTGTGGGCGAAAATGCCTTGTTGATGCTAGAGGTCAGAGGAGACTGGGCCGACTGATTCAAACTGATAGAAGAGCAACTTTGACTGAAATAACCACTCGTTACAACCGAGGTATGCAGCAAAGCATTTGTGAAGCCACAACATGCACAACCTTGAGGCGGATGGGCTACAACAGCAGAAGATCCCACCGGGTACCACTCATCTCCACTACAAATAGGAAAAAGAGGCTACAATTTGCACGAACTCACCAAAATTGGACAGTTGAAGGCTGGAAAAATGTTGCCTGGTCTGATGAGTCTCGATTTCTGTTGAGACATTCAAATGGTAGAGTCAGAATTTGGCTTAAACAGAATGAGAACATGGATCCATCATGCCTTGTTACCACTGTGCAGGCTGGTGGTGGTGGTGGTGTAATGGTGTGGGGGATCTTTTCTTGGCACACTTTAGGCCCCTTAGTGCCAATTGGGCATCATTTAAATGCCACGGCCTACCTGAGCATTGTTTCTGACCATGTCCACCATGTACCCATCCTCTGATGGCTACTTCCAGCAGGATAATGTACCATGTCACAAAGCTTGAATCATTTCAAATTGGTTTCTTGAACATGACAATGAGTTCACCGTACTAAAATGTCCCCCACAGTCACCAGATCTCAACCCAATAGAGCATCTTTGGGATGTGGTGGAACAGGAGCTTCGTGCCCTGGATGTGCATCCCACAAATCTCCATCAACTGCAAGATGCTATCCTATCAATATGGGCCAACGTTTCTAAAGAATGCTTTCAGCACCTTGTTGAATCAATGCCACGTAGAATTAAGGCAGTTCTGAAGGCAAAAGGGGTCAAACACCGTATTAGTATAGTGTTCCTAATAATCCTTTAGGTGAGTGTAGGCTTGCATTCTACTAAGTTCATTTCTTGTCAAATCTCATTCCAATGTACTTGCCAAAACTTGTATAATTAGTCCGTTGTACAGTAATTGTGGTTTGTTTTAACCAACACCCTTCTCAAAAGTCAATCTGAAGAAGTGTAAATGAACATTTCTGCAAAACATATCCATTAAAAATCAAATCAGGTAAACTGTCTAGGTGTGCTATTGGAGGTGAACTTGGCTATGGATTCACTAGGATGGTCCTGCAATCATGACCGCATTACCAGTTCCAGGTGCATTTCCACACATCTTCTATTGTAAACTGTATTAATATGTATGCATAAACTAATTGATATGAAAGATGGAAGCTTGCGCAAATCACTAGGCCCAACAAGTGTCCTGCAAATGCCCTGGACAAGATGATCTCCAAAGGTCCCTTCCTCCCACCAGGACACGCGGATCAGTACGTTGTGCCCTTGTGTTTGTTAAAAACAGGGATCTCACTTGAGTTTGAGGTTGCTGATGATCAGGTTATAGTTGTCTGACTGACTGACCAAAATGCACCCAAATGCACCCATACAGTGCAAGGCACTGTAAAAATGGAGTTGCAAAAGAAACTCACAATAGTCTTTTGTTTTATTCCTTTATTTTAGAAATTCATATTTAAATGATCAAAAACTGCCGTTTTGTGCACACTCAGACAAACCACAATAAATTAGCTTTTTTCACTTTTTGCACAGGCCGACTTCAAAAGTAAAAGTGGTTTAATTTGTGCAGCCATCTACTTCCACTAAAAAAACAAGCATTGTGTCTCAATTGCATGGCTATGTGCTATTTTAGACCAGCATTAAGTACTAGATTTCCGATTTCCATTAGCTTTTGAATTTTAAAACCTCTTCATCGGCTTGGAATCAAAAGGCCTTTTTTGTGTACCAGCCTTCTGGATTTTCTAGATTAGTAACTATTTTGAATGTTTTCGATGTGAGACATATGATAACAATAATGAGGACAGTGGAAAGTTTTAAGAGACAGAGCTGAGTGTGTTTAACATCACTGTGCATAAAATCAAGTATAAACCAGGCTCCTCAGCTTTGCACTTTGGCATGGGTTCTTTTCCTATAACAACACAGACTGGCAAGCCTCTCCAAGTAATATTTTTAGGATTTTTTCGTCACTTACCTTACACATATAGCCTCTGTGTTATTACCATATTACCATAACATATTAACAACATGTTCAAATGTTGTTGTTGCCTATTTTATAAATGTGTAATTTAAAAATCTGTGATCAAGGATTGTGGTTAAAGCAAATTCATAACGCCAATTTTGCTCAAACAGTTGGCAAGCGCTTGAACGTCAGTCAGGCACTCTATGGCCTACATGGCAACACACAATGCACCATTCAGCTGTGGCTTCAATAGGAGGTATTATTAAAATAAACAAAATTTGGCCATATTGTGTTGAAAATGTCAGTAACTTCATTTAAATTTCTTTATTTAAATAACTTCTGGCTCAATTCATACGTATTTTATGATGATGATGATGATGATGATGATAATAACAATATAAATTCACTGTGGGAGAGGACATGACAAGCTAACTCTTGTCTGTAGTCACTCAGGTTTCCTCAAGTAAAACTGTCCACTCACTCACTCATGGTCATGGAGGGCTAGAGACTATCCCAGGAGACTTTGGGCACGAGGCACACCTTGGATAGGGTGCCAATCCATTGCAGGAACAATAACTCACAGTACTTTAAATTTTGATTTCTTAGAACGTTTCTTTTTTATGCACTTGAACTGCACTTACTGGCCACTTTATTAGGGACAACTTCTTGTTAACACAAGTATCTTATCGGACAATCATTTGACAGCAATCCAATGCATTTAGGCATGTACTGTAGACCTATCAAGATTTTCAAACCAAGCATTGGAATGGGTAAGAAAGGTGACTTAAGTGACTTTGAATGTGGAGTTTACAGAGAAAAAAAAAATAGAAAACTATGGCAATCTCCTTGGACAAAAATGCCTTGTTGCCAGAGGTCAGGAAAAAAATGGCCAGACTGGCTCGGACCGATAGAAAGGTAACAGTTACTCATATAACGTATCATTACAACCGAGGTATGCTAAGGAGCATCCCTGAATGCACAACATATCAAACCTTGAAGAAGATGGGCTACAGCTGCAGAAGACCACACTGAGAACAGTAAACTGCTACAATTTGCATGGGCTTACCAAAACTGGACAATTTAAATTTGAAAAAACATTGCCTGGGCTGATGAGTATTGATATCGGCTGCGACATTCAGCCAGTGGGGTCAGAATTTGCCATAAGCAACCTGAAAGAATGTAAACATTTGAAAGGTGCTAATGTTTTAATGAAGGCCAATTATGAATGACAGTCATAGTCGAGGTGCATCGGAGCCCACTTCAGGTTGTGGAAGAGATGCATCTGTCTGTGGAAAACTGTAAACACAATCATTCATGAACACCACATGCAAATTACAGGAACTTGGCTGGGAGTTATTGCTACATCCCCAGTCCAGTCCCCGCTCCAAGCCATTTCCACATGTTTGGGCTATTAAAGAAGTTCCCAGGCGGCGGGTGTTTCAGCCATAAAGCAGGCAGTCCGATCATGGCTCTGGTGCACTGAGAAAACTTTCTACTTTGAAGGTACCCAAGCACTCTGGGATCCCAAGCTCTGGGGAAAATGCATAGCATAGCATAGCATAGCATAGCAGGGGATATCAGGATATAAAGGTAGTTCTTACGTTTGTTATGGTGTTCTGTTATTCAGATATTAAGGCTGCCCCATCTGTGCAAACAGTATGAATTTTCAACAAATCTATAACTTTAGTCTGTTACGTTAAATGGCAGTGTCAACATGTGCTAGGATTATTAGTCAAAACCGAATGCAAAAATGCAAAAATGGCCAAAAGTGGCTAAGCTCATACAAAACCTTTCCTTTAGAGTGGGTCACTGGAATGCTGAAAATAAGGTGGAAAAAAACTGTTGAATAAAAGCAACACTCATGCTTGCAGCTGGGTTGTTGTGATTACCTGTGGCCGATTCAGAGGCCAAGCCAATTCTCAGTACCATAGCAATGCTTTGTGCAATATTGCTTATTTATAACTAATAAAATATTCATATAGTATGTTTAATAATGGTTAGATTGAAGAAGGTCAAAAATTAGGTGTTGCAGAGGGCACTGGCTATTGTTCGAGTACTTTTTAAGGTACTGTTTTATTAATATACAGTACCAGTCAAAAGTTGTACATTCTGGAACAATACTGGATTTTTTTTAAAACTATGAAATAATACATATGACATTAAGTAATAAAGTAACAACAACAACAGTCAGTTGTTATTGTAAGGTCAGCTGTTCTGGAATAGGTCTTGTATTGTCAAGTGAATTTTCAAAACCCATCAAGCACCATGATGAAACTGGCTGTCATGAAGACCATCCCAGAAAAGCCTCTGCTGCAGAGCAGAAGTGTATTTAATGATGCCAGTTTCAAATACTACTAATTAACCACCGATTAACAGCACCTCAGATTAGAGCAGTTATGAAAGCTTGAAAAGCATAGGTAGCAGATGCATCTCAATATCAATATCAGAGCACATTTTGGATACCTTCAGCATTGTTTTACAATGTAGACAGAAATAAAAATCAGGAAAGACCATGATATTAGACGGTGTGTCCAAACATTTGACTGCTAGTGTATGTATTTTCAAGTGAAAACTATAGCTACTGTATATTCAGGTTGTTTACACATGGCAGAAGTTAATTGGTGTGTTATGCACTATACACACTATAGCTCCTGCGCTGTTAGACGTGACTGAAATCAGGCTTTGTTAACGTCAAACCTTTTACATTTCTCTTTGTAAAAGACAGAAAATGTTTGAACAACTCCAAATCAAACTTGATTAAACAGGTAGAGTTGGTTCTCCTTTTGATGTCACATTCAAAACATGTACTCTTGCATTATGAATCCATGCAAAAATGGATTGTTAACAGCATCAGTATGACCCATCAAACAAAAGCCACAGTGATCCTAGTCCAAATAAACCTTCTTTTTGAAGTTCCTCTTTTTATTTGTGTACTATCCACCATGTTGTCCTACATTATTATAATTAGATGACTAATATCAAAAGGCCATGTGATTGCACCTGTGTCAGTTCATAAACCTCCTATTAGCTAAACTTAAACCAGTAAGCACAACCCAAAACTGACTTACATACAACATACATATAAAGAATTATTTGAACAAAGATTTGATCTAGGGCAAGCTACGAGCAATCATTATTTGAAAATATTTAAATTCCTTGATTAAAACCTAAGAATTTTCTATGGCTTTTGATTTATTAGGTGGTCTCCTTTGTCGGTGAGTGAATAATTAGTAGTTGAATTATTTGTGTAAATGTGGTTTAAACACAGCTTTTTCTATTGCTTGCTTGCTTTCTCTCTCTTCTTCTGCTCGCCATCTGTATGGATTTCAGAGTCTTTCTAACACCACACCCGTCTGGGTGATATCACTGCGTGATGTCATCAGGAGACCGTTGTGGCGTGATGTGACATCACTCTGGCAAAACTCAGCCCAAAAATAACGCAATTGCTCTAATTCAAACAATCTGAGTGCAGAAGAGAGCTCCACTGTGATCAGACCCGCGGCCTGGATCTAATTATCTCCCTGAATCATGTGCGCATTTTTACTCTGAGAAAGAGAGAGAGGGAGAGAGAGAGATGAGGTCAAATATTTTGGCAAGAGATGGAGAAATAAAGGGAGGGATGAAGAAAGAGAAGAAGAGGTGGAATTTCCCTGCATAGGCGTCTGTGTAAATCTGAGTTTATTCTCAATATATGTTAATATATTATATGTCTCAATATATTAAAAGTTTTTTGTCCCCATGGAAAGTCTAAAGAGACATGATTTTTTGGTTGATGTAGTTCCTTTTGAAACAGGAAGTCCGAATATCAGCGTGTTGAATACATTGACTGATTTATGCAACATCCAGTTGCGTTTGAGATACCCACTGAGATACCACCTAATGAAGCTAATCAAATCTGACAGTAGTTTGGTGAAATATGGAGCACAGTGAAGAGTATAACTAGAGCTTCTTCAGCTGTTGAGAATTTTTCATCATCACCATTATCCACATCTGCCCACATTACAGATGACGAGGCCCTCAAATACAAGATGCCATATGATTTTGGAATTATGTCATATACAGGTACACCTGAGCCAAGGACAGTGGCTCTGATATCACTAGGAGGCATCAGACACGCCTGAGTTGTACATAAAATTATATTTTTTACTCTTTCTAATAAAGAAATCTCAAAGGTGTATATAAAGACCAAATCATGTTCTTCCTCAGCCTGAGCTAGGGACATTCTGGCAACGTCAAGGTGGTTAAAAACATTACTCTGCGTTTCACCCTCTAGCAGATAAATACATTCCAGCCAGTTTTCTCCATCAAGCAATGGGTGAAAAAAGAAGGGAATAGTGTATGTTAAGCCAAAGATGTGCAGAGGAACCATGTTTACTGCTAACAAGCTGCCACTCTACAGCAAGAACCACACCTAGTGGGTGGCGCCTAAACATTTAATATAGTGCATTTACTGTAGTTGGACAAATACAAAAAAGTCAAGGATAAGCAATCATAAAACCTGTAAGAGCTTTTGTTAAAGTTAGAAAACTGCACAAATCTGTATCTAACAGTACTGATTATTTTCAAGGAAACAGTTTTCAAACCAAATATTGACTATGACTATTTTCTTACTCTTTAATGCTCTTTATAGAAGTTTATTTTGTAGAAATGTATTGAAAGGCATCTTTGCTTATGGCATATTTTATGTGCCACAGACTTTTGCACAGTACTGTAAGTAAAAAAGCTTTTAGGTTTTACTGAGTGTGCTGGAGAATATGAGTTGTTCTGGTAACTTCGTCACACTCGCTCCTTTCTATTTTCATACAAACCTGGAGTCTACATTACGTTTTTTTTTTTTCCTTCTGAAAACTGGTCTGTCAAGTAATATGCTGCTTTCTTTACAGGTATGAAAATGTTATTCTGGAATGTTATTTATTTATAAATTTTATGATACATCTTATGAATGATGTATAATGATGAACAATCTTATTTCTGTTCATAACCCCGATAACAGTCATGTAATTCACACCGGCTCTAAATCACATTGCAGTCCAATATGGGACTGATAATATCTAGTACGTGTGTGTGTGTGTGTGTGTGTGTGTGTGTGTGTGTGTGTGTGTGTGTGTGTGTGTGTGTGTGTGTGTGTGTGTGTGTGGCTATGGTCCATGACCGTCTGTAGGTTATGCATTCAGGAAGAAGCTCTCTCTAGTTTGTTCTATTCCTGGTGATTCCCCACACGTTTTGGCGCTGAGAGAGAGAGAGAGAGAGAGAGAGAGAGAGAGAGAGAGAGAGAGAGAGAGAGTGTGTGTGTGTGTGTGTGTGTGAAACGTCACCAAGCTCTCAGAATAGAAACGATTCCCTGTTTCACACACAGCACTTCAGGAGGAAATGATTTCCCACCAGTCTGGAACCTTTTACTGGTTCCAACACAGTGAAACACACACACACACACACACACACACACACACACACACACTGGTGTTTTATTCTGAGAGACTAAAAAAGGAATTGTTGAAAAAAAACAACAACAACTAAACAAAGGAAAAAAACAACTTAGACGGGACCAAAAGAATTTCAACTTCAGGTTTATTTTCCCTGAAAGTCCTTGCAAATCTGCATATAGATTGAATGGAAATGATCAACTGTATGAAGTTGTGTGGCCAGAAAACTTTCAATATATTTAAGGTTTAAACTTATTATGAGAGGAAGTCAGAGGAGCAAACATTACAAACATTACATATTAATGATGAAACAGTTACGCATTAAACAGTGAGATAACAAGGCAGCTCCAGGTGAGATTAATCATTAATTATTATCTGATTATTACTGTATGTCATATTATTGCTAATGCAATAATGCCGTAAAGTGCAAATAGCCACTTTATAAAGTTTCTGGGTACAAGTACTATGGCACTTCAGTGGTTACTGTGCTAGTAATGGTGTATACCACAACAATTTGTCTTTCAGCAGGTATCTAATATGCTATGGTCATCCAAACTGGACTATAATAGATATGCTACTGGTATAATATATTACAGGCAGCACCATTGTATTGTTTCAAATATTAAGAGTTTCAACATACACAAAAGTATTGAATTAATGTTACATACAGTACATACTATATATTACACTAATGAATGTACCACATTGTTGTACTTGTAGGCTTAACCCCCCACGTTTCTTCATAATTTGCTTCAGACTTTCTTGTACTTATATTGTAGTCTTGAGGAATAGTTCTCCGGGCTGTACCTGAGAAGCTTCAGAGGAACATTTTTGTTCCATTCAAGCACAAAGCACCATCTTAATTAAGGCATGCACCAGTGAGAAACATGTGCAGATGATGATAGATGATCAGAGCCGGTAATTAGTATACTGGTGATGCTGAATGCTGAGTGGTTGGAACAGATGAGAAGGGAAATAAGGTTGCTACTACGGTTGTTACATAAATAACCACTTTTTACATAGTATCTTTAGGCACTTTGCAGCCTGTCACAGTCAAATATTTGTAGTAATTTGTTGAATTTATTGTACATCATTTTATTTAATGTAATATGAAGAAATTAGGTCAAGACTTTTGCACAGTACTGTATGTGGGCAAACAAGTACCTTGCAGTCTATAATGGACTGTCATATACATATTCTTCATATCAGATTAATCAATGAAGATAGCTACTATGAACTATGAACTATAGTTTCACATCATCATAATAGTAAATACACAGAGCATGTATGTGCTTATGAGATGGTGACACACCTGCAAGCTGTAATTTGTCCACATTACTTCTTTTTAACATCAAAAACTGCATCACTCTTGTAGTTTCAACAGATTATATCAGATTCCAGGCTTTAGGTTTAGCCCCAAGTTTACACTAGTAAGCAACAAGTTGCTTGTGTTGTAGTTTATCTTTTGTGTGTGTAAGGCAAGCGCTAATGTTGTCACCCAAGGGTGTGGTCTGTCCATCCTGTTTTCTAGGTCATAGTAATATTTATTATACTTATTAATTTTTTCAAGTTGTGTACCAGCATTTAGAGCATGATACAGCCACAGGATGAAAAAAGGTTCACACCCTAGTGTATTTAAACATGACTAGTGTGTGAGTGTGTGTGTGTGTAAAAATTTGTGGTGAAAATGCAAGACTCTTACGTATTTGCTGATGAGCTGCTGGAAACGGCTTTAATTGGTTTGAAAGTGATAGTAGGCAGCTCTTGGCCACTTTTAATGATGGAAAGTACCAGAAACTTTATCAGGTTGAGACAAACCTGAACGGAATGTATTATTTCAGAACCACACAATATGTAAGTGTATGATTCATTAATTACTTATCATTCACTGAATTCTATTATTTTTTTAAAAGCATATTATAAATAAAGTAGGAGCGAGTTTATGAGATTTCTCATGCAAAGTGTAAAAGTGATTGACAGTCACAGAAGAATTCAAGTACAGCACAGTGATGAGATGCTAAGCAGCAGTGAACCAGCTGAATTGTGCAGATGATTTAAAGAAGACCATACATCCATGAAGCATAATCTCTTCCCAGGTGGATTGGAGCCCACTGCAGTCTTTCTTTGAATATTCAGCAACACCTGATACTTGAAAATCAATGAAAAACGTGTTGCCATCTTGCGGAAGAGGCGCAGCTATTTGTGGAAACCGTACATAAGCTCATTCATGAACACCACTTGCACATTACAGGAATTCACCTGGGATTTATTACCAAATCCCGCATGTAGTCCTGACCTTGCTCCAAACAATTTCACATGTTTGGGCCTTATAGGTATTCCTGTGATGGCAACGTTTCAGTCGGCTCAGGGCGCCAGCATACTGGGAAAACTTTTTTGTACTGAGTGAAATGTTGGAATAAGTGCATTAGTTTACATAAGTGAATAAATGGATATAAAGGTAGTTTTTACTCTCATGTCCGTCTTCTGTGATTTTGCACACTCATACGGCCTGGTTTGACATGAACACCTCTTGTACACTATAATAAAATGCACCAAACATTTGAGGTTTGATATAACTCTTATTCTGGACCCAAATTGCTTAAGAAGATGTGTGTGTGTGTGTGTGTGTGTGTGTGTGTGTGTGTGTGTGTGTATCAGTGCTTTATTTAGAGAGGATTTCCTCCCTCCCTCTGATAAAGCATCTGCCTCCCTCTCACACTATCACAACCCCTTGCTGTGTGTGTGTGTGTGTGTGTGTGTGTGTGTGTGTGTGTGTGTGTGTGTGTGTGTGTGTGTGTGTGTGTGTGTGTGAGAGAGAGAGAGAGTGTGAGAGAGAGAGATTAAACGTGTATTTAATGGAAAATCTAAATTATAACCTTAAAGCAAATCCTATTAGGCCCACCATGATGGCATCTGTTGTCATGGTTACTGGATGCATTAAGAGGCACCAATATCTGATGATGTCTCAAAACAGCTCAATGATACTGCAGCATGATTCAGTGTCTTTTTTCTTTATGTTCTCATTAATTATGCACAATGCACCAGTGTTGACCTCTCTCTCTCTCTCTCTCTCTCTCACACACACACACACACACACACACACACACACACACACCTCTAACTCCTTAGGTCATTTATTGGAATTGTCAAAATGATAAACATCCAACCCTGTGCTGAATCATTTTTCTCTCAATCTTTTTTTCCCCACTATCACAAATGAAAAAATACAACAGTCCAAAAGTGTCACTATCAAAGTGTAATAGTCTTTACAACAAGCAATTATCAACAGAAATTAATCGTTAGAATGATATTCATCTTAATCTACAGCGTTAACCAGCACATAGGGATGTTATAGAAGGTAGCAATACACTCACTCATCATCTATACCGCTTAATCCTGTATTCAGGGTCACGGGGGAGCCTGGAGCCTATCCCAGGAGACTTAGGGCACATGGCAGGGTACACCCTGGACAGGGTGCCAATCCATCGCAGGGCACAGACACACACACTCACTCATTCACACACTACAGGCAATTTGGGAACGCCAACGGCAACTTTGGACTGTGGGAGGAAACCGGAGTACCCGGAGGAAACCCACCAAGCACGGGGAGAACATGCAAACTCCATGCACACAGAGACAGGAATCGAGCCTGGCCGGGGATCGAACCCGGACCCTGGCGGTGCAAGGCGACAGTGCTAACCACTACACCACCGTGCCGCCCGGTAGCAATACAATGTGTGATAAAATATTACAATACACACAAAACCACACTCCAAGTTCACAGGCAAAACTTCACTATTTTACATTTCAAAGATGAGAACACACTCAGGGGAAACCCAATGCTCCAACCACTCCAAACAACTGACCAAATTCTCTTTCTCTCTCTCTCTCTCTCTCTCTCTCTCTCTCCCCTTCTGTGTGTGTGTGTGTGTGTGTGTGTGTGTGTGTGTGTGTGTGTGTGTGAGAGAGAGAGAGAGAGAGAGAGAGAGAGAGAGAGAGGGAGAGATGCCTGGTACACACATTTTGGCATATGTATAATTATCTCGAAACACTCACCCCTGATAAAAACTGCTGTGATTTGTTCAAACCTTTTATAAACACATAGATGACCATATGATAGGAGCATCTCTACATGAATATTCATGAGTAACTATCTTGCCCACCCTCAATTACTGACTCTTCTGTCCTATGAGGTTCCACTTTCTAAAATAATCTTCTTCACAATAATATAAAACCCTAACCCTAAATGCTGCATGAGTCAATAATTTATAATAATGAAAAAGTTTAGTTAAATTTAGAATTTTCTTAAGCACATGATTAAAAGTGTGTTGAATGAACCCCAATTGTGCTTCACAAGTTAGGATGGCATTTAAGGATGTACCAAAAACACCCAGGTCATTGAGCTCCAGCATGCCCCAAAAACTGCCAATTGGTATTCCTCAATACCTAGACCTCACAGACCCTGGTATCAATTCTTCAAGTCTTCTTAAGGCCTTATCCTGCTTCATAGCCTTTCCACATCCTTCCAGACAACAACTAATCTTTCAGTATGTGTTCAGGCATTTCGGTACCCCAAACGATATGGTAAGTGACCGTGGAATACAGTTTAGTTTCCGTGTATGAAGAGGTTTCATGGTGAAGCTGGAGATTTCTGTGAATCTATCCTCCAGTTCCAGTAGAAAGGAAAACTAAGGAAGTGAGGAAGAAACTTTAGCTCTGATAAACAAGAAAACTTGACACTAATCTTTCTCTGGGTAGAATATGTCCAGAACTCGGCATGATTTTAACCTAGGGTTTTAACCTAATCTGAACATTCAGGAAACAGTTCACCCCCTTTCAGTATGCCCTGAGGTACCAACCACCATTGTTCTCATGGAAGGCCAGCCCCACAGACTCACCGGCTGTAGACAGTTGATTCCTGAGGAGCAAACGGATCTGGGAGCAAGCACACCAGCATCTTAAGTGAGCGACACAGGTAACCAAAGTGTCTACAAAGACGGAGGGAGAGACTGAAGTTTACGAACATAGCAATCAGGTGATATGCACTTGATTGAGGGATGAAGAAAATGTTGGAAAATGTTTTGCAACAAAGTAACCTACAAACTAAAGCTACCATGTTACAGATGCTTAGCCCCAATTTTCAATGTTTCTAGGTTAAAACCAGGCAGGCTGGGCAGAAGCAAACCTCCCCTCAATCCCTACAATAACCCTAGACATTGAAGGGGCAAGCTCCAGTACCTCGTGGGAGGACTATTGAAAAGAAGAGAGCTGCTAGGTTCCAGCTCATAATATGCGTGAGTTTCACACCTGCCACCCGAATTGCCCAGGTCCACATAGTAGGGAATGACCATCATTCTGTCAGGTCTATGGTAGAATCACCATCAGGCACCAAATCCAAGCACATCTTACAATCTTGGCCGCCGTGGACAATAACACGCCACTGAAAATTAGTTTTTTTATTTGATTTAAGACAATGGCCTCCACTCTCATTAATCAACAACTTATAAAATAGCCCTTGATCCAGCACATCTTTTTTTTTCTTTCTATTTTTCTGATTATGTTTTTTATATTGAGATTATGCAATCACTGTATGGTGGGACATAGGCTATTTACTTGCTTTTAAGTAATAATTTTGAGTTGATTTTAAATTACTAATACCAGTGGTCATCAGTCTTATCTACAAAGGGACGGTGTGGCTGCAGGCTTCAAATTCCAAAATCCTGAGAACTGAGACTAAGGTGAATTGATTAAACCAGTGGAATCAGATATGGCTTCTGCTTGGTTGGAATGAAAGCCTGCAGCCACTTTGCAGGTAATCTCCAAATAAAATAAAGGGAATGCTGTTTGGCAATTCAGTGTACTCTGAAGAAGATGGTTCCATTTCAAATGTGGCTTTGAAGGACACATTGACCACGCCCCAACTGCTCCATTTACAGCTCACTTGAGATCAGACAAGAGCCTCGGAATTATGCTCAAGTCTGTAGTTTTCACTAATTTGTATTCACTAAATTTTTTGCATTAGTTACCTGAACTCTAAGCCCTCAATGAACAAGATGCAAAATTAATGCACATCTTGTAAATGTAATAACAGTAATAAAGACAATTATTACACAATTTTTTGACATATCCCAGTTAAGAAGCTGAAGTCAGAACCCAGGCTCAGGCTGGATACAGAGCACGGTAGCCGATAAGGTTAAGGGCCTTGCTCAAGGGACTAGTAGTGGCAGTTTGGCAATGCTGGAGCATGAACCGCTGATCTTCACCTTAACCAACTGTACCACAGTGGTGTCCCCACTGAACACTCTAGAACCAAAGTACACAGAACCTTAACCAACTGTCCCACAGTGGTGTCCCCACTGAATACTCTAGAACCAAAGTAGACATTGGATTTGGGAAAATAAAATTTTTTATATCAAAGTCTAAGAAAAACAGTACACATAGTTCAGCCAGAATAATTCAAATGGAGGCACGCAGAATCCATTACCAAGTAAACTATAGAGCTTTATTATATAACAAAATTAAGATTTTGTTTTACTTTTTTTATTATTATTATTATTCTTTTGTCTGTTTAGGACTGTAGACCTGACTGTGCACTATGGTGGTGTCATAATTTAGACTAACACCCTCTACTCCCCCTCTCTTACCATATGCTAATAACAACGGCTCCAGTTCGACTTACCAACTTGCCCCACACACATACAGATACACAGTTTAACAAAAGCCTGGAAAAGACAAAGAGGAAAAATCCCAGTCTTGTTAAACAATAAAACAGTAATTAGCCCACTAGCATTAGTGCTAATAAAAATATCGTCTAGACGTTTTTAAAATGCAACACTGTTTATGTCTGAAAAGACGCTCAGCATATCCTGTTTTCCACAGAGTGCTGAGTCTAGGGGAAACTAAGGGAGGGAGAGCGAGAGAGACAGAGAGAGAGAGAGAGAGAGAGAGAGAGAGAGAGAGAAATGTTTAGTGATGCCATGTTCAAATATAATTTGCTGTAGAAAGCTGTAAATTATCTGCACACAGATTTAGATAGTTTGTTGTCTAGTCATGATGTGCAGAATGACAGAATTAACATGTGGGGAAAATGTTTTGTTTGCGTAAAGAATACAAATAAAGTCAAATAATGTGGAGTTATGATTTATAAAATGGTTATACACACATTATTTACAGCTAGTTGTTTGAAGCATGTTGTGAAATGCTGATCCACAAATATAAAATACAATTTTTAAATAAACTGAGCCTCAGACTAGCTAGCACAAACATGCTAGCTTAGTTAATATAATTTCATATTGCCTGGGAAAGATTTAGCATGGGGGAATGAAAACTATTTTTCTACCGAATTCTACTGGTTATGATCGATTAAGTACACAGGGACATGTCAGTTAGCTGATATTTCATGATGCCAGTAGGCATGTGTTTTGGTAGCTTCCTGACAGATTAGCACACATCATGATTAAGCTAATGTCTCTTACCTGCTTTACCCCTGTGTGTAACTTCAGTCGGTCATCATAATACTGCCTGAAAAAAAAAAGAAAATCAAATAAACAAAGCTGTCATAGTGTCCTCTATGACTGTACAGACCACAGAACAGATGCTAACTATTAGCAGCCAAACTGAGAATTGAGGTAAATTCTTACTGCATTTAATGAAATCAACAGTTGAGTAAAAATCCACTGGGAGGCTGTTGGTGTGAAAAAGGCAACATGTCAGTAAAAAGGAATTCATAATTCTAGTTACGAGCAGAGATTAAAATCTGACTTTGTATACACACAGGACATGCAATCATACAGCCTGCAGTGTTCTATCTTTCATCAGAATAATGTTCTCTATTTGACGCCATGTCGCAAATAATTCACATGGCCACATGGAAGACGGTTTTAATTATTTACTTTTAATAAATTACAATTACATGGAGAAGAAAGTTTAAGAAATAAATTAGATCAGTGAATCTGTACCATTAACATTCTCCCGAAAACACCAGTGAGCTGTTGAATTATTCAGGTTTAGCGTTAATTAAGCAAGAAATCTACATTAATAACCTTCTGTGTGATAATCATGACTAGACATCTAAGGGTAAATGCTAATAAATCATTAATCTATCATTACTGCTGCTGTGATTTGTTGATATTTAATTAATTACTCTGAGAGGATGGTTAATTATGACAGATGAATATTTTAAAGCTTGAATGAATTAACATTTGGTTTAAAGCTGGAAACTTTAAACTGCTTTTTCGTTTAGCTGTTCGAGAGAATTTTTTTTTACTTCAATTCGCCCTCATGTCTCTGTGAATAAAGTCAATGTGAGCCAGCAGTATGCTGTATTAAAGTGCTACTCGAATTCTTTTTTAAAGGGGATGTATAGCAAAAATTTAAATGTCCACACTGTCACTTTTCCCATATACACGTAGGCACATGCTACTGAACTACTGCCAAGTAATAGAGGCTTATAGGCTCTAGTTTAGCATTAGAAGTGCGTGATTTGTGTGAGTGTTTATACACATTGAAAAGGCTTTTGTTGCTTTGTAGCTCACGTTTCTTAATACTTTCTTTTCTTCACATATATAATGAAAAATCATGCTAGGATACACTGTCAGCCATACTGTCTCACTAACATGGGTTAGGGCTATTTCTTGCACCTTGATGAATTCATCAATACTGCCACAATTTTAACCACAGAAACCTGCACTGCTTTCCTCGGAGACATGAAATATGCCTTAAGTACAAAATACAAGCGGCATTCAAGTCAAACTAAGATTTGTGATGTGATTTCTGGTAAATGAAGGCGAAAAACACATTGGCATTTACAGGAGACAGAACAGTATGATAAAACACCTGAACATTACAGTGATTCAGCTGGAAGTTATTGCCACTTCCCCAGTTCAGTCTTAACTTAGTTCCAAGCCATTTCCACATGTTTGGGCCATTTATGGAGTTCCTGGAATGCCAGCATTTCAGACATTAGGCAGGCAGTCCGATCATGGCTCCAGCATACTGAGAAAAGTTTCTACCTTGATGGAATCCAACACTGACATGAAACGCTGGGGTAAGTGCATTAGTGTAGCAAAAGAATTATACAGAAATAAAGGTAGTTTTTACTTTCATAGCTTGTTCATGTATGTTGTTGTTGTAGTAAATTACTGAGTCACAGAGTGGTGTTAGTCAGCAGAATTAGTGTTACCACCCTAGACTATTTTACTAAAACAGCTGGTCTCCATCTGTTTTATACGTCTTATACCACAGCAATGGCAACTATTTGAAATTTTGTAAATTGCATGTAATACATTTTCATCTGTTTATAGTTACATTTCATGCTGTCCAACATTAGTGAACCAAGTTGATTCCTCGTATGACATACAGTGCCTGGGTAAAAAATAGCATTTTAGAATGGTCAAATAACTGATGGTGATATGAAATCACTTAAACACTTGGTAAGATTGCATCAAAGAAAATGAACGTTAGAAATCACAGCTATTTTTAACAGTGAAAGTAAGGCTATTTCCACATTCACAATTTGATGAGAATTCACAGGATTGTGACTAAACTGCTGTATGAGCATTGCAATACTTGGAAATGTTTTCCAAGACTTTTTATTTAACTTTTGTGATTTATTTTGAGTATTTTTTTAATTAGGGTCCTTCTTATGTTGCAAATGAAAGTTAGTAAACTAACCAATATCCTGCAATTAAACAAAGACCCACATTTGGTAACTTCAATGGGATTTGTACTGTATTGTATGGTTAAATATCAAACATCAAAACATCAAAAAACAAAAAAACGCTTGTTAAAAGCCAATTTTAAAAAAAGAGAAAATGGTAGTTCCGAAGAAAAAACGCTAACATATAAAATTACCTGTGTTACACAACACGTGTTGCACACACTGCAGAAATACCTGTGACTATGATAAACAATCAGCTGGGTGATCTCCTCTGTGTGTGTGTGTGTGTGTGTGTGCGTGTGTGTGTGTGTGTGTGTGTGTGTGTGTGTGTGTGTGTGTGTGTACGTGTACATGTACGTACTGTATGTGTCTGTGTGTGTTTTCCCACAACACTTGCTGTTACGACACACTTCCGCCCTAAACACAGCGTTGCTGTGGTAACATTGCATGCCACCAAGCAGTTGTAGGTGAAGTGAAAGTGGGCGGCGTTCCTTTTACCTCGGTTACCTTTGTACTGTAGCCACGGCAACTCCACAGGTGTGTGTGTGTGTGTGTGTGTGTGTGTGTGTGTGTGTGTGTGTGTGTGTGTGTGTGTGTGTGTGTGTGTGTCTGAGAGAGAGAGTGTGAGAGAGAGAAAGACTACATTCCATAGAACACACCCTGGGCTTCCCTTGCTGTGTTATTTCTGACGTTGGCGTTGCTTTGGCAACCAGGTGCGCCTCATTGTTGATTTGGGGAATCCGTCTGTCAGCTGCAGACTAATGAAAGAACTGTGTGTGTGTGTGTGTGTGTGTGTGTGTGTGTGTGTGTGTGTGTGTGTGTGTGTGTGTGTAGGTGTGTGTGTGTGTGTGTGTGTGTGTGTGTGTGTGTGTGTGTGTGTGTGTGTGTGTGTGTGTGTGTTTAGTTATAGATAAAAGACTTTCTGTAGATCACAGCACCCTCTAAAGGATTTCTGATTTCTATGTGCAGTCCTGTTACCATGGAAACAGTTAAAGGGGTGGGGCAAACACAGAACAGTGTGTTCACACAGAGCACTTCAGTTTTTTGTTGTTTTGCTGTTTGTCTATTAAACTACACATGCTCTGTGTTTAGTGTAAAATTACGCCCTGTTCCTTTCACAGTTCCCATCCTAAAACTCTGCTGCTCACACGATCTCTGTGTCTATCTAGATCTCTCTGTCTCTCTGTTGTTCCCTTTCTCTTTCACTCTGTTTTTAAGTGTGATAAATGTAAATGTAAGAAATTCCCTTGTTTTTTTTAAGAAGTGTGTTAGAAGCGATGAATTGGAGAACGATTTTATGTACATAATCAGGAAACAGATTTCAGATGAAGTATTCAAAACTATTTAGAATAGTTTGATTGTATAATGAGAACTGTTTCAGGAGTTGAGGAAAAATGAGTTTTTTCAAAAGTAGCTAGATACTATGGGATGGTCTTGACTTGCAAGAGTGTTGAAAAGCACAAATAGGGAAAAAAAATATGAAATTAGTTTTGGTAATATACTGTAAGTGTGGATTTTGTACGATTTTGTATTTTTTTATTCCACCTTCCATAGTTTGTCACAAGGAATTAATCAGGGATAAATCAGCCTGCAATTGTGTTTATGGTCTAATAAATATGCAATACCAATAATGCATAAGTTGAATTGTAATTAAGAAAAAAACAAAAGTAACGGTCACATTAATGCAACAGCAACGTCTACTGTGTAGGACGACTTTCACAAACACTTGTGCACGCAGATGTTGACTATACAAGTGACACATGTGCACTGAGACTGAGCATGGGAGATGATTACCCACAATCCCACAGAGCGAGAGAGAGAAGAACCGTGTACGTACTACAGTATGCATATCAAGACTGTGCTCGTTTAACAAGTTAAAATTTATTTTCACTGTATGTACAGTATATAAAAGTTTTTGGACATTCAGAAGTGGTTTCATTAAAGATCACACATGAACTTTTTTTGTGCTCCCACTATTCTGTAGGGGCCTTTGTTGCGTGAAACCTCAGATAACATCTGGGCAAGGAATCATCTAGTTTTTGTTACAGCTGTGTTTAACCTCCCAGGTTAAAAAATATTTCAAGTTCATCTATATATCTTTGAAAACATAACTGAGAAGCTAAGTTTTTTTTCCCTTTGCATCTCATACATGCTTTATAGGTTTTAGTTCAGGGATTTCAGTGAAGTATTCTTTCAAAAAAAGTAAAAATGTTTTTCCTAATCCTGTTTATAAGTCAGTTTCTATCGCTTGAACAATGTCTTTCTAGATATCTGCAAACCTGCCTCCAAAACGTCTGAGTTCATGATGACATCAATAACCACCAGATGACCATCATGCTGTGGGAGAAACAGCCCAGCCACCTTCCGTGCTTTGAGACCTTAGTGCACTTTGGCTGGAATTCTTCTCCTGGCTCTACCAGCACATTCCATCCCAGTTAAATTTTGATTCCTCTGAAAAAAAAGAAAGAAAAAAAAGACAGTTCACTGGGATCTTCTGACTCTCTAATGTTTTGTAAATTTTGCTCTTACTTTCATATTCTTGAGGCTGATAAATGGGTTTTGCCACATTACCCTCTCTTTACAGATTTGGAAATGTTTTTACAAAAAATCATATCTGGTCATTCTAACTGATATCTAAAGCAAATATTTATTTAGCTGTACAGAAACAGGAATTCAGTTTTTTAAATCTGTATCACCTGTTTGTGGTGAATAAATGCTGAAACTTGCTAGCGCACAACACAAAATGTATCATGCTACTGTACCATAATCCTGCTGACTAACAGGGTAATTAGCTGTTAGCATATAACACTTTCATCCACTAAGCTCAATCCTGACAAACACAGATACATTCAACAACTGACCTCCAGTTTCCATGCACGTGTGCACTTCTGCAGTGTGCTGTCGCCCCCTGGTGATTATTTTTAGCAGTGACAATAAAGAAAATAAATGACACCTTGAGTCCAGAATAATAATTACAACTGGATTTTCTTCGTCAAAACCTAAAGCACAACTTTATACATCTTCCCAAACCCCAAACATCCATCCAAAAAGCTTGGTGTCAGGGAGCCCAGGGCAGTAAGGAACTATGCCATGATTCTCACGAAGTGCTTGGAATGGAATAATGTTGTTGGTTATGACCATATTCACAATTAAAGTTTCAGATTCTTATTATAGGTGTGACTTACTTATTAGTTTTGTCGCCTCGCACCTCCAAGGTCGGAATTTGATTCTTTCCCCTGTGCTAGGTGGGTTTCCTTTGGGTGCTCAGGTTTTCGCCCACAGTCCAAAGACGTGAAGGTTGGGCTTATTGGTTTTCTAAAATTGCTAATACTGTGGGAATGACAACATTGCAACTCGGCCCTTTAAGTAACTGTCAAGGAAACAACAGATATATCTCCAGGGTTGGGACTATCTGTTGCCCATTGTGCCAGATAGAACGTGAATGGACCAAAATACACAAATAAATAAATAAATAAATAAATAAATATAATACATTCTTATCAGACTTGTCAATGTTTCCATTATGAAGGTGGTGTTTAAATTTGCAAAAAAGAGTGCTGGTTATTGTCATATACAGTACTTCACATACTTACTGACATACAATACAATCCATTTTAATAGTCCTCTTACAGTTTCTCAATTTATGACAACAAACCATAGTATTAGAGACATAACCTTCTTGTTAACAACAGATTGACACACATTACAATTTCTCTTGTCTTTTTTAAACTCACTTATGTCTGTTTTCACTCAAACGTCCCTCACTTTTTAAACATTTTTAAAATAATTTATTTACATAATTGATATTACTATTTATTTAGCTGTACAGAAACAAATGCCTATAAACAAAAGAAACTCGGATTTGGTTCTGACTTGTAGCCCAGCTTCTCCTGATGCATTTCCAGTGAGAAGGACATGGTCATCACACTGAGCCAAATTTAATTTTCATGTTTTTACAATTACTGATTGTGCAACGTCCAGTACTGAGGGATCCTTTTTCAAAACATTATTTTCACACCCTTTGAACAATGACACATTCTTTGAGCTGTACCATAAATTTCCTTTCCTTGCTTGAATACAACGACATTGAGTAAACCTCCAGTTCCAATTTTTATTTCAGTCACTGTTCATTCACTGTTCAGTGTTTGCATAGACCATTATACAATGCTTCTTCTTTAAATTTTAAACCTACAATTTTAAATCTATTTACGAGGGGCATTCAAGCATGACTTTTTATTGTTCGGGATAACAGAACACAGTTTTGAGAGTAAAAGCTACAGTACCTTCCCTTCTCTATATAATCCCCTGCTACACTAATGCACTTATCCCAGTGTTTCACTAGTGTTTGGATACCATCAAGATAAAAAGCTTTCTCAGTACGGCGGAACCATGATCGGACTAACTGCTTCAAGTCTGAAATGCTGGCCTCCCAGGATCTCCTTTAGTGGTCCAAACATGTGGAAAAATTCTAATTAAACTGTTAATCTTTGATTTGCAAATATAAATGAAGATAGTTGGGTATACTATGAAGAAGAGAATGGAGAAATACAAATAGTACAATAGTGCAAACGCCTAAAAGTGCATGGAGTGGTGGAGAGCTTTATTGAAAACTACAATAACAGAAAAAAAAGAAAAATGTAAAATATAATAATATTGCATAACAAAATGTATGTAAAGAAAGTGGCAATGTACGGTATAAACTTCCCCTATGCTAGGTGGGTTTCCTTTGGGTGCTCAGGTTTTCGCCCACAGTCCAAAGACGTGAAGGTTGGACTTATTGGTTTTCTAAAATTGCTAATACTGTGGGAATGACAACATTGCAACTCGGCCCTTTAAGTAACTGCCAAAGAAACAACAGATACACACGTGGACAAAATTGTTGGTACCCTTCGGTCAATGAAAGAAAAACTCACAATGGTCACAGAAATCACTTTAATCTGACAAAAGTAATAATAAATAAGAATTCTATGAATGTTAACCAATGAAAGTCAGACATTGCTTTTCAACCATGCTTCAACCTAATTATTTAAAAAAATGAACTCATGGAACAGGCCTGGACAAAAATGATGGTACCCCTAAGTTAATAGTTTGTTGCACAACCTTTTGAGGCAATCACTGCAATCAAACGATTCCTGTAACTGTCAATGAGACTTCTGCACCTCTCTGCAGGTATTTTGGCCCACTCCTCATGAGCAAGCTGCTCCAGTTGTTTCCGGTTTGAAGGGTGCCTTTTCCAGACAGCATGTTTCAGCTCCTTCCAAAGATGCTCAATAGGATTGAGGTCAGGGCTCATAGAAGGCCACTTTAGAATAGTCCAATGTTTTCCTCTTAGCCATTCTTGGGTGTTTTTAGCTGTGTGTTTTGGGTCATTGTCCTGTTGCAAGACCCATGACCTGCGACTGAGACCCAGCTTTCTGACACTGGCCAGCACATTTCTCTCTAGAATCCCTTGATAGTCTTGAGATTTCATTGTACCCTGCACAGATTCAAGACACCCTGTGCCAGATGCAGCAAAGCAGCCCCAGAACATAACAGAGCCTCCTCCATGTTTCACAGTAGGGACAGTGTTCTTTTCTTGATATGCTTAATTTTTCCGTCTGTGAACATAGAGCTGATGTGCCTTGGCAAAAAGTTCAATTTTTGTCTCATCTGTCCATAGGACATTCTCCCAGAAGCTTTGTGGCTTGTCAACATGTATTTTGGCATATTCCAGTCTGGCTTTTTTATGATTTGTTTTCAACAATGGTGTCCTCCTTGATCGTCTCCCATGTAGTCCACTTTGGCTCAAACAACGACGGATGGTGCGATCTGACACTGATGTTCCTTGAGCATGAAGTTCACCTTGGATCTCTTTAGAAGTCTTTCTGGGCTCTTGTGTTACCATTCAGATTATCCGTCTCTTTGATTTGTCATCAATTTTCCTCCTGCGGCCACGTCCAGGGAGGTTGGCTACAGTCCCATGGATCTTAAATTTCTGAATATGTGCAACTGTAGTCACAGGAACATCTAGCTGCTTGGAAATGGTCTTATAGCCTTTACCTTTAACATGCTTGTCTATAATTTTCTTTCGAATCTCCTGAGACAACTCTTTCCTTCGCTTCCTCTGGTCCATGTTGAGTGTGGTACATACCATGTCACCAAACAACACAGTGACTACCTGGAGCCCTATATATAGGCCCACTGACTGATTACAAGATTGTAGACACCTGTGATGCTAATTAGTGGACACACCTTGAATTAACATGTCCCTTTGGTCACATTATTTTCAGTATTTTCTAGGGGTACCATCATTTTTGTCCAGGCCTGATCCATGAGTTTATTTTTCTAAATAATTCCGTTGAAGCATGGTTGAAAAGCAATGTCTGACTTTCATTGGTTAACATTCATAGAATTTTTATTTATTATTACTTTTGTCAGATTAAAGTTATTTCTGTGACCATTATGAGTTTTTCTTTCATTGACCGAAGGGTACCAACAATTTTGTCCACGTGTGTATATCTCCAGGGTTGGGACTATCTGTTGCCCATTGTGCCGGATAGAACGTGAACGGACCAAAATACACAATTAAATACACAAATATTGCATAACAAAATGTATGTAAAGAAAGTGGCAATGTACGGTATAATAATTAAAGTAATATAAAAGTATTATAAACTAATGTGCAAATACAGTAATAGCAACATATTCCACCAGTGTTTACTAGTTCTGTACAGCTCTGTGTGCTCCTCTAGGGGGTGACTCCTCACAACTGTGCATATCTGTCTGTAATAATTAATAAGTCAATGAAAATACACACACACTCAAACGCACACACACACACACACACACACACACACACACACACACACACACACACACACACACACACACACGCACGCACAAACACACACACACATCAAACACTGCCAAAGCAGCATGATTACACATATTATGTGGTCCTTCACATCATGCACACAATCCTAACAGTTTACTGACAACTCATTTGTCTCTGACATCAAAACCTTGGAAGCAGATATTATTTGGCTTTTATTTACCGGGAGTAAATAAAGGTAATTGTCTGGGTTTGGGAATTCTGAGGATGCACAGTAGTGATCTCTCTCTCTCTCTCTCTCTCTCTCTCTCTCTCACACACACACACACACACACACACACAGGATTTTATTTCAGCATGCTGTAAGATTTTACTCTGCTCCATCATCACTTTTAACATTTAACAGTTGCCGTTTTAGAAGGGCTAAATTATTGGGCTGCATCAAGCAAAGAAAACTTTAAAACCTTCTAACACATTATTAAAAACGGGAAAGATAGTCTGTCTTGGACTGCCCACGAAATGTGAAAGAAATGTGGTCAGAATAAAATCACGAACGATTGAAGATTTCTTCAACGCTTAGTAAGGTTGCATCATTAAAGTCGACAGTAGAAACCCCAGCTATGTTTAACATTGAAAGTAAAAGCATTTACACACAAACACAATACAACATGAACTCACAGCACTGGGATTAAACTGTGTGGTCATAGGAAACTACTTGTTAGTTTGTTAACTTGCTAGTTGGACTTTGGCGCAATAGAAAACGTCTGATAAGTCCAGATTGACCCAATTCCAGAGCAATTCCCATCATGCATAGTGGCCAAGGTACAAGCCTCTGGAGGTGGTGTTATGATCAGTTGGTCAGATCTAGGCCCAGCAAAGATATGCGGCAAAAAACTAAGTCAGCTGGTGACCTGAATGTACTGAGTGACTAGGTTATCACATCTATTGAGTTTTTCCTTTCCTAAGTCATGGTCAGATGCCAGGATTCCAATGGTGAAAGAGTTACTGGGAGCATGAGAATGTGAATATGAAAGGCGATCAGCAGTCTTAGAAAACATAAGACTGTACTCACTGCCAATTGCCAATATGAGCAAAGACAACTTTAAAAGATTCCGGGATTGCGAGTATTGCGAGTATTGTATTGTGTTTTTCAAATCAAAGGGTGATTGGATTGCTTCCAAACTACCCAGGTATAAGCCACCAATAGTCAGCAAGCTGCAGAACGTAGTCATTTTCGTCAACCATTACTCAATCATTACTCAAGTTCCGATAGGAATGTAGGAGTTTGAGGGTTTCTGAAGAGATTGTGATAACAGTAGAATGCATGTTGAAAATATTGTGTGTGCGTTTGTGTGTGTGTGTGTGTGTGTGTGTGTGTGTGTGTGTGTGTGTGTGTGTGTGTGTGTGTGTGTGTGTGTGTGTGTGTGTGGTCTCTCAGTCAAAAAAAGAACTTTAAATGGCCTTGGAAGTGGGAAGTCGATACTTAGAATTACGCCACTGTTGACCTCCTTTGAGCTCCAGAGTGGAAATAAACAGACTTAAGTACTTCTTGCATTCAGGTCTTTAGTTAGAGGTTGGAAATTCTAAATTTAGTCAAAGACCGTATTAATCCCTGTGTGTGTCAGAGGTGAGGTGGTGTCCTCCTGTCACACTCCAGAACGTTTCTCAAAATGAGCTCAGCAGCCATGTGGTTTAAAGGAACACTTTAGCCACGAATTCTAAACATTCACGTTGTTCCTTTACTCCAAATGTATTCAAATGCCCTGTTATAAAGGTTAATGTGTCATGAGTTACACATAGAGTTACTGAAATATAAACGTGTACAATATATACTAATGAATATGTACACATTTACTTACTCTTACTTACATTTAAAGACCTAGAGACAGGTGAAGAAACAGACAAAAGGAGAGTGAAATTTCAGTGAAATGACTCCAGAGAGACACACACACACACACACACACACACACACACACTCAAATGGAGACAGACAGATGGAAAGAGACAGTTGCTCCACAGCAGCTGCACTGATTCCAGTTTCACTCAGCTTTTCATTCAACATTTACTATTTTCCCCACTCGCCGCCTGCGATGGCATACAAAGGGACAAAAGACCAACATAAGACAGAGAGGTAGAAGGACAGATGTCCTTCTTAGACTAATTATAAACTTGTTATGAATGCGTGTTACACATGTTCATGCCAGTATGCATGAACTGACTGTGAGCTAATTCAGTGTGTGTGTCTGTGTGTGTGTGTGGGAGAGAGAGAAAGAGAGAGTGTGTGTGAGAGAGAGATTAATATTATTGTTATAACATTAATAATAATAATAATAATAACCTTACTGTTCTTTTTTTTTATAATGATCACGAGTGTTACTTTATCTTTGACTGCAGAACTGAATATCTGTTCTCTTTCATTTCATAAACATATGTTTATCTACTCCTGTTATTTTCTTGTGACTTATTTCTGAGCATGGCCTTTTTTTATTTAAATGAATTTAAATATTTGTCATGCAATAAAGCACCATATAATCTTGAATCTTGAGAGAGAGAAAGAGAGAGAGAGAGAGAGAGAGAGAGAGAGAGAGAGAGAGCTTGTCCACTAGTTCAGTCGTGTATCTGAGTAACCCCCTGTCAGGGGAGAAGGTTGAAGGTGGGTGATGGGCAGTTTGGGGGGGGGGGGGGGGGGCTATAGCACGGGTGGTGTGGGGGAGGATGGAGTAAAAAGAAGGGTCTCATTCGTTTCTTCTTCTTTTGTTCTGAAAGTGCATTTTACATTCTTGCATAATTACTGAGCTTGGAGGAGACAAAGTAGCTGAAATTTGTATTTATTTATTTATTTATTTATTTATAAATGTACCTGAAGCATTGCTTATCTATCTATATTGATTCACCCATTTATTTACTAATTTTAAGTTATGTTAATTTATTATTTAGTTATTTAATAATGAATTAAATATAGTGGTTAGGACTGTACTCTTGCGCCTCCCTTGTGCTGAGGGTTCAAGTTCCGCCTATGGGCTCTGTATGAGAATGTTCTCTCCATGCTTGTTCCCACCTCCCACAGACCAAAGACATGCAGATTAGGCTAGTTGGCATTTCCAAATTGCCTGTGTGTGTGTGTGTGTGTGTGTGTGTGTGTGTGTGTGTGTGTGTGTGTGTGTGTGTGTGTGTGTGTGTGTGTGTGTGTGTGTGTGTGTGTGTGTGTGTGCCCTGTGATGGATTGGCACCCAGTCGAGGGTCTACCCTGCCTTGTGCCTCAAGTTCCATGGATATGTTCCAGGCCCCCTGTGACTCTGTACATAACAAGTGGATAAGCGGTTTAGAGAATGAGTGAGTTATACACAGGGTGGTCAGGTCAAACCTGCCCTTGTGATGAAATGTCTGGTAAATGGCATAAAACCAAGTCTTAAAGAAGACTTCAAGTCAAGTCCAGTGAGAGATGAGATTCTAAGCTGCAGGAAACCATTTGAATGGTGCAAACTTTTAAAGAAGGCCATATATCCATAAATGATGGTGATCTCAGCCGAGAAGGCTTTTAGCAAGTGGAACACCAGATCCTTGAAAAATAAATGGAAGTTGTCAACTTAGGGAGTTTGAGAGGTGAAGCTGTCAGTCTGATCATGTCTCTGGCATACTGAGAAAACTTTCGACCCTGATGGTATCCGAGCACTAGTATAACACTGGGATAAGTACATTAGTATAGCAGGGGATTATATACAGAAATAAAGATAGATTTTAACTGTGTTCTCTTATTCTGCACAATCAATCAATCAATCAATCAATCAATCAATCAATCAATCTCCATTTAACTTGAACGTCCCTCATATGATTCATTTACTATTTATTTTTTCCTTTCAGTAATTTCAGTACTTATGTATTCTGTATTTATTTGTGTTTTTATAGGTATGTTTATATACTGTATGTATGGGTGATGACTGGGTCAATAATCACTCATTTAATGATGGCGTTTTAAAGTCACATGACTTCAAGGAGGTAAATAGAGTCTCGTCTGGAGCAGTCAGTGGGAAGTGAATTACAGGACATTTTGTGCCAATTCCGATAGACTACTGACTACTGAAAAAACAAAGGAGACTTCAGTAGACAACAAAAAAAAAAGTTGAGTGGTGTTAAGTTATACTCTATATTCGATTATATTTGGAGCCACCTTGGGTCTGAAATTTATATAGTAAATAAAAACAGTACTGTGCAAATGTCTTGAGCCACCCCACATTTTTTCATATTAAATTAAATGATATGGATACATTTAAATGGTTGAATGCCTGAAAATGTATGTTTTACTGTGTCAGGTCGCAAAGTCCCTAAAAATGGTTGCTTTGTAACATCCTCGGCAGCAACCTCATTTCTCCTCTCATCTGTTCCAACCAATTCAATTCAAGTCAATTACATTACATTTTATTTGTATAGCGCAATTTTATTTGTATAACCACTCAGCATTCAGCATCACCAATATACGAATCACCGGCCTGATCATTTGTCATCATTTGCACTTGTTTCTCACGGTTCGTGCTTGAAGTTAAATGCTTTTTTTTTTTTTTTTAATGTTTGAATGATTCAGAGGTCACTGTGTGGCTTAAACATTCCTCTGAAACTGGTCAGGTACAGGAACTGGACTGAAAATGAAAGCCAAGAACCTGCCAAAAGTGAGAGCCAAAAAGTCTTTCAGGAAGTCTGGAGAATTATTTCTCAAGACAACATTAAATATACAAGAAAGTCTGGCTCTTTGGAAGCAAAATCTGAAGAAGTGAGGGGTGGCTCAAGACTTGTACAGTACTGTATATCAAATTGTATATAAGAAACAAAGTCCATCAATGCAGACATTCAGGCCTTTAAGTTAAGATAAAACTTTTACATTGCCAAGTACCTTAAAAGTAAATGTTCATGTAATGAAGACAAAACTTTATTTATATGTTGTGTGTTTTGCACATATACACTAATTGCAACTAACTAATTACAGGTCAGAACTGAAGAAAGGCCAGATCATGCATGCCATTAAATTGATCCAGGGAATCTTTTGAGCCAACCGTTTAGATTTGCTACGTACTGTATCTGTACCTCTTTTGGATAGATTTGAGAAAATCAAATCTAGAGTTTAGCAAAATCATGAATGATTTGCCTATTGCTTGCTCAGTAAAGTAAGCAAATGGTTAGGATGCATCTCTTTCTCTCTCTCTCTCTCTCTCTCTCTCTCTCTCTCTCTCTCTCTCTCTCTCACTCTTACTGTAAACAGCTGTTCGTGGTCAGTATATTTTCCAAACTGAAGTCATCACTTAGTTTGCGTAAGAAGTTATAAATAAGAGAATAAAGAAGTTCGTGGTCAGCAGCTGGTGAATCATAAAACCAGGGCTGTAACGGTACATCGCTAAAAACAGTATACATAATAATTAAATGTGAACCTGCTGTCCAGAGACATTTACTGACATTCTAAGATTAATGCGAAAAGATTATCTGTGATGAAATTATTGTTGCATACTTTTTCATACCAGCATCGACACACATTTCTCAGCAACCAAAATTAAAAAACGTCTTGTTTGCATAAAGCACAAAACTCCGAACACATGTAATGTCTTAAATCTGAAGATAAATGACTAAATGAGGGTCTATAAAATATGCGTATGGTTCTGGCCAGTGTGGTCAAACCTTTGCTACACTGACTGCTTCCAGAGACGTGTATAAAATTGTGAAAACCTGTAATTAGTGTGAGAGTTATTCTAAAAAGTCTGAAGTTCAGATTCATTCAGAAATACAAACAATATTTTCAATCAATAAATTATTCAGCTATGCTGGATAACACTGTTAGACAACCAGACGTATGCAAATATGTGTCCCTAAATGAAACCAGCAGAAATAAGGAAATGCTGGGAAATGTGTGTAAATGTCTCTTTATTAAAAACAGAGTAAAAGAAGGTAGTTTTTTTTTTTTTTTTTTTCCAAGTCTGACTTAAATCAAAATTTATCTGCATATAAGTACATTATAATAGGTCTTGGTCATTGTAATTCTCACTTTTTCCATACAGACACTACAAATTTAACCAGACCTAGTCATATGGCTAACCAGAACTAGCTGCATGACTATATCCAGGGGAAAAAAACGTACTAATACACCATAACTTTAAAAGATAACAACTCGATTTAGCTCAATGGGACTGCAGAAGCTTTATATGAATCTCAGCTGAACTTTGGAATGCATTTTTGTAAAATTATTGTCCAGTTATTTACATTGTACTTACGATAAAAGTGCAGAACAGAAGAAAAATTAAAATGACCAATGTCCTTAGTATGCACCTCAATTTTGGTTTAAAACTGACTTGAAAAAAATTAACTATCCCTTTAAGTCAGATACAATTGATGATGCGGGTCTGAACGGTGTTCACATTGCAACAGCGCTACAAAAGATAAAACTTACTCAGTTGCTCACTTATGGCTTTTATTGTCATTTCAACCATATACTGTACAGTTCAGTAAAGAGTGAAATGAAATGGCATTCCTCCAGGACCAAGGTGCTACATGCATGTAACATAAATAATCAGAAATTATTTAATTAACTAGGACACCTGACTATCTAAGACAAACTAAATTTACACTATGAGTTACGAAAAACTATTCTAAAGTACTATACAAAAGACATTACTTTACAAAAGATAACACAAGACAACAGTGCACAATACATGTGCAAATGTGCAAACAGCAGTCACATGACAACATGACATAATGCAATAAACTGTGATATATTGAGATAGTGGATTGAGGTAGCACAGGTTAAATTATAACCTGATCGGCATGTCTTCGCACTGTGGAAGGAAACCGGAGTACCTGGAAAAAAAAAACACCAAGCACAGGGAGAACCACAGGGAGAACAGGCAAACTCCATGCAAACAAGTGGTGGGGATCGAAACCAGGCGGGAATCGAACCCAGACTCTAGAGTCCCAAAATACATTAACAAACGCAAATTAAAGGAAAGAAAAAGGCAGCAGTTAATTAAACAATGAAACAACAAATTAAAAAAAAAAAAAGAACAGAAAATTTCAGAAACAATAACATGAGCATGAAATGGAAACAGGAATTCCGTATTAAAGCGTCCATACCCATTGATGATTGGACACGTTGTATCAAAAGACAAGATAATCAGAAGGAAAGGAAATTGCTATTATTTAATCTTGCTATCTAACTAGCCAAGCAAAAAATGGTTTAATGTAACCTTACTTTTGATGATATAGTATGAAGGAATTGTTTCTTATGGACATTAAAAAAGAATCAGTGGATTCATTTAAGATCCTCTCACTGTAAACATCATCCAGCTTCCTCTCAGGCTTAGTACACACAATGTTGCCAGTCATGTGATGTTGAATAAAGGCTTTTCTGTTTTCAATTAATGTTGGTTTTTTTTTTTTTTTTTTTTTTTTAACATTGCATTTTTAGCTTGTTAATGTGTTTTGCACTTTGTACCAAAGGGGCATTTGTTAATGTAATGAGATGATGGAGAACATCACGGCACATTTACTAAAATTACATTACCACATTACAGTTTATCAGAACAGAGATCCATGTCATGGTGCAGTTTCTGTTCAGAGGAGACATGGACAGATGGAGGGAACTAGGGAAGGAATGAGGCAGGGAATGAGAGAGGGAGGGGTGCTGACTTGGCATCTCATGAAAGGTGGAACAAAAAAAGCCATAATTAGATGTTTGGTTAAATGCAAGCCACACGTCCTGCATCCCCATGGTTTCTATGTCAGCTATAAAAATGACATTAATAAATAAGAATGAAGGGAAAAGAGACCTTTTAGGTTTCCTTTAAATTGCTGAGGTTATGATTAGTGTTAGGGTCAGAGTTAGATGTAGCATAGCATTAAATAGCTACATTAATTCTTATGAAAGGTTCTGACAAGCCTAATAAGACCAGTGTGTGTGCGTGTGTGTGTTTGTGTGTTCTGTACTGTAAGTGTTCCACACACTGGCATGATTCCAACGCTGCACCTTCTTTAACGTTCATGACCCCTCAAAGTAATACACACATGCACAATGAACATTTTCCATTTTTCAAAAAAAAAAAACTTTTTTTTTTTTGATTGTGTAAAGCTGCTTTGCGACAATGATAATTGTTAAAATCACTATAAAGATAAAGTTGAATTGAATTAAACTGAATTACAGTTTTTATTTACCCTGCAAAGCAGTAATACAGGATATAAAGAGTGGTTCAGAGTGCAACAAAGGTACAAACTCAAATCACTTCTCCATCATAGTGATTGCTGTGGATTGGATAGCTTCCTCAGAATCGACAGTGAGTTTTGAGTTTTGACATAGCCAAGCCTTGTGGCAGAATGTTTAATGTAGACGTTTTTCTACAACTTGTGAAAAAAAAAAAAAGTTTTAAGAAGTTATGCAATGTTGCAACATATATATCCGTCCAGAGTCGCGTTAATTCCTCTCCAAGATTTTGTGTTGATGATGGGAGAGTTGGACCGCTGCATAATGCCTTCTCCAGCATCTCCCAAACATCTTCAATGTAGTTAGGGTCTGGACTCTGTGGTGGCCAATCCATGTGGGAAAATTATGTCTCATGCTCCCTGAACCACTCTTTCACAATTTGAGCACAATGGATACTGGTAATATGCACATGCCATCAGGGAAGAAAAAAATCAATTGATGGTCAAAAACTTGCCATTTAGTATGTTCAGGTAATAAGCTGACCACATTTTTTTTGGGCACATAACATTGCTGAGCCTAGACCTCACCAAGTGAAGCAACCCCAGATAGTAACACTTCCCCCATAGGCTTCTACTATAGGCGTTAGACATGATGCATCACTTCATCCGCCTCTCTTCTTACCCTGATGCACCCATCACTCTGGAACAGGGTAAATCTGGATTCATCAGACTACATGAGCTTTTTTCCAGTGCTCCACAGTCCATTATTTATGCTATCTAGCAAATCTTTTCTTAAGCTGCACAGCTGCTTAGTCACAATTCTTAGAGTTTTCTTCACATTGTGTGTGTGTGAAAATGCTCTTACGTTCACTATTAAGCATATCCGTGAGTTCTACAGCTTTTTCTTTTTTACGATTTGATTCTTTTCTTTTCTTGATGCAGGCCAGCAATTTAATCCTTAACTTGTTGCCAGCTGAACCATATTAATCACTACAGTAATTATCCAGTGGAAGGCTCTTATCTATTTGCTTAGTTAAATCCAGGTGGTGACCTTTTATTGGTCAACTTTCAACACTTTTCTCTCCTCTATAGTCCAGCACATCTTAAACTTAGGTTGAAGAATTGCTGCCACAATCAGCTCAGGGTCCTTTATTATTACTCCAAAATGCTTCTGGAGTTGTAGGGTTTCTAGGAGTGGTTCACAAAATTTGCAAGTTGATTCTAGCCTCTTCAGAGTTCAAATTGTTTTGTTAAGGGAAGGGACATAAAATATGAAACATGTCAAATATGATATGTTTCTTTTTCTAGAGAAAATGCATTCTCTGTACAGAATGTAATTATTGATTATGAAACTATGTAAAAAACACAATATATTTTGTTGATGGAAACCACAACTGCCTTAGCATTTTGTCTACAGACAGCACTAGAGGCTGCTGTATTAATGGTTGAGCAAGTAAATTAACATATTGTACTGTATGTGAACTAACACATATGGCTGATTAGCCATAACATTATGAACACTGACAGGTGAAGTAAACAACACTGATCACAAACTATACACCAGTAAAGTAGTGACAGGATCATGGGCGCCCAAGGCTCACCCATACTTGTATGGACCAAAGGCCAGCCCATCTGTTCTGATCCCACAGAGAAGCCAATAAAGCACAAATCAGCTAAAATCAAACCTGGCCATGAGGGAATGGCACTAGAACACCAAGTGCATCATATCCAGCCATACATGGGGCCCAGCAGGCAAACAGCTGACCCAGCCTCCAAACTTCCCAGATCTCAAGCCGATTGCGCGCCCATGGGATGCACAAGACAAACAAGTCCAATCCGCAGAGTCCTTACACCACAAACCACAGCACTCAAAGGATCTGCTGCCACTGGTGCCAGACACTACAGTACACCCCCAGAGGCCATATGAAGCCAAATCCTAAGGGGCCAGAACTGCCATGGGGAACTCAAAACTTATGTGGTTTTAAAGTTAATGGTTTTAATGTTAAAATGAATTTGACAACTTACATGTTGAGCTTTAGTGCGGTGCATCCATTCTGGTTTGTCTTCTCTCCTTTTTCCTTCTCCATCCTCAACACAGAGAGATAGTGGGATCTCCAATGGGTGTCGCTGGGATGATGGAACTAGAGTTTGCATTTATGCTCCACAATGTCAACGCCAGAGAGGATGTGCAAATTTTGTTCTACAAAGCATGATATTTAGTCAAAGCAGACCTAGAAAGCGTCTTTTATGCTTCATGGGTAATTTTTGCAGAACTGGCATCAGTGGTTGACAAAAAGATACATGTAATAGCACACATGGTTATGATGCCCTGGACGTTGATACTCCAAGCAGGTATCAAATGTCAGTTGTTGCTACGGTTATGTTTTCCCTGATTTGATACACTAAATGTATCTATACACTAAAAAAAACTGTGCTGATGCTGGCTCCCTCCATGCTCTCTCATTAGCTTATAATGCTACTGTGTTATCGATAAGTAGCTATGGTATGTAACCACAGACAGGTTATGGGGATTTAGTTAACTCCAGCATAGTGCCATGTATTTGTACTGTTTTTGGCTGAGAAAGCAGGTAACAACTGACATGGTTGTAGTTTTTAGGTGATTGGAAAGAAAACAGCATCTGAGTTGATGCCAAGGATGCATTGCTGCACCTGACTCATTTTGTGCACCCTGACATTTCTTTGGCCATCTTTGTGAAAAGAGGTCATGCAGAGATTAGGTTGCCTTTATACAGGGTACTAAAGCAATCGACATTATAGAAGCTGTGTGCATGTGCTGGATGAACATAATTTAATAAATTAAATAGAATAGTAGAGTAGTGAGAATGTGCATGCATTTTTAATCATAAATCTCCCTAAGTAAGTGTGAAAAATATTCTCAATTGAAACTACTCCTATAAGTACAGTACTTTAAAAAACCTTAAGTACAGGAACTGGAGTTAACGTAACTGATTACTACCATCTATTTGAACTGCTGCAACACATGCCAGTGTAACATAGTTTTGTTTATATAGATAGCTATACCAAACAGCCTTAACATTAAAACCCCCTAACTAATTCTGTGTATGCATGGATTCCCACTAAACCTCTGAATGTGTGCTGTGGTGTCTATGCCTTTAGTCCTGTACATTGTAAGGAGTGTGGCAGGGCATTTTATCCTACTGAAAGAAACCAATGCCAATAGGGAATACACTTGCCATGAAGAGGTGCACTTGGTCTACAAAGTTTAGGTGGGTGGTATGTGTCAAAGCATCCACGTTAATCTCTGACCCCAACAGAACTTTTTCCAGAGCATCACCCTGATTCTGCTGGCTTGCCTTCTTCCCATAGTGAATCCTCCTGCCATCTCTTCCCACACACCTGGCCCTCCACATGATGAAAAGGAAAGCATAATTCATCCTGTCCTTCCTTGGACCAATTTTGATAGGTACTAATAATTGAATACTGGGAACACTGTGCACAATGCTGTTTTAGCCATAACAGTTTGAACCTATTCACAGGTGATCCAAGCCTTACTGTACTGTACATTTGCCCATTTTCCTGCTTCCAACAGACAAAATTGAGAACTGATCATTCACTTGCTACCTAATATACTCCACCGCTTGTCCAGAGCCATTGTAAGGACATAATAAATGCTATTAATTTCACTGTCACTTGCTTTAATGTTATGGCTTACTGGTGTACATACAGTATATGTAGATAAAAACCGTCTGTTCATTGAACCCAAGGGAAATTGCAAGATTCGACTTAAGTTGCTGTAATTGAGACACCCATTTCTTCTTGACTACGATTTCGTTCCCTAGTCCATGGATGGATGTGGCATTATTAGTTTTTTAGTTTAATCTCCCAATAACAGAGCACATGTTGTACAATTGCTCCACTCAGAAGCCTCAGAATGCATCTCATCAGATGTGGCATTTCTCTCTCGTGTTTCTCTGAGATACTGAAATGTCGTTGTCTTAATAAAACAGGCCTCAAAACACGCACTGTTGTTCATTATTTTGTTCTGTTTGCTCCTTATTTAAAGGACACTCTTCCTACCGATTTGAAACACCAACCTAAAGCTTGTTTAAGGTGACTGTAGGAGAGAGAAAGAGAAGGGGGACAGAGTGTTTGCGTGTCTGACTTCTGAACCTCTGGAAACATCTGTGTCCCTCCTGCACACTGTAATAGCTCTTCTGTTTCTCATTTAATGTGTGTGTGTGTGTGTGTGTGTGTATGTGTGTGTGTTTGTGTGTTTTACATCTGTCTTTCACACATATATTTGTCTTTGAACCTAATTAATGTGTGTATGTGTGCCTTTGTGTATGTGTCTGTGCGGAGTGTGTGTGTGTGTGTGAGAGAGACAAAGTGATGTAATCCTAAATTTCCACACTGTAAAAAAATCCAACTAGCAAAATGTTGGCATAATGAGTATTTATTAGTAATCTGGACAATAAGACGGGAAAAAACTGACTGAACTAGTGAAAACAAGTTCATTAAAAACTCGCTGGGTCAACTAAGGTTTAATTACTGAACAAACGTTCTAATGCAAGTTAACACGCACAGAAGTTGGTTCGGAAGTTGGCGCATGCGCGCTGATATGTTTCTGAAGTTGGCGCATGCGTGTTGGGTGCAGCGGGTATTTTGAACATCATCTGGATTAGTATCCCGTTTCTCCACCCTCACAACGGCCAACTTCTTTTAAACTTTGGTAAGTGCATATATTTATATCGAAGTCCTTTGTAGAAATTGTCTTAACATAAATGAGCGTTATTATATGGCGTTCTTTACGAAGTACATATAGCTTGGTGCAATTGTTTATTTAACGTGAGACAGTGAGAAAGATGCAAGTCATCCTGTAACCTGAGTTCCTACAAACAATATAGTTTGTATTATTTTGAGTTTACTACATTTATGTTATTTATTACAGGTGTTGCATATTATGAAGTATATTTAATTGTATTAGAAATATTAAATTTAGAATTGAATATTATTTAATTATTATTTACATCACATGATTATTTTCTCTATATCCCTGCATGTGTGATATTTGATTTATTGGTTATTTTGCTTATGTTAAGAGGAACTAACAAGTTACCTGCCTGGGGTTTCCCATGGGACAGGTGAGAGTGTGACACGGTGTGAGAGAAGCACATGAGGAGAGCAGTTTGTCTTGCCGTTTGGCTTAATAAAATAACTTGTTGCAAACTTAACTGAAGCCGTTTATTACCCACAGCCAAAGAGACTGGAGAAGAGTAAGACATGTCTAGAAAGTCTGGTTAAATTCATAATAGCTCTTCTACACTTGGTATTTAAAATATGCAGTATTTGCACCACAGTATTTGTAATCTTTGCATTTAACGTTTCAGAACACATTCTCTCAATATCCTCCTGGATAAACACATTTCCAGACTTCATCACAAGACCTCAAACTTTGCCATTTCATGTAAGTAAACATTTACAATGCAGTATTTTTAATGATTTTAAGAACAAAAAATAATTCTTGTTATACTTTACTAGTTTACTTTTTTATGTAAGACTATTCATACCCCATTTCATTAAATATAACAAAAAAAGTAAAAAGACTATTGAATATTTTGGTCAATATAATTGGTCAGATTAGCTCTGCACTAACGTTCAAAAGTTTTAGATCTGCATTATTTTTTGTTTTTAAAAGAGTTTTATGTTAATCAATGCTACATTTATTTGATCAATATAAAATACATTTATTTGATATATTAACTGGAATAAGGTGAAAATGTTAGACTTTAAAGACAAGTCTTTAGTGTCACATGGTCTTCAGAAATCCCTCTAATATGAGGATCTGATCATGGGAAATGTTCTTGATATTTTTTTGCCAATTTTAATAATAAGAAGAATGTTAGCCTATAAAATTGTCTAATACTGTCATTTAGTCCTGGGGGGGGATGGGGGGGTATTGTTTCCACAAAACTCAATAAATGTTTCTTGATCATTATGAATGAATTAAAGAAATAGTGATTTCTGCGGATCATGTGACACTGAAGACTGGAGTAATGATGCAGAAAATACAGCTTTACATCACAGCAATAAATAAAACAATTTAAATACATTCCAATGGAAAAAAGCTGCTATATTTCACAAGATTCCTGTTTTACTGTATTTCTGATCAAATAAATGTAACCTTCATGAAAAGTTGTGCGAGTTCAGTTAGATCTGCTCTGAAGCACAATTCTTCTCTTGGAAAACGTATAAGAAATAGAGAGATCATATTTTGCCCCTTACAGAAATGTAGATTCAAGCTTTAGCAGCCATCAAAGATTTCAGATTAATGCATAAGGAATCAGAGAAAATCTTGAAAGAAACAGAACCTGAGCTGAACAGTGAACCTGATGCTGGGACTTCACCTTGTTCACATGTACAGTACAGTCGTGGCCAAAAGTTTTGAGAATTACACAAATATTGGAATTTGGAAAAGTTGCTGCTTTTGTTTTTATAATAGCAATTTGCATATACTCCAGAATGTTATGAAGAGTGATTAATTGCATAGTCCTTCTTTGCCATGAAAATTAACTTAATTTCCACTGCATTTCATTGCTGTCATTAAAGGACCTGCTGAGATCATTTCAGTAATCATCTTGTTAACTCAGGTGAGAATGTTGACAAGCACAAGGCTGGAGATCATTATGTCAGACTGATAGGGTTAGAATGGCAGACTTGATATGTTAAAAGGAGGGTGATGCTTGAAATCATTGTTCTTTCATTGTTAACCATGGTGACCTGCAAAGAAACGCGTGCAGCCATCATTGCGTTGCATAAAAATGGCTTCACAGGCAAGGATATTGTGGCTACTAAGATTGCACCTAAATCAACAATTTATAGGATCATCAAGAACTTCAAGGAAAGAGAATCTTAAAGAGGATTCAGCTGCGGGATCGGAGTGCCACCAGTGCAGAGCTTGCTCAGGAATGGCAGCAGGCAGGTGTGAGCGCATCTGCACGCACAGTGAGGCCAAGACTTTTGGAAGATGTCCTGGTGTCAAGAAGGGCAGCAAAGAAGCCACTTCTCTCCAAAAAAAAACATCAGGGACAGATTGATCATCTGCAAAAAGTATGGCGAATGGACTGCTGAGGACTGGGGCAAAGTCATATTCTCGGATGAAGCCTCTTTCCGATTGTTTGGGGCATCTGGAAAAAGGCTTGTCCGGAGAAGAAAAGGTGAGTGCTACCATCAGTCCTGTGTCATGCCAACAGTAAAGCATCCTGAGACCATTCATGTGTGGGTTTGCTTCTCATCCAAGGGAGTGGGCTCACTCACAATTTTGCCCAAAAACACAGCCATGAATAAAGAATGGTACCAACAGCAACTTCTTCCAACAATCCAACAACAGTTTGGTGAAGAACAATGCATTTTCCAGCACGATGGAGCACCGTGCCATAAGGCAAAAGTGATAACTAAGTGGCTCGGGGACCAAAACGTTGAAATTTTTTGGTCCATGGCCTGGAAACTCCCCAGATCTTAATCCCATTGAGAACTTGTGGTCAATCCTCAAGAGGCGGGTGGACAAACAAAAACCCACTAATTCTGACAAACTCCAAGAAGTAATTATGAAAGAATGGGTTGCTATCAGTCAGGATTTGGCCCAGAAGTTGATTGAGAGCAGCCCAGTCGAATTGCAGAGGTCCTGAAAAAGAAGCGCCAACACTGCAAATACTGACTCTTTGCATAAATGTCATGTAATTGTCGATAAAAGCCTTTGAAACGTATGAAGTGCTTGTAATTATATTTCAGTACATCACAGAAACAACTGAAACAAAGATCTAAAAGCAGTTTAGCAGGAAACTTTGTGACAACTAATATTTGTGTCATTCTCAAAACCTTTGGCCACGAGTGTAGAATTGAGAGATCAGGACACAGAAAAATTTGATGCTGAGACACTTGAGCACAAACCTGAACATCTTTTTTTCCATGCAAACAGTATTGCTTATATTTCTAAATCTTTCTCTCATAATTAGAGTCTCCCTAATGTTAAATGTTATGAATACATGAAAGTTTATCAAAAGTTACAATGCATAACATTAGCGCCCTTTTTTCAGACTTCAAATATTGTGGCTCACTGAATGAAAACTTTCCTAGAAGATCTCGATGTGTTTATCCGTGATGGATCATCTGCACTATTCAAAACATGTCTGGTGAGTATGTTGCATTGATTCTCTGCAGGCACTTTGACAAAAATACGGCTGTTAATATTTGTGTTGACATTATTAAGATATTTAAATTCTTATTCATTTGAACTCTGGTTCTTATTTTACGTTATCTGATCATCTCAACTGATTTTAAGGATTTATGAGGTGTTTCTTTCTGTACATTTTGTCTACATTAATCTAGTAGGATCCAAAACTTTCATGGAACAAAAAGAAATATAACAACATAAAATAGATGGATGTCAAAAGTGATTTTTTTTTTGTTGTACTCTTTATTACATTAGGACAGTACTCCTGATGGCGGACAGACCAGAGGGATGAAAGTGGGAGTTCCTATTGTGATTGAAGATGATGACTCCCCTACGACTTTGACCAGTGTCATAAACTTTACTGTTGTGTTGGAGGAAGGGATTGTCTTGCAAGATACTCCAGAACAGTTTGGCCTTTGACCTGTTTGCCTTGAATTTCAGTACCAAAAAATCGGAAGTACACTTAGGACTGGGCGATAAAACGGTATCGGTATTTATTGACGGTAGACCATTGTCGATAACGATAAAAAAAAACATTCGGTATGAAGCGCTATAGTTTTATTAAAATGCGGCTGACTGAGCGTGCGCCTTGCCTTAATCTCAACAGCCTATCAGATCTCCCGATGAATGAGCGTGGCACGAGTGACCAGGAAACAGCCAATAAGCTTACGCAGCCACTCCGCGTTGCGTCATCACCAACTCATGTCAGTATAAAACACGCGAAAATGAGTGCCGTGCCACGCAGTACGGATGAGATTGTGAATTAAAAATGATGCATCAGCTCACCAGTTTTTTTGGTTTCTTTTCTTTTGATCAACACCAGAACAATGTTGTGGGAAACACAAGCAACTTGCTTGTGCGATGGAGAGGTACTCGGCAATCCTTATAAAAAAATCCTCCAAGCGATACAATGATATAACCCACGCGATCGCGTACTACATTGCCAAAGAATTACTACAAAGTGTAGGAAAACAGTGGAGAGCGAGCTGCCGTCTGGACAAGCCGCACGTGTCCACATCAGCTTAAGCGTACATTTTAATGACAACTGGAATCTAAAGAGTAAATGCTTGGACACCGCATATTTTCCCGGAAACACCACTGGTGAATTTATTGCGCAAACCCTAGCTGATGCGCTGCTCCACATGTGCATCACGACTGACAGCGGGGCGAATATGGTGAGCCGCTTCACTCAACAACTGCACTCGTCGCGGTGTTTTGGCCACCGATTACACTCAGCTATCTGTGAGTAAAGTTAATTAATAGTTGCATAATCATCCACATATAGTTTCTTTGGATGTAGTGCTACATGAACGCAACTTCCCAATAGTGAGCAAACTTGCAAAAATACTTGTGCATCCCAGCCACCAGCAACCCTCAGAAAGAACCTTTAGCATAGGGGGTAATGTAGTCACATTCACAGCATTAAATCCAGAGATGGAGGGAACCAACTTGACTTTCTTGCTCACAATTTGTAATGTTGCAGTGTACAGGTATATGTGAATAATGATGGTTGGTTCCTCTACTCGAAAGCTCATATTTGATTATTATAATTTGTTTTGTTTACAGAGTTTGAGGTTTACTGTGTATTGTTATTATTGACATCTTACAGATGTTGATCTACCTCAAAGTTTGCTTTAGTGTTCTTTACAATTGCACACACTTTGTAACATTTTATTTATTACGTTTAAGAGTCTCTTCAACACTTAGATTTAGTTTATTATAGGACATAAGAGACAAGATATTTTAGTTCACATTTTTTTGTTTTTGACTATTAAAATAATTTGCCTTAGTAATGTTGGTAAATTAAAATAAAGTGGTTACATTGTAACTTTTTAAAAAATAAATTAAATAATCATTCATAAATACCTTTTATACCTTTATACCTTCATTAATAAATATTCAATAATAACCGATACCGAATGATATGAAACATTATATTGTGATCATTTTTTTTTTCTGTATCGCCCAGCCCTAAGTACACTTTTGAGGTGATTGAGAAGGTGTTCATGGAATTGGGCACTCACTGTTCTGCAAGGGTACAATCCCTTAAGACTTAACTTCTCCTATGACTTTGCTTTTGTGAGCTGTTTTCAGACTTCAAATTATTATTATTTTGTACTCTTTTCCTTGTTTTGTGAAGTTTAGACTGTAAAAGGCATTTTGCCATGTTTCTTTTTGTGTACTTTTATTTGAAAGTCATAGAATGTGGTTGTAGTGTGTTCCTTTTGGTTTAAAATAAAATTCGGAAGAAACTTTCAAGCATTCAGTTACAGCTTTTTTCATTATATTGTATTACAAAAAAACCTGCTTCAGTAAATTTAAACACATATTTTGAACCCAAAACATCTGACAAGTTCACATTTATTAAATTAATAAGTCTTTGAAACTATCAAATCACTTTTAACTTAACATAAGAATACAAGTTGGGAGACCTTACTCAGTAAATTTAGTTAAGTCAACAAGTTGACTTAACTCAAAATGTCAAGGGAACTTGCTGCACAGCTTTTTTAAGTTAAGTCAACAAGTTGGGTTAAAAGTGGAGTTAACTCAAAAAAGCTGTGCAGCAAGTTGCCTTGAAATTTTGAGTTAAGTCAAGATTTTATTTTTTACAGTGCACTTCTTTCCAAGTACTTTCCAAAACAGTCTCACGCTCACTCTCTCTCCTTCTTTCTCATACACACAAACACACACACTGTAAAAAAAAAAATCTTGACTTAACTCAAAATTTCAGGGCAACTTGCTGCATAGCTTTTTTGAGTTAACTCCACTTTTAACCCAACTTGTTCACTTAACTCAAAAAAGCTGTGCAGCAAGTTGCCTTGAAATTTTCAGTTAAGTCAACTTGTTGTTGACTTAACTAAATTTACTAAGTAAGGTCTCCCAACTTATGTTCTTTTTTTTTAAGTTAAAAGTGATTTGATAGTTTCAAAGACTTATTAATTTAATAAATGTGAACTTGTCACATGTATTGGGTTCAAAATATGTGTTTAAATTTACTGAAGCAGGTTTTTTTGTAATACAATATAATGAAAAAAGCTGTAACTGAATGCTTGAAAGTTTCTTCCGAATTTTATTTTAAACCAAAAGGAACACACTACAACCACATTCCATGACTTTCAAATAAAAGTACACAAAAAGAAACATGGCAAAATGCCTTTTACAGTCTAAACTTCACAAAACAAGGAAAAGAGTACAAAATAATAATAATAGTTTGAAGTCTGAAAACAGCTCACAAAAGCAAAGTCATAGCAGAAGTTAAGTCTTAAGGGATTGTACCCTTGCAGAGCAGTGAGTGCCCAATTCCATGAACACCTTCTCAATCACCTCAAAAGTGTACTTCCGATTTTTTGGTACTGAAATCCAAGGCAAACAGGTCAAAGGCCAAACTGTTCTGGAGTATCTTGCAAGACAATCCCTTCCTCCAACACAAGAGTAAAGTTTATGACACTGGTCAAAGTCGTAGGGGAGTCATCATCTTCAATCACAATAGGAACTCCCACTTTCATCCCTCTGGTCTGTCTGCCATCAGGAGTACTGTCCAAATGTAATAAAGAGTACAACAAAAAAAAAAATCACTTTTGACATCCATCTATTTTATGTTATCTTTCTTTTTGTTCCATGAAAGTTTTGGATCCTACTAGATTAATGTAGACAAAATGTACAGAAAGAAACACCTCATAAATCCTTAAAATCAGTTGAGATGATCAGATAAAGTAAAATAAGAACCGGAGTTCAAATGAATAAGAATTTAAATATCTTAATAATGTCAACACAAATATTAACAGCCGTATTTTTGTCAAAGTGCCTGCAGAGAATCAATGCAACATACTCAACAGACATGTTCTGAATAGTGCAGATGATCCATCACGGATAAACACATCGAGATCTTCCAGGACAGTTTTCATTCAGTGAGCCACAATATTTGAAGTCTGAAAAAAAGGGCGCTAATGTTATGCATTGTAACTTTTGATAAACTTTCATGTATTCATAACGTTTAACATTAGGGAGACTCTAATTATGAGAGAAAGATTTAGAAATATAAGCAATACTGTTTGCATGGAAAAAAAGATGTTCAGGTTTGTGCTCAAGTGTCTCAGCATCAAATTTTTCTGTGTCCTGTTCTCTCAATTCTACAGTCGTGGCCAAAGGTTTTGAGAATGACACAAATATTAGTTGTCACAAAGTTTCCTGCTAAACTGCTTTTAGATCTTTGTTTCAGTTGTTTCTGTGATGTACTGAAATATAATTACAAGCACTTCATACGTTTCAAAGGCTTTTATCGACAATTACATGACATTTATGCAAAGAGTCAGTATTTGCAGTGTTGGCGCTTCTTTTTCAGGACCTCTGCAATTCGACTGGGCTGCTCTCAATCAACTTCTGGTCCAAATCCTGACTGATAGCAACCCATTCTTTCATATTCACTTCTTGGAGTTTGTCAGAATTAGTTGGTTTTTGTTTGTCCACCCGCCTCTTGAGGATTGACCACAAGTTCTCAATGGGATTAAGATCTGGGGAGTTTCCAGGCCATGGAGCCAAAATTTCAACGTTTTGGTTGAGCCACTTAGTTATCACTTTTGCCTTATGGCACGGTGCTCCATCGTGCTGGAAAATGCATTGTTCTTCACCAAACTGTTGGATTGTTGGAAGAAGTTGCTGTAGGAGGGTGTTTTGGTACCATTCTTTATTCATGGCTGTGTTTTTGGGCAAAATTGTGAGTGAGCCCACTCCCTTGTATGAGAAGCAACCCCACACGTGAATGGTCTCAGGATGCTTTACTGTTGGCATGACACAGGACTGATGGTAGCGCTCACCTTTTCTTCTCCAGACAAGCCTTTTTCCAGATGCCCCAAACAATCGGAAAGAGGCTTCATCCGAGAATATGACTTTGCCCCAGTCCTCAGCAGTCCATTCGCCATACTTTTTGCAGATGATCAATCTGTCCCTGATGTTTTTTTTTGGAGAGAAGTGGCTTCTTTGCTGCCCTTCTTGACACCAGGCCATCTTCCAAAAGTCTTGGCCTCACTGTGCGTGCAGATGCGCTCACACCTGCCTGCTGCCGTTCCTAAGCAAGCTCTGCACTGGTGGCACTCCGATCCCGCAGCTGAATCCTCTTTAGGAGACGATCCTGGCGCTTGCTGGACTTTCTTGGATGCCCTGAAGCCTTCTTAACAAGAATTGAACCTCTTTCCTTGAAGTTCTTAATGATCCTATTAATTGTTAATTTAGGTGCAATCTTAGTAGCCACAATATCCTTGCCTGTGAAGCCATTTTTATGCAACGCAATGATGGCTGCATGCGTTTCTTTGCAGGTCACCATGGTTAACAATGAAAGAACAATGATTTCAAGCATCACCCTCCTTTTAACATATCAAGTCTGCCATTCTAACCCTATCAGTCTGACATAATGATCTCACAACATTCTCACCTGAGTTAACAAGATGATTACTGAAATGATCTCAGCAAGTCCTTTAATGACAGCAATGAAATGCAGTGGAAATTAAGTTAATTTTCATGGCAAAGAAGGACTATGCAATTCATCTGATCACTCTTCATAACATTCTGGAGTATATGCAAATTGCTATTATAAAAACTTAAGCAGCAACTTTTCCAAATTCCAATATTTGTGTAATTCTCAAAACTTTTGGCCACGACTGTACTGTACATGTGAACAAGGTGAAGTCCCAGCTTCAGGTTCACTGTTCAGCTCAGGTTCTGTTTCATTCAAGATTTTCTCTGATTCCTTATGCATTAATCTGAAATCTTTGATGGCTGCTAAAGCTTGAATCTACATTTCTGTAAGGGGCAAAATATGATCTCTCTATTTCTTATATGTTTTCCAAGAGAATAACTGTGCTTCAGAGCAGATCTAACTGAACTCGCACAAGTTTTCATGAAGGTTACATTTATTTGATCAGAAATACAGTAAAACAGGAATCATGTGAAATATAGCAGCTTTTTTCCATTGGAATGTATTTAAATTGTTTTTTTTATTGCTGTGATGTAAAGCTGTATTTTCTGCATCATTACTCCAGTCTTCAGTGTCAAATGATCCGCAGAAATCACTATTTCTTTAATTCATTCATAATGATCAAGAAACATTTATTGAGTTTTGTGGAAACAATACCCCCACCCCCCCCCCCAGGACTAAATGACAGTATTAGACAATTTTATAGGCTAACATTCTTATTATTATTAAAATTGGCAAAAAAGCTATAACTCTCTATACAAAAATATCAAGAACATTTCCCATGATCAGATCCTCATATTAGAGGGATTTCTGAAGACCATGTGACACTAAAGACTTGAGTAATGATGCAGAACATTCAGCTTAATGTCACAGCAATAAATTACAGTTTTAAGTATAGTACATTCCAGTAGACAACAGAAATAGTGAAGTCTAACATTTTCACCGTATTCCAGTTTTACTATATCAAATAAATGTATTTTATATTGATCAAATAAATGTAGTATTGATTAACATAAAACTCTTTTAAAAACAAAAAATAATACAGATCTAAAACTTTTGAACGTTAGTGCAGAGCTAATCTGACCAAAATATTCAATAGTCTTTGGACTTTTTTTTCCCCCGTTATATTTAATGAAATGGGGTATGAATAGTCTTACATAAAAAAGTAAACTAGTAAAGTATAACAAGAATTATTTTTTGCCCTAACTTCATACTTCGTTCTTAAAATCATTAAAAATACTGCATTGTAAATGTTTACTTACATGAAATGGCAAAGTTTGAGGTCTTGTGATGAAGTCTGGAAATGTGTTTATCCAGGAGGATATTGAGAGAATGTGTTCTGAAATGTTAAATGCAAAGATTACAAATACTGTGGTGCAAATACTGCATATTTTAAATACCAAGTGTAGAAGAGTTATTATGAATTTAACCTGACTTTCTAGACTTGTCTTATTATTCTCCAGTCTCTTTGGCTGTGGGTAATAAACGGCTACAGTGAAGTTTGCAACAAGTTATTTTATTAAGCCAAACGGCAAGACAAACTGCTCTAAGTACTAATAAATACTCATTATGCCAACATTTTGCTAGTTGGATTTTTTACAGTGCACACACACGAGCACGCACACACACACATTCATTCTGCTCAAGGTGGGAGGTCATGCTGCATGGACTCTACTCACACATACACACACATGCACAGAGGTAGCCATTATCAGTAACAGCTGCATAGATATGAACCAAAAAAATTACAGTGATATCACTGAGGTCATGTAAAGTTTATCACTGAAACCCCAGCGTGTACCATCTTGTAGGGGTGTGTACCACATGGGTGTGTGGGTGGTATAGCCCTGTGTCCTGCAGAAAAAGGGTTAGTCATCCTGTATAGCTTCTGTTTTACTAATCAGAGACTCCTATTAAGACATTAATAGTCTTTGTTAGCACCAAAGAATTGATCAGTCTAAAGAAAAGAACCGGCTCAGGAACAGGAAGTGGATTCTATCAGCTTCCTCTTGTGGAAGCATAATTATTGCACTAATCTGTATGTCTTTGTAGCATCAATAAAACAGGGCAAGGTTTACTATTAACTGGTATCATTACTTAAAAATAATGCATGTTGATGTTCTGTGTATTTTACAATGTGCAGAATTTCTAAGCCCCCATAACATAGGGACATCATCTCATACCAGGGGTGGTTTTTATTTCATTTCAATGTTGTACAAACTCATAAGCACTTATCTACACAGTGAGAGAGCAGGGAAAAACTAGGTGTGTGTGTGTGTGTGTGTATATGTGTATATATATATATATATATATATATATATATATATATATATATATATATATATATATATATATAATTGACAGGTTTTAGAATTGCGCTCATTCAAATATATTATCGTGCTTGTAATAGCTTATTCATAGGGGCTTGTCTTGTCGACGTTGTATAGAATCTAAACCTAAAAATAATCATAAAACATTTAAAAATTGCTACAGTACATCACCAACAAAAGCAGATGACTGTTATGATGAATATTTTTGTTCGGAGCCTTCTTTTTAGTATTAACATGAGTGTCAAGGCCTTGTTAAAATCAGTTTAGCAAGTTTCCTGTGACAGGAGTTACTGTAGCTCCTGTATTCCTGTTCCTCTTCCTGTTAGGTGATGGAGTCCATTTACTTCCATACTGCAATTAAGTACATTTCTCACATATTTGTACCTTATTTGGCTTTTGAACCCCTTCCATGCGTTTAGTTTTTTTACTCTACTATATCCTACTGGAAAATCTTTATTTTGTAGAAGACTATATTTCTGCATGGTGTTGCATTACATTTTCTAATCAGATTATTGTTTTTTATGAGGAGTGACAGAGAAAATTTCAAATGTGTAAAGAAATGATAGCAAATATTGTTGGGATATGGACTGTTTGGTCCCGACTAGACATGTCACAATACCAAAACTTCTTCAATGTTTAAGTGCTAAAAGGTTGCTTATTAGATTGTGCACTAATTTTGGTTCCTTATTTAAACGTGTAGTTCTAAAAGTCTGATTCAACAGCTTCCTGCACTTCCATGTGCTTCAACTTCCAGGCAGCAAAATCTAATCTTATATGTCTCCAATAATAATATTACATTATAAATATAAATCAGGATCATAATCAGATTAATTGGCCAACTACACAATTAATTATACTACTAGATATAAATACTTTTGCATATATATTAACAATATATAGGAAATACACAACATACAGTACAGACCAAAAGTGTGGACACACCTTCTCATTCAAAGAGGTTGAATTTGTATTATGGCAAGAAAAAAGCAGCTAAGTGAAGAAAAAAACCAGTGGCCATCATTACTTTAAGAAAAGTCAGTCAGTCTGAAAAATTGGGAAAACTTTGAAAGTGTCCCCAAGTGCAGTCACAAAAACCATCAAGCACTACAAAGAAACTGGCTCACATGTGGACCGCCCCAGGAAAGGAACACCAAGAGTCACCTCTGCTGCGGAGGATAAGTTCATCCGAGTCACCAGCCTCAGAAATCGCAGGTTAACAGCAGCTCAGATCAGAGAGCAGGTCAATGCCACACAGAGTTCTAGCAGCAGACACATCTTTAGAACAACTGTTCAAGTCAAGTCAATTTTATTTATATAGCGCTTTTAACAATTGACATTGTCGCAAAGCAGCTTTACACAATAAAAAGAAGTAAGTTTGTATGCAATGTGTATGAATCAAAATGATAAGATTGTCCCTGATGAGCAAGCCGAGGGCGACGGTGGCAAGGAAAAACTCCCTGAGATGGTAATAGGAAGAAACCTTGAGAGGAACCAGACTCAACAGGGAACCCATCCTCATCTGGGTGATAACGGATAGCAGGGATTGATCAGCATAATAATGTGTACTGGAAGTTCAGTATAACAGGAGATGTGTTAAAATGAAAATTAAAAGGAGTCCAGTTTGTTCCTGAAGGCTCAGGTAGACTGTAGGAGATTCCAATCCTGAGCTATCGAACAACTGAAGTCACGGGTCCCCAGAGCATCAATCGATGATAGGACAGTCTTAATGGAAACCATCCCCAGCCACCACACGAATCCAGGCAGACCACACGGGGCATCCATGCGACGAGATCTCCAACCAGAAGCAGGACTCCAGGACGGGTTAGACGGCTCCATAGGGCAGAGGGGTCTGGATCACTGGCAACTCAGGAGTGACATGTATAGCTCGACAGAGACAGAGAGAGGGAAAGGAGAGAGAGAGAGGAGAGAGCAGAAAAGGAGAGAACAGAAAATAAGGAGAGATGGCAGTTAGGTATGGTCACAGTCAATATGTATAAGGTGAATGTATTCAGTGCAAAGTGCAAGCAGGGACTCCGGCAGGACTAACTATAACAGCATAACTAAAAGGGAGAGCAAGAAGGAAACACAGACATGAGGGCTCCCTGAGATGTAAAGCAACCAATCACCTCACCGTCAACAAACCTGAGTGAACAATGAGAGTGGGGAAGACAGCATCTAAACATACCAGTTCACCAGAATACTCTACGTCCATGAGTCCCCCAGATCTGCTCCTTTACCTAAGGTTAATCTATTTACAAAAATGCTTGGCTAAATAAATGGGTTTTTAGCCTAGACTTAAACACTGAGACTGTGTCTGAGTCCCGAACATTAATAGGAAGACTATTCCATAACTTTGGGGCTTTGTAGGAAAAAGCTCTGCCCCCTGCTGTAGTTTTAATAATACGTGGTACTGACAGGCAGCCTGCATTCTTTGATCGAAGTAGGCGTGGCGGATCGTAAGACACTAACAGTTCACTCAAATACTGTGGCGCGAGACCATTTAGTGCTTTAAATGTCAGAAGTAGTATCTTAAAATCGATGCGAAATTTCACAGGGAGCCAATGCAGTGTAGATAAGATAGGGGACATGTGCTCGTATCTTCTGGTTCTAGTGAGGACTCTCCCTGCTGCATTCTGTACTAACTGAAGCTTGTTTATACACCTAGTTGAACAACCAGACAGTAAGGCGTTACAATAGTCCAACCTAGAGGTGATAAAGGCATGAACTAGTTTTTCTGCATCATTTAGTGACAATATGTTTCTTATCTTGGCAATATTTCTAAGGTGAAAGAAAGCTATCCTGGTAATATTATCTACATGTGCTTCAAACGAAAGGCTGGAATCTATAATCACACCAAGGTCTTTTACTGTTGCATTTGATGGAACAGAAAGGCCATCTAAAGTTACAGTGTGATCAGAAAGCTTACTTCTGGCTACTTGTGGTCCTATGACCAGAACTTCAGTCTTATCAGGATTAAGCAGAAGAAAATTAGTTAACATCCAAAGTTAAGAGGAGACTGTGTGAATCAGGCCTTCATGGTAGAATATCTGCTAGGAAACCACTGCTAAGGACAGGCAACAAGCAGAAGAGACTTGTTTGGGCTAAAGAACACAATAAAGAAAACTCTTTGAAGGAGAAGGTGTGTCCAAACTTTTGGTCTGTACTGTAATTCAGTGTCCAATTTCACAGAACAAATCATAGATGCTAAGTGATGAATGACTTTTAAAAATAAAAATTTTCTTTTAATGCCAATTGTGTCACCTGTCAACTACGTTAACCAGTGTACCAAATCAATCACAAAAAAAATCACAATTACTTAAATAATTTACTAACTTTAACCAGTATATGTGCTATGAAAGAACAGTGGTAAAGTGCTCGCCCTTTCATCCGGAGATCGCTAGTTTGGTCCCCGGGGGATGCTGTAGCCTCTCGCAGCCGCGGGCCTAGAGAGAGCTTATTGGCCGAGTTCTTTCAGCAGGGTGGGATGTGAGGCACTTAGCACGCTCACATCAATCATGGCTCTACAGCCAGTCACAGTCGTCTTTGAGCTCACGCAAGCAAGGAGCAGATAGTGCTATCCTGTTACGCCGCCCCCGACAGTGTCTGAGTGAGCAGTTCGAAAAGATGCGGTCGGCTGGTGTCACGTGGGTCAGAAGAAACACGTGATCGTCTTTGGTCTTTCCTGACTGGTAGTAGCCAGTACTCTAGTTTTCTAGTACATTTTCACCTGTTTATTTGTTATTTTTACTTTACTGTTAAACTGTAGCATGGTGTTTTAAAGTGTGGTGAAGTATTTATTTTATTCCTATAGGAAGTATTTGTGCAATGTTCTAGAATGTGGTGAAATATTTTAGGGTATAGTGTAGTACCTACATGGTATAGCGGAGTAGATTTGGTTAAAATTTTTGGGGTGTAATGTAATGTAATATTTTAGGATGTAGCGTAAAATTTTAGTGTAGAATTTTAGAGGTTTATTATATATGGTATATTATTTTAGTTGTGTTTAGTTGTATATAGAAGCAGAATTTGATGTGCAAATTCCCAGATAACTCGACATGAAGTACTTTATGTATGGTTTGGTATTTTGTCGTGTGTGTGTGTGTCCCATTGTTCCTGTTCACATTGCTGTAAGAGGATACCAGTTCTATCACAAGGAGCTGCTTTTATTGTGCAGAATTAACACTTTTATGGGTTTACCCCACCATCACATCTGCCCCAGGGTGGTTTTGGGGGAGAGGGAGTAACACAGGGTTAATTGGGGTGGAGGGTCAGAAGAGTCACAATCATGTCTGTCATCTTGAGGACTCCAGAGATTTCCAGGTGGCACTATGGATTTCAGTTCTGGGGTTTATTTTGCAGTATGAAAAACATTTAATTGCTTTATATAATACCTTATTTCATCTAATTCCTTTATTTTATTTAATATGATTTTTTAATATAATAATAATTTTCATGCAGTGATTCATTTTAACAGTAGAACAACACTCTCATTGCATTTCAGTCTAAATGAAGTGGAGTCCATTAAAGATTTGAAAAGAATGAAATGGGCCTTAGTGAATCTGTAACTCTCAAACACTCAAGCAGCCTGGAGTGTGTGTGTCTTTCCTCCTTGTTTTTTCCCTGTTAAACCTGCCAGTCATGACAGTATGGAAACTTCCTGAGTGGCTGCATTTGTAATTTGTCTGCTAGTGTAACTGTAGGTAAAGCTGAAGAAACACACACACACACGCGCACACACACGTCTCCAAATCCAGCTGTCGTTTCCTGATTGACCTTAGGTCAGTCTGAAAGGATTTTATACAAAGCTGACAGAATTGGGACCAAGGATTAAGATACAGCCCACTGATCACGTTAAACAGAAAGAGAAGGAGAGAGTGAGACAGGAAGAATGAGACAGGGGAAAGCACGCTTCTGGTCTGGGTGTTGCATGTATTCAATGGTGGAGAATGGACTTTCCTGCTAACAGTGTAGGACTTCGGATGGTTGGGGGCGGGGCCTGGTGTGGGGGTTGCCTTGGTGACGTGGAGGGGGTGGAGCCGGGGGAGTAGACAGCACAGTGGGGGATTTTCTCAGTCAGTGTGTGTGTGTGGGAGCTGAGTGATCCTGACTTGGATATGGACACAGAACACACACACTGAACAGGTCAGAATTTTAATTAATCAGGGAATTTGATCAACTGCTTTCATTTTAATCTTCTTTGATGTTTGATTTCACTGAATATTGTTTGATGTTTGATTTCACTGCATATACTTTGATGTTTGATTTCACTGCATATACTTTGATGTTTGATTTCACTGGATAGTCTTTGATGTTTGATTTCACTGCATATACTTTGATGTTTGATTTCACTGCATATACTTTGATGTTTGATTTCACTGCATATTCTTTGATGTTTGATTTCACTGCATATTCTTTGATTTGATTCTTTCATTTTAGACTGTTTGATTTATGTTTTGTCTCTCACTGATTTTAGCTCTATATGGTGTGTCATAGTAGTTTGTAGTGCTTTACAGTAGTTTGTAGTATGCAAAAATAGTTTGTAGTGTGATAGAATGTAGAGTGTTATAGTAGTGTGTAGTGTGTAATGTGCTATAGTAATTTGTAGTGTGAAGTGTACACGTGCAGTGCGCTATAGTATTGTGTACTGTGAATGTAGTCAGTGGAAGGATTGCTGTCTTGTGGCATTGTGTAGTGTGTTTTAGTAATGTGTGATGTGAGCATCATGTGTAGTGTGCTATAATGTGTATTGTAGCATGTTGTGGGACTGTGTGGTGTGCTATGTTGAGGTAAAAAAAAAGTGTATAGTAGGATTGTGTAGTGCGCTATGATAGTGTGTAGTGCAAATGTGTAGTGTACCATAGTGGTGTGTTGTAGTGTGTAGCGGGACTGTGTAGTACACAATCGTAGTGTGTAAAATAACTATAACAGTCAGTATTAACAGTTACTAGTGTGTTATTTTAGTTTGTAATGCTGATATAGCAGCTCAATTTTTATTAAACATAGTTTAGTGAATCCTTTCATGAATAAATCTATACAGATTAGTAAATCTGTATTTTATCAAATTTATAAATTAGTTAAACTGTACATTTATATTTTAGTGAATTTATACATTGGTGAATTTATACAACAATAAATCTGTACATTGGTGAATCTGTATAATAGTGAATTATACATTTGTGAATTTATACCTTAGTGAATCTGTACACTAGTGTATCTGTGTATTAGTAAATTATACATTAATTAATCTTTACGTAAATGTATACATTTGAATATATATATATATCAGAATTTATACAATAGTACATTTATATATAAGTGAATTTATACATCGGTAAATACTGTATGTATATTATTCTGTATATTAATAAACTTGTACATCAGTGAATTTATACATTCAGACCTTACCTAATAAAAAGCCGGGTGTGCAGAGTGGATGGGGCCCGTATAGAGTGTAATATGTGTGTAATAAAACAACTCACAAAATCGTCACATAAAGGAGATATGAGGGATGTTTTTGGTACAACTGTTACAAAACCAGCTCTGGATTTGTAGTTGGTAAGTAGTTCCTTTAGACAGAATATAAAAATCAACGCCAAAGTGCAGATCATTTATTTAATTCCGTGTACAAGGCTGAGTCACATGAAGAACTTCCTCTGAAGGAAAATTATCCAATTAGTTGCATTTAAGTTTTCACATGACTCACTCTCATATATACTGTATATGAAAATCTATTTAGACACGCACACACACACACATACACGTAAACATACATTAAAACACGCACATACACACCCACACACACAAATACACACGCCGCACACGCACAAACACACACAACTCTGAGCTATAAGCTCAATACTAAAAGCTGTCTGTTGGTCTTACAGTGACCCCCTTAGCTCTCCTGCAGTGTGTGTGCACACATATGTTGCGTGCATCAAAGCTAGCTGTATTGTTATGGTTTCCTATAACTGTGTGACTTCCTGTGTGTGTGTGTGTGATTTATCCTTTGCATAGGTGTCAATCACCAACTATATAAATTTTTCATCACACTGCTTGAACATATATAATCCAGGGATCAATCTTGTTTTAAAGTCATCAAAAATTTTGGCATGATGGAGGAATCTGTCTTATTACAGAAGCTGAGTGATTCTGAGCAAAATAAATCAGTCCAGGGCGTGTGTGGGTGTGGGTGTGGGTGTGAGACTATTGTGTTTATGTTATCAGGAAATCCAGGGAACACAACAAGCACTGGTTGGATCTATATGAAGCTGAGCATGTTTACATGAGTGTGTGTGGGTGTCTGGGGGCGTGGGTGTGTCTTTTCCATTGACCTGTTTTTGCTGGAAGTCCTGTATTTCCCACATGCCACCTGGATATGTAGTTCTCTCTCTCTCTGTCTCTCTCTCTCTCTCTCTCTCTCTCGCACACACAGCACACACAGCACACACAAGCACACATGCATGCACACAGCTGCAGCTGTGAGAATCAGAACAACACATACGTTTACTAAGAGATGGCTGGATGATGGATGGATTGGGCTGCAGGATAAAGATGTGGATGTATAGATGGATGAGTGATGGATAGATGGCTAAAAATGCTATAAGAATAAATTTATAATTTCATTGTGTGTATCACGTGCTTACTTAATGACACGCACACACGCACACACACTCAGTGCAGGTGCTATATACACTTTTGATAAAGTCCCAAATTCAAACTGTCTCTGCCCCAGCTGAGAAAACATCAGAATACTCTCCACTGTCCTTCAGAACACACACACATGCGCAGATCTGATTTCCACCCTTCCTGCATAAGAACCCTATAATCTACATCTCTCTCTCTTACTCACACTGTGTGTGTGTGTGTGTGTGTGTGTGTGTGTGTGTGTGTGTGTGTGTGTGTGTGTGTGTGTTTAATTATATATTTTCTCTCTTCTACGTTTCTTCTATCCCAGTGCAGATCTCACACACTGACCTGCACATAGATAGGAAAACAGGTGAACACTGCACAGCAACACTGCACTACACAACACTAACACACACGAACACTACACTACACTACACTACACAACTCTAACACACACCAACACTGCATTACAGTAACACACACCAATACTGCACTACACAACACAACACTAACACACACCAACACTGCACTACACAACACAACACTAACACACAGCAACACTACACAACACAACACTAACACACACCAACACTACACTACACAACACTAACACACTTACACTAACACACTGCAACACTGCACTACACAACACTAACACACACCAACACTGCATTACACTAACACACACGAAAACTGCACTACACTACACTAACACACAGCAACACTGCACTACACAACACTAACACACACGAACACTACACTACACTACACTACACAACTCTAACACACACCAACACTGCATTACAGTAACACACACCAATACTGCACTACACAACACAACACTAACACACACCAACACTGCACTACACAACACAACACTAACACACAGCAACACTACACTACACAACTCTAACACACACCAACACTGCACTACACAACACAACACTAACACACACCAACACTACACTACACAACACTAACACACTTACACTAACACACTGCAACACTGCACTACACAACACTAACACACACCAACACTGCATTACACTAACACACACGAAAACTGCACTACACTACACTAACACACAGCAACACTACACTACACAACACTAACACACACTACACTACACTAACACACACTACACTCCACTAACACACACCAACACTACACTACATAACACTAACATACACCAACACTGCATTACACTAACATACACCAATACTGTACTACACAACACTAACACACACCAACACTACACTAGACAACACTAACATACTAACACACCAATATTACATTAACACACACCAACACTACACTGCACTACACAGCACTAACACCCAACACTACACTACACTAACACACACCAACACTACACCACACTAACACACACCAACACTACACAACACTAACACACACCAACACTACACTACACTAACACACACCAACACAACACTAACACACACCAACACTACTACACTAAAACACACCAACACTGCACTATACAACACTAACACACACCAACACTACACAACACTAACACACACCAACACTACACTACACTACACTAACACACACCAACACAACACTAACACACACCAACACTACACAACACTAACACACACCAACACTACACTACACTACACTAACACACACCAACACAACACTAACCCACACCAACACTACTACACTAAAACACACCAACACTGCACTATACAACACTAACACACACCAACACTACACTACACAACACTAACACACACCAAGACTACACTAACACGCATTTACACTATAACACACACCAACACAACATTGCAGTACACAACACTGACACACACCTTCAATAAACTAACAAACACCAACACTACAGTGCACTACACAACACTAACACACACCAAAACTACACTACTCTTACACACACCACACTACACTAACACACACCAACACTACACTACATAACACTAACACACACCAACACTGCATTACACTAACATACACCAATACTGTACTACACAACACTAACACACACCAACACTACACTAGACAACACTAAGACACACCAACTCTACACTACACTATACTAACACACACCAACTCTACACTAACACACACCAGCACTACACTACACTAACACACACCAGCACTACACTACACTAACGCACACCAACATTACACTACTCTAACACACACCAACACTACACTAACACACACCAACACTACTACACTAACACACACCAACACTACTACACTAACACACACCAACACTACACTACACTAACACACACCAACACTGCATTACACTAACATACACCAATCCTGTACTACACAACACTAACACACACCAACACTACACTAGACAACACTAACATACTAACACACCAATATTACATTAACACACACCAACACTACACAACACTAACACACACCAACACTACACTACACTACACTAACACACACCAACACTACACTACACTAACACACACCAACACTACTACACTAACACACACCAACACTACACTACACTAACACACACCAACACTACTACACTAACACACACCAACACTACACTACACTAACACACACCAACACTACACTACACTAACACACACCAACACTACACTACTCTAACACACACCAACACTACACTACTCTAACACACACCAACACTACACAACACTAACACACCCCAACACTAACACACTACATTACACTAACACACACCAACACTAAAGGGTGGGCCATTTATATGGATACACCTTAATAAAATGGGAATGGTTGGTGATATTAACGTCCTGTTTGTGGCACATTAGTATATGTGAGGGGGCAAACTTTTCAAGATGGGTGGTGACCATGGTGGCCATTTGGAAGTTGGCCATCTTGGATCCAACACTTGTTTTTTCAATAGGAAGAGGGTCATGTGACACATCAAACTTATTGGGAATTTCACAAGAAAAACAATGGTGTGCTTGGTTTTAACGTAACTTTATTCTTTCATGAGTTATTTACAAGTTTCTCTTTGTTCACAGCCATTGACATGTCGAAGAGGTTAACACGTGATGAGCGGATCGAAATTGTGTTGATATCTGGTGAACGCAGTAACCGGGTCATTGCAGCAGATTTCAATGCAAGACACCCTACGAGACCACCCATCTCCCATGCCACAGTTAGCAAACTGCTTGCTAAGTTTCGTGAAACTGGTTCAGTGTTGGATTTGCCAAAATGTGGACGCATGAAAACTGTCACTAATGAACAAACATCAGTGGCTGTCCTAGCTTCATTCAGCAAGAGCCCACTGCGTAGCACTGGGAGAGTAGAGTGGGAGAAGAGGGTTGCATTGACAATCCATCACAATGGACAGCACATTGAACTCATTTTATAAGTGGTCAGAAACTTGTAAATAACTCATGAAAGAATAAAGTTCTATTGAAAAAACAAAAGTTGGATCCAAGATGGCCGACTTCCAAATGGCCACCATGGTCACCACCCATCTTGAAAAGTTTGCCCCCTCACATATACTAATGTGCCACAAACAGGACGTTAATATCACCAACCATTCCCATTTTATTAAGGTGTATCCATATAAATGGCCCACCCTGTACGCTACAATAACACGCAGCAACACTACACTACACAACACTAACACGCAACAACACTACATTACACTAACACACACCAACACTACACTAACACATATTAACACTATGCTAACACACATCAACACGACGGTAACACACATTAACACTACGCTAGCACACATTAACACTATAACACGCACCAACATTTCACTGCAGTACACAACACTATCACACAGCAACACTACACTGAGCTACATAACGTTAACACACACCAAGACTGTACTATTCAATTCAATTCAATTTGATTTGTATAGGACTTTTAACAATTGTCATCGTCGCAAAGCAGCTTTACACAATCAAAAGAAGACACTACACAAGTCTAACAACACTACACTGCACTACAAAACACTACACTAACATTAATATACACCAACACTACACTGCACTACACAACACTAACACACAACAATACTACACACTGTGCACTGCACTACACAACAATAACACATATCAACACCTACACTAACACACACTAATATCACACTAACACACAACACTACACTGCAACCACTAACACACAATGACAACGGGCTAACACACAGCAATGCTGTACTCACACAGCATCTATCCGCAAAAAACACACTGACACTGATATTAACTCCCTATCACACACCAATCGGCACTAAAAGAGGGAATAAAAGAATTGCAAGAGGGATAGTGAATGATAGATGATGGATGACATGTTTGTGTGGTTCTGATTTAAAGAGATTACAGAGGGTTAGAGGAAACCTGAGACTGATAATTCCAAGTGTGTGTGTGTGTGTGTGTGTGTGTGTGTGTGTGTGTGTGTGTGTGTGTTTTCTGGAGGCAAACATAAACACTGTTATCAGCTGCAGACAAATCAGTGTTCAGTGGAGGAGAGAATTAAATTACACACACACACACACACACACACACACATATATACTCCATGTATCTCTCACTACACTGAGCTGTGAAGTGATCATGAATTTCAAGTGATCATGTGCGTTTAGAAGGGGACAAAAGTTACAGCTGGTGGTTTCATGTCAGTTGGGATAATCAATACATAATGTAAGCAGTTAAATAGCAGTGACGATGTTTTGTATTTGATGTATGTTTTGATTTGTAATATAGTGATAGTGTCATGGTGCAGAGTAACAGTCACAGTCACTGACTGTAATTTAAATGTGGTCTAAAACGCCACCTATGTCAAAGGAGTAAACGGTGTAGCAGTTCATTGATCTCATCCTGGGGGTTGGGGGGGGGGGATGGGGGTGGGAGCCTATCCCGGGGGACTTAGAGCACGAGGTGGGGTACACCCTGGATGGGGTGCCAATTCATCGCCTGCTGCCTTTAGTCAGTCTCCGTTTAATACAGTATGGTGACTGTTTAATTGGGTGCTTTAAAGTTTGTACCACTACCATTTTGAATGATCCTAAAACAGTCCTGCCTTCAATTCTCCCTACATAGGCTGCAGGGATTTCAGAGGTATCAGTGTTTTGTTTTTGTTTTGTTTTTGTTTTTTACAAAAAGTCAATATCGTTTCATTTTCCTCTTTTACACTCAAAAGTGACTCATGATCCCATGGTGCTGTGATGAGACAGTGATTGTTTAAACCAAAACTAATCTGACTTTCTGTGTGTGTGTGTTTGTGTAGGACAGCCAGATGGCCATGATGTCACTCTCTCAGTAGGATATAGTTGAAAAGAAGGAGAGACAGAAGAAGGAAACAAGGAGAAAAACAACAAGAAGAACAACAGGATTATTGCTTATGCAGGAAACAACTTAGGAAGACAGTAATCATTGAAGGTTGTGATTTGGGACACGACCCGGAGTGGCTGGTTCACTCTTCCCTTTCTCTGCTGTACTTCCTGGTTCTTCACTGCCTCTCCATTCAGGCCCTGCACGATATTCCACGCAGCGTTCCCCATAAACATCCTCTCTGACATCACCATGTGTCATGTGATCGTAACGTGCCGCTCCATGTTTTGGACACTCCTCAGTATCGCTGCGGCCTTCAGCGAGCTCATTGCTTTCCTGAGCACTGATTGGCTCGTGGGATTCCCACGAGTGCCTGACTCTGCCCCTGAGGCATCCGGTGAGGCCTACCGCCCTACACTGGGGCTTTTTGGGCGGTGTGTGTTTGTGGGCAGAGTCATGTGTGGCCCTTATGCCCTGACATTCGATGAGATTGCAAGTGGATTCTGGAAGGCAGCGGCCATTTTTCTGGCAATAGGAATCCTTCTTCTCAGTGCGGTGGCCTTCACCTCCATTTTCACCATCTGCTTTCAGAGCATCATGAGGAAGAGCATCTTCAATGTGTGTGGACTACTGCAGGGCATTGCAGGTATACAAACAAACGCATGGGCCAACACTTACACATACAAATATGCAACAGCTACAAGAGAGGTTTAGTTCCCATACTTGGTTGTGTACATTTTGCACAGCTGAGGGATTAAAAGGCCTATTGAACTAGAGCGGGCAGTGAATTCCATGCAAGCGTGTAAAATGTTCATTATTTTCATCATGCAGTTTTTTTTTTAAATGAAGGTTTTTATTATTAAGGGAAACCAAAATCCAAAACTACATAGCCCTGTGTGAAAAAGTGTTTGACCCTCCTGTTAAAACATAACTTAACTCTGGTTTATCACACCGGAGTTCAATTTCTTTAGCCAAACCCAGGCCTGATTACCGCCACACCTGCTTGCAATCAGGAAATCACTTAAATAGGACCTGCCTGACAAAGTGAAGTAGACCAAAAGATCCTCAAAAGCTAAACATCATACCAAGATCCACATGCCGAAACACTTTTTCACACCACTGCAAAATCGCTTACTAATGTACAAGTAGTCCTACTTCTAATTAATCACATCAATCACAGGAGATTTTATTATGAACAGTATGGCCTCAATTCTCGTTTTTGAAAGTTCATAAAATGTTCACCTTGATCCAGCACATCCGGTTATTTTTGATTTCGTTTATATTTATGAGAGGTGTTCAAGTCAAACTTGGTTGGGACTTGTCATAAAATTTCACACAAATAAAATGCATAAAGCCTGACCAAGGTGGCTCGGAGCCCACTACAGTTTGAGAAACTTTAGTGAGTGGAACACCCAGTCCTTGAAAATCGATGGATAACCTGTCACCAACTTGAGGAAAAGAGAAAAGACGCATCTGTCTGTGGCAACTTGACAGAATCTTTCATGAACCCTGCTTGCACATTACAGGAACTCGCCTGAGAGTATATGCCACATCCCCATATAGTCCTTAACTGGGCCCAAGCCAATTTCACATATTTGGGCCATTAAAGGAGATCACACGTGAAGCAGACATAGCTCCAGCGTACTGAGAAAACTTTGTATCTTGGTATCCAAGCACTGGTGAAAGTGCATTAGTGTAGCAGGGGATTATATAGAGAAATAAAGCTAGCTTTTACTCTTATATCCGTGTTCTCTTATTCTGAACAATCCAAAGTCCTGGGTTGACTTGAATGCCCTTTGTATATTACATGGTGACTTATAGATTAGCACCGTTGCCTTAAACCTCCAGGGGTTTGAATCTGTCTTCTGGTCCTGTGCACATGGAATTTGTGAATCCCCCCTTCGTCCAGAGACATGCAGTGAACACTGATTACCATTTTCAAATTGCCCTTAGTGCATGAATGGGTTTGTAAGAACTCTTGTGCTTGTTCCCTGTGACAAGTTAGCACCCAACAAGGGTTCAATCTGTCTTGTGCCCTAAGTTCCCTGAGATAGGCTCTAAGTGCCCCCAGGACTTTACATAGGATAAGCAGTATAGATTTTGTATAGATGGATTGATATCAAACTATGTTAATTGTTTGCACAAATAAATCAAACCACAATATACTTTATCAAGGTTTTTAACTCACTGTCAGACAAGAATGATACAAACAATGCAGGCATAATGCTGAAATCAGGAAATCACTTAAATAGGACCAATCAAACCAAACTAACAGGAACTATGGTTATAGTTGGCTGTAACTATGGCTATGGACTGGAGGTCAAACACTAAATAACAGTAAAAAAAAATGTCACTGTGAGTGTTGAGCTACATGGCCCTAGGCAGCACAACGACCATGGAACTGCACAGGAGAGTATGGAAGCAGCTCATTGGTCAAGTAATAGAACAATGAGCCAATGGTTCAATAGTTCCATTAAAGGTCTTTACTTTGCCCAGTTGGTCACCTAGATTCCAGAAGTATTTAAGTAGTAAGACTCCATGGAAGGTGCAGAGGATGCAGAACCAACTGGGGCTGCGACAGCCTGAACTTGGTGGTGGAAGAGACGACCAAATCTTGAACTTTTTACATGGTAACTTAGATGCTGTGTGTTGACTCCAGAAATATTGGAAGTCCAAATTGCACATCTCTATCGTGACAAAATGCAAGAACACAATGCGGACGCAGCAGACCTTCTTCGGATCTTCTTGAAGTAACAAGAAATGTTCCAGAAGAGCCTAATGGGCATGTAGGAGAATAAGCACACGCAGGTTCAGACTTATGGGATGGGATTTGCCCTAATAAATGTCTGGAGGGGTGACAGAAATGAGGAGGTTCCTGCTCACTGTCCCTCCCCTGCCAAAAATTTCACCCTGCCTCCCAACCCTGCTTAGAACATCACTCCCTGTCGGGGTGAGGGTGTCGCTATGTCACCCTGCCCAGCTGAGAACTCTCCCTCCCCCATCCCTGTATTACAGTGTGTGTGGTTCCTCTAGTTCCTCTAGTTCTTGTAGCATGGAAAACTTCAGTTCACTCCCATACAGCATGGAGAACTTTACTCTACCAACTGGCTTTGTAGTGACTGTTCAGGTGGTTTTGACTGGTTCACTCCCAGTCTACCTTTATCTTGGGTTGGTGATATATGGTGGTTGGAGGGGATGGGGGGTGTTTGGGCTAAATCAGATAAGCCCTAGGAAGGCACCAGATTACGCCTCCCATCACCCCCTGTGTCTTGCATCTGTTGTGCTCATGCTTGCTTGCTTATGTTTCAGCATGTTACTAAAGTTGAGACTGCACCTGCATCGTATCCATCTCTCTCCCGATAATCATATCATGTGTGCATGAAAGTACAGGATGTAGTCTATTTTAAAACACAGTTATTTAATCATTTCATCAAATTGATGAAATAATCCCAGTGACTTTGTTCATTTGTTTCTGATTACAGTTTGAAGGACAAGCTGATTGAACACTAGTTTACTCCTCTTAGCGCTCACTTACATTTCATTCATAAATGTTTCCATAAAAACAAAATGACAGACAGACAGTCAGACAGACAGGTTTAGACATTGTACTGTAAGGAGGGTGATGTCACTCCAGACCTTCCTTCTGTTTAAACATTTACCACTGCAATAAAGCACCAGCTGCTAAACTAAACCATACTACTCCCTTGTGTGTGTGTGTGTGTGTGTGAGATAAACCAACACTGACTTCATAAAGGTCAGAGGTCAAGCTCACAGCTCTTTTTAACTCATAGAGATTCAAAGTGAGTGAAATTTTTCCTCCCTTGCGTTATCTCTATTTGGGATTCTCCCTCTCTCTCTCTCTCTCTCTCTCTCTCTCTCTCTGTGTCTTTGTTTGTGGAGGGTTGCAAGTCCCAAGACGAGCAGAGCTTATTTTGTTGTTTTTTGTTTCCGAGGATTCCGACTGAATAGGAAGGATAAACTGACCATTCAACATTAGTCAGTTCCACTGAAGTGACCGTTACATTCTGGACGGTGTGACTCATTGACTCTCGCATTAGACTGTGCAGCTATTTCCGACATGGTGCTGGTGTCTGCTCAGGAACCTTTCTCCAAATTTCCATTACGATAAGGTGAAGAGGAGTCCATGAGTCCCAGTGGAACAATTTAAACATGAAGACTTCGATTGAGCCCAAAGCTCCATAAACCAAAGTTGTAGTACAACTACAGGTACAGTCTACTGCTGCATTCAGCTTACATTAATGGGTCACTTAGAATAAAGAATTATGTTCTTCGTGACATTCCTTGTGTTTAAGCATTGTAAATTTTGTTAGCAGCTAAATGTGATGCGTTTCAAACAGCAAACTGTATACTCATTTTCATAAATCTAATTAACAAATTATGTGATTTAATCATGGCCGACAAGGTGGTTTAGTGGTTGAGACTGTCGCCTTGCACCTCCAGAGTCCTGGTTTGATTCGCGCCTCGAAGTCTGCGTGCATGGAGTTTGAATGTTCACCCCGTGCTTGGTGGGTCTGGTGGTTGCTAAAATGCCAAAAAAAAAAAAAAAATCATAAAATCATGTAAAAGGTGAACACAAGTAACATAAAACAGGGCATTACATGCACAGAAAACAAACACGGTTTGTGTTTAGACCACAGTGTGTTTGATGTGGCGTGTTATTGGCAGTAGAAAGCATGAAACAATCAAAATCCAAAAGACATTGAAAGACAAAACACTCAAGCCATACAAACCATGTAGCGTTTTGGATCGGGAAAACAATTCCCAATTTTTTTTAAAAATGTGCACTGTTTAGGAGCAAAATCTTCATGCATCATACAGACTCAGTCATCACACTGCAAAGGGCCAAAAGACCCACACAACTGCAATAAACATGACCCGCGGAGCTCCTTGGAGAATGCATTCTAACTAGACAGATCAACAGAGGTATCTGATTGTCCCATCTTGATTTATCAAATTCAAATCAGCCTTTCAGATTCCTCATTGATTTCCACAAGCTATGATTTCGAGCTTTATTCTTGTTCTCATTGTTTGCATTTTTTCATATTGATTGCACAATATATGGGTCAGCCTTAACACAGTTGTTTTATTATTTATTTTTAATGTAAATGATTAAATCATTATGAACGAACTTAATTAGACCTATGACATTGATCATTCTTCGTAGTATTAATTTTAGTATAGTATTAGTAGTGTTACTATAGTACGAGGGGTGTTCAAGTCAAACCAGGACTTTTGTTATAAAAGTAGAAACTACCTTTTTAAAAAAAAAAACACATTTCTGCTAATGCACTTTTTCTAGTGTTTCACTAATGGATACTTGGATACCACCAAGGTAGAAAAGTTTCTCAATACCCCAGATCGGACTACTTGCTTCATGTCTGAAATGCTGGCCTCCCTTCATACTGCGCTTGATGTCTTCTGTAAATTAATGTTTTCATGCCTGCATTCCCGAGAAATTGCATTGTTAATGAATGCACAATGAATATGCATTTCCTCCATCATAACCAACAATAGTGTGGAATTGGGCCAGGAACTTAAAAAGCCCCAGATTTAGATATATATATAGATTGGATAAGTGTCAGAAGATCAGAGTGTGTGAGCAGCTGAGAGGAAATGAACAGAAAGCTGGGGAAGGTGTTTTGGTGTGAGCGTGATATTCTCTTTGGGGTCTTGTATGGGTGAGAACCTCAACACTTCTGTAGGGAACAGTACTACAGTGATCAAGGCTAATAATTATAAGACTTCTAAATAAGTGTCTCAGCTGCAGGGTGTGACAGCGATGCCGGATGGGTGAAGTATACAAATAATGCATTTAAGTAAAAGTAGAAACAACATAAATACAAAAATCCCAAACATTCTTAACCAGAAAATTGATCAGTGTTTCACATCTTTTGCCTGCCACAGATGTACTGAGATGCTGGACTGTTGAATAGTTTTGCAGAGGTTATAATCACAGACAGGAAGTTTCACCTGCCATCTGGTTATGGATCATCAGTGTGTGTGTGAGCGAGAGATCAAAGATTTTCCTCATAGTGTTCGGGACACTCTCTTAGTGTGATTGGCCTAATGACTTATTCATGCTGCTCTTTATTAAGATAATGGGAACAGAAACGTTTTCATCACATTTGTGTCATCTGTCGGAAAATCTCATCATGCTTTTTACCCCAGTGTAAACCAGTGCTGACATCATCCTGTGAATGAACGCACACAATCTCTCACACACACACATACAAAGGTAATTACTCACATAGATAATCACACAATGACACATGCATATAATCAAAAACAGATGGTCACACATGCCCTGATAATCACACACACGTACTTACAAATACTCACTGATAAATGAGTCACACACACACACTTGCACAGATGATCACACAGATATCCACACCTATTTTCACTTACGCACACACACATACAAACAGCAATATTTGCATAATCACAGCTAAGAGCAAACACACAGACACATGCACACACTGATAATCACACACACCAACACATAGTATCACAAATATACAATTAATCACACACAGATAAACAGATACTCGCAAACACACACTGATATTTACACAGAGGTAATCACAAAAACAGATAATCGCGCGCACATACACAGAAATTGACACACAAAAAATAATCACACTTAAGACACAGATAATGTCACACACACACACACACATTCCTGCACACTGATTATCATGTAGCTATTCAGACACACATCCATCCTCCCCTCCTCCCCACACCCATACATAATCACACACAGAGGAATTCCCTCCCATAGTCATCCATCTACCTACAGTGTGTTTCTGAGGTCGAACTGACCGACTGAGCCACAAGCTGTTCTGTAATTCGTCATGCAGAGCAGTGAGCCAAGCTGTGATGGACTGTGCAGCTATGTGATGTGCAATGCATTAAAGGCTCATGATGATGATTATGGTGATGATGATGGTGATCAATGTGAATCACTGCTAAAGCCTTACGTTTATTTCACTTTGTTGACTCTTAAAAAAGTCTGACTCACCCTGTCACTGTACTCTCTCAAAGTAGTAATACAGTGCAGCTGTGTGTATGTGTGTGTGTGTGCGAAAGAGAGAGAGAATTGAAACCGTGCCTCCTATCAGTCAGCAGTGGTTGGGCGACATGTGGAAGGAATTTATGACCCAGTTTTCATTTCCTCATCTAAAACAGAGATGGAGACAGAGAAAGAGACAGAAAGAGTGAGAGTCAAGGGGAGCGAGGGACAGAGAGAAAGAGTGACACAGACTGTTATTCATCTGTTTTTCATCTGCACACATACAGTTCCCTATTTGAAACTATCCTTCTCTCTTTCTCTTGATCCCTAATCAGTTCAGTGGTGTAATCAATACTGTGTGTGTACATGTTTCTGTGCAGGTCTGTTCCTGATCCTGGGTCAGTTGTTGTACGCAGCAGGGTGGGGCAGCGAGAAGGTGAAGCAGTACTGTGGTGTGAACTCGTCGGCGTATAACCCGGCGATGTGCTCCGTGGGCTGGGCTTTTTACACGGCGCTGCTCGGCACCGTGCTCAGCTTTATCAGCGCCGTGTTCAGCGCACAGGCCGAGATTGCCACGTCCAGCGACAAAGTCCAGGAGGAGATCGAACAGGGCAAAAACCTCATCTGCCTCCTCTGAGAGAGAAGCATGGGAGAAACCGGAGGTCCGTCGCATTAATGCCAGCGTGACAGCAATCGAATGACAAAAGAACAAAACCACTTTCATTCCATCTCACCACTAAAACTCTGCTCTTTATTGTGCTCTGATGTGGGAAAAAATCCCCTGCCTTCATTTTTCCTCTCTGTGTTCTTTGCCCTTACTCATTCTTTTTTTTTGTTTTTTTTTTTTTATTTGATTGTTTGTTTGTTTCCACTCACTGAAATGAAGAATGAAATTGTAAATAAGTGTGTGTATATACTGTACAAAATGATAATGAGGAGGATGAGGAAGAAACATCTCAGTGATGAAGGTGCTGAAACCACTAAACCACTGTCGATTCCTGTTACGGGTCAAAGTCCTGCACATGTTTAACCAGGAAGCATGAAGTTTACACCCACTGTTCCTGGACCAGTTCCTGGTTGTAAAACACAAGCAGACCCTGGCAGGAAAACCTGACTCCGGATCAGTGGACCAAAGGAGCCGAGACCTTTGTTAAGACACTTGTGTGGGTTTTTAACAGAACTCTTCCTCCTTTGTTTTTTCCTTCTGTTTTTGTTCAACCCTTTTAATTTTCCTCTGATTATTCTTACCTCTTCCTTCCTCTCCCTCTTTCAATTTTCTTTATGTTTTCCGATGTTTTTTCCTTTTCCTCCTTTACTTCCTCCCAGTCTCAGGACAAGAAGCAAAAGGAAGCGAGATCATTGTGCAACAGGAAAAAAGTCATTTGTTCTTATAGATCCATAGAGTGTGAGTGTGTGTGTGTGTGTGTGAGAGAGAGAGAGAGAGAGAGAGAGAATAATCACCAGCCACATAATCACTGCTCTCTGCCAAATAAATAAACCTGACTGAACTTTGCTGGTTCTCGCCGTCTGTTTTTTCCCTTTAGACTTCCAGTAAAACCCAAAGAAGAGAGAGAGTGTGTGGGTGGGTGTGTGTGTGTGTGTGTGTGTGTGCGTGGGTGTGCGCGTGTCCTCATAGATCTTCAGCCAAAGGCTGATCACCCTTCTGCATGACATCACCTTCTCTAATCCCCATGTGTGTGTATGTGTGTGTGTGTGTGTGTGTGTGTGTGTGTGTGTGTCTGTGTGACTCACATCCTGTGTCAATCAGTGTGAACAGACTCATAGCAACAGAACAATGACAGAAACACACGGCACAAAGGAGAAAAACAGATCCTGCTGAGAGACAGACAGATACAGAGTCAGAGAGCGAGAGAGTATGAAACAAGAGAGACAAAAAGAGAAGGAGAGAAAAAAGCGGAGGAAATACTGTTCCCAGATTTTATTGATTGATTTTTCCTTCCAGCACTGTATGCATGTGCATGAAAAAGAGTCAATGAGAAACAGAAAACAAAGTTACTCGAGTTAAAAGTTATCGCTGTGTATTCTGTTACCAAGTTTGTGTAGATTAAAACACGCACATTAAAGTATTCAAAATGGCTGCTGTTGCAGTTTACTGTAGGAACGCTGAGTGTGTGTATTTAAGCCACAAGCAGCAGGTTTTCATAGCACCACGCTGACACACACACACCAGTCCACTGCAATCAACCTGTTTCTGATTCACACACTGTAATCCTGGTATTTTAACATTTCACCAATCACAGCCGAATATGACCCTCAAACAACCAATCACCGCTCAATGTAACAACCGAGCAACCAATCACAGCCCATTAAGGTACTTTAGTAACCAATTACAACTAAGTACAACACTCACAGCTCAAAAACGCCTGGGAATCCAATCACAGTTGAGAATACCACCCTAGTAACCAATCACAGCTCAACACAACACCTTAATAATCAGTTACTGCTTATGACAACTCCATAGTAACCAATCACAGCTCAGTACAATCACAGATCACTACAATGCCCTAGTAACCAATCATAGCTCAGTACAACATTCTCGTAACCAATTACAGTTAGTACAACACTCTAGTAACCAATCAGAGTTCAGTACAACACCTTAATAATCAGTTATTGCTTATGACCACTTCATAGTAACCAATCACAGCTCAGTATAATGCATTAATAACCAATCACAGATCAGTACATTGCCCAAGTAACCAATCAAAACTCAGTACAACACCCCAGTAACCAATCACAGATCAGTACAATTGTCAGGTATCCAATCACATCTTAGTATAACACCCTATTAACCTGTCATATATTTGTAATTAGGTTGCATTAAAAACACAGGGACAATTTTGTTTTAAAAAGAGCATTCATCCACATGACGCACATGGTCCGAATAATCTCGACATGAATTCATCAAAGTAAATCTAACTTTACAACACAACCTAATAACAATAGCAAACCAAATCCATAACTTTGCTAAATTAACCCTGGTACAATGTTTTGACCATCTAAAATACCTGTACAGTTTATACTAAGCCTGAGAAACCAGTCACAGCTCAGTACAACACTCAAGTTACCAATTATCACTGTGTGTTCTGTTACCAAGTTTGTGTAGATTAAAACACACACACACACACACACACACACATCAAAGGATTCAAAATGGCTGCTGTTGCAGTTTACTGTGGGAACGCTGAGTGTGTGTATTTTAGCCACAAGCAGCAGGTTTTCATTGCACCATGCTGACACACACACACCAGCTCACTGCAGGATGTTCATACGCAATGTGTTTGAGTAAATAAATGAATATGGTTTTCATTTGAGGGAAGACAGAGTTGAACACACAAACACACTCACTCACACACACAAAGACACACACAATAAACACTGCTTGTGTGGTAAAAAAAAAAAAAAAGTGCTTGTGTGTGTTTTAAACATGAAATAGACAGGAGAAAAGAGAAGCGACGAGAAGAGAAGAGAAGAGAAGAGAAGTTGCCAGTCAGATTTTCCACTCAGTTGGGTTCCTTTTAATTGTGGGAAAATTTTGATTGGATAAGGAATAGCATGATGTCCCCACATCTCTATGGTCTCCAGATCAAACCACAGCTCAGGTTACTGTCAATTACACAGTCTGAGTTTTCTCTGGGTTCTCCAGTTTCCTTCCACTTCCCAAAAATTGTATGTATTACAACTGTCTGGTGTTCCACTTCTGGTTGGAGATCTCATCGCCAGGAGGCACATGTGGTTTGCGTGGGATGTCTGTGGTGACTGGGGATGGTTCCACTTGGACCACAAAGATGGTCTTGGACTTGACTAATGCAGACAGCTTTGGGGACTGAAGTTGCTTAATCGTTCAGGACTGGGGGAATTTGTGGATTACAAATGAGGGAGAACTTCCACTGGCTACATTATCAAACAAAGTGTGTCTTTATCACACACTTGTCCAGCCTGAAACACACTTCGTTAATTCCACCATCTAGATATTTAGATCAACCTCTCTTGCCTTCCCAGTACCAGCTGACAGGTATCTTGTGTCTCTTGTATTTTGTGTTTTTTGTGTTTGTAATGAGTGCTTCTGTAGTCGAATGTGTGTGCTGTCCACCCAGTGTAGATTCCATCCATCCATCTACTGTATCTATGCATCCATCCACACTGTCACCATGAACAATGGCTGGCTGCGATGACCTCCTGCATGACTTCACGCCATGAATCACTGCTGTAAGGGGAAGTTATGCTGCTGAAGGATAAGTGGATTAGCTACTCTAAATTGACCTAGGGGTGAATGAGTTTGAGAATGTGTGTGAATGATCCATCTTGGGTGACTTTAAGCATTTTCACATCAGGGAACTGGGATCATTGCATAGTGCACTTAGCCCCAAAGTCTGGTTCATTTTGATCAGTTGGGACACAAGAGTTATCCGTGTCGTATAATTGTCATTTTTTTATTTCTATATTGTTGAGAAAATCTCACTGAGCTGTCACATAATTGTCAATAAATTGTTCTGTGTTGTAAAATCCAGCTTCTCTTTATCCACAACACTTCTTTGTTTCCTTCACCTGCTTCCCATAGCTACCAGTTTAAAAGCTTCTCCTGAGACCCAGACCCACTGTTATGTATTGTATAATTTCTCCTTACAGTTTCTCCTTATTAGCACCTGTTAACTAAGAACATAATCAAATGTCTTCAAACAGACGAACACTTAGCAAAAGAGTAATAAACAACAGCACTTATATGAGAATTGTACAAGAATATACAGACAATGTAGCTGGTAGAAAAAACGATGTCCTCATATAAGGGCATTCAGTTCTCAAGAGGAGTGTCACATCCCTCATATTGGATACATTAGGTTTATTTTATTGCAAATTAAAGTCAGCTGTGTGTAACGGTGTATAAAAGTTTATTTCAAAGCCATACCATGGCTGTGCAAAAAAAATAATAAAAAAAATTGCTAAACAGTGCAAACACATCTAAAAGCCTTGTTCAACATTTTATAGCTATATACATTTTCTTTCGCTTCTTTTTGTTTGTAGGAATAGTGTGTGAAATACTGAAAAACAGTTACATTCAGTTTGCAAGCATAGGAACACACAAGGTTTCCACGCCCGGCCATTTTCTTTGCACTGGGTTTTGCACGTTGTGTACACATTGGGTACTACAGTAGATTAACCTGATGACTTACATACATTCTTTTCCTGTACATGTTGAACATAATGTTCGCTTGATCTATAAACCAGAGCCACTGTCATGCTAAACTCAAGGTATTACTTATGCTTTCACTTGGCTGTTGGCTAAGGCGAGATGAATTAAAATAAAGTGCATCAGTATCTGAATTGTCTTTTCAGTTATTCAGTAGTAACTCATCTTACTGTCAGTAGTTACGTTCAGTAGTAACTCATCCTACTGTCTATCATGTCAACACCATCTTAAAGAAGAACCCATATCCAAAACTGGTCATGTGACCATCAATTCTGGTATAAATGTTCTTCTTTGAACATGTATCAGAAGATGTTTGGACTGAGAAATGGGGCACTGGATTAACATCTTATCTTATGTATGTCTGTCTTGTCTTTGTCTGATTTGTTCCATCATTAACACGCATCTTCTAACTGTTCAACATATACAGTGGAATGTATGAAAGTTGTCATACCCCTTCACTACACATACCATCCCATGTTCCCTCTTAATTGATATTAAGGCTCCTGTTCCTTGCTATTTCCTGTGTTTTTCACTTGATAGCTCCTGCTGTGCTTCGGTGACTTTGGCTTTTCATTTGTCCCTGTCAGGTAGACATTCTTCATCCAATATTTGATCCACAGCTTTCATGCTTATGAAAACCAATCAACGTATCTTTTTGTACCAGCATGCAGAATTTTAGTTAGATCTGTGATAACCCTGGCCAAGTCCCTCTGCATTCTGATCTGTGAATATACTTTGCACCTTGATACACTTTAAAGTCCAGAACAATGCCACCTACCAAAGCCAGCAAGTTTTCATGCGTACAGGATTGGGTTTTAGTAGCACATCCTATTAAAATGGACTTTTGTATATGGCATCATCTGTTCATCCACTGAAGCACATTATGGTCTGGCCTAAAGTATGCAGCCTTCATTAAGCCATTGTCTTCCAGAATCTGTCTGTTTTCTTCATGTCTTCTGAAATGTCACTATCAATCACTGTTTCCTCAGTCTAAAAAATATGACATGCTTGATTTTGGTAAGGCATGCAATACATCAAAGATGATGCTCCAAAAAATTATCAATCTCATCAGCTAAAGTGCTCAGAGAGGTATCACTGTTAGCTACTGACATAGCATTTGTGCATTTAGCAATTAGTTTAATTAACTCCTTGTTGTTGATGTACTGCTACACAAAGTCTGGTGGCTGCCAATCTTGTTACTCAGGAAGCCTTTTATTCTCAGACTGAACCAAGTCAGCTAAGCATTCTCCACATGCTAGCTCCTGGCTTACCACCACTGTCATCACTTTCACCATGCTGACATTTTTATGCACAAGTCAATTTCTGCAAACTGCGACTGTCATCATGTTTACATGTATGTGAACAAGCTCACGGTTCCTGGAATTGCTGCTGATTAGATGACGGTGAATCAGGTGAAATATAATCATCACTTGTTTCACAGCAGGATCAGTAGCATCACAATTAGACAATTCCACAATTTCAAAATGGTCTCCTATTACTGCATTCTGTCATTTTTCTGCTCTGTATGCCCTTCAAATGTATCACATAAATATAAAATAAAAAACCTGTAACACATTTAAGAATCTTTATACCCTGTTGCTTTCTTTAAATATGTTCCCAAGTTATATGTTCTTATATTTATACTTTTTCTATAGCATCTCTATAATTTTTCATGTCCATTGATGATAACTTTCATGTCCATTGATGATAAGTATATTTATTCTAAAAATTTCCTTCAAAAAGATCATATTTTACCTATTAAGGGAAACTATGTTATAATATTACACATTATGTGCATGCTTTGCTTCACTTAGCTTGAAAATTGTCATAATTGTCATATTGCCAAATTGACCATTTCTGTCATAGTTTCAAAATAAATAGTTTAAAATCCTTAGCAGAAACTGTTTATTTATTTATTTCTAAAGTCTAAATACCATACAGTTAAACATTTGACTGCAAGCATAATTCATTCCGGAAGCATGATCGCATATCAAAATACTTCGATATCAAAGTAAATTTCCCCATAACAAATAATGGAAACTCCAATGATTCGTTCCACAGCCCAAAAATATTCATATAAAAATAATTAATACAAAATATAAAGTAAAAATAAAATTAACCTGCACCTTTACCTTTGAAAAGAATTGTGACTGGTGTTAGAGAGCAGAGGCAGGAGCAGGGGGGCTACTGTGTAGAATGACTTTCATGCACGCACACACACGCACACAAACGGAACCACTTCTCTAAACAGATTCATCTCCCGCATTGCTACAGCCTTTTAAACTTTTTTTTCTTCACAGGGGCCGTTGTTGCAGTACAGTTGGTCACAAAATAAAATTAAAAAAAGCTTTACGTGTGCGTGCACCCACATGGTCACAGTGTTACAGTAAATAGTACATGCGGATGTTGACTATATGAGTGACGCACTGCATGGGGAGATGATTACCCACAATCCCACAGCGCACGAGAGAGAAAAACCATTGGCTCATTTGTGATTACGTGACGCTCGACAGAAAATTTTACATTTTATTTTAAAATGATGCTCATCTTGCATAACCCTACCAACAATTGTTGGTAAAAAAAAAAGAAATTTTTATTGTTATTATTATTTTAAATAATTATTATCTAATTAGCAGTAAACAGTACCCAGTGTATGTTATTATTGCTAAAACTAGTCACATTTGTACGGAATATCAATTAATAAAAGTTATTACGCACAAATAAACAAGTTTCACCAATAAAAGTGTTACTTTTCCCACAAGAATCTAGGACTCGTCTGCGGCGTTCGACGCCATCTTGTTTTTACACCAATTAGTGTATTGTGCTACTGCTACCACTAGATGTCGCAAAAACCTGTCTACTATAAGGACAACAGGCTTCAAAATCAGTTTCATTAACCAAATATGCAAGCATAGAAAAAGGTTCATTGGTCTTTGCTCCACAGAAAGATAGAACTGAGAGAAGGGAAAATAAGTAAGAAATATTGTACTGCTCAAATCCTTTTTTATTTATTTTTGTTTCTTTATTGGTTTTTGGTTAGGCTGTTCTCTTTTTTATGTGGCCAGTGTCCCCTTCGAGTTTGAAATGGTCATGGTCCTGAACTGTCTACATGTGTCGAAGAAAAATAAAAACATTAATAAGACATCATAAGCAGCACACCATCGCTCGGAAGTATGTTGAATCAAACGCAAAAACAGGAGGACATTGTCAGAGCAATTCCGTTTTGACTGTTCAGCCCGAGCGCTAAACCAAACCGGAGTACCTATAGGAAACCCACCAAGCAGACTTTCAGACAGCGGCGTATGGGTGTAATTCCACTCCAGTCCAGCAGGTGGCAAGATGACCCGGTTAGACTAGAACCACCGTGAACCTTTGGGGTTGAGCGTGTTGCTATGTGGAACACGTGAATTCAGCTGGACTCACACGTGATGGATTAAATCTGAACTTCTGTCCAAAAAGGCTTGTGATCGTTTAATTATTGTGGATTTTAAATAGGTTTTAGGTAAGTAATCATTGTGAGAAGACATACTAGCTCGTGAGTTTCAATAAACGGTGCGCGAGCTGCACGGAGCTAACCAGGCTAACTGTTTGGAGATATGTTTTCGAAGCAGAAAAAAAGAGGTCTTAGCGGAATGATTTGCATGCTTTGTGTCAATAAATACTTAAGGTTCGCTTAGCGTTAATGCTTATGGTTTTTAAATTGGCACGTGTGGGTGTTATGATGATGATGATGGGGTGTCCACATACTTTTGACATACATACAGGAGTCAGGATAACACTGTGGCCTCCATGCTGGTAGAACTGTCAATTAATCAACTCTGCTGCAGTGATCCACTTCATGATGAGAAGAAGCTTCTCCAGTGCAGTGATCAGTGCTTTAGATCATGACAAGCCACAAGGTGTATGAAAAAAAAAAGGCACCATCCTCTAGATTACTTTAAGACACACTGATATAAAGATTAACCTGAAAGTCTGGTGATACTTCAAACACACAGTGTTACTAATGTTTTAATGTGTTACTAATGTGTAACACTTTAGCACTGATTAACAAGTTGATGCTTTCACCTCTAATGAACACAGACCTGTCCTGAATTTCTTTCTCTGTTTTTTGAGATCTGTTTTAATTCCTAGCTGAAAGCAATAAAATGTATTAGGCTTATGGTTGTTTCTGTTTCAGTGTGACATGGGGAAGCCGGTGAAGAAAAAGAGTGTGTGCGATAAAGTGCGCAAGAGCAGTGCGCACGCTCAGATTAAGGCGAACCCGTTTGAGGTGAAGATTAACAAGAAGAAATTTGACGTCCTGGGCCGAAAGAGCAAACATGACGTGGGACTGCCAGGCGTGTCTCGCTCTAAAGCTCACAACAAGGTAACGTCTGTCTACATAATTAGTAAAATTAGGTCTCGTCTACTTGGTTTGCCACTCTGTCACACCTGCTGCATGCTTTTTTACTTCACATTCTGTCTCATGCTCTGTCTCACTCTAGTTCTTGCCTTTAAAAAAACTAAACAAGGTAGCATGTGTCTCGTGGTCTGTTTCTCATTTTGTCTCACACTTGCAGTCTCTGGGTCTCGTTCAAAAGCTTACAACATGGTAACTCTTGTCTACTAGACTCATTCTCTGTCTTGGACTGTGTCTCATTCTAATTAGATCTACCCGTCTCGCACCCCATCTTATCCTAATTATGTCTACCTGTCTCGTCTACCACTTTTGCCGCTGTCTCACACCTGTTCCATGCTTTGCTTCACGTTCTGTCTCACTCGGTCTACTTCTTGCCTTCAAAAGACAAAACAAGGTAGCATCTGTCTCGTGGCCTTCCTCTCATTTTGTCTCACACACTCTTGGTCTATTTCTAAAGCAAGGTAACACCTGTCTAACTGATCTGTCTTGCACTCTGTCTTATTCTAATTAGGTATAACTGTCTTGTCTACTTGTCTTGCCACTCTGCCACACCTGTTGCATACCTTGCTTCATGTTCTGTCTCACTCTCTGCCTCAGTCTCACAATCTGTCTCACTCAAATTCTCCCTTCAGAATACAAAACAAGATAGCATCTGTCTCACGCTCTGTCTCTCATTCTGTCTCACACTCTCTCTCATTCTACAACAAGGTAACACTTGAATAACTGTTTGTGTGTTAGTTTGTATACAGTGCCTTATTATATAAAGAGACCTATATGTAAAGCTCTGTGCAGTTGCTTCATGACATTGTCTGTTATTAAAATAAATCAGAATTTTTATATATATATATATATATATATATATATATATATTATACACATCTTTTTTTTCTTTGTACAGCGTAAAAACACTCTCCTGAAGGAGTTCAGAATGAAACACAAAGCGAACTCGTTTATCGACCGGCGCTTTGGAGAGTATGACTCTAAGATGGCACCCGAGGACAAAATTCTACAGAGGTTCGCCATGGAGAGACAGGTAACAGTACTAACATCAGGGGGTTAAGTAAGGAATAATTTGCGCTGGCGTTGTGTAATACCGTTTCCTAAATTTGCCAACTTTCCAATGTTTTTATTTATTAGATAATGTCACTTGTTTATCCATTTTGTAGTTACTTTTAATATGGAAAGTCTGCAAAACTTAAACTTCCAATCAGAATCTGCAGGCTGGTATGTTCTGATGACCTGCTCCTTTTGATGCTCTCTGTTCCCCTCTATGTGCATGCGTCAAACTATTACGTTTTCTTCTCTTCTTGCGTTTAGCAGCGAGTAGGTACTTTATCACTGAATGCGTTTCATGTTTTTTATTATTATTTTTATTAGGATAAGATAAATGTCCCATACAGAGACACACATTTGCATAACAGCATTTGGCAGACGCCTTTATCCAGAGCGACTTACATTTTTATCTCATTTGACATCTAAGCAGTTAAGGGTTAAGGGTCTTGCTCAAGGGCCCAACAGCGGTAACTTGCTGACCGTGGGCTTTGAACTTGCAAGTTTTTGAACCGTAGTCCAATGCCTAGACACACACATGCATGGATGCACAAACAAAAATATATACTACTGTTCAGTTAGGGACAGGCTTGTACAGTTCTAATTGGGTTATAATTTCCTGTATTAGCTTATTAAGCTTGATGTGTTAATCAGAGACTCTGAGAGCAGATCTAAAGCTACAGAAAAGCATACTGTGCTAGAATTATGTTAAGATTGAGATAGAAACTTGTGTTTAATTTCAAATAACCTAACAAACTCTGTATCATTTGCATTATGATACTGATAATAATGATAATGATAATAATAATGATAATAATAATAATAATAATAATAATAATAATATAATCTTCCAAGTTCAGTAGAAGAAGTTCAGTAGTTGGCAGAGACCCCAAAAAGCACAGGTGCTATTTATTAATAGTTTTTAATGAATATTGGTGGTGTAGTGGTTAGCACTGTCGCCTTGCACCGCCAGGGTCCGTGTTCGATCCCCTGCCAGGCTCGATTCCCGTCTCTGTGTGCATGGAGTTTGCATGTTCTCCCCGTGCTTGGTGGGTTTCCTCCGGGTTCTCCGGTTTCCTCCCACATTCCAAAGACATGTAGGTTAGGTTAATTGGTATTCCCAAATTGCCCGTAGTGTGTGAATGAGTGTGTGAGTGTGTGTATGTCTGTGTGCCCTGTGATGGATTGGCACCCTGTCCAGGGTGTATCCTACCTCGTGCCCTAAGTCTCCTGGGATAGGCTCCAGGCTCCCCGTGACCCTGAATACAGGATTAAGCGGTAATGACGATGAGTAAGAGTGTGTGAGTTTTGAAGTTCACTTCAAGGGTTATAAAAAAAAATTTTGTTACAATAATTGTCATTATTATTAATATTATTTTAAATTATAATATATTATTAATAATAATGACAATTATTCTGCAATAAATGTTTCGGTTGGAATAATGAGAATTGTGCCAGTTCCCGTAGAGGAAAATCGTGATTCATATTTTAGCAAGAATCATGCAGCCCTAAACAAGATAATACAGAAATGCTCAAGCATTTGTCTGTGTGTTGTGTTGTTTATATAATATCCTAATTCTGTGTGTGTGTGTGTGCGCGTGTGTATACAGCGTGTTCAGGGGAAGAAGGACATGTTTAATCTGAATGATGAGGAGGAATTAACACATTATGGACAGTCTCTGGCTGAGATGGAGAAGTTTACAGATGGAGTGGAGAGCGAGAGCGACTCAGAGGAGCGAGGCCTCCTGTCTGGTTAGAAAACACACACACATACATACACAGTATTACTCTAGACACTCAGGATACAAACAGGAACTTAAATAAAGTCTAATAATAACTTTGTGTGTGAAGCTGAAATCACGGCGTCACACTTCGGAGGAGGAGGAGGAGGACTGCTGAGGAAGAAAACCAGTGAAGAAGAGGATGCAACTAACAAAACGCGTCAAGAGCTCATCGAAGAACTAATCCTTAAATCCAAACAGGAGAAGGTGAAGAACATGAACACACGGCAGCTAAACTTATTATCGATGCTAACGCTTCATTTAGCATCTGCTAGATTTTAAAAGCCACGTTTAGTTTGTAGTGATGACCATAATGGTTGTGTTGTGTCACACGCAGCGAGAGCGTCAGATACAGAAAGACGAGACACACGAGCTGACAGAGAAATTGGATCAGGAGTGGAAGTCCATCCAAAGCCTTCTGTCACGTAAAACTCCCAGAGAACGAGAGGAGGAGATGGAGAAACCAAAGGTGAGGCGAGAGGAGGAGAGAAAGCATTTCTTGATTGTGGAGTGTATAGTGATTAACCATCTAATGTCTTAACATTGCGATTACTGCAGTTATAGTCTACAATATTTAAGAGTGACTCTCTGTCTGACCAATCACTGACTCTTCACTGAGCATGCTGCTTTCTGATTGGCCAGATAGAGTAACGTGCCCACTAGAGAGTGCATGTGTGTCTGTCAAACCTACAGCACCACTTGGGCCTGACATCTAAGAATATGATATTCAACAGGGTTGTTTAGTGTGCACATGGACCCATTGTTTTTACCTGCCTGTGTGTGTCTGTGTGTGTGTGTGAAGCTGGACGAATATGACATGATGGTGAGGGAATTGGGATTCGAGATAAAAGCACAGCCGTCTGAGAAACTCAAAACACCAGAGGAGATCGCCAGAGAGGAGAGGGAAAGGTTGCAGAAACTGGAGGTAAAACACAACACACACGTTAGACCTGACACTAGTTCATGTCTTTCAAACAGAGCATACCCAGCTTTGTCCAGAATATAGGACCTCCTTAGATCACAACGGTGCTCCCCTACGCAGCCTGAGTCTCTGATATCATTATTCTGGGTTTGTGTGTGTGCATCACACAGGCAGACAGACGGAGAAGGATGGAGGGGGAGATGGAGGAAAACCCCAAACACACGCACATGTCAGCTGATGACCTCAACGACGGATTCGTCCTCGACAAGGACGACCGCAAAACTCTGTCCTATCAGGTAGCCGCATTCATGAGACGTATACACACACAGACTGCTGATGGCTAAATTTAAAAGCTGATCGCTATTGAGTAATTGAGATGGTAGTAATGCGATTAATCAATTAATCTTTTTAATAATCAATAGATTGATCAGTTGCAGCTCTACTCTTCAGTATAACAAGTATATTTTTAGAAATAAAGCAAAACAGTTTCTAAGATGACCCCTAGACACGAAATCAGATCAGAAAGCTGCTGTGTTCGGATTTTGTGTTACCTGTTTTTTGTTTTTCTTTCCACTAACCTCTCGCACACGTGTCCCTCACGTAGGATGGGATGTGGAACGTTGAGCAAGAGGAGGGTGAAGGAGGAAATGATGAAAAGGAAGAAGACGCCGACGGTGATGAAGATGAGGATGATGACGAAGAAGATGGTGGTAGTGGTGATGAAGACAACGATGATGAGGAAGACGATGGTCAGTCAGATTTGGAGGACAGTGTTGATGAAGATGAGCAGGAGAATGCGGGAGAGGCAGATGAAGAAAAAGAAGAAGGAACAGAGCCCAATGATGAAGTGAAGCGCACTGTGAGTGAAGAGGAGAGGAGAGAGATTCAGGATGCAGCCCGTACAGAGCTGCCCTACACCTTCACAGGTACAGTGAGACTCTGTGACGCTGAGCTAGAAGGGAAGGTGGGTCAAACAGGCGAGGTGATTGATTGATTGTGTCTGTGTGTGTGTGTCTGTGTGTGTATGTGATAGCTCCTGAGTGTTACACAGATCTGAAGACCATGCTGCAGGGTCACTCACCTGATGAACAGCACCTCATATTGGAGAGAACTAAGAAGTGCAATCATCCCAGTCTGGCTGTTGGAAACAAAGCTAAATTAGAGGTGACCCTTGACCTTTGATAGGCAGTCATCGAGTTTAATGTAGCTGCTGCATCATTTTCTGTTTTTGCTGTTTGTTGACATACTAGAACTCTTCTTTTTATTATGTCTTTATAATCTATAATCTTTAATTAATTTATTTAATACATGGCCTGCTTTCTTCTGATGGATGTCAGCCAATCAGACCGTAGGGGCGGGATTTAACTTTACATATGCGTTTTACAGAAGTTATTTGGATTCTTGTTGGAGTATGTAGGGGAACTGGCTACACACAATCCCCCACAGCTCACCACTATCAACATTCTCATTCCGTAAGTCTGTGTTTTCCATCCAACTGAGTTAACCGAGTCAGTGTGTACGCAGAATATAATTAACTCAAATAAAAATCTCTCTCTCGCTCCGTCTCTCAGGCAGATCTATTCCCTGTCTCAGCTCTTTCCGGAAGCGTCGTGTCGGGTGATGCAGATGCTGATCGGCGATGCCGCTCACAGCATGGAGCAGAGTGTAGAGGTCAAAGGTCGCGCTGCAGTCCCAGGCCTGGATATGGTATTATTACACACACCTATATACAAAGTGGTATCAAAAAGTGTTTGCACCTCTTTTTGTTTATTTGTTTTTTGCATATTTGTCACACTTAAATGATTCAGATGATCAAACTAATTTTAATATTGCACAAAGATTACAAAATTCAGTTTTTAAATGATGATGAAAAAAAGTAATTGCCCCCTAAACCTAATAATTGGTTCTGCTACAATTCATTCATGATTTATCTGGGGGGTGGGGATTTTTGGCGAGGGGAAACATTTGGTTTGGACAGTTTTTTTCCCTTAATAAATGAAATCATTTAAAAACTGCATTTTGTATTTACTCGGATTATATTTGTGTAATATTAAAATTGTTTGATGATCTGAATCATTTATTTTTGACAAATATGCAAAACAATAACATGTATCAGGAAGGAGCAAATACTTTTTCACAGCACTGTACAGTGTGGCTGAATGGTGTAATGTGAGGGGTAATGTGTGTATCTGTGTGTCTGCACAGCTTGTCTATCTGAAGATTGTTTCTCTGCTGTTTCCTACATCTGATTTCCGTCATCCGGTGACGACACCAGCCTTCCTCTACATCAGCCAGGCTCTCACTAAGGTAGTGTGTGTGTGTGTGTGTGTTTGTGTGTGTGTGTGTGTTCATGTGCACCTGTGTATCTCTGAGGATGTAACATAAATTTCATATTCAGTACTTATTATTCTATCAGTTAACATACGACATTAGTTTTTTGTGTTTTGGTGTAGAGTTTCTACTGTGGGATTCTATAAATGTGTGTGTATGTGTGTCTTTTTTCACACAGTGTGCAGTAGTGTCTCTAGAGAGTGTGTGCACAGGTCTGATTCTGTGTTGTATAGCAGTGGAGTATGTGTCTCTTTCCCGGCGCTTTATCCCTGAGCTCGTCAATTACTTGCTGGGGCTCCTGCACCTCGCTGTCCCCACACACACCTGCACAGGTGATACAAATCTCACATGTGGAACAACTCTGTTAATACTGCTTTACTTTTTTACCAAGAGAATGCCATTTTAAAAGAATTGTGCATGTGTGTGTGTATTTAGATTACCATGTAGTTCCCCCATTCAGACAACAGGGGAAGAGCAGTGAGCTGCTGCATGTGTGTGATCCGCAGTCTGCTCACAGCTGGAAAAGGAAAAGCATCACGCTGTCATCAGCACACAGAGTTACAGCGACTACAGAGAGGGAGAGAGACCACTATAGGTAATACACACATGCACTGAGATATCACACTTCAGGCAGCACTCACTCACTCGCACCACTACATGTGCAGTAAAACTTGGATTGCGAGTAACCTGGTATGCAAGTGTTTTTTGATAAACGAGCCAGGTCTTGACATACGAGTTGTATACATGCTCTTTGTCTGCGGAGCATCACTTGATCACAACTGAGCCAATGGTTCTTCTCTCTTGCGCTGCAGAATTATGGGTAATCGTCTCCCATGCTCAGTCTGGGAGAGCATGCGTCACTCCTATAGTCAACATCCGTGCGCGTGTGTACTGTTTATTATAACATTGTGATCACATGTGTATCCAAGTACGGTTCCTGTTCTTTAGTAACTGCACTGCAACAGCGGCCTCTGGAAAAAAGGAAAAGGTTAAAAAGGCTGTAGCAGTGCGGGGGATGAATCTGTTTAACAACAAGGCAATGTCACATTTCTGCAAATTCCTCAAAAGGAGGCAAAAGCAAGTGTCATTAGGGACAGAACAGTGTTTCTGTTAGTGTGTGTGCGAAAGTCGTCCTACACAGTAGCACCCTCCCTTCTCCTCTGCTCTCTTTCATCCACGATTCTTTTCAAAGGTAAAATACAGGTTAATTTGTTTTATTTTTACTTTGTATTTAGTATTTATTATTTGTATATTAATATTTTATATGGGAAATCTGCTTTGATATAGGAATGCTTTGATCTACATCATGCTTCCAGAACAAATTATGCTCGCAATCCAAGATGTAGCTGTATAACACACACGCGCTGACATATCATTCCAGTTAACCCACACTCACTCACACCACCACATGACCACTACAGGTAACATAAAGTAACCCTGGGATTTTTACACACACCTGCATTTTACTACACAGGAGATGTAAGCTTGCTTTAAATGATCAGACCGTAGCTATAGTGCCTAGTATCGTTCAAATATTTTTGATACCGACACCTTTACTTCGATATCAGTTCCTGAACAATAGCTTTCGTAGGACAGATTTTGCAAGATCCATTTTAAACAAAAAAAAAAAAAGGAAGAAGAATCACATTACACATTACATGTCTATTAGTTTTATCTTTCGGCTCCTTGCTAGTTTCATGCACACATTTTATAACATAATAAATACAAGCTTGTTTAGAACCAGATAGTTTAAATTATTCTAATGTAACTCTTTAGTTTTATTTTGCAGCAGCAGCAGTCTGTACGGTGGCCGAGAAGTGCAAAACAAGTTAACAAAACGAAAACAAAATAACAAATTAAAAACCACAATAACAAAACCAAAACAAAACATTCAAAAACAAATTAACAAAACCCAAATCAAAATAACAAATTCAAAAACAAAATAACAAATCTCAAAACTAATTTGTTATTTTGTTTTGCGTTTTGTTAATTTGTTTTCGGTTTTGCTATTTTGATTTTGTTATTTTGTTTTTGATATTTTGATTTTTAATTTGCTATTTAGTTTTCGGTTTTGTTAATTTGGTTTGCACCTCTCGGCCGTTCAGAAACGAACCGGAAAAGGTAGGTATAGTTTGCGAATTAAATTCTTAACGCTGATTGGACGAGACATCTGTCACTCAAGATATGCAGGAAGTACTGTAGCGGCGGTAGATTCATGTGTGTATGAATGTGCAAACATCCTTATTGTGGTTTCAAATATGGCGTTCTGCCACATTTTTGCAGTTCTTGTGGAAAAAAATATTTTGCTTTTAAAAGAGACACAGCAGTTTGCAAACTAATCTTTATACTGTGATATGTCATCAGCATATCCAAAATCACAGCATACGAATGTCCGTCCTCACAGTAACGTTGAATAAATTCCACTTCCTTGCTTTCTAATGAAAAATTAAATTGTTTTCTTAGTTTTGCAGACCGAAAAAAATGGTTTAAAAGTGAAGCAGAACACACAAGAAACAAAGTTAGAGACACAATTTCCTACTTCCTGTTTATCTTGAGTGACAGGTGTCTCGTCCAATCTCGTCCAGAATTTAATTCGCAAACTATACCTACCTTTTCCGGTTCGTATCTGACTGGCCGAGAAGTGCAATACAAATTAACAAAACCTAAAACAAAATAACACATTCAAAACCAAATTAACAATTAGTTTCGGGTTTTGTTATTTTGTTTTCGGATTTGTTAATTTGGTTTTGAATTTGTTATTTTGTTTTGGGTTTTGTTAATTTGGTTTTGAATTTGCTATTTAGTTTTCGGATTTGTTATTTCAAGAACTTCAAGGCCACCGTAAGTCTGACATTTTATCTTCTCAAAGCAGTTTTATAACATGAACGAGAAAAACCCACAACTTAAACTTGTCTAGTAACAGGATTGTACAAGATCACACTTCACAAGAGCCATCTCGCACATTATTGATTGTTTATGTTCATAGTTCCGTGTTTAATTCTGAACAAAATTTACAGAATACTTTATTGTGCATTGTGTGTCACGTCACTAAGTTTTTTTTTTTTTAGTTTTTTGTCTAAATAGCCCTGATTGTGAAATTTGGTACCGAACAAGAAGCCTTTTTTTTTTGGTCTCAGCCCTATTTGGCACCTGTTTGGTCGATCTCTGTAACGCTGTCTGAATCCGAGTTCCATTTGTATGCACAATGGAAAAGTTTCACACTTTAAACGGTTGAAACAGTGTAAAGGGGGTATGCATGTGAGTGTTTAATTATCACTCCTTTGTGATTTTCCTCTGTCGGAGAGCAGTGATGCATCGTGATGATGACTAAAGTGTTTATTTTAGTGTGTGAAGTTTCCTTACACAGTGAGAGAGAGATAGAGAGCACAGTCTTTCTACAACCCTAGAGAAAAAATTTCATACTAGATAAAGTTTTTATTATATTTTATTAGTGTTAATTTTTGCCACGCATCATTTAAACACTGCGAGTCTGGCAGTTTAAAGACAAAGCAATTTGCATAATTAATTTGCTCATTAATTTGCACATGGACAACCCTTAATTAAACATAATGCCATACATATCATTTGAGCTAAGAGCTAAAAATATAAAAACGGCAAAGAAAATCTGTAGAAGATAAAACATATCATAGGAGTTAAAATATGAAATCATAGGAAAAAAACGAAAAATGCAATATAGTAAGGCTTGTTAAAGGAGAGTGACCATTAGACAGTGTAGACATGAATGTAGTCTTAAGACTGATATAAATAATCACTTTATCTAGTTTAGATTTGTTTTTTTTTATGCTTTCGCCTTCAGGGGCTGAAGTCTGTGTGTCTTGAGTGCATGTATCCGTGAAATTTGATTAATAAGTTAAATGTTAAGAGTGGTCAGTGTAATAGCCAAGTTGGAAATAAATTATGCATTACTTTCAAAACATGTAGAATATACTGTAGCTGCTTATACGTTCATATATATGAGCACAGCCCAGATGTATACACTCACCAGCCTCTTCATTAGGTACAACTGCTCATTGATGCAAGCATCTAATAAGCCAGGAACTCATTGCATTTAGACGTGATCAAGTGATCTGCTGATGTTCAAACCGAGCATCAGAATGTGGAACAAAGGTGATATAAGTGACTTTGAACATGGCAAGACAGAACACTGTCAGACTGGCTGGAACTGAGTTTTTTTTAAACTGTAGGGATTTTCATTAAAGCATGAATCCACCCTGCCTTGTATTACCGGTTCAGGTTAGGGGATATCTCCTTGGCACAGTTCTTTGGGCCACTTGGGTACCAATTACCTGAGTATCGTTGCTGACCATGTCCATCCCTATTATTTTAGACATGTGAAAATCATCTTATAGTCCATAATTTTATAAAGAACGTAATGGTCAGGTTTCAACATTGGCCATACAATGTTTGTATGTGCTTATCTTAGTTTTTAAATGTTTAACATCTGAAAGCACAATGAGATCTTAACAATATTTATATTTGCTTTGTTTCAGGTTGTCTGTGCTTTACGCATGTTTGGATTTGGTAAAGAGATGCATATTGCTTTATCAACAACTTTCTGCTTACCAGGACATCTTTCAACCAATCAGAGTCCTCCTCTCGAAACATCTTCCTGTTACAGATTACCCATCAGCCCTACAGGTGAGCAACAAAACGAGTGCCTCAGGATTTAGAATAGAATGTAGTAACACTATACAGCCTGCTAGCTAAAATTACGTTTTCTTTTGATTGTACATGCACAGTGCGGACTCATCTAAATGGCTAAAAACGGAATAAGAATTTAATAATGAAAACAAATTGCATAATAGCTCCCCTTTAATGTTCAAGCGTGGTTGTATAATTGCAGGCGTGTAAAAGAGTTGTGCTCTTGCCATGTTTATAGGAGCTGCACAAAGAAATCCTGGAGGTCATTCCGGAGGCACCATCCCAGCATGCACCACTGGTGTTTGATAAGAAGAAGCCCGTCCCTCTTAAACTGCTTAAGCCCAAAGTGGTGGAAGTGTGAGTGCACAAGCAATGTGTGATTATAGCGAGATATTTGATTTGCATAGCGAGTGAATACAGCGAGTGTATATAGTCTATATAGTCTATGACTGGATAAAATGGACAGTTCCTGTCAGTGCTACTTGAAATGAAGATGCCGATTGGTCGGCTGTTGTAACGCCAATTATGGCATGCTCTTCACCTTTACACATTTTTCAGATTTATCATGCATTTTACTTAGTGAACATTTCACACATTTTATAATTGTATGAATAACGAGATATTTTGTGCTTCTTTGCATTCAGGCTGGACTATGGGAAGAAACGAGGGAACACCAAGGAGGAGAAGGAGAGAGAGCGACTGAAACACAAATATAAGAAAGAGTTTAAAGGTGCTCTGAGGGAGATCAGGAAAGACACGCGCTTCCTCGCCAGCACCAAGCTATCAGACACTCTGCGCAGGTTAGTGTGCTACATAGTGGAGGCACAAACACACATACACGCACGTTCCATATGCAGCTAATACAATAATGCAGTGTTCTAAAGGCGTTTCTGTGTGTGTCTGTGTGTATAACAGGGACGCTGAGAGGAAGAGGAAGGTGAAGGAGCTGTATGGTAGTTTGGCCACCCAGGAGGGCGAGTGGAAAGCACTGAAGAAAAGAAAGAGGAAGTGATGTAACAGTGCAAACCCATTTTTCTATGTGAAAAAGTGAAACTGTGTACAGTTTAATGTTCGTCGTGATTGAGTAACATACACTCTTTATTCTGCAAAACCATTTTGTACATTGTGGTTTTTTGTGAAACAAGCAAATAAACCCATACAGTAACTCAATTGTTTGTGTGTACACAAGAAGGATAGAGATTTGAACAATAACTTACATATTTGGTGATAAAATACCTGAAGATGGAGAAATTATTGATGATATGTAAAAAGAGTTTATATTCTACCAGTTATTAAACCAGTTTGAGTGACCATGATGGCCCCACTTTGTTGTTTTTGGCTTACAGGAGTGGAACCTAATATGGTCTTCTGGTCTACTCATCTACCATAATGTTAAAGGTTTAGTCCATGCTGAGATGCTTTTCTGCTAGCCACAGTTGTGATGAGGTTGTAAAGTGTGGTTATACGAGTTACAAAACCCTTCTCGGGAACTCCAAACAATCTAACCATTTTCCTCTGCCCTCTCTACCTATATAACCATCACCTACTCAGTGTTTGTTTTTGTTTTTGGCACCTCTGTTCTGTGTAAACTCTAACTAAATACTAATGTGAGTGAAATTCAAACCAGCTCATCTAGTGCCAGCATCTATGGTGCAGTCAGAGTGTAGTTTTTCTGTGAACCCTAAACTGTGAACGGAAGCTCTTGACCTGTATCTCCATGCATTGTGCTGCAGATGTTTCTAATAAATTAAACAGTGAGCATATAAACAGCACTTGGACGTTTTGTCCGGTTTGGGCCTGATAACGACACATGCTACGTCAGTAGTGCTCTCAAGTCAAGCTTTATTAAGATGTGTTCAGGTCAGTTACAGCAAAATTTGGATGAAAGAGGGCATAGTTAACAATGGTGCAGTCGTGTGTTTGAGTGTGTCGGGGTGTATGCATGCTTGTATTGCGCGATAAAGTGCATTAGGTTGATTCTTCCACTGCAGCTGATGAAGTTGCAGAAGTTCCTAAAGAAGAAAGAGGAACAAAGAAACATAAGTTTTGGTAAAAATGTTCATTATGAGGAACTGCAGCACAAAGTTTATTAATCATACACAAAAATAACCTATTTGACTTATTTACACTTTCATCTGTATTTTAGTGTGTTTCCTTTTTTTCCTCCCTTTGCTATTTCTTATATTTGTCCATAACAATTTATTATAGCTAGGTAGATCACGTTGGTTAATCTTGCTTGCCTTAAATGTATTCATAAATGTAATTATTTGAACAAAAATAAATCAAGAAATAGTTCATTTTAGGTAATAAAGACATCACACACTGAGTCTGACACCATGCAAACGACAATGTCACATAGCCACCACCAGGAACAGTGTGTCTTCCACGTTAAAGGAAACATTGCTTCACCCTACAACAGAAGATTTCCTTTTATATAAAAGATTTTTTTAGAGGAAGAGAAAGTGTTTTGGACTAACTTAAAACTAATACTCGATTAAGAACCCTTGGTGGTGATGGTTCAGGATAGAGACCGCATTTGAAGCTTGACCCCACCTGCTTTGTCTTCGCCGATTGAGATGCCGAGTCGTTTCTCTTCTCCTTCCAGAAGCTTCCTGTAGGTGGCGATCTCAACATCTAGCCTCAGTTTGATGTTAAGCAGCTCTTGGTAGTCAGCAAGGTATTTGGCCATCTCTATCTTGGTTTCACACAGCTGGTTCTCGAGCTGAGCGATGATGGCATCCAGATTGGACATCTTGTCCAGGTGAGACATCTCCATGTCATCCAGCTGCTGTTCCAGAGCGGCGTTTTTGGCCCTGAGCGCGTCGATTTGGTTTTGCAGGTCAGACGCTTCACTGCTCAGGGTGCTGATTTCCTCCCTCATGGCGCTCACCTGGGTCTCGCGTTTGGCAGCACTTTCCTTCAGGGTGTCAAATTTCCCCTTGTACCACTTCTCAGCTTCCTGGACGTTCCGTGCAGCAACGGCTTCGATCTCGGCACGTGTCTTGCGCAGGTGAGCGGCCAGATCTGGCCGATCCGAGTCAAGCTCCACCGACACCTTTGACTCCTCGATCTGCTTCAACAGCTCAGCCACTTCCTCGCTATGTAGCTTCTTTAGGAACTCGATCTCGGCCACCAGTTGCTCCACACGTCTCTCCAGGTCAGCCTTCTGCAGTGTGGCGTTGTCCACATCCTCGCGGAACTCGCGCAGGATCATCTCTGCCTCCTCTGTGAACAAACATAACATATTTTTCTAAATGCCCAAAATTGTATAAATCCTGACCTTGTGTTTCTACGCTACAGTAAATGAGAGCTGACCGATTTGTGATGGTTCTTACTTTAATTACAGAATATATATAACAAGAATAAAAATCAACGCAGGATTATTTTCTGAATGAAGCTTTATTTCTACCAGCAGTCTGCAAAATACTGTCTTCTGATTATTTCAAGCTAATAAACATAATCAGTCTTTTCAATCACCTTTAAGTGCGAGCTCTTCCTCCAGCTTCATGGTCCAGAGCTCGACTTCCTCCTCAGCATATCCTCTCTCGATATCAGCAGCTCCTTTCTCAGCTGTCAGTGCTGCGATCAGGTCCTTCATTTCCTTAAATTTGGCCTCATACTCCTCACCCAGTCCTCCTGGTCCCACCTTGTATCGGCTCTGCAGATTCTGCAGCTCCTCCCTAAGTGCCGCGTTCCTCTGCTCTAGAGCCTGAACCTTCTCGATGTAACCGGCGAACCGGGAGTTAAGAAGCTGCATCTCCTCCTTCTCGTTAGCATGATGCTGATGGAGCTCCGTGCCGATCTCCACGGCGCCTCCCTGGAAACCGGCACGTCCACGGGTCACCGAGGACGAAGAAGCTCTGCAGCGGGACGGAGATGGGCTCTGGACCCTCATCCTGCTCGAGCCGCTGACGGTTAGGGTCTTCTGCGAATGGGAACTTCCTCTCATGGTGGTTGTTAAAAGTTGTTAGCCCTTCTTGTGTTTCAGCCTAGTTCGAGTCCTTCTAAGCCTGAGCAGGTTGATTGTGAGTCACTGGAGAGAAGATTAGCGCTTTTATACAGCCAACAAGAATGTAGCAGTGCCTTCTGAAAGTCTCATGCTCCGCTGACTTGCTGTAAATGCAGATAGTGACTCTGCACCCAAAGCTCCACAGCAGTGAGGTCTCATTAGTGAACAGAGCAGTGAAGGCCATTTCACCTACATGCTACATAGCAACTTTAGCTTGTGCATCTGCTATTTTTACACCACAGATACAGCGCAAGAAACATTGCTCGTTGTTATTGAAGATTTTTGGAACTTTTGTACATTTTAAGTGACATTACCAAGCTTCGTACTGCAAAGGAGAGAAAGTCTGAGACTCGAAATCACACCCTGTTTACTACGTTGTGCACTATGTTGGAATTGGTCTTTGACTTATTAATGTCTATCTATCCCTCCATCCATCCATCCATCCATCCATCATTATCTATATCACTTAGTCCAATTCAGGGTTGTGGTGGTAGCAGGAGAAGAGGCGATACACAGACATGCCTGTCTCCAGTAACTTCCTTCCTTCAGGTGACCCCTAACTGCTCGCAGGTCAGCCAAAAGATATAATCCCTCCAGTGTGTCCCGGGTCAGCCCCAGGGCTTCCGCGCAGTTGGATGTGCTTGGTAGACCTCCAACAGAAGTCAACCATGTGACATCCCTATCTCAATTTGAGGTGGTTTATTCATGTCCATTAATAAAAAAAAAATCAGTTGGAAAAAAAACTCTTTCAGATGTTGGATATAGTGAGATATATATATAGTGTCCTTTAATACAGCATTACAAACTGACGTGTGTGAAAAACACTGATATTTAAACTCTCTCATGGGGACATTGTATTATAGCTTAAAAAGCAGTGAACACCCAAAATGTTAGAAACTGTTAGGATTTAATCATGCAGTTTCATGTTTCGTTTACTTTCTATTTAATATTATAGCACTGAACCAATCAGAGGGCAAAACATTCCACTCATTTCAATTCATTAAAATGATTAAATGTTGGAAAGAACTGGTTTGCACGTAACTCATGTCTGAGATCATCCTGTGCACTGATATAATCTGACAATGCACTTCAACACGCATGTGTCCATGTGATAAAGCCTACAGAAATAAAATACCCATAATGCACTGAAGACATGGCCTAAACCATGGAGGTGTAAACGCAGAACACCACATCAGGCCAATTCTGCCTACTAACACTTGAAGTCAGGGGTGGAGCCTAGCAGCAACATTTGTTCGCTGAAAACAGATCACATCACTGCTATCAGCGGTTTTTAAAGGTCCACTTTATAAATTGCAACAACAACAAAAAAAAATGCTCATGTTGTAAAATGGGTGGTACAGTAGCTTAAAGGATAGCACTGACTCCTAACACCTCCAGGTTTTGTAGCGTTTGCATGTTCTTCCTGTGCTTGGTGGGTTTCGCTCTGATTTGATCTGCCGTGACTGGCTGATTGGCGTTTACAAATTGCCCATAATGTATGACTGGGTACACTTCATCCAGGGTGTAATCCGATTTATGGCTTAGGTTTCTTGGGATAGACCCAAGGCCCCTAGTGACCCTACACAGGATAGGCGGTTTAGATGATGAATGTGTGTGTATTTTTATTGGATTAAGTTTAGACTTTTCCATCAGCAAATGATTACCAACTCAATGTCCAAATAAAATAGGTTTTGTCATCAGATTATTACTGTTACAGACACTGTAAGTCAATCAGTACAGAAGTAAATGGTACCCCGCAATGTATCGAGTAAAGCAATACAGCCTTCTTTACTTAAAAGGACTATAGTAGGTATGACATCATGTATCCTGAAATGATACATCCATGGCCTACACAGTGAATAAGGTGCATGGTCATGCCCAAACATTAGCAACTCAGGTTTTCCTACTTGGAGATGGTTTAAAAGTGTGTATGTGTAAACCCGCCACTGGTTTTCTGAGGAGAAGTCTTTCCACTGTGACATCATTAAAGCGGAGGATGGAGCTATGATTATGAGAGTAGCGATGCACTGGCACAATAAACCCAACTCACACTGTCATCATGCACTAATGTCACACTGAAGTGCTGTCATTCCACATGCACATCACCTACTGTGTTCCAAACATCTCCCCGCTCTTTATGCTGCAGGGTCATGTGCACTCTCTAGTGCACTAATGCAGAAAACAAAGTTTATGTTCTACAGACAGACACGCATGAAGATGGATAGACAAATAGAGACAGCTGGACTATTAACAGATAACGATCAGCTTATGAATAGTACTGCTCCCAAGAGTTATTAAGTAAACATCACACAACCTCAAGGTTATGAAATACTGTTGGTCGGGATTGTGATAATAACTGTATTGCTGCTTAGAGTTGTTGGGTGGAACAGTGGAGCAGGGTTTAGCATTGTTGCCGTGCACCTCCAGAGATGTGGGTGCCAATCTCACCTCCTGCTTGGAGTGAAGATGTCTTCTCCGTGAAGTAGTGTGTGAGTGGGTATGCCCTTGTGCCGTGTGATGGGTTGGGACCCCATCCAGTGCGTACTCTGCTTTTTGCCCTTATTTCCCTGGAATAAGCTCCAGGCCTGGCAACCCTACACATACTGTAGATGGACGTTCATTCATAGTCAGTGCTGTGAAATAAACACTCAAATATTTTCACCAATTCTGTGATCGTCATTCACTCAATGCCAATTTGATTTAAACGGTTCCCTAATCTGTTTTTATCTGGACTCTATATTATCACCATTACTGACATGAGCTTAAGGTGTGGCACACCTCTGATTGTGTCTCAGTCAACAGGTGTTTGTGAGCAAGTTCCCATCAAGATTTTGTCTCTAATTTTAGAATCTCCCTCAATTTATCCACTTATTCATAACGAACTGCATCCTGTTTAGTGTGTGTATTTGTGTGGTGTGTGACGGAGAGAGAGAGAGCATGAAGGTCTTGTGTGGAATTCAGAACCGCAGTTATAATGAACACCATCAGCGGTGCCAATCACTCAAAATGACAATGAAACTCTGCGAATCAGCACATTTGGACACACCCCTAAAATAATAATAATAATAATAATAGCTATTTAGTAAAAAAACATGAAATGCCTGTTTGTTATAATAAAAGTAATTACCTTTAAATATGCGTCTGGAATCAAGCTAATGTGACCTATAGCAGTATACTTTGTTGGACTCAGTTTGCAGCACATTTGTAATAATATAGATAATACTATAAGTATTACAGTAGTAACAGTTGTGACTAACTACAATGTACAAATATACCTACACTGCCTGGCCTAAACTTTTATTGCCATATTTCTTATTTTATTGCCACATAACATGAGCCTAGACCTGACCATCTGAAGAAACCCGAGATTATAACCCTGCCTCCAGAGCCTTGTACAGTGGGCGCTACGCATTATGGGTGCATCGCTTCATGTGCTTCTCTTATTACCCTCACTCATCCATTGCTATGGAACAGGGTTAGTCTAGAGGTCTAGACTCATCAGACCAGATCTTTTTCCACTGCTCTAAAGTCTAATCTTTATGCTCTGCTCCCTATGCAACTTTACGAACTGTTTACAGTTTCATGATTTTTTCTGACCACATTTCCAGGTTCAGCACAATCCTTCCAGGTTTTTGATAATGTGTTAAAGGGTCCTTAACCCAGTTCCAGCCATTTAAAATCTCCTTAGTTTTCTTTCCTTGATGCAGCTTAATAATTTAGCCCTTCTAAAACGGTGACCCTTTTTTCACCAGCCAGTGTGTTAAAGAACACTGATGAAGATTTAAATAAAAGTCTCTAATAATCATCAAATATTTCTAAAATATCATCTTTAATTTTACTGTAAACAAAATTCACATATAATTCAAAATGTGCAGTGATGTCACAAATATCAGGAATAACTACTATTGCACTGTACTATACGTACGTTATTAATAGTAATATACAAAGGAACACTGATCAGCAATAACATTAAAACCGCTAACAGATGAAGTGAAAACCTTTGCTTGTCTGATTACAATGACACTGATTAAGGGGTGGAATATGACAGGGCAGCAAGGGAACATTCCGTTCGTGAGGTTGTTGACAAATGCTTAAAAAAAAAAAAAAAAGCTAAGCATAAAAATAGACAAGTGGTAACTGGGTCAGAGCAAGTCCAGAACGGCAGGTCATGTGAGGTGTGTCCAATATTCAGTGGATAGTTCCTGCCAAAAACTGTCCAAGGAGGGACAGCCGGTGGACGAATCGGGGACAGAGTCATATACCTGCCCAAGGATCATTGATGCATATAAGGGACAAAGGCTAGCCTGCCTGGTCTTATCCCACAGAAGAGCTACAGTAGCACGAACTGATGAAATAGTTATTGCTGAGAAAGAGATGGCAACAGGAGGCACTACGGAAAGAAGGCAAGTCAGTTGAGGCAGTGTGATAATCTGGGCAATGTTCAGCTAGGAAACTTTGTGCCAATATGGTAAAGATGAATCCTTTATCTAAGCAGATTCCCTAACAGTCTGACTTCCTGTTTTCCTTCATTTCATCAAAAGAAATCTTACTGAAATCTGATCCGATATTAAATTCCTCAAATTATAAATATAAACAATTAAAATCTTTATCATTATTATAATCTTGAAATAACCCAGTTCCATAATCTCGGCCCACATTCCTGGAAAACTCAAATGATCATTACAGTTCTTTCTGTATGTAAATGCATCATCACTCAGTTATTATAAACATCCTGATTTAATGATTTGTAACTGCTCTATTCAGTAAAGTTTATTGTCCTGGTTGAGATCCCTTTTTTGAGACTTTTTTGTTTTTGTTTAATATAATGATAATTATTATTATAATTATCGGATGATTGTTATAGAATGTCAACAATAGTTGTGGTAACGGGTCACTGCCATGGCCCCCAGGCACCGGTGGATTGGGGGTCGCAGTTGGGGTCGTCGGGGGGGAAGTTGATGGGCTGTGCCCCCTCCTGCAGCTGCTCTAATCTCTTTAGCAAGAAGTTCACAATCTTGGGGTGTTGATCGGAAATTTCATTACTCTCTCGAGGATCAACATCGATGTCAAACAGCATCACCTGCTTGAGGGGCGGAACATCATCCGAGACTCCACCTCCCGTCTCTTCTGGACGAGGGAACCACAAAGGGCAACCTGCACAGGCGTACACACACACACACACAACACACACACACACACACACACACACACACACACACACACACACACACACATATAATGATTCACCTTGTCAAATTATGAACACGTCCAGGAGAATAGTCTTTGTTAGTGTGTGTGTGTGTGTGTATTTTTAAAAATCTGTGTTAGTGTTCAAATGTGTTTTTATATATATTTTCTGATAACTCTGGTTAATTCTAACACACATTAACACACTATTACAATAACATACACTAAAACGCAGTAACACACTACTACATACACCAAAATAAAATTGTTGTTTGTAAAAAGTATTGTGGTATTAAGAGTATAATTAATACTCTTAATACGTCACGCACCAGGATATCCAGTCAGGAGCTTCCAGTTCTTGTAGCGTATAGCAGCATGGATGGAGGTGTTAAAGCGTGGCACAGAAACAGACCCCGTCCTTAACGAGTTTCTTCTTAACAAGTCTTTATTAAACGAGTCAAGCAGCTCTTGTTCAGATCCTGCCGCTTTTCCTGGACCTCCAGAAAAACATGACAGGGAAAAATCCTCAATCCTCAATGAGCATAAAGGCTAATATCATGTTTAACTGCTGACTTGTCTAACTGTTACCTGTCTACCTCCTGAACTGTCTTACTGCTAACCTGTCGTACTTTGATAGTGTCTGATGTGCATTTATTCTCTTACATGGAGCAATGTCGACATAAAGAGGATCGATGTTGTGCAACAATTCCTGTCTTGGAGAGGCTTTTCCTTTGCTGACACACACACACACACAAACACACACACACACACACACACACACACACACACACACACACACATTTATCACATTATGTCCTAACCTTGACAATAAACTTATGCTGCTACTAATTACATTTCAAAATATACTGTACACCTGATGCATACCTGATAGTGTCCCATACGTTAAACCCATCTAAAGGCTTCGTCCCATTGGTTGATCCTCCAGCAACACTCACTAGAGTGGGCAGCCAGTCAGAGATGTGGATGAGCTCTCGGCTGACAGTACCAGGACGCTCCACTAGTGGTCCAGTGACAAAGGCGACACCTCTGACTCCGCCCTCCCAGAGGGACCACTTCCTACCACGCAAGGGCCAGTTACTTCCACCGCACAGTGTCTGACCCCCGTTATCTATAATCAAATTTTGATTACACTACACATTACTACATCAAACATGTGCTGAATGCTGTGCGTATTATTTGTGTTATTAATTGTGCATATGAATTACAATGAATTAACAATGATAACGCTTTATTGCTTGTGTACCTGTTGAGAAGACAAGGATGGTGTTGTTCCAAATCCCTGCATCCTCTAGTGCCTTAGTGATGTTCCCAACCGCTTCGTCCATAGCCGACACCATTCCTGCATAACGCCTGCGTGAAATGTCCTGAATGAAGCTGTAAGGCTCAGTGTAGCGCTCTGGCACCTGTAATGGGGAATGAACTGCCTGCAGAGCTACGTACAGAAACAGAGGCTGGAAGAAAAAAAACACACAAATATCACAATCATTATTACATCCTAGAAACTAAACAGTAAACACTACACACTACACTATACACTACACAGAGCCGCATACAGGACAAGGGCTGAAAAACACACTACCACAGAAAGAGAGAAATCGTTGTGTATAGGATTACTGTTTTCTTGTTATGGTTGTGTATTATGTTGATTGCTCTCTGTGAGAAGAGTTCAGTAGAATACACTCCGCTATACATAGGTGCTGGGTCCTCTCCGTCCCGGAGGTCCAGAGCGCAGCGTGTGACATTCAGTGGGGTAATAAAGTAAGAGCGCTGATGAGTGTAATAATCCTCTGATCCTGTGTAATACCCTGCAAAACAACGCAAACTCACAATAAACAATAACACAACACAGTCGAACATGAATATACAGTACATAAAACCAAGATATAATACAACAAATAAGTTTAAACAATTAAAGTGCTCTGTATTTTAAACCGATCGTAGTAAAATAAAATATATTTTGAGGAGAATCTGAGATAATCAACACTAAGGTTTAATTCTGAAAAACAGGACGTCAGTCAGGATCAGATAGAGAGGGTGAAAGTAATTTGTGTTGTATTTGGTTCAGGGTCTCAGTGAGTTTAATCACATGATGATGTGGTCATGGTCTGCGTGAGTGAGGTAAAAAGCAAGCTCAGTGATCACATACCGAAGAAGGACTGGAAACCTCTGCGAGTGGGCAGACACTCCTTGCGGTACATGCCAAGGTGCCACTTGCCCACCATGTGGGTGGAGTAACCCGCCTCCGCCATTAGCTCCGGCAGCAGCTTCTCATCCAGAGGAACACAGTATGGCTGACACGGCCAGATTATTTGATGCTGCATCCCCGTGTGGATCTACACATACAATATATACAGTGTATATAGAGTGTGTGTATATATATATATATATATACACACATACAGTACAGTACAGTACTGTGCAAAAGTCTTAGGCGCCATATTATCTGTAGTACAAATTTTGTTAAAGTTATGTCTGCATTATTATGTACAAGACCATTCCCTACAAAGATACATTAAAAGTAATGAATAAATACCATTACAGAAGAATATTTGCGTGCCTGTAAAGAAAGCGACATATTACATGACAGACCAGTTTTCAGATCGGAAAAAAAAAAATGAAATAATGTAGACTCTTGGGTTTTGCATGGAAATACAAAGGAGCGAGTGTGACGAAGTTACCAAATGAACTCATATTCTCCAGCATGCTCAGTAAAATCTGACAGCTGTTTTATTTAGAATACTGCACACATCTGTATCGAACACTACCGCTTACTGTATGTTGAAGCAAAGAGTTTCCACACCAAATATTGAATGTTTATTGTTTGTTATTACTTAGTGCTTTTTATAGAAGTTTCTTTTAATGTAGAAATGTTTTCAAAAGCATCATTGCACATGGCTTTTGTTTTGGATGTTCCCAGGACTTTTGCACAGTACTGTAAATAAAACAGCTGTTAGGTTTTACTGAGCATGCTGGAGAATAGGAGTTCTTTTGGTAACTTGGACAGCAGAAGACTTGAAGAGGGCAATAAACTGTAAAGAAAACAAAAAAAACAAAAAACTCTGCAAATCATCTCCACAAAGGTCTGTGTGTGCGTGTGTGTGTGTGTGCATGTTTTCATAACAACCAAGCAGAAGCCACACCTGACAGTCTTTTGAAAGCTCAGAACAACGAATTAAGCAGCCGGAATCAGATGAGGCTTCTGCTTAGTTGGAACGAAAGCCTGCACACACAATCCGTATCTCTTTCTGGACAAGACTTGACATCTGTGGTTGAGTTTCTTTAAACCTCTGCTTATGAAAGCTTCCGATTCTTGTCCTTGGCTCACAGCACTGCAATACTATGTGGTTTTATGCTGCTTAGGCACATCCAGCCTGAGGCTCCATGTTGGTTGTGAGATGCTTTTCTATTTGGTCTTATAAAGAGTGATAATAGAAGTTACAATATCATTTATTAGCAGTTCGACCAAATATGCAGGCGTTCTTCTGCATTCTGTTATCTACAAGGCATTTGCACCCATATTTCTGTCTCTCACTAACATGTTTCCCCCCAGGACCATTCTGTTTAAACGGAAAGATTTTCAGTTTTTGAAACACTAAACCCAGCTCAGTCGTTACTGACATACACGACCAAAGCCATATAGAGCTCGTAGATTGGATTTTTATTCTGGTATTTGATGTGAACATTCTTTTCATATTTTCATGCTCATGCCACGTGATTGGCTGCTTGGCTAATTGCGTGATCTGTACGTGTGCAGGTGTACAGGAGGTCCTAATGATGTAGAGGGAATATAAATATCGCACCTGGTATCTCCCTGTCAGTAGCTGGTTCCTGGATGGAGTACACAGCGGCTGGACATAGTAGTTCTCCAGTCGGACCCCTGCGGCGCTCAGCCGGTTTAGGACTCGAGTTTTAATCTCAGACCCGTGATAAGCCACATCATTAAATCCCATATCATCAGCCAGTATGAAGACCACATGAGGAGGAGACTGACAGTGCACGAGCAGACCGCACACACACCATACACACAGCGGAACGATGAACTCCTTCATCCCTGCTTCAGCTTCAACTTCTGCCACCACACTTCCGCTTCTGTCCGAACGCACAACAAAACTGCGACTATCCTACAATCATTATATGGCACACGTTACACGGGTTTAAACTTAAATGTAACACTCCGCTCTGCTCGGTTTAAAATCCGTGACGGCGGCACCAGTATATATGTCACGGCTTCCGAACCAAACTTCATCGCAACACGAGCGACCAATCAGATGGCTGCTCGTCCCGTGATCGGGTCACGTGGTCAGAAATAGAGAAGCGTTTCAAACTCATACTTGTGGTTATTTTATTGACTTATATATATAAATATATATATAAAATAAGTCATATAATATACTATATTGTTCTGCCATCAAGATAAGAGGGAACAGTATAACTTATTAATACAGCGATTAATACTTTTAAGAAACTATTATTGTTCGGTATTTGGTAAGTAAAAATAAATACAACAAAATTGTCATACTTTTCAACTTTAAATGTAATGTATTTTACTTTCATCTCTTTCTTTCTTACTCTCTGTAAAGATAGGGCGTTAAGTCAGGTTTTTGAACAGGTTTATCTGGTTGTGCAGTAATCAGTGCAGTCATATAGTCTCTCAACAGAACTTTCACACTGATTGACATTTGTGTTAATGATATCAATATAATATAAACCAAAATCCAAAATAATGTACAGTATAACTAATTAATAAAAGATTGACAGCTGTTTAACTTTTAGTGCATTAGATGAAACTATGTAAAGAGTGCTTACATGAGTTACTAGGGCTGCTCCTTTATGTTATGCATTTTGGTTAATACTAAGATCATGATTATTTAACATGATAACTCGTTGACTTTTGAAAGCACCATGCATTTATTAAACTTTACATTATGGTGTCTTCGACAGTGGAAATAATGATGGATTTATAACACAGAATGAGAACAAGCGAAAAAAGAAATGCAGCACAACAATTATTTAATCTCAATTACATTGTTTTCATGATTGTAAAAAGTTAAAATAATTGGCGATCTGACTAGAAAAGTGGATTCACCTACAGTTGGCAGTAATGTAACCTTCTGGAGTCCAACTGCCGTTAAATAACAACAAAGCAGAAGAAGGCACTTTTAGTGCAACTAAATAAAGAATGATATTAAAATGCTCATAATGTTGTGTCTGGTTTTGGGTTTCTGTGACCGGTATGGTAGGGGGCAGGGGTAGCTCAGTGTTTAAGGCGTTGGTCTACGGTCCCCAGGTTCAAACCCCAGCACCACCAACTTTGAGAAGGCCTCAAACCCTCAACTTCTCAGATGTATAATAAGATGAAAATGTAAGTTGCTCCGGATAAGGGCATCTACCAAATGCCATAATGAAAATGTAAATTAATAGGCTCCAACAAATACAAATAATTTTACAACTATTTATGATTGCATAAATAGTTGGATTTTTATTAAGACAGTAAATCCATGTAATGATCATTAGGGGGAATTCTGTTGCACTGAAAGGAGAAACGCTGTGAAACCTGTGAGCGTTTCTGCTTTATAACATAAATATAACACACCTATAACACAAACAAAAGCATTCATATATATTTATACACAGGAAAGATCACAACGCCTTCTCATTAGCCCTGTGTTTTTCTAACGTACCTATCAGGAGACGCGTTGCTCGCGTCTTCGCCTCTGATTGGCTGAGCTTCCTGCCCTGTGATTGGTGGAGGAGACGGAGTGCGAGGTTTGAACGAAGTGTTGGTTCGCGTGAGATTAGTGGAATCTCTCCTCGGTGTAACGCAGTGTAGTGTAGCGTACGTTACCTCGGGGTTTCAGGAGAAACATTTATAAATACATATATATATATATATATATTTTTTTTTTTTGCCGAACGAGTTACAGTGTAAGGTAAGAATGTTTATTAAATAAACTATTATTGTATTAACTATTAGCTAAACAGATATGAACAGTGTTTTTATTTGCAGCTAGCGGTTAGCATGAGCTGTTTAACCTTTTCATGCTTTACTTTTTAGTGAATTTCCGTTTTAGAGACGAAGCATTTGATACGTGTTTATGGTGAAGATATACGTTATTAAAAAGGACCAAAGTGCAGTCTAACTCACAAAATATGTTGAGTTTTTGTTTGTTTCAAGTTAATGTATACTTGTTTATACATTATATAGATTTAGTTAATGACATGAACAGTGAACAAACTATGACAGTAATCTAGTACTAGTCAGGTATTACCGTTATATTATCTTAAAAAAATATATTCTTGAAACCCATCCAGTCTTTAGAACATGTGTTAAATACTGGTACACCACATGCTGCAGGTGCAGTCTGCTTTGTCAGAAGGTTATTGGTGAAATTTCTACTAGAGCAAGTCAAACATTATCCACACTCTGTAGAATGGCTGTGGAATTTATTTTCATTAACTTTTAGAAAAGACAGATACATCATTTTCAACACAATCTCTTTGCTTTTCAATACACTTTGTCCATCTGTCAACAAGCTTTCGAATTCCCTTATTTAAAAAAAAAAAGAAATTAACCTGTGCTGTGAGCCTTGAATGCATCAGAAGTGAATCTTCGTCCTTGTAGGGCAGCTTTTGGGGAAGCAAATAAGTGAAAGTCTGATGGGGCAAGGTCAGGACTATAGGGATGATGTTTAAACACAAGAGTGTCGACAGTGTGGGCTGATGTGAGCAGACGTGCATCGACATGCAAGATCACAACGCCCTTGGATAGCAGTCCTCTGCGTTTAATCCGAAGTTTATCGAAGGCTTCAGCTCTTCGATAAGCGTCTCACTGTAACATGCACTGTTGACTTTCAACTTTTTTCCTGATAATGTTCCATTACTAGCGCTTGGGAATCCCAGAAAACTGTTCACATCAATTTTCCAGCTGATGGTTGACTTTTGAACTTTTTCTTGGCCGACAGTTGAGGATGTTTCCGTTTCTGATGTTTCTGCCGTTTACTCTCGGGTTTGAATCCATGTTTCGTCACCAGTAATCATTCTCTTTAGGAAAATTTCATTTTCCTTAGACTCCAACAATCGGTCCAACTTTTGTTTGCAGATATCCAAACCTTTTGTTTATGCTCTTCAGGAACTTGTTTCACACCAGGTACACACTCAGACCACAAAAAAAATAATAAAATAAAAACGAATCACAGCACACTGTGCTTCTTCTGTGCAAATCACAAGTGGAGCATTATTTTTTGCTTGCAGTGCAGTTACAAAAGAACTGATATAACATGTTCACACGTGCACAGCACTGCTCAAGTAGCCTTGAACAGAAAGATAAGACAGTGCAGCCGGCAGATGTTTTAATGTAACCAAAGTGCGGATAATTTGTGACTCTCCCTTATGCAGTATAACAGCAGCTGTGAAAGTAGCGCAGTTCGAAAAAACAAGAGAATGTGCGTAAAAATGAATAAATAACATTCATTAGATGACAATACAGCATTTACAATAGCGGTTTCCAGTGTCAATACTTTATAATATCTGTGTATTGCTACTACAATGTAAGTGACAACAGGAACTAACTTGTTTCATCAGTATTCTACATCACTAGTAGACACAGTATTATGTTTTGTTCTTTAATACATTGACAGTTGTAATCTGTGGCAAATTGCTTCCCATGCGGAGGAGAGAGAGAATTTACTATTGTTATTATCAGCAATATGAATATTTATTTTATAATCTTAAGTCTTCTATATAGACACTCATGGATATACTTATCTATTTGTAAATAAGAGTTCTTCTGTTTTCCATGATGCTTTGGCAACACTGTGACAGAGTGAGAGAGAGAAGCTTAAGCAATTTACAACGTGCGCAGAACAGAATAGTTTTAACCCAGATGTTTTTGCAGGAAAGCGTGATGAGTGCGCCGGTGTACGCCTCTGATGAGGAGGAGTGTGTGTTGGAGTCAACGGCGGCTGATCTCGGCAGTCACGCACATGCCAGGCGCCTTCAGGCTCCAATTACAGAACTTTCAGTCATCGGGCCTGCAGAAACACACACACAGCAGGTCAGACATGTACACAGTAATCAATATGTTGTGACTTCACTTTACTCCTGCTTTCCCTACATGTGTTACAACACACGTCTTCTATCCTACCCCGAACGTCCACAAACGCCCCGGGGTGGCGGCAAGTTTTTTCTCTAACTGCATAGGAGCCACGTGTGTTAACTGATTGATGGCAAAGTTGAACTGATTAATAATAAATCTATCAGAAAGATGTGGCGCACTGTTTGTTGGTCTGAAAATGTATTTGCCACACGGGCGCTTTGAGAAAAAGATTAAAGACCCCTGCCCAATAGGCTTAGTGTAATACAGTGAATGTGTGTGTTTACGCAGGTGAACAGAGGAGAGCGCATAGAGGATAAACTGCAGGTGTTCCTGCGTGTTCGTCCTCTTACAGATGCAGAGAGACAGCGTGGAGAAGATCAGGTCACCTTTTTAACCTCACATACACAGTATAATATGCAAGTATTTTGTGATTAGTATTTTATTGTTTGTAATGTTTTTAACATGGTTTGTGTGTGTGTGTATGAGCAGGGCTCTGTGTGTGTACTGAGTGAAGACACGCTGCTCCTAAAGACCCCTAAAGACTCTCACAGCATGAAGAGTGCAGAGAGAGGAGTGTCACAGAGTGTACACAAGTTCAACTTCACACGGGTATACACGCACACACATATACACACACACACACAATCTGTTTCAATAATCAATAACAGCTTCATCTTGATCAGCTCTGTATGCATTCCTCATTTGTTCTTTCTTTCGGCTGCTCCCGTCAAGGGGACACCATGGCAAAAATAGTGCTTTATCTGTTAATATGCACACACAGTGCTAATACTCATAAGACTGCACTGTTTAGTTATACATGTGTGTGTCCTGTATGTGTGTAGATTTTCAAGGAAGCAGCGTCTCAGCATGAAGTTTATGATCAGACGATGAAGGAGATGGTGCGTGACGTCCTTCATGGAGAGAACCGACTTCTCTACACATATGGCGTGACAAACTCGGGCAAGACCTACACCATACAGGGTAACACACACACTGCTGGCATGACCTGAACATTATCACTGTACTTGAGACATGATGCCGGGTGTGGACAGTAGAGTGTTAATGAATGTCTCTGTGTCACGTGTGCCTCTGTTCAGGCTCAGCAGGTGAAGCCGGTCTCCTCCCCCGTGGTTTAGTTTCTGTGTTCACTGCACTGGGGGGGCAGCTTTACCCCCATGCTGACCTGAAACCGGTTCTCAAGCAGGAGGTCCGCCGACTGAGTGACACAGAGGTCCGCATCGAAGAGGACAGACGCCACGGTCTGCTACGAGAGGTACGTGTCGATGAATGTGTGCTTTGACCTATCCAGTGTGTCATTTATTTGACTGTTTGTCTAAGTGTTAAAGTGAGTGGACTGCTGTAAAAGTCTGTGTGCGTTTGTTGCAGGAGGAAGTTTGTAGGCAACGTGGGGGTGTTAATGCAAGCGTTAGTTGGGACAGTGGAATCAGTGGACTCTCAGCCATCACACGACTAGAAGGTGAGACAGATCTAACAACAACAGGATCATACACAGAACTGATGTGATGACAAAAATATATGACACTTTTAAGCAAACATACCGATCAATAGTACAATATACAGACTTGGATTCAAACGCACTGAACTGAAGTGCGTTTCAAGGCGCACTGAACTGAAATGTTTTGTTGAATAGATGTATGTTAAACTTGCACTAAAGGGGAACTTGGTTATCATCAGGTTTATTTGCATAAAGTAAAGTTAGTCTTTGTATTGCAGACACAGACGGAGTGTGTTTGGACATGGACGGAGCGGGACTCGGTGATGTCACTGTGGATAAAACCCTGCAGTTCAGCATCTGGGTTTCATTTTATGAAATCTATAATGAGTTTGTTTATGATCTGCTGGAGCCACCCATGTCTCTGCACACACAGAAGAGGAATACACTGAGACTGAGCGACGACAAACACGGCAACGTCTATGTCAAAGGTGCATGTACATGAATATACACTAACATACACAGTAACTATACGCATAAGCGTTCGAACAGGAATAAACTAAAATGTCACACACCAGACAGGGGAGTAAATGACCAATAGCACAGTGTGTTGTCACATTTTTGTGATTCCTATCTTAATTATTATTATTTTTTTTTGGGAGTTCATTCACACAGCTGGTCAGTGTATCTGAAATGTGCCACTTAAACATCATTTTAAGAAGCAGCTGAACTTCTCAGAAGGCGGCAGGTTGGCATAGTGGATAGCACTGCGGCCTCGCACCTCCATGGTCGAGGGTTTGATTCACGCCTCAAGCCTGTGCGCTTGAAGTTTGCATGTTCTCCTGTGCTTGGTGGTTTTCCTCTGGGTCACCATAGTTTCCTCCCACTTGCACTTTTACATTTAGGCAGACTCTCTTATCCAGAGCGACTTACATTATCTCATTATACATCTGAGCAGATGAGGGTTAAGGGCCTTGCTCAAGGGCCCAACAGTGGCAACTTGGGTGGTTGTGGGGTTTGAACCTGGGCGTTCAATGTCTTAACCACTGAGCTAACCCCTGACCCTTAGCTCAGGGTCCCTGTAATGGATTGGCACCCTGTCCATCACGTACCCCACCTCGTACCCAAAGTCTTCTGGGAGAGACCCTAAGACACCGCGACCCTGTACACAGTGTAAGCCATTTTAAAGAATGAATGAATATATGAACTGAATGACCTTCAGGAACCAGAATTCTAAATCAAGTCATGTGACCTGGGTGAACTGGGGATATTGGGAACAGCAGGTCTTGCGTTAAATAGCCTTGTGTGTGTGGTGTTCTTTCAAACAGATGTTAATGTTAAGTTGAACAGAGTTGTGTTAATCTATAAGTGTGCTGTGTGCAGATTTGACTTGGGTGAATGTGCGCAGTGCTGATGAGGCATGGCGAGTCCTCACTGTTGGCCGGAGCAACCAAAGCTTTGCCAGCACACACCTCAACCACAACTCCAGCCGCAGGTAAAAACGCAATGTTTACCACAGCGCACGCACGCACGCACGCACGCACGCACACACACACACACACACACACACACACTCAACCTCTCAGGTCCTTCATGAAACAAATAACAAAATGAAGTTCACTGTTTAGGCATCATCACAGTTCATTATATTCATGTGTGTAACTTGTGTGCTTATGTGTTTCAGTCACAGTGTGTTTACTGTGAGAGTGCTGCATTTCCAGCCAGAAGGGGGCACCACACAAGTCAGCGAGTAAGTTCCACAATTACACATTTCAATCATGTCCAAAAATGTTTTGGAATTTAAAAATGTAAGATTTGTATGTAACTATTCAGGTATAGGAACATTGAAGTCAGTTAAAGTCAGGCATATAAATTAAGTCAGGCATTAATTTATAATGCCTTTATTTATTTGTATACAAATATACTAATGGGTGTACATATTAATATTAATGGGATATTAATGGGATATTAATGGGTGTATGTGTGTGTTCTTTCAGGTTGTGTGTGTGTGACCTGGCTGGCTCTGAGCGCTGTAAAGATCAGCAGAACGGAGACAGGATGAAAGAGGCAAACAACATCAACACTTCTTTGCTCACACTGGGACGCTGCATCAGTGCCATGAGACACAACCAGACGTACAAGTGAGTGTGTGCACTGCACAATGTGCACAACACACTAATGTTTCTAAGTGATTATTGTGTTGCCTCTGGCTGGTACAGTAAGTGTGTTGATTAAGAGTGTTGACTGTCTTGTAGGCAGCGTCCAGCGCAGGTCGTTCCTTTCCGAGACAGTAAACTAACCCGAGTACTGCAGAGTTACTTCTTAGGACTCGGCCGCGCCTGCATGATGGTCAACATTAATTCCTGCAGTTCTAGTTACGATGAGACGCTGCACGCCCTCAAGTTCTCTGCCATCGCCACACAGGTAACACATGACCACAAGTACATTACATTCTGTCTTAGGCACATACACTACCAGTTTCCATGGTCTTTGTTTATTTTTTATTTCTTGCCACAATATAAACAATGCTGAAGGCATCAAAAATGTGCAATAATCTTTGAGCAGATGTTGAGATATTGAGATGTGTCTGGAACTTATGCTCTATAAAGCCTTCATAATGGCTCTAATCAGAGGTGCTGTTAATTGCCGATTTTTGAGGCTGGTAACTCCAAATGAACGTCTCCTCTGCAGCAGAGTTATGTTTTTGTTGTTGTTTGTTGTTTTTGATGTTACATAATTACTTTTAAATAATTACTTCCAAACATGGAAAGGTGTGTCCAAATTTTAAATGTACATTATGCACACACACACAGACACACGCACACATACACTCATTTTGTAATAATGTTTCCATCCTAGCTGGTCCATGGTCCTGCCTCTAAGAGTCGAGTGGCCTACATCCTCTCCTTGCTGCGTGATGACGCTGCCCCTATAGATGACACTCTGATGGAAGAAGATGAGGAGGATAGTGATGACGAGGAGGATATCAGCATGTTCCAGCCTGACGTGAGTGACCTGCATCTGGAGTGTGAGCTCTGGGAAATACTCCTGACCATGTACCACTTCAGTTCTTTAGACAAAAGGATGTATTCCACCAGCATTTGATATGCAAATATATGAATAAAAGAAATATATGAAAATATTGGAAATTGTGGAATTTAAATAAAGCACTAAAATGTGGGCAGGCCCACTTATACATTATACGTACATTTACTAAGATTTTCCTAGCATTCAGGAATCTCTCTTTAGTCCCACAAATGTAATGTAATCTTTGTGTCTAGGCTCTACTGAAGGCGATTAATGTTCTAAAACGAGAGGTCCTGCGTCAGCGGGAGGAGAAAGATGAACTGGAGCTGAAGATCAGGGAGCAGGTGTGTTCAGAGATGATGGAAGTCATCAACCGCATGCAGCTCGACTTCAGGTAACAGACGCATACACTGCAACACAACACGCATCAAGTAATACCAACTAAAAATTCATGTGGTCTTCAATCCAATTGAAATATTTCTGATTAGAGACGCCATCTTAACTGTTTCCGTGAACACTAATCCGATAAAATGTGTGCTTACATGCACAGACCGTATAAATATAATCAGAATATAACGTTTTTGACATGCACAAACTGCTTCTGACCACTGTTAAGCATTTAATCTGCCAGAAGCATAACAGAAGAGGAAAGATAAGAAGTCCAACTTCGAAGGTTAGGTTAGGCTTCTCAACTTTTCCAGATAAGTTCCTCCGTCTGTGTTATGATGGTTACAAGAATGAAATCTCTCAGCCAAAGGTCCAGTGGGAGAAAGTCTGAAGTAAAGACAGAGTTTACCAGTCGGAAACGGAAGCAAAATTTATTTCCCAGCAAATCATGGTGTCAACTAATGTCCCCCCCCACATGGAAAAATTAAAGTTGTATACCACTGCTCTCCTTCCCATTGAACTTGTATCCTAATTGGTATGGATCACATCAGACTGTGCATGATGCATTTTATGGCGATTGGGATTAATTCCAGTTTTTTATGGAATATTGGGGTTTGTTTAAACGCACCAGTTTTTTTTTTTTTTTTTTTTAATAGAATAGAGGTGTTTATCCCAGTTCACAGGCACTGTAAATGTGAAGTAATTTTTTTATTTCAGTATAATGAAACTCAACATTTCTGTCTGGCTTTTTGTCTCTGTTTCTGACTGCAGTGAGACGATGGAGAGTGAGAGGGAACTGATGGAGAATCGTTGTGAGAACAAAATCAACAACCTGAAAAACAGCTTAAAGAAATACTACAGTCAGGAGCTAGAGGTGAGACATATTAATAACCTGGACACTGTGCTGCTGTCCTCAACATTATTGATCGCCACACTGTACATTACATTGTACATTATTGCAGAAGTGTGCAGGGACACTCAGTGTAGTGCACTCTTGATATCTGAATTTTCAAAAACAATCTGTGTCAAATGAAATGTGCTGAAACCCCTGCATTTCAGGAGCGAGACGATCAGATCCGGGAGCTCAGTGCAGCGCTGAGAGAGAGGGAGGGGGCAAGCATAGCTCCTACCTTTCCTCCTGTGGTGGAGTGTGATGGACTACGCCGATCACAGCGCATAGCTACATCGCACAAACACAGCAGCCAGCATGAACATGCAGAGCTGGAACACACTAAAGCTGAATTAGCACAAGTTAAATCCGAGCTGGAGCAGTGCAGAGCTGAGCTTGACCTCAAACAAACTGAGCTCACACTCAAAGCGCTGGGTAAGATAAAATACAACACAACACATTGATTCTGATTCAGTGTACTCTGGGTTGATTCTTGCACTATAATTACATAATTTCCTATTTCCATATAGTTCATATATTTTATATTCTATATATATATTTTTGTACTGCTATCAGTAATTAATGATGTGCTGGGACAAGTATGATAAGCTAGTATGCTCCTCGCCCCTCTGGGACACTGACATCTACATTGGCTGGACAGATGGATGGTTCGGTCTACATGGCGCCCGGCACAGCGTTTCTGTGTCGGGTTGCCAGCTTGACACCCGATTATATCTGAGTGCTTGGGGGTTAAGGACCATGCTCATTAGAGCTATATAAAAAAAGCTGATAGCAACCAAGTGGCAGAGTTGGAACTCAAAGAGATCTGACTGATGTGTAAGGTGTAAATGTTCTTCATTTCTGATAACAACTTCTACGCCCTATTGCGTATTCCTCAGAGCTGAAGCGTTTTCAAGATCATCCCGGAGCCTCCAGCCTGACTGCATCTGCAGAACGTAAACTCATCGAAGGACAGAAGGTGTGTGATAATACAGTGCTGAATTCACAACTTAGTACAGCAATGCTATGTGGGAGTAAAATTAAATAGACAGCCTAAATGTACTGAATGACCAGGTTATACAACCAGTCCATATTCCAGGACTCAGATTGTGAAAGAGGTGCTCTTGGAGCATGAGGAATCATTTTCACACACAAACTGACCATAAGCTAAAGGTGGTCGAATTAAATATTAGATGTGAGTGTGTGTGTGTGTTTTTTTAACCGCCAGGCACTATGTTTGAGCATGTATTATATTGTAGTGATGTTCAAACCCATCAAACCGTTTACAGCATCAGCATGAGGGTTTGTGTCCATTGAATGTTAGCACCCTATCAGCTTACAGATCACGCATGATGCACTCTGATAATTTAAGCATGAAATGTGAATAGTGTGTGTGAGAGGACTACAATGTTTATAGGAGGAATCAAATTCATGAAGGAACACTAACCTTGTTTCTTATACTACAGTGCTACAAAGTAGTGAAGGGAACAGGGAGAGGATTAGGTCACACTGATGTTTCTGTGTGTGTAGACTTTGAGACAGTTACGTGCTGATCTGCATACACTGGTGTTGAAGCTGCAGTCTGGAGGGCGAGCATGCTGTCATTATACTGATGGAGAGAAACTCCGCATATCCCTTAACACTGCCGACTCAACACTAATCAAACAGGTATTATTAACACACACACACACACCCTGGTGGTCCTTAACTCAGCTCATCAAAGGCACACACACACTCACAAACACACACTGTACTTACAGTGTTTGTGTTTCAGGATCAGATGCTGATGGATCTTCTCTCGACGATGCAGCTCCTTAAAGCTCAGCTCCATCGAAAAGATGAGACTCTTGCAGCTCTTAAGCGACCTTTCACCCCTGCTTCTCCTGCGACCCCTAGCTCCTGCAGCAGGCGTGGGTGTGGAGTTGCCGTCGCGATGATGGAGAACCAGGCCCCAGGCAAGCGAGGGTTCTTGCGGCTCTTCACACCGTCACGCTGCAACAAAACAAGAGCGAAAGCAGACAACACGACGCCGTACGCCCGCATACTGCGCTCACGCCAACCCTCACCCCCACCAAGTCCCGCCCTAACACGCAGAGGCAGGGTGTAATGATGCTCACCTGACCCCTGTTTTTTCTGACGTTTTTTAAGGAGAGAGCACGTTAATTGGGTCACTTGCCAACTCTAATCCCTTTCTGCCTTTTCAATTTTCATATGCATGACACTGATACGAACCTTTAACACACTTAATCTAATAAGTCAGCTAATTAACAGCCCTTACTCGGGTGAAGTTGGGAGCAGGGACACTATCAGGTGCAGGACAGGGAGTTCTCCTGGACCGGGTTCGAAGACCTGTGCTGGAAAGCAAAATGTTTAATTAGCCAGGCTTTACAGATTAAGGATTCTGCATCTTTTCCTCTGTTCATATGTATTATACTAAACTATGCATTTGTGTCACATATTTATTATACTGTTATCTATTAATCAATTCTTCATTAATCCGTAATTACTGCAACAATCTGTTCATTAAGCTAAAGAGCAGGAGGAGGAAGGATTTTCTTAATTAACTACACATTAACAGCTCATTAGTGTAATAACCATTGTGTTAATGAAGATAGCATTGATATTTTATATACAAGAATATTACAACATTTTGTAATATTCTTATATATAAAATGTCAACGTTATCTATATACAGTATATATGATCGATGACTTAATTACCATTCATTTCCATCATTAACAGATTATTGGTTTATTATTTGACAGGATTGATTTAGAAATAATGATTATAATTACCAAAAAAAACATATTTCTTGGAGTAAAATCTTTTGCAGTAAGTATGAACATTTAATGGCACACTAATCCATCAATGACGGTATAAATAATATGTGACTCTTAATGTAATGTTTGAACCGAACGTTTATTCCACATGGCCCACAGGATTGATGTTCTTGCTGGAGTAAAAATGGTTCAAAGCTTTAATGTTGCAGCACAAGTTTGTACAGTTTTGTAAGAGATCTGCACAATTAACCTAGCTGTGTGTGTTTACACAGAGCTTCCTCGAGGCATTTATATCTTTTATTATTATATATTTTTTTCTTTTTTAATAATATTGATATAAGCAGTGTGTTTATGCTAATAGTCTTGTGTGTGTGTGGCGTGATTTATAGGCTGTAATTACCTACAGTCATATGATAAATCTGTATGCTGTTAATCACTTTATATGTGTTTATATATGTTTTGTGTAAGGCACACTGCTTGGATTGAATAAAAGACATTCATGGATACAGACATGACTGTGATTGCTTTCACACACACACACAGGATGCATCAGTTTTGTGGATGATTAACCCGACAGTGATGGCCAAAACTATTAGGACATGTATTATGTAATGCTCATCCTGTGCACAAATCAGGTGAAGTCACTAATGACTCCTGTCTGGCTGAAGAGTTGTGCGAATTAGAATCAGTTGATTTAGTTTTAATATGTGGCAACGCTTTCTGATGCTCATCTCTGCACAAAATTGGCCAAAACTAGGGAATTCTTATAAACGAATGTGGAAAATCTCTATACATGATTTTCAGGAGGCAGTCAAGCAGGTGTGGATTGAGCAAATAACACCAGAGTACTGCAGACGTCTTTTTCACGCTATGCCCAGCAACAGGTTTTTAAAGAATAAAGGATTTTAAAGTAAATATTGATTGTTGTATACCAATTCCAGTGCATAAAATGAATAATTTTATTATCTTCATTATCACGGTTTTATAAATATGAGAATGTCATTAAAACATTGATTTTTACGTTTCTCAATTACTTTTGGCCACCACTGTAAAGCACATCAGTGAAATGCATGAAACACAACTTTCTCACTTATCAGACAAACATCTGCTCTGGAATATTTATTCTATTTCCTTATTAAATGTACGAGGATGAGTCAAAAATTATCTGAACTCCCGGTATATCAACACTTCTGTTGGCCGCACTGCCTTATCAGCACTTTCCAGTTAAGGCTACGGTCTCCTCAGTCACTGCTGTACAGGAGTTAACATGTTACATCAATTCTTTTGTAATTGTGGTATGAGCAAAAATGGATGGCCCACTTGTGATTCACGGAAGAGTATAAACAGAAGTATTTGTATATCAAGAACAAGTTCAAAATTCAACCATCAGCTGGAAAATTTATGTTTACAGTATTTTGGAATTCTCAAACGCTAGTGCTGGAACATTAACAGGAAAAAGGTTCGGCAATCAACAGTCCTCATTACAGTGAGATGCGAATTGAAGAGTTGAAGCCAAACCTCCGAATTGAACGCAGAGGACTGCTATCCAAGGGTGCGTCCTGACCACACTGCCGACACTCCGCAAAAACTATTTTAAGTGTTAAAGGATCCTCCCTATAGTCCTGATCTTGCTCCATCAAACCTCCATGACTCACTTCTGATGAAGAAGTGAAGATATCAGGGCAAAACATTTTCTAATAAGGCAATACAAAAGTTTGTCCATAGCTATATTGAAAAGTGTATTGAAAAGCAAGTAGATTATGTCAGTATTTTTTTTTAATTAATGGAAATAAAGTCAATAGCCAGAGTGCGGATAATTTTTGACACCCTCATGTATTACCATATCCAAACATTGATAACACACCATTTTCATTCAGTTTTGACACTAAGGAAATACACATACACTTTCCATTCATCTCACACACACAGAGAACACATTTTCTGATCCGTCACGATGTGCAGCTTTATTTAAAGTAATTGTACAAAAGTCCTATTACAGAATCAGACACCACTGAATATTGAGTCAAGTGATGAGAACTACATCTATAACCATCTCCTCCCAGGAGGCGCTGGTTAGTCAAGTTTACTTTCATCATCATCAGTAAATTCTGTACGTATCCTTTAGTATACCAGTTTTCCCTGAACTGCGTCCTGCAGGAAGTTCTTCCTTCACTGTTTGCAAGAACCAATAGTCACACTGGCAAAAGTGAGACAACCCTAAATTTCATCAGTGTCATGCTCCTGTAGCACATTTCAAAAAGTTTATTTCGGCAAATAACGCATGTACTGGTTATTTCTGAGCAAACTGATATGATCAATCTGTACAAGATAATAACATGGCTAAGTGTATCAGGATGTGTGTGTGTGCTGTGTGCGTGTGGGTGTGCGCGTAGGTCAGGGTGTGATGGACGACAAGTCGAGAGGAGACACTCTCCGAATGGGTGTGGTGGTGTTGTACACACTTTGCAGTGTGTGTGTGGCCGTGTTCAGTGGGTTGAACACACTCTGCTCAGAAGATGATTCTCCCTGTTCTCGCACGGCTGAGATCTGACGCAGCAGAGCTTTTCCCTCCTCACGAGCCTACACACGTACACATACAAACGGTCTCAGGTTAAAAAAACAAAAACAAAAAAAAACTTGGGAGTGCTGCACAACACGTGCTTTTTAATTAAAGACACACACAAATGTTCAGTTTTGTTCACACACTTGTCTGTATTTTGTACATTTAGAATAATTTTCATGTCCTGATGGTGTTAATACAGCACATGAAAAAAATACTCACCATTTACTATAAAAGTCATGCCTGTACACCTACTCATTTACGTAGTTATCCAATCAGCCAATCGTAAGGAAGCAGAACAATGCATTAAATCATGTAGGTAAAGGCCTCACAGACACCGGACAGTTAAAGAAAGAAATCACCAATTATTATTATTTTTTAAAATTATTATTTACTGGCAGAGACTGGTTTGGGTGAGTCTCTGCCCATGACAGACTCAGATTGGTGTTCTTGGATGACAGGAGTAGAACCAAAAATGGTTTCCTGTTCCTGTAGCTCATCCACCTTAAGGTACAATGTTTTGGGCATGCCAAGATGCAGTTCTGTAAAGTGTTTATCTTTTGATAAACTATATCCTTCCTGGATCAAGAAGTAATGAAATACTCAAACAGGTCACAGAGATCACAGAGAAGTTGTCCCTAATCTGACATTTTATGTGATCACTACATGAAGCTCTTATCCATCGTGCTGATGCCACAATACTGGTTCATTGGATAAGCTGCATAAGTGAACAGGTTTACAGGTGTTCTTAATAAAGTGGACAGTGAGTGTATATACAGCAACAAGGTCTTATGTTCTGCCAGACAGTATTGCACGTTATTGTATGCGTGTGTATATGAGAGAGAGGGAAATACTCACTTCATTATAGTCACAGCAGCGTTGTGCACACAGTGATGCCTCGTCATACAGTTTGTTCTTGAAATAATACTGACCAAGATAACGCAATGCCGTGCTCACCTCCACGTGCTCCAACTGCTCCTGCATACATGCATGTACACACAGGTTTAACAAGTGACACACCCAGACACTAACTGTGTAGGTGCTAAATTAACCCCCAGCAATGTTCATTTTCATAGTTTTGATCAGACACACAGTTTATGGCCAGTGGCCAGATTGTTTAAAAAAAAAGTGTATTAAATAGTTATTTAACCACGTTCAGGAGTATTTAGTGATATTATCAAATACTGAATGTAAGCACTATTACATGCAACACATCCAAAAGACTTGAGTTCATTACCTATTAAAATAACGTCTCACCTAAACACCTTCACCAACAGACACCCAAGTCAGGGTGTTCAACACTTTACAGCATTAAATACTGTACCAAATGACAAACTCAGTCTTACGACAATACAGGATTAAAACATTGACAGCTTTGTGCTCGCCACTCTTCATTAAAGTTTAAGGTTGTACATAAGGCTAATTTTCCAAAGTTAAGCTTTCGCGCTTCTACGCAGGTCATCCCCATTATAAATGTAAATGTGGACAGGTGTCCCTCATCCATATGTACTGGACATTGCCCTAATTTTGAAAAAAATTGGAGGGATGTCTTTCAAATCTTATCTCACATACCAAAGTACAATCTAGAACAAAACCCCATGGTTGCCCATTTTGGCCTCATTGGTGAGGAGGATAAGCATTTAACCCGAGCTAAACGTTGATTATTGTCCTGCGTCCCTCCTCACCACCTTTTTTATTTAAATGGAACGCCTACATCACCCAGTGGCTCAGGAAAATTATGTCATGTTTGTCCCTTGAAAAATGTGATTAAAAAATGTGTAATTCAGCTTTGAAATTTCAACAGGTATGGAGGCCCTTCCTTCATGTTTCAAAGACCCCCCCCCTCTTTTTTCCACCTTCTTTAAAAATACCTTAGGTCAAGATAAATGACGTACAGAGCATACAGATAAATGTACATTTACTGTTCAACTGTTCAGAAAGCATTTCATTGAAGTGTAAGGATGGCTTGGAATTGCGCATTTTTTGGCTGACTCTGTACTTGGAACGCACACTTAAAGTTTATCTTGTATGTTCTGTTTTTGTTTAGAAATCAATAAAAATATCCTTGAAGGAAAAAAAAATGTGACCTGTAACTTTGTCGCCATGTTTCATGATTTTATAAATACTCCGTTTCAATGGTAATTTAAAAAATATTTTGTTACAGTTCCAAATCACACAGAATTAAACCGGCTAATTCATCACCATTGAGTGCATTAAGTTCTAAGCATTTCACTGCATATCGTACTGTGTATGACTGTGTATGTGACAAATAAAATTTGAATTTGAATGCTGTGCTGCCTGCCAGAATGTGAATAGTTTAAAGAGCACCACCTGTAGGACCATAGAGGAACTGCAACATTTTAATATCTCAAATGTTACAGTATAACACACTGTATATAAATTAAGTCAAGAAAAAAAAATATTTTGGAGTCAGTGTGGTGTGTGTGATACATGTATAGAGACACAAAAGAATTGTGATATGTAACTGAATTAATTTTCCCCATCTCTATTAATCATGCTCACAATTTTCAATACTCAGGGCATTAAGGACCCTTGTGAAATTTGTCTCACAGCATTAAATACTAATTGTCATAATTAACATGTGCAGCATTAAACATGCTCACAACTCATATTTCACAACTCATGTCATTAACACTGACTCTCACAGTAGTAAACTCTCATTCACACAACTGTCACGCAGGTATCAGTAAATACCTATCGGAATGATGCTAAACGTTCATAGCATTAAAACTCTTACAGCGTTACACACTTACCCCACAGGAGAAAATGTCCTGGATGTAGATTATGTAACATTGAGCCGCATCATCCGACTCATTTAGCTGTTCATGAAGCCTGGACACGGACACACATGAACACTGTTCATCGCTAACGCACTCACTTGTTACATATAACTTTGCAGTAATAATATTGATAATGATGATAATAATACTAATATTAGTAACAATAATACTTGGCAAGTTTGAGCAGTGCCATCCTCTCCACGTCTCCCACGGAGTACGCTCGCCAGTAACACTGCAACAAACACACACACACCATATCAGCACCACCCACTTCATCATAAACATAATTCAGATGATGTTCAGAGCTCTTTACCTTTTTAGCTTCAACCTGCTGTGAGAGTTTTTCATAACATTCACCCAGAGCAACAAGCATGCGGGAATCATTGGGCCTGAAAAAAAAAAAAAAAAACACACACATTCAGTGATAATGCTGAAAAAAAAAAAAAAGTAACAATTTTATTTTCCCCTTACACTCTTATGGGGTTTAGTAACCCATCTGCAATTTATGTACCATACTGAATACTGAGTAGCAAACAGTACAGTAACTAAATCAGTGGTGAAATTAATTTTACTAGTTGTATTCTTATCAAAAGCACCATAACGAACAATACTTTGTAAAACACTAGCTAATTTAAACATGCCTCCTTGCAGTGAAACCTAAAGTGATGTCTGATAACTAAAACTTACTAAATTATTATTTAGCTTAAGCCGAAGAATGTTGGGCTGAAAACACATTTCCACATCTGATACAAATTTGTTTCTGTCTGTGATCGTGGGCACTTTAATCACATACAACTCGCATTTACTTTTTTTTTTTATAATGAGTTTCTCACTGCACTTTAGAACTTATCATAATAATACTCACAAACACACTACACACCTGAGCTGGTGAGCCTTCCTGTAGTAGTAGAGCGAGTAGAAGGGCATCTTGAGGATTTCGTAAGTCTGACCGAGTCCGTACCATGCCCGGTAATCCCGCTTATTCACCTCTATTGCATGTCTTATACAAACACAGACGTTTTTTAATATAAGTTACACAACATCAGGTCAGTTTGCAGATTTACAGTACACTAAGTATTAATAGACTAAGTGGGGGGTGCCAATACTTCGTGCAGGGCCGCAATCTGTGATAAAGCACTACGAGCTGACCTGTAGTGGTGGAATGAATTTATCTACAACATACAACATAATACAAGACACTGCGCAGTGTGTTTGATGATGCCTGGTTCGTACCAGTCGAATGAGATGGTGTTAATTGTGGAGTGCTAATATAGCACATATAGGCCTGGATGGTGTTTAATGTACTAGCAGAGCAAGACAATGTTAATTAGGATGTGTTATTTGTACCTGTAGGCCTGGATGGCAGCGGATGTGTTCTTCATCTCCATGTACTCATGGCCCATCAGCGTCCAGGCCCCGAGACAGCGAGGGCTCAGTTTCAGTGCTCGCTGGAAATACAGAGCCGCTTTCTCATGTTGACATCGCATGCTGTAGTAATTACCTAAACAGTTATAAATAATTAACAGTTAACAACCCTGTGCTGCTACTCCCTGTGTTTGTTAAAAAAGTGTTTTTTTTAGATTTTCGGTGTATACAATCATTCATATTAAAAGGACAAACATCTGGATCAAACAATTAGTCTTTTTATACAGTAAGAAATTAGTGTAATGTGTGCGATTACTGACCAATGACACAGCAGGTCTCCACTCTGTACTTGTCAATTTCCACCAGGCTGTGGGCAAGATAGCTCAGCTCTGGCTTCATACTCTAACACACAAACATACACACACTTTGTATAATCTTTCCACTGACTTTGATATGAATCATTAACACATTAGATTTTGTTGTAATGGTATTCTTTTTATCTTATTCGTTTTTTTAATTGCTCTAAGCTGCTCCCAGTTCTGATCTGGGTATGATGTCATCACAGGAAAACAAGCCAAAATCTTTAAGCATCTGTTAATGAGTTAATACCAAAACCTCAGCTTTCTGTTGAGTATTTAACACACATGTCTTGTGCACTCCGTAAGCAGAATTTTAGTATGACAAGAGAGTTTTCTCACCCGGACATATAGCAGGTTAGAAAACGTGTCCATGTTCTCGATACGAAATGGATCCTGGTCACGGAGCTCGTTAAACAAATCCAACGCCTGGTCAATATCTGCACACACACACACATACACAAAAATAAAACCCACAATAAATATTGTTCTTTCTGGGACACTAAGAGACTCAGTGTGTGAGGGAGCATGTGTATTACCTATAATATTTTGAGAGTGGTGTGTGTTTATACAGTGTATATTCATAGAGTGTAAAGGAACGTTTGTTGTCCATAATGCACTCAACATGGCAAGCTGGTTTACTAATGTAAACTTGTGTGGGCTGTGGGCATTTGCCTGGAGCCTGGTGCCTATCCAAGGAAGCTTAGGACATGAGGCGGGGTATATCCTGGACAGGGTGTCAATGCATACACACGCTCATTCACACACAACAGGTAATCTGAGGTCAAATAATCTTTTGGACTGTGGGAGGAAAAGGAAACCAGAGTACCTGGAGAAAACCGACCAAGCACAGAGAGAACATGCAAACTCCATGCACACAATGGCGGGAATCGAACCCGGACCCTATAGGTCCAAGGCATCAGTGATAACCACTAAGCCACAGTGACACCACAGTCTTATAAATTTTATTATTTTATATTTTTGTTCAGACTTTATTGTCCCAAAACACTCCAGACCTCGAATGTTGTGGTAGGCGACAGCGATCTGGGAGATGATGTAGGTACTCTTGGAGAATCCAGCCTCCTTTAGACTCTGGTATTTCTGCAGTGCCTCTGTAATCATCTGCAGCTCTGTGTACATGTGGGCCATGAAGAAGTCCCTCACCCAACAGTCGGGCAAGGATAGAGATTTCAGCTAAAGACACACAGACAGGTGCTTCAGTTAAAGCCTTGAAAAACAGAGACTTGTACAATAACAGACACAATCAAAAGTCTATTATGTGTGTATGTGTGTGTGAGAGAGTAACTGAAATTTGAAGTAAACTTAATTTGCATCTTCATGCTAGTGATGACAGATTGTGTTAAATGTGTGTGGTATAGGTTCAGACACTGTTACATATATATGTTGAATGGCTATGGAGTGAAGTACAGAAAGTACTTCATGTTTATGTAATCTTTTAACTCATCAGAAATCCAGGACTAGGTGTTTAGTGTATAGTATAGTGTAGTACAGAGAGCATGTGGGGTGTTGAAAGTGAGCTTGTGTTTTTTGAGAAACATTGTGTAGTGTTTAGAGTGGATTTGTGGCACTGATGGCATGTGGGGTGTTCAGAATGATCATGTGGTGTTGAGCGACAGCATCTGGTACCATATCAATGTTAGTGATGAGGTTGCAGAGCTCGAGCCAGGCGCCCCAGTGTAAAGGGAGAGAGTGTGTCGCCTCCACAAACACATCCACTGCTTCCTTCATCAGATCCAGCTTCCTCAAAACAACCCCGTACCTATACATAAAAACACACGGTCATATAAGCACAAATACACAAAGACAGCCTTTCGACCTTCATTTTGAAAATTGCAAAAATATGTTTTTTAGCAAATATTTTAACCAGAAAGGAAGTCCTAGCACGTTAATGATGCTTAGTGAAAAGGGGGAAAGAGTCTATTCCAGTTGAACTGACAGACTCCCAGTCTACTACCTCTGTATTTATAATCATCCATCATCTACTTATGGAGAACATTACTGACATACAGTACTTAAGAACAATGAGTCAATACAATGAGTCAATCGTCCCGAACAGTCTCTACCTCATCAGATGAGGTGAAAAAAAAAAAATTGTATGTTTAATTTACTGGCATTCTGTTCATTTCTTTACTTGCCTGATCTTTTTACACGCAAATTAGTGAAAAAAATAATTCATGATTAAATGAGTAAGTTTTGCTGATCAAATTGTTACCAATGCCAAACTGGAAATGAATTGTAAACCACTAAGATCTGAACTGTTCCAAAAAGCAACACAACGCTGTACTACAGCAAAACGACAGAGTGAAATACAAAACTACATTACAGTACTTCAGCTCCCTATTGGTGCACAGGGGGTATAATAAACATGTTGAGAATAGAAAAAGGGCTGCATTAAAGCTTGTGTGAAGTGTGTGCATTTACAGGTAGAGCGTGAATCCATCCAGTTCTCCAGCGGTGTGTTTTTTGCTGAGCTCCACTCTCAGTTCTCTCAGAGCTTCGTTACGTACCTGACCCTTCTCCAGAGGACCTAGACACAGTCACAACACACAAAGCAAATGAAACTTAACACAGTCTCTAAACATTAGGAACGGGAAACACCAGCAACCATCCGATATGATATCATGATACATTGGTGCTGATTCGATTTATATTATGATTCTAGGAGTATCATGATTTTATAATACCCTAATGCTATAATTAATTTGTATTATGCTTTTTGTTTAAAAGACCTTGAATCTTTAAGAAAAAAAAAGTTACATCATAACTTGAACGTTTTATACCTTAATTTTATTCGACAGCTTCACAACTGAATTGAACAAGAGTAATTAAATGTCGCCCATTCCTTATAGCAGTTGGCCAGCATTCAAACAATGCAAACTAACTTCAAATACAAGAGCTTAACATTTAAGCCATTAAAAATAATATTTTATTTATATATTTATTTAATTAAAAAAAAAAAAAAAAGCTAAATTTTTCTTAAGGCAGCACATATCCGCCATAATTATTATTTCTAAAACTTAATTCACTCCTATCGCTGCCTCAAACACCTCCAAAGTCACCTTGACAATGAGCGCATATTGAGCAGTTGTGAGCATGGAGACATGTGCAGCTTCTAGCACATTTTGCGTTAGTTTATGAGACTGTTTTTTGAGACTGGTGCAAGTGTGTATAATGAGTGGGTTTGAGACTTATTTGCTAGCAGCTTTTAGAGAAAAAGGCTGATCGGAGGCTTTTTAAGCCAGATCAGACAGAAATGTCAGAATGTGACTTTTGATAATATAATGCCGTAAACTCAAAACAAAAACGTCTTGTTGTGCCACTCAGAAACTCACTGTACACTCATTGTTCAATCACTGGTTATAGCTGATCAAACAGAAAACCAGCAAATTCCAACCGGCCCAATCGATCAGTGCATCTCTATTATAAATATAAAAAATAATTGGGGGAAGAAACATTTTTTAATTAAATGGATTTTGTTTTAGAGTCAGTAGCAATACATGAATTGCCACACAAAATAATTGTGATGCATAACTGAAAATTTTTCCCCATCTCTAATAAACATAATTAATTACTTTGAAACTAATGATCATACAGTGTTATAAATATTTGATTATCAATGAAGAAAAAATTGTGAGTGTGTCTCACCAAGACTGTCCACTGTCTCATCGTCCTTCTTCTTCTCTCCTGACTGAAAAATACAAAAAACAAATGCTAAAAACAACGCAGAGCACACATAACACAAACTAGCGCAAACAAACACTGATCATATTGGTGGAAGACTTAACACCCAGCCAACACGATACATATTGAATACGGTGACAGTGACAGTGCTCACCAGGTAGCGCGAGTACATGTAGAGGAAGTATGCTTTCTGACTGTGGCAGTCACGCAAGAAATACGCTGCACGGTCATATTCCTTTAGATCAAAATATGCCTTCGCCAAACACAAAGCATCCAGGTCGTGAGCTTCGTCCTAAACACAGAGACATGAGGAGAATCAGGAGAGAAAAGGGACTGAGAATGGTGCAGTAACAGACCTTGATTTGGGTTTTTGATTTTAAATAATCTTCCTTTCATGTAGTGCACTATGGGAAAAATTAAGAGTTATTTAAGAGTTGATTTATTTAACTATAAAAGTCAGTTCATATACAGATTCGAATGCCGCACAGAGAGCAGCGTCTGAGGAGGAAAGTGACATCACTGCCTCTGAGAACAGTGTGTGAAAATTATTAGCTTTCATCTAAACAAATTCTTCAAATTAACCAAATTCAGCTAATCTATAAATCGTACAGATTAAATAAATGTATGGTACACACTTTTCATATAAAGAAAATAATGAGGAGCATTGTAATTGGTGAGATTAATTAAACATACTGACCTCAGTGACTGGTGGTGGAGAGGGAATCTCACTCAGTGGGAGAGGATCGAGAGAAAAGGCCAACTCGGATGCCCTGTATGCACACAGACATACATAAATATGCACAAACACAATACATTTTATTCTCATTGTCATATTCAGAAGGCAGAATACAGATGATGTGGTGATTAATAATTACTGTGAATTATATACACTTTAAGAAATTCAGAATATTAAAAACATTTACACAATCAGTGTGATAGAAAGTGTGATATAATTCCATTTCTGTTTGTATCAGATAATTCTGTACATACTTTGGAAATTAATTAATAAAATGATTTATTACATTAAACAAATTTTCTTTAAGGGAGCTCTCTAAATAATAAAATGCTTTATATCCAACACTGTACGTGTTTTCAAGAAAAAACAAACAAACAAATGAATAAATACAATAAAACCATAAAGGAACATTGCTGTTTAATATCTGAACAGCTACATTATAAGAAAATGTAAAAATCTCTTCTTAATTACCTCTCTTAATTTTAATTATAAGAAAATTATAGAAAATGATTTTAACTATATTGAGATTTTTATTGACTGGACTATAAAATCTTTGACGGGGCAGGGAAAGAAAAAATATATAAATCTAAGTGAATGTAACAATGTAAATATAATCTATCATAAATTTAATTACAAGTATTCCGAAAGCAAAAGCATACAATTTTAAATGTGTTTAGTCGGTGTAGTGTATTGACGTTCAGTGTTTTGTCAATGTAGAATTAATTTGACTTGGCATGGTTTTTTTAATTTTCAGAGTTTAGTCAGAGTTGTTTTAATGTGTCGTGTTCAGTGGGTGTAGTGTTTTCACATTTGGTGCCAGTGTAGAAGATTAAAGTTTAGTGTTTAGTCTGTGTGGTGTTTTAAGATTCACTGTTTAGCTGGTATAGTGTAGAAATATTTAGTTTTTGGTCAGAGTACAATAACAACAATCCATAACATTATGACCACTGACAGGTGAAATGTGTAACATTGATTATCTTGTTACAAAGATACCTGGAAGGGATACATTAGGCAGGAAGTCGATGTGTTGGAAGCAGAAAAATGGGCAAGTGTAAGGTTTGACTGATTTTGACAAGGGCCAAATTGGAGTGTGTAAACAATTGGGTTTAAAAACTGCAGCTTTTGTGGAATGTTTCCGATCTGCAGTGTTCAGGACCTACGAAAAGTAATCCAAGGAAGGAAAACTGCTGACAGTGTTGTGGGCAGCCAAGACTCATTAATGCATGTGGAGACATTAATCCAATAGAAGGAGTACTCTAGCTCAAATAGGTGAAAATGCTCATACTGTCACTGATGGAAAGGTGTTAAAACACACAGCGCATAGCGGTTTGTTGTGTATGGGGCAGCACAACCACAGACCAGTCAGGGTGCCCATGCTGACCCGTGTCCACTGCCAAAAGTGCCTACAGTGGGCACATGAGCAAGGAAAAGAAGGACACAAAGATGCATTATGGGAAAAAGATGAGCTGGCAGAGGTAAAGTGACGCTTTGGGCAATGTTCTCTTTGTTAACTTTGACACCCACCTCCTAACCCACCTCCCACCTCCTAACCTCCTACCCACCTCCTAACCACTGTTGCTGACAGTATTTCCTGATGTCAGTGTCTTTTTTTCAGCAGGAAAAAAAGCAGAAATATGCAAATTATTCTGCACTGTGAAAATGCACTTCTGGTTGGATGCTAACTGTATTTCGGTGCCTTGTAGCTACATGTGCAGTGACAATAAAGTTGAATCTAATCTAATCTAATCTAACTTGTATACCTTGAAACTGCAAAAATGATTTAAAAAAATGGTTTGAGCAACACAACATCGAGTTTAAGGTGTTGACCTGGCCTCCAAATTTTCCAGATTTTAACTGACCATTTGTGGCATGTGCTGGAAAAAGCATGACACATGGAGATCCTCTCACACTGTCACCGATCAGCCATAACATTATGATCACCCGCCTAATATTGAGTAGCAACCCCCCCCACCCACCAAAACAGTAATGACCAGTGTGTACTAAACCCTGTTCTATTGGATCGGCCTATATGGGCCAGCCTTGACTCCCCATGTATTGAGTCTTGGCCACCCATGACCTGCCGCCAGTTCATCAGATTTAATTCCTTAGATCATTTTTGGTATGTCCTGACCACTGCTGCTTGTGAGCATCCCATAAGAGCTGCAGTTTTTGGACTTGCTCTGACCCAGTCACAATCTGTCCCTTCTCACAACTTATGACAGTTTCAGTCATACAGTCATAAATGGCCAGGGCTCACTGGGGAGTGAAGGTTGGCCGGTGTAGTCCGATCAAATAGAGGAGAATGTGTAGATCAAACTGAAGAAAAGCTTAATGCTGGTTGTTACAGAAAGGTGTCAGAACACACAGTGCATCACTCTTACGGTGGCAAAATGGGGGACCTACTCAATATTAAGCAGGTTGTCATAATTTTATGACTAGTCGGTGGTGTGTGTGTGTGTGTGTGTATATATATATATATATATATATATATATATATATATATATATATAACTTAATGTTTAGTCGGTGTAACGCAGTGCATTACAGTGAAATGCTATAGCGCTGACTCGGGGACAGACTGAATAGTTACTAAAAGTTTCCACCATAATTATATTGCTTCGTAGTTACAGAACATTAAGTAATGTGAAAATGAGTGAATAGTTATAAATACATTCATTAATCACTCTCAGTAAACTCATGAATACAGACATTAGCCCCACGGCTAACCGCTCAAACATTTCAGTAAATAACACACTGCCTATAAGGTCTCTGTATACTATGTGAAATGGAATAACTCACCACTTCACACTGTGCACCAGTCCGCGCTCCTTACATTGCGATATCATAGAAATCAGCTGCTTTTTAATCTGCACCAAGTCGCTAAACTCACTGCTCAGAGCCGCCGCCATTTTTTCGTGTGTTTGTGTGACGTCACCGTGCCGGAGCAAAGCTCCGTTCTGATTGGACACATCGGCATGGGCAGTGTTCCAACTCTAGTTAATCATTCCTCATATGTAGTGCACATAACATTTGCAGTCTGGACCTGTTTCCGACTGCACTAGTGCACTAAATAGGAGACAGAAATATAGCACCCATTAATTCATTTATTTTGGCCACCCTACCTCCAGGGTTGTTTTTGGGAGGTGGAAGGAAATTCAAATTTATAAAAAGGTTTTAAAAAAAAGGGAATTCAAATTTTTAGTTAGTACAATTATTTCGGGAAATATGTAGCATGTGATGAGATACAGTAGCTTAGAGTTAGCACTATTGCCTTGCACCTCCAGGGTCCGGTGTCAACTCTCACTTCAGGTCTGTGTGCGTGTAGTTTGCATATTCTCCCCGTGCTTGGTGGCTTCCCTCCGGGTGCTCTGTTTTTCCTCCCACAGTCCAAATTGAATTAAAATTCAAATGTTATTTGTTACATATACAACCATTCACAATATCATATGCAATGAAATGCTTAACATGCAGATATGAAGATTAGGCTAATTGCCCAATCTTCATAAATCAGTGTGACAGAAGACATCGTCTTGTGTACAGTACATCGGTACATGTGCGTTATCATATCTGCAATTTCATCATGGACAGCAAGTAAAAGATTGAACGTGAAATTCTCTGAGACAACTGAGCAAATCTGCAACAGAAAAGTTTGACATGAATTCGGCACATTTTCAGTGATGCTGCATGGAGTTGTTCAAGGTGTTTTGAGTAGCACACTCGCAAGAGTAGAAGAACATGTATGTAAATAGAAGACGACGAGAGATCAGGAAGACCTTCAACAAGCATCATTATAGGTGACGAGACTTGGGTATATGGGTTCCATCCTAATATGAAGCAACAGTCTTCACAGTGGAAGACAAAAAAAATGGTGAGGCAGGTCCACAGCTTGACCAAGTGCATGCTTACGTCTTTTTCGACATTCAAGGCATTGTGCATCAAGAGTTCGTCCCCAGGGGTCAGAGGTGGTCGAATCTTAAAACTTTTTGCTACCTCTCTTTAATACAGTATATGTTTTGCTGAAAACAATAACATACAACAACATAGCCAGGTAGGATAAAAGGAACAGAAGAAAAAAAAACACAGAAGATTAGCGAAACAAATAAATAAATAAATAACACACTGGGGTTTTTTTGTTTTGGAAAATGTAATACTTTCTAAATATTCTATAATGTCATTTTTATACAAGGAAGAGAGGTATATATAATTTTTTAACTTACTTTAGGTAATAAAATACTTAGCAACTATAAATATTACATTTATTAAAAAATATTCAGCTTCCTCCTCCTTCTTGTAGTTAAAATAATAAATAAATAAACAAAATAATGTCTTTGAAAGGAAAAAATAGGAAACATACTTTGAAGTAAAACAAGAATATCTGAAAAACATGTTTCTGTATAATCACAGTGCAATGGTTTCAGGAGCAGAGGTAAAGATAAGGCAACTGGTGTCAATATCCTTTTAAATACTCTTCAAGTAATTAAATGTTTGACAAGGTAATATTTATTTAAATGACACATGAATATATATTTATATGGTAAAGTCCAGACTTTCTTTCCATCGACACAAAAAGACGAGACACCAGTGTAGACGTCACTTCCTTCGTGCGTTACCCGGGTAACATAAGCGCAACCCTGTGTAATAGTAAGGATTCATTGATTAAATGAAATGTAAAATTATTGCGTCAATTAATATTATGTCATACTCGACAATAATGTATAATTATTTATAAATAAATAAATATATAATATATAAATATATAATGTAAATCCATTTTTTTCGCGCTCCAGCATGTCGCAATGACTAATGGGATTTTTTTTCATATCCACTTCCGGCGGAAGTAAAGCCCTATTGTTCACTTGTTCCCTAAACCGTTTACAGGTTTTTTTTAACGGAACAATTTCGCTCCCTGCAGTTTGGAATCGCACTTAACATGGCTGAGCACTCTGTGCGAGACACTGTGCAGGGAACAACAAGCCGATCTTAACGCAGCCGTTGATTTGAAATAACGCAGTAGCAAGCGGGGTTCGTTAAAGAAGACTTTAATAAATAAGAAAGCGGAGTGTGTGTTAAAGAGATGGAGAATGAGAGCTCGACGGCGGAGGAGAGAGGAGTGAGCGCGGCGCAGAGGCGAGCGGAAATCCGCCGCAGGAAACTCTTAATGAATTCCGAGCAGAGAATGAACAGAATTGTGGGATTTAATACAAATGACGGAGAAAGCAGCGGTGAGAAAATTATACATTAAATATTATACTCATGTGGCTCATTCTGTCGGCGGTTTAATCTAGGGTTAAGAGTCTAGGCTGCTGTTACTGCATCAGGCCTGCTGTGTTTGTGCGTTAGGGAGTAAATAATTCAATTCCTGCTGGTGATGTCACTGCTCAGACACACCTGATTCAGCAATAGGTGTGTATGCATGTGGGAGTGAGAGCAGGCACATGGAGTATTGAGGAAAGCCGGCCTTTTGATGTTTGACTGATAACCATGGGTTGGCAGATCTCAGCAAATTTTCAATAAGCATAAGCTCATTCATTTCGCAAAATAGAAATATTAATAATAAAATAGACCTGAAACTATGCCCCCTTTCTAACTGAGTGAGAACAGATTCCTTATTTTTGTCTATTTTTTGGATTTGAGACAACTTTGTCAACTGAAACATTTTGCCTTTTACTATTGTTTAGTACAGACCTTATCTACTTCATATTTCTTTTTCTAAAGCAAAAATGGTTCTGTATACCATAGGCAAACTGTAATCATGCATTTAATCAGTTTAGAGTTTTTTTTTCTTTAAAGAACCCCATGTGTAAGTTGATGTCATTGATCATTTCTTTATTTATTGCCATTTAACCACCACTTTTATTACTTTGCATAATAGACTAGGCATTTCTATATGACATGTTATTGAAATCATGTTTATTTTAAAAGTCAACAACAGCAAAAAATAAAATAAGATTTTTCAAATGGGCATTGAAGTGGAATGTAGTGGTGTAGTGGTTAGCATTGTCGCATTGCACCTCCAGGGTCTGGGTCTGTGTCTGTGTGCGTGGAGTTTGCATGTTCTCCCTGTGCTTGCTCGGTTTCCTCGGGGTACACCGGTTTCCTCCCACAGTCCAAACACATGGTTAGGTTAATTGGCATTCCCAAATTAGTAGTGTGTGAATGATTGTGTATGCCCTGCGATGGATTGGCACCCTGTCCAGGGTGTACCCCGCCTTGTGCCCTAATTCTCTTGGGATAGGCTCCAGGCAGTATAGACGGTGAGTGAGTGATTGAAAAAAGCATTGGTGGCTCAGTGGTAGGTTTCTCATCATCCCTGTGGAAGGCCCAGATTTGATTCCCATCCAAAGCTCCAACTCCTGCCACTAGATGCAGTGCCAGTGCCAAGCCAGGATAAAATGGGGGGGGGTCAGAAATGTATCTGGCGTAAAACCTTTGTCAAGTTGTATGTGGATTTGAATAGTTCACTTTGGTGACCTTGACTGGACCAGCTGAAAGGCTAACACAAAAACAAATGATACCAAATGCATTCATTATAGACAGAACTCAGACTAATTGTTTTTGTTTCCTCTACTTTCACTCTACCTGCAGATGAAATTATGACTGAAACTGTGACAGTGGAAAACTAAATCTGTTTTAATTTAGATTTTTTTTTCTCACCTTTACAGAACCCCATCGTGTGAAAGAACCACAGTTCCACCTAGACTTGGACAGGAATGAGTGTTTCTCCTCCTCATTGTCTACTAAAAGAGTGTCTCCATATGTCTCGGAGGTTCGGAGTGAGGGATCGATTTTAGACGAGAGGAAGGAGGAGGATGTGGAGGAAACCGAGCGAGGAGTTCGGCTCAGGCCGAGGGGGGAGACGTCGAGTGAAGAGCGGTCTTGCTCTCCTCGCAGGGGTCTAAACACCTACCTGTCTCGCTTTGATGATGCGATGAAGCTGCGTGGTCAACTGGCCAACGAGAAGGCGTCACAGGAGAACGGCGCAGACGTGGAAGAGTTTGACTCATTTCGACTTTTCCGGCTGCTTGGCAGTGTGGTATTAGGTGTGTGTGTGCGCATCTTTGTCTGCCACTACCTGGTGAGTGTGACACAGAGACACATTTTATTACACTTTTGTGATTGTTTGGTACATTGTTTAGGTATGATGCCTTATCATATACCTAATTGGTGCTTTTTCTTTTTTACTCCCCTTTAGTCCATATTTGCACCCTTTCTCACACTGGAGCTTGCCTACATGGGGTTGTACAAATACTTCCCAAAGGTGAGACAAACAGAAAATGATGAAAACTGAAAACTATGAGCGACACTACAGACCAGCATAGATACACACTAAAACCCACAATCACGCTGCCAGTGACGCAGTGTTTTGTTAATTTTGCGGAGCAGCGGTGTTAGTGGTGAAGGTTGTGAGCTGCTGATTGGGAGGTTGTGAACTAAAATCCCAACACTGAATACTCAAATGTTTTAAACAGCCAGCATGGTATAAACACACATACAGGAGAATAAACACTAGTACAGATGATGGTGTTATTAGAACAGTTAGAGTTCTGTCACTACAAGGGGGAATCTTGTCCTGCTGTGTAAATGTCTCGCTCTGCTGAATGTGCTTTTGTGTCCTTGCCTAGGTGGAGAGGAAGATGAAGACGACAGTGCTGTCTGCAGCGCTGCTCCTCTCAGGGATTCCTGCTGAAGTGATCAATCGCTCAGCAGAAACCTACAGGACGATGGGAGACGTTTTCTCTGATCTCTGTGTTTATTTTTTCACCTTCATCACTTGCCATGAGATCATCACCGCTTTCTCCTAACAGTTCACTAAAACAACAGGCACTCACACACTTTTCATACACATATCAGTGTGTTCATTCCAATCCTAGTTTCCCCTTGGTTGCATCTCCCAGTCATTTTAAGAGCTGCTCTATTGCCAGTTCATGCAGTTTACAAAGGAACAGGTAAAAGACACAAGAGTCATGTGATTGGATTTAAACCCTCCATCTTTACTGCTAGTAGAAGAGCACTACTGGTCAATGCTAACAAATTAACAACCTAGCTATTTAGCATGAGAGCTAGTCAGCAAACTGTAAAGAAATTGTGTGCGCATGTGTTTGAGTCATAGTTCTCACCACACTGTATGTGTGTAATATTACACACGTACAAGGGTTAGTCAAAAATTATCCATACTTCAGTTATATTAAAACTTCTGTGGCCAGAAGTTTCCGTTTAAGTTTCCGTTTAAGGCTACTGGCTCCCCAGTCACTTCTCGGCAGGTGTGAACGTGTTGCATCAGTTCATTAACTACAGTGAGAGCAAAAATGGGTGAACCACTTGAAGTGCAGTGTTTCTTCTATTCTTCTATATTCTATTTTTTTGTGGTCTGAACATGTGCCTGGTACTATTTACTTACAACTTACTGAAAACTTTGTTTGCAGTACAGAGAAAATATTTTGTCGTGTATGTATAGAGAAGTTCAATAAAGGTCACACGAGTTAGCCATCAAGCAGTAGCTGAACATCCATCACTACAAGCCTGGGAGTAAATGGCATGGAATGGAAATGTCCTCACTCACTATCTAAGAAAAAATGTAAGTCAACCATCATCTGTAAAATGGATGGTTATACTTTTTTTTTTTTTATATCAAGGAATACGAAAGCTTTTTGAAAATAGACAAAGGGTATTAAAAAGCAAGGAGATTATGTTGAAAAAATATTGTATATTTGTCTTTTCAAAAAAATATTTAAATAAATTCTACAGTCAAAGTGTGGATAATTTTAAACTCGCTCTTGAATGTTCCTGTTTATCATCCCTACACATTGCGCACTACACAGTTCCCCTTAGGCTTAGAGCACTTAGTGTTATTGGGGAGAAAATAGCAGTGTTTGTGAGATAAACATTTAAGTGTCATGGTGTTTTGATCCTCATTGTGTTGCTGGCTTATTTGTAATGTGAACAATTTTAGATTATTTAAAAAACTTGATTCATATTATTTATGCTGCTTTCTTTTATGTAATTATTCCGTAAAACAAATTCTGCTACCTGTTACTGCAAAAGTACTGTTCATTAAAAGATGTGTGAACAATAAACTTCAGTAAACAGTCATGTATATATTGTACACTGTCCTTCAGTTGAACGATTTGTACTATTAAATTAACGCCACCATGGAAAATGTAATTGCAATCAAAACAAAGAAATATACAATTACATGAAATAAGTTTTTTTTTATTATTATTATAACAACAGTTTGATGCATTATAAGTTGTAAATTATTTGATTATAAAGCTAATTGGTACCATTTGTGGTATTTAAAGATTTCATTATTTATTTTTCACTGGTCTGACATGAACAATTAAATTTGTTAACAGTCAAAAACTCTTGAGTGACTCCAACACTAGAATACACCTACAGCCTCAAAATGTTCCGTTAAGCATCATGTAAGGTTTAGTAAAGTCTCCAGTAACCAGTTGTTAGAAAGAAATAGTATAGTAATAATAAAAATGGAGGCGCCATGGTGGCCTAGTGGTTAGCACTGTTGACTTACACCGTCAGGGTTCAATTCCTACCTCTGGGTTTGTGTGCATGGAGTTTGCATGTTCTCGCCATGCATGGTGGCTTTTTATCCCACAGACCAAAGTCACAGAATAGCCCAGTTGGTGTTCCCAAATTGCGTGTAGTGTTGAACGAGTATGTGTGTGCCCTCCTGGAATGAGTGAGTAAGTGTTATAAAGATAGATAAAAGTTGTGAAACTCACAGGAAATACTGGATAATTTTACAAAATATAAGTTCATTTTAAAGCTCAATTAATTGAATTGAATTCATTATTGTTTGGTTCCTCGGGGTGGCAGTGCACCAGCTTCAGTCGGTTGTGATAGCTAATAAATAAACACAGAAGAAGGAAGAACGGAACCGGAAGTTTGAGAAGAAGAAACAAAAACGTTTGTGAAACAGTTGAGCAGTTTACAGACAGTATGGGACGTGAGTCTCGGTGAGAATATTAACTGTATTGCTTTATTTATTTGTAGAACCGGTTACGTGATGATCAAAAATAAATCGGCAGAAAAAAGAAATATAATTTCTAATCGAAGTGAAGCTAATAAGGAGTAGCTAACGTTAGTAACTTAGTCAGGTTAGCAGGCTTGCTAACTAACCGGCTAACAGCAGCTGGTGTTATTCATTATTATTACTTCTCGTTGGTTTGTTACTTAAGTGAAAAATTATTACATGAGCAGATTATTATTTATTTCACTGAGCTATCTGCAAAAAGCGCGAGCTAGATAGCCAGCCAGCTGTGCGTGACGTCACGCACTGACACAGCGCATGTTCACACTACAGTCCTGGGACATTGGGGTTTCTCACTTAACACTTACCTTTGGATTTTGCTTAGGTGAAATAAATCCATGTGCAAAATATACGCTTTAGTTAAGGCAATTCATTTTTTTAAGTTGACGGGAAAAGGGTTTGTGGAAATGGTAAAAAGGTTAAAGCTGAAAATAAGCTGATCTGCTTTAATGTATTCAGTAATATTATTATTTTAGGTTGAAGCCCACGCACATGTCAGCCTGTCGTTCTGTACGGCAGAACTCTCTGTCTAACTTATTAATACAAAGAAATAAGGGGCATCTTGCACGTTGTATATACTAAGCTGCAATTTACTTATAATTTCACGTAACATTTACTTATACCATTTCAGCAGTGATATTAAGTAATCCCAGTAAAAATATTCAGTATAGATTTTCTAATCAGTATATATTGGTGTCTGATTACATTGCGAAAACAGCTTAGTAGTATCTTATTTATTAGTAGTCCGGCAAATGACGGTTCGCTTTTACTCATCAATTTGATTTCCCTTATGGTGCAGGTTAAACTTCAGGTAGATATCAAAGTACTGCAAATGTTTTTATTTTTTAGCCAGTTGTGCATGATGCAGTGACATACACTGGCACATAACTGCTCATAACTTTACTTCTACTGGGCTCTCAGGTTAGATATTTTACATGCCCTCATCTAGGACTGCTGCGGATATGTTTGCTTTAATGACCTGTGTTTTATCTCATAGTAGCACATCACATTACTGATTTTTCGGTCTCGGAACGTAATGGACAAACTGGTTTTAAACGCAGGAAGAATAAACATACATTGATCTGTCCTTTCATTTTTGAAAGTTCAGTTTTCACAGTGTACTTGGCTTTTTTTCTTGGAGTAAGGCCAGGCTGTATCGATCGTTCATTTCTGTTTCGTGAGGATTTGGGCGGCTTGTAGGTGCGTTATCGTCATTTGTATCTTACGTGTACTGTCTATACATGGTGACCTATCGCGTCAATCGACATGGTCGCATAGCTATGCCCACCTCAAGGGAAAAAAGTGCTATATTCATCCAATCCAAATCGCTTATGTAATCTGGTACATAATTACTCAAATTCAATTGTTCAATTTTGATTAAATTTATGCAGCAGGTTTAACTTCAGTCAAATAACTACTGCCAGTGTATCATTAAATTTTTTCATAGTGCTAAGACAAAATCTGGCTGGACAGGAAGACATACTTTTCTGAGTCTAAAAAAAAAAGAAGACATTTTTGAAAGAGCACATTTTGACCAAAGTACTGACAAAACCTTTCTTTAATGTATATATATATTCACAACAAATCTGCTTGTTATGAATGTTAACAGAGTTGAGATTCTTGTCACAGACATTACCGGAAGCGCTCGTCATCGCGAGGACGCTCGGGCAGTCGCTCTAAAAGTCGCTCTCCTGACTCCAAGCGTGTTAAGAAAGAGGACAGAGCACGTGACCGGGGTCGCCGAGAACGATCACGCAGCAGAGAGAGGAGGAGATCGCGCTCCAGAGACCGCAAGAGACAGAGGTGATACTTTCTCTCTCTCACAAACACACACTTAGAGTTTCTCCCATCCTCATGCTTAATTTTTGGAACCGTGTGTGCTCTCAACAGGCGGTCTCGCAGTCGTGAGCGTAAACGCACCAGGAGTCGTGAACGCAGGAGGTCGAGAAGCCGTAGCAAAGGCAGAAGGTCAGTGATCCAACTGTTAATGAGGGAAAAAGCATAATCACTGAGTTTGTATGTGTGCGAGTACCAATGTGTGGTGACTGGAGTGTGTTTGTTTTTGATACAGCAAGGAAAAGTCAGATAGTGGTGAGCAGTCAGCAGATAAGAAGAAGAAAGAGGAAAAAGAGGAGGAGCGAGTGGAGGATGTAAGTATCTATCTGTCTGTCTGGCATAATGTCTGTCTGCCTGCAGTTTAGCAGGAGTTAACTGTGTTGTTAAACTGCCCCACAGCAGGATTTTGACCAGACGACCCTGGAGGAGGAGATGAGGAAAAGGAAGGAGCGAGTGGAAAAATGGAGAGAGGAACAGAGGAAAAAGGCCATGGAGAACATTGGTGAGATTAAAAAGGAGCTGGAAGAGATGAAGCAGGGCAAGAAATGGAGCCTGGAGGACGATGATGGTATGTATATGCAGGAGAGATCATGTACTGTATACAATTGCTGTATTAATTCTGAATAGTAATATGTGCATGTGTGTTTGTAGATGATGATGAAGAGGGTCCCGCCTCTATTGATCAAGAAGGCGAGGATGAAGAGGATAAGGAGAAGGAGGGCAAGGTGGAGGAAGCCGAGGTGATGGAGGAGGAGGGAGGGGAAGAGCTTGACCCCCTGGATGCCTACATGGAGGAAGTGAAGGAGGAAGTGAAGAAGTTTAACATGGGCACCATGAGGGGTGGAAATGACAAAGTGAGACACACAATGACACTGATGTAAACTCTAACATAGTTTTATCAGTGTGAGCTGTGCATGTATGAGAGACAATGTTGCAGTTTGCCATCATTGTGGTAGCATGTGTTTATCACAATTAAATGTTTAAATTGTATGTGTACAGAAAGGAGGAATGACTGTGACGAAAGTAGTGACGGTGGTGAAGACGAAGAAGACACCTCATACTACCAAAAAGAAAGGAGAGTTAATGGAGAATGATCAGGATGCCATGGAGGTAAAACATACACCTTTACATACACCTCATGTGTTTTCTGCATCATTGTTACTTTAAACTGAGTCTATAGTTCCGTTCACATCAGCTAGTGGAAGCGTCACTAAACCTGGACTCAGATCTGGACTGAGTGACTGTTATATCCTGACACTGATGCTTTTCAGATAATCGAGAATAATAAATGTACCAGCAATCTAGCACTTTTTTTCATCAAAGCGGGTGTGGCTTTACAGGTCACTCAACAGATCCAAGGTCGATAGTTTCCCACGCATACACAGAGTGTACAAAAGAAGCATAAATAAAAGTGCGACAGCGCATGGCTTATTCCAAAAAAAGGAACGTAGACTATGAAAACCAAAAGATTAATGACCTGATCAATACATGTTTATTCTTCTTGCAGGAAGTTTATAACTAGCTTGTATAAAATGTTCCGACGTCATGGCGCTAATAAAAAACAGGACTGTGAGGCTCCACAATTAGAAAAGAAATAAAGGGGTAATTTGAGCAAACATATCCATGGCAGTCCCGAACTGAGAGCCCAGTATGATAGAGCAACCAGATAACTTTCACGTTTATTTATAGCCCCGCAGCATGCAAATGAAGATTTAGTAAAGAGTGATTTAAGGATTGTTGTTTCTTCTCCATAAAAATACAAGGAGCTACACAAGGCCGTCAATTACAAAGTTCAGTCTGTTCACATGTCCAGTGTAGATATTGAAAATTTGCAATAAATATTATTTAAATGCTACTGAAATTGTAAGGTGCTTATTTTTATAGACCATCAATAACTGCATATAAAGAGATCTGAATCCTAACACCAACATGAAATTCGGACCTTGGCTCAAAGAAAATCTTATTGACCGGACCGATTAATTTGTTACATTTTAACTTGGAAGCTATGGCCTAGTAGTAGAACAACTTTGAGAATGGCAACATACATCTTGAAAATTGTACATCTGAGCAGTGGTGGCTCAGAGGGTAAGGCACCGAGTTACTTATCGGAAGATTGGCGGTTCGATTCCCAGCTGAGCCAGGTTGCCATTGTTGGGCCCTTGAGCAAGGCCCTTAACCCTATCTGCTCCAGGGGCGCTGTACCATGGCTGATCCTGCGCTCTGACCGCAGTTACACTGAGATATGCGAAGAAGAAATTTCACTGTGCTGTAATTTGTATGTGACAAATAAAGGCTTTACTTTACTTAAGAAAATCACAAATCTTTACAAGTTAAATACGTTTTAATAATAGAGAGGGGCCCAAAAAATGTATAAACACTTCAACATGTAAAAATGTAGGCTCAAAAAATCATGGTCACAATATGGTGCTACTTACAACTTAAGAGGAAGCATAATACTACATGTTACTGCAACAATTTAATTAGACTATAGATGATAACTGTTGAAGTGTGTATACAATTTTTGGGCCCCTCTGTATATGTTATGCAGTGATGCCAGATTTTGGTTAAATGTGTATATAAATGGAATACAGCTTATCTGTGATAAACTGGTTTGTGAGTTCTTATTCAAAACAAACTGAGTGTGTGTTTGTAGTATTCATCAGAGGAGGAGGAAGTGGATCTGCAGACAGCTCTCACCGGCTTCCAGACCAAACAGCGAAAAATTCTCGAGCCTGTAGATCATCAGAAAATCCAGTACGAACCTTACCGCAAGAATTTCTATGTAGAAGTTCCTGAGCTGGCCAAAATGACACAGGAGGGTATGGTACCATTTACGCTTATGGTTTGGTGTACACATACGTGCACATAAAGAAAACAGGTTTTGAATTGACTGACTGACTGTGTTTCAGAGGTAAATGAGTATCGTCTTGAGCTTGAGGGAATCATAGTGAAAGGAAAAGGCTGTCCCAAACCTATAAAGACCTGGGTCCAGTGTGGAACGTCCATGAAGGTCCTCAACGCTCTTAAAAAGTGAGTGCTTCTCCATCGACCCCGTCACAATCCTCTCTACACTAATACCTTTTCTTCATCCTTTTGTTCACCTCTCCTCTTTGATTTTAGAAGATCTGATCACATTACAGTATCATGCCTGGTGCAGCAAGCATCCAAGTTTTTGAACACTGTTTGTGTGTGTGTGTGTGTGTGTGTGTGTGTGTGTGTGTGTGTGTGTGTGTGTGTTATCTTTGGCGCATTGGTCTCATCTCAGATATTTGAGATCCTTTTAACAGAATGTCTGTGTTTTAGGCATAACTATGAGAAGCCTACACCCATCCAGGCCCAGGCTATTCCAGCCATCATGTCAGGGCGTGACATCATCGGTATTGCCAAAACAGGAAGTGGAAAAACCATTGCGTTCCTGCTTCCAATGTTTCGCCATATTTTAGACCAGCGACCCTTAGAAGAGGGCGAGGGGCCTATCGGTACACATGCACACACGCGCACAGACACACACAAGTCTCATCTTGGTAAGTGTTGCATAGTTTTAATTCTATCATGTTTCTCTGTGTCTCAGCGATGATCATGACGCCAACTCGTGAGCTCGCACTGCAGATCACCAAAGAGTGTAAAAAGTTCTCCAAGCCACTGGGACTCAGAGTGGTGTGTGTGTATGGAGGAACAGGCATCAGTGAGCAGGTTTGTGTGTGTCTGTATTTTCTGGAGAGCTGGAGGTCGCAGTGCGATCTCAGTGACCTGATTTTTAACAAAATTAGATCCAACTTCACAAACTTTCTCCAACTTCACAAAAATCTATTACGGATGACATTTTTTATATTCTAACAGTTTTTGTTTTTGTGTGTGTTTGTAGATAGCAGAACTGAAGCGTGGAGCTGAAATCATTGTGTGTACTCCTGGTCGAATGATTGACATGCTGGGAGCCAACAGTGGTAAGTGTGTCCTCATCTCTGTGTGTGTGTGTGTCCTCATTCCTGTATAGAATGGGCCATGACATCATGGCGCATTGCATTTTGGGTATTGGTCCATGTTTTAGGACACACATTTTTGCAAGATCAGATCAACAGGGAGAAAAAAGAATGAGTTTACAGTGAGAAAATTAAGTGCAATATTTCTTACAAAGGAAAGGATTGTTAATTATGTATTGATCTTTCGGACTGACTGTCCACAACGTTACTTGAAAATGGTCAGGTCAGGTTTGGCTCTGTTCAGACTTGGGTTGGGTACCGAAACCTGGTGCCAATGTGGCACTGTTACCTATATAACCGGTACGTACTATAATCGAATCAGAACTTGGATTTCAGTGCATCACTTCAATGCCTGAGCGATGCCCTCTGGTTCTCTGAAACAGTGTCCATGTTGTTTTTACATTCCGACTTAAAAGCACAACTCAGAAAATGAAACATGAATGCAGTAAAGTACACTTGCTCTGACAGCAGCAGGTAGCTTTTGTTAGCTAAGCTAAACATGCTTAAATTAAAATGCCTAAAGCTAAACGTTCTAAAGTGTGGCTGTATTTTGCAACAAAGGATTTCAACACAGAGACATGAAACAAATGTATTTCAACAATTAGGGCCCCCGTTGGGGGCGGCGTAACACACTCGGAGGACAGCGCTATCCGATGTTTAACAATTTGCAGACATCAGCTGGCAGTGTCCCCGCTCCCAGTCAGACCAACCCTGGCAAAGTGTCGTGAGATGTCATGTTTTGCCAGACAAGACAAATATGGTCAAATATTGTCACAAATTTGAAGCTGGTTTGTATTCAATAATACCAACTACTTTGCTGGTACTGGTGTTAAATTGTTGTAGGTAGGTTATGTAGAATATAAATTTGTATTTTTGTATTTACTTATATTTAGGCATTCTTTTTTTTCAGTGAAAAGCTTTTTTCATGTTATCTACTATTTTTGTAGGACTTTTTTTTAGTTTTGTTTTAAAGTATTGTTTCAGGCACTATTTTGGCTACTGGTATCCAACCTTACTTTAGACTGGTGGCCCAAATGCGACATGCATTGATTGCTGTGAGAATGACACCGGAGGCGTAGGTACACTGTAGCACATGTTATGTGACATCAGATGATGGCGACTTATAACGACCGAAAGATAATAATGACAATTAAGAATGGAGATATCACTTCTCAAATTTAAGTGATGGTATCTACATTCTTTCTCATTGCTCAACCACGGAGCCATCTTCATACCACATGATCTTGTGGGCTTCTGCTCTGGATTGAAAGTAACGTAATGGACAGTTTGAAATCCTATCCAAAAATAATCTTGCATTCTACTGCCTTGTTGCTGAAAATGATAATTGTCCATTTTAATGGCGGTTGATGATACAGCAAGTTTTCCCCATTTGACTGTGCTTTTAAGTAAGATGATGTAAACACCACTGCAGTGTCTACCCCCACAACTATTACTATTACTAATATTTATTACGATAAGTCTTACAACTTTGTCTTCATGCTTCTGCGTCCTAAACTCCCACAATGCCTTGCGTTCTTGATGTCTCATTCTCATTCTCTGTAATGCCTATATATGCGCTCACAGTGATTTTTAAGTGTTGTGTTTAATGAGGAGTGAGATCAGACTCCTTGTGGCTCAAGATCATCTCACTTATTTTCCTGCCTGTATATAAAAATGTTTAATAAACAGATGATGAAGAACGTGAATGACTGTATTAACAGAAGGTTTTGTGTTATATGTTTAAATCCTTAGTTTGTGCTCCCACACATGCGTGTAATCTGTGCTGTGTGTTTTCCAGGTGAGCTCGTGGTGTTTAATGTTTGTTTAACAGGTTGGCTGTGCCGAACAATGGTACGCAAGAAACCAGCAGTAACCTTCTGTCTGTCATAGAGCCGCATCAGTGTTAGTGTTAATGCAGGGTGTGTGTGTTTATCCTGATGTGTTTATTAATGTGGAGTTGATGTTGATTTCAGGACGAGTCACAAACCTGCGCAGAGTCACATACGTCGTAGTTGATGAAGCTGATCGAATGTTCGATATGGGCTTCGAACCGCAGGTGAGGAAACACCTCACCACAACACAATCTGCACCTTGACACACCTGGGTCTCATTTATCAAAGCATGTGTAAAACAAGTACTAAAACTAAACGAAAGACCCACTCATACAAATATGAAAATTGGCAGTTGTCATTAACAAATCTCATACAAGATAAACAAAGATAACCAGAGGAAATACAAAACTACAGTTTTTAAATGATTTCATTTATTTAAGGGGGGGGAAAAATACTGTCCAAACCTACCTGGGTGTGCACACGTGGACAAAATTGTTGGTACCCTTCGGTCAATGAAAGAAAAACTCACAATGGTCACAGACATAACTTTAATCTGACAAAAGTAATAATAAATAAGACTTCTATGAATGTTAACCAATGAAAGTCAGACATTGCTTTTCAACCATGCTTCAACGGAATTATAAAAAAAAAATAAACTCATGGAACAGGCCTTGCAGTGTGATTGATGTGTATGTAGATCTGTCATTGTTCAGCTTGTTGTCATATTTCTCTTTGAAAAGTACTTCAAAGAGAAAACAAAAGTCTTAAAATAGCCTGTAACCGAAATGTCCTCCTCTCTCTCAGCAAAGCAGATCCAGCGGTGCTAAAAATCCATTCTCTCTGAGATTATGATCAGATTATGTTCTCAACCAACCTTTAATCTTTAACCAGTGTGCTTTTTTAAAAAGTTTTACTATACATTGCATTGTATGTGTAGGTAATGCGCATAGTGGATAATGTGCGCCCAGATCGTCAGACAGTGATGTTTTCAGCAACGTTTCCTCGAGTGATGGAGGCTTTAGCTCGCCGGATCCTCAACAAACCAATCGAGGTTCAGGTTGGGGGAAGGAGTGTGGTTTGTTCTGATGTGGAGCAGCATGTGGTAAGAATACCTCTCCACCCAAACACACAGAACTGTACATGCTGCAATTATTGTTATTCCAGAACCTGAGCTCTGTGATTTATTTATTTATTTATTTATTTATTTTTTATAGATTGTGATTGAGGAAGAGAAGAAGTTCCTGAAGCTTCTGGAGATTTTGGGTCATTATCAGGAGAAAGGCTCAGTGATTATTTTTGTAGATAAACAAGAACACGCTGACGGGCTGCTGAAAGACCTGATGAAGGCCTCGTACCCCTGCATGTCTCTGCATGGAGGTAGACACACAGTGTGGCCTAAGTGCACTGTATTAATGTTGTAGCACGTGTCGTGTTGTATTAATAATTTATGTCTCTGTCACAGGAATTGATCAATATGATCGCGATAGTATAATAAATGATTTTAAAAGCGGTGCTTGTCGGCTGATGGTGGCCACCTCAGTGGCAGCGAGAGGCCTGGACGTAAAACAGCTCATACTCGTGGTGAACTACAGCTGTCCCAATCATTATGAGGACTATGTGCACCGTGCTGGGAGGACTGGTAGAGCTGGAAATAAGGTATGATGATGATAATATAAAACACGTTTAATATTCCTAAAATAGATATATATTTTTTAAATACAGCTGTATTTGTTATTTATGTAAAGAATTATTCAATGACAGCACGTTACTATAAAATCCAGCAGTAATCAGCTGTAAGGTGGACAGGAAATGCTTCATTTCCCCTGATGATGTCTGGTTTTTAATATTCCAATGGTTCCTTTTTTGTTTTTCAGGACGTTGCAAAATGCATTACATTTTGCTATGTGCGGTGCTTGTACAGTGGCTCTGATTGGTTTACCCTTTTTTCAGCTTCAAAATGGCATGCACACACCTTTCTGGTTTATGATTTTTTTAAAACAAAAACAAGGCTCAAACTAAGACAAGACTTTCAGAGCTATAAACTATTTATCAGCACATATTGGCCACAAGAAACACCTGTCACATGTATCAATGTATTTGATTACTTGAGAAATGGGTTCGTCCAATCAAAAATGTCATGTTTTAAGTTGTTTACCCCATCTAGATCTAGTATGTACTGTATGTATCAGGAACCGACAACTGAAATTCTGATCCACTGTCTTATTAATCATTTGGTCTTAAACACAAGTGTCTTCAGTATATTGCAGAAATGAAAAGAATTGTTCTTGCTGTTCCAATTCTTTAGGCAGGGACTGTATTCACACATAGGATGTGTTTGTGTGATACTGTTTTAACTGTTGTGTATTATGTTGTCAGGGTTATGCTTACACCTTTATCACAGAAGATCAGGTACGGTATGCAGGTGACATCATTAAAGCTCTGGAGTTGTCTGGGTCTTCCGTTCCTCCTGAACTTGAACAGCTTTGGGCTAGATTTAAAGATCAGCAGAAAGCGGTGAGCCCTCAAAACCACACCCACATTACATCACCTGTACCACACCCAATATCACCACCACCCTTCCATGTATACGTCAACTTATAACAGCGTGTCTCATGTGTGTGTGTATGTATGTATGTATGTATGTATGCAGGAGGGGAAGACTATTAAAAGCAGCAGTGGATTTTCAGGGAAAGGCTTTAAGTTCGATGAGACTGAACATGCTCTGGCTAATGAAAGGAAGAAACTGCAGAAAGCAGCACTTGGTCTTCATGACTCAGACGATGAGGACACAGCACTGGATGTAAGTGTGAAGATTCAGCGCAGCGTTAACGTACTGTCTAACTGTTGATTTTTGTGTCCGGCTGTTGCCGTCTGCGCAAGTAGCCATGTGAATGAATGTGACCTAAGTATAACGAGTCGCATTATATACTATAAATTAATAGCTATGAGATGGACGTCAGCAAGCAGGTCAATTAACGTCACGCCATGTGCTTGTGTGTGGTTTAAAAAAAATAATAAAACATTTATAATCAGTGTTTAATGATGTGTGTTGTTAACGAAGGAGATGCTTCTTCTCCTCACAGATCGATGAGCAGATTGAAAGCATGTTTAACTCTAAGAAGCGGGTGAAAGACCTGGCAGCTCCAGGGGGTGCTGCACCGGCAGCTTCAGGACTCACCGTTACTGCTGCAGGACTTGGTGGTCTTGCTGTACCTTCAGCTGGAAACATCCAGAAGCTTGAGATCGCCAAGAAACTGGCACTGAAGATCAACGCACAGAAAAATCTTGGTGCTGAAGCTCAGGTGAGACAGGATGACTAATGCAAACATGAGAAAAGGCAGACTTGTCAGTCTCAACTGCTAATTACACTGATTTTCAGCACATTTCTGTATTTTGTACACAACCGCGGACTTCTGCGATCATGGTGTAATTTTTTTCCTTTTTCCTTTCCTGATGAAATCTCAGGATGTCATGCAGCAGGCCACTAACGCCATCATGAGGGGTGGCACTATGATCGCACCCTCCATCTCTGCTAAAACCATTGCTGAGCAGCTAGCAGAGAAGATCAATGCCAAGCTGAACTATACTCCTATTGAGAAACTGGAAGAGGAGAGACAGAATGCTGAACAGTCAGAGAGTGTCAAGAGGTATGAAGAGGAACTGGAGATCAACGACTTTCCTCAGGTAGACACACACTTCTAACTCTTTAAAGGTGTGAGTGAGAGAGAGGGGAAGGAGGTTGAGGGAGATGGGCGTTCACATTTAACCCTTTATGACCACTGAGAGAAAGTCAGGCATACAAAACTGACCCCTGATATGTTGTGTGTGGGCAAGCAGGTACACACTATCCCCTGATACAAACTGTGGGGTGAGAGTCAGCTAACCCCTCATATGCTGTGTGTAAGTGAGAGACAGGTACACATACAATTATTGAGCTATTATTGATGTGCCTTTATTATTGACCTGTAGACGGCGAGGTGGAAGGTGACTTCTAAAGAGGCTCTGCAGAGGATTGGAGAGTATTCAGAGGCTGCCATCACTATCAGAGGGACGTACTTCCCCCCTGGCAAAGAACCCAAAGAGGGAGAACGCAAGATTTACCTTGCCATCGAGAGTAAGTATAAATATAAGTATAATAAATAGTATAAGTATAATATATATAGAGAGAGAGAGAGAGAAATATATAGAAATACCTGTCAGTTTATTATATAATAACAATATATAAATGCAGGGGTTGGACAATGAAACTGAAATGCCTGGTTTTAGACCACAATAATTAATTGGTATGGTTTTAGGGCCTTCTTTTGCAGCCAATACAGCATCACTTCATCTTGGGAATGACCGATACAAGTCCTGCACAGTGGCCAGAGGGATTTTGTGCCTTTCTCCTTGCAGAATAGTGGCCAGGTCACTACATGATGCTGGGGGAGGAAAACGTTTCCTGACTCGCTCCTCCAAAACACCCCAAAGTGGCTCATTAATATTTAGATCTGGTGGCTGTGCAGGCCATGGGAGATGTTCAACTTCACTTTCATGTTAAGTCTTGCTGTGTGTATTGGTGCATTATCATCCTGATACACGGCACAGCCTTTAGAATACAATGTTTGAACCATTGGGTGCACATGGTCCTCCAGAATGGTTCGGTAGTCCTTGGCAGTGACTCGCCCATCTAGTATTGGGCCTAGGGAATGCCGTGATATTGCAGCCAGGACCATCACTGATCCACCCCCATGCTTCACTCTGGGCATGCAACAGTCAGGATGGTGCGCTTCTTTGGTCTTTTCTACACCGTAACTCTCCCGGATGTGGGAAAGACGGTGAAGGTGGACTTATCAGCGAACAATACATGTTTTACATTGCCCAAGATTGTCACTGCTTGCACCATTGAAACAGATGTTTGGCATTGGCACGAGTGACCAAAGGTTTGGCTATAGCAGTCTGGCCATGTACATTGACCCTGTGGATCTCCCGACGAACAGTTTTGGTGGAAACAGGAGGGTTCAGGTGCACATTTAATTCTGCAGGGAGTTGGGCAGCTGTGGTTATTGGATACAATCCGGGTTAGCACCCGGACATCCCTTTCAGAGAGCTTCCTCTTGCATCCACAGTTACTCCTGTTGGATGTGGTTCATCCTTTTTGGTGGTATGCTGACATTACCCTGGATACCGTGGCTCTTGATTCATCACAAAGACTTGCTGTCTTGGTCACAGATGCGCCAGCGAGATGCACACCAACAAATTGTCCTCTTTTGAACTTTGATATGTCGCCCATAATATCGTGTGCATTGCAATATTTTAAGCAAAACTGTCCTATTACTCTGCTAATTAAATCTTCACACTCTGATCTTGCTGGCGGAATGTGCAATTAATGAAGATTGGACACCAGGCTGGTCAGATTTAGCCATGAAACCTCCAATATTAAATTGGCTAGTGTTTGTTTCATTGTCCAACCCCATGTATATCTATAAATATACGGTATTGGACAGTATAAGGAAAACATGGTGGACTGTTTGCAACTATTGTTCGCAAGCCACAACTATATTTTAAGAAGTATTTTATATCACTGATGTTTTATTTATAATATTTAAAAATAAATGCCTCTTAAAACACATTTTTTATATATGTGAACCTTAAGGTCCAACAGTACATACAGTCCCTGTCTTTTTAAAACTAAAGGAAAAACAAACAACAGTAAAATATATCTCGGAAGATACTAGGTCCATTCCTGTCAGACAAGAACTGAAATATCAGGCTCATCTAAACTTAATAGTTGAAGATTGGGAAAAGGTGAGGCACTTTTTTTCCAGTCTACACCTGCTCTGTTTTAGTGAGTCTGTGTCCCCTTTTGCCTCATACATCTGGAACCAGTGTGGTCTTCTTATCTAGTAGCCCATCCACCCCAAATTTTAACATGTTGCGAGTTATTTTTTGTGCCCCACAGTGGAAAAGAGTGCTTAAGTTACTGTAATCTTTCCTGTTGGCTTGAACCGGTTGGTCTAATTCTTTAACATCGCTCATGCAAACTGGCACATAATGTAAAGTTTAGTATTTTAATTGTTTAAAAATGGTTGACATTGAGAATATTACTTATTAATACAATTAACAAACAAATGATTATGCGATAAATTTTAAATGTTGAATGTTTCTCAGGTGCAAATGAGTTGGCGGTGCAGAAAGCAAAAGCAGAGATCACACGACTCATTAAAGAAGAACTCATACGTTTGGTAAACTCATTCTTCTTCTTCTTGCTTATTACTACTGGTACAATAATGCTAATAATCATAATCCTCATTATTATTATTAGAATTAGAATTATTAGATATATGTTCTGTGTATTAAGATATTTTATTCCGAAACATAAATAATTTTAGACTTTGACCACTGAGGTGAATGATGGTTTAAATTAAGAACTTTAGGAAAAGTTTTATTTGTTCAAGAATAGTTATATCATTGCAAAGTCATAAATGTATTTTTTATCGCGCATTAATAGTTCTTTTTTTTTTTCCCTTTCAGCAAAACTCATACCAGCCAACAGCCAAAGGCCGATACAAAGTGCTGTAGACAAAGACATTGCTGTGTTTTTCTGTTTTATTTTGACATAAGAGGAGAGTGTTTTTCAGTGATTAAATAATATGATTTAGCCCTCAATTCAGTCTCATTCAGATTTCAGTAGATTTCCTTTTACACCAATAAAACATTTTAAAAATAACCTTCACTGTGTATGAATTTAAAATATATTTCATAAAAACGTTCAATCAAATAGTGGGAAAAAAATGAATCACTATTTTGAGAAAAAAATGTATTACTCCTCGAGCTGTTTTTGATGGCCTGAATTCTTTGACGCATGAACAACACTAGTAAAAAATCATGTACTCCACCCATCTGGTCTCAATTTTCTCTCGGTGCGTTGGATAGATCACCATGGCATTTACATCACATTAAGCATTTGGCAGATGCCCTTATCCAGAGTGACTTACATTTTTATCTCATTATATATCTGAGCAGTTGAGGTTTAAGGGCCTTTTTCAAGGGCCTAACAGTGACAACTTGGTGGTCAAGGGATTTGAATCTGGGCCCTTCCTGAACCTTAGTCCAATGCATTAACCACTGAGCTACCCATGGCAGGATGGAGTCAGGATGGATTTCCACTAGGCGTGGGTGCTGGGTGTCATTGAGTTGAAATGGCAACACTCTTTGATCTGTGGCAAGATACCTCATCATCCTGATAAACGACTTAATCAGAAAGAAACATTACAGTATACCGTATGTCACAAAAGTGAGTATACCCCTCCCCCTTATATCTTTTCATAGGACAACACCGCATAAATGACTATTTGACACAATGAAAAGTAGTCGGTGTAAAGTTTGTATAGCAGTGTAAATATATTGTCCCCTCAAAATAAGTAAAAATACAACCAATAATTCGTTCCGGAAGTGTTCCAAAACACTCGTAAACCAAATCATCATTTTACCATAAGAAATAATGAAAACTCATATTATTCGTTCCACAGTCCAAAAAAATAAATACATAAAAATAATTAATACAATCTATAAAGTGAAAATTAACCTGCACTTTACCTTTAAAAAAAAAGTACAAATAAATCCTGATGTTTTCGTTGGTGGGGGTGGAGGGGGAATTAGCCCCTTCGCCCTACCTCGTTTTACACAGTAACACTTCTCCTCCCTCTCCCCACCTTGCTTTTTAAGTTTCACAACACAAACACAACGGAAACACTGTTTTAACAGGAAAAAAGAAATATCTGACACTGTCGAGAGCGTCCTAACGGAATCACTGCGGTAAAGTAAAAAACAAAAAAAAAACAAATGAACCAGCACCTTTGAAAAGAATCACCACAGAGGAGAGTTTGTGTGTTTGTGAAACTGCGGAGGGGGTGAAAAGGTGAGACAGCGTCTGTGCATGTGTTGGTGTCAAATTACGCACGTGCACACATGAGACGCCGAAAGAGAGAGGGAGCTGTTGATTATACAAGTAAGAGACGAGCAGAGTTTCTGTGTGTTTGCAAAGCTGTGAAGGGGGGTGAAAAGGTGAGAGAGTGTGTGCCGTGGGTCTGTGTCAAATTACGCGCACGCACACATAGGAGACACTGAAACAGAGAGGGAGATATTGGTTATGCAAGTAAGAGACGAGCACCCAGCAGGGGAACCGATTACACATAATTCTGCAGCGCAAGAGTGACGCTCGGTGTCAAAATAAGAGGCACATGCGTGATACATGATACTCAGCACTCGTAAACCAAGACTTGCTCGTTTTTCAAATCAAAATTTATTAAAAATCTTTGCTCGTCTTGCGGAACACTCGTAAACCGCGTTACTCGCAATCCTAGGTTCCACTGTACACCGCTAAGTGAAAATGTGAAATGTCAATGTTTTGTGTGGCCACCGTCATTTTCCAGCACGGCTTGAATTCTCTTGGCCATGGAGTTCACCAGAGCTTCACAGGTTGCCACTGGAATCCTCTTCCACTCCTCCATCACAACATCATGGAGGTGGTGGACATTTGACACCTTGTGCTCCTCCACCTTCCTTTTCAGGATGCCCCAGAGGTGTTCTATGGGGTTTAGGTCTGGAGACATGCTTGGCCAGTCCATCACCTTTACCCTCTGCCTCTGTAGCAAGCCAGTGGTCATCTTGGAGGTGTGTTTGGGGTCATTATCATGCTGGAACACTGCTCTGCGGCCCAGTTTCCAGAGGGAGGAGATCATGCTCTGCTTCAGTATGTCACAGTACATGTTAGAATTCATGTTTCCCTCAATGGACTGTAGCTCCCCAATGCCAGCAGCACTCCCACCACAATGTTTGACGGTAGGCAAGACACACTTGTCTTTGTACTCCTCACCTGGTTGCCACCACACACGCTCAACACCAAATCTGAACCAAATAGGTTTATCTTGGTCTCATCAGACCATAGGACATGGTTCCAGTAATCCTGGTCCTTAGTTTGCATGTCTGCAGCAAATTGTTTGCAAGCTTTCTTGTGCCTCATCTTTAGAAGAGGCTTCCTTCTAGGACGACACTCATCCGTCTGTTTTCCAAAGCCAATCTTTGGATCTGACGCTGAGAACATGCACTCAGCTTCTTTGGCCGACCATGGCGAGGCCTGTTCTGAGAAGAACCTGTCCTCTTAAAGCACTGGATGGTCTTGGCCACTGTGCTGCATCTTCTTATAGGCTAGGCCATCTTTATGTGAAGCAACAATTCTTTTTTCAGGTCTTTTGAGAGTTGTTTGCCATGAGGTGCCATGTTGAACTTTCAGTGGCCAGGTTGAGAGAGTGGAAGAGCTTTTATACCAAATTTAACTCACCTGCTATCTGGTGACACCTGAGACAGTGTAACACTAATGAGTCACATGACAAAGGGGAAGGAAAATGACTAATTGTGCTCAATTTGTACATTTTCACTTAGGGGTGTACTCACTTTTGTTGCCAGGGGTTCAGCTATTATTGGCTGTATCTTTAGTTATTTTGAGGGGACAATAAATTTACACTGCTATACAAACTTTATACTGACTACTTTTCAATGTGTCAAAGAGTCATTTATGCAGTGTTGTCCTATGAAAAGATATAACGAAATATTTGCAGAGATGTGAAGGGTGTACTCACTTTTGTTACATACTGTATATATATCAGTGGAATTAGAAAATTGCCCAGAATTTCTGTGCCGCCTAAAAATGAGTAGGGAAATTTTCAATTACTTCAGGCAGTTATCTTTAATGTTTTCTCCTTGGAATGGCATCAGACATGAAGTTCCAGTACCCTCACTTTGGCTAGTGCATACTTCCAATCATCTACAAAATTGGAACACAGTGGACAAAATTGTTGGTACCCTTCGGTCAATGAAAGAAAAACTCACAATGGTCACAGAAATAACTTTAATCTGACAAAAGTAATAATAAATAAGAATTCTATGAATGTTAACCAATGAAAGTCAGACATTGCTTTTCAACCATGCTTCAACGGAATTATAAAAAAAAAATGAACTCATGGAACAGGCCTGGACAAAAATGATGGTACCCCTAACTTAATAGTTTGTTGCACAACCTTTTGAGGCAATCACCGCAATCAAACGATTCCTGTAACTGTCAATGAGACTTCTGCACCTCTCTGCAGGTATTTTGGCCCACTCCTCATGAGCAAGCTGCTCCAGTTGTTTCCGGTTTGAAGGGTGCCTTTTCCAGACAGCATGTTTCAGCTCCTTCCAAAGATGCTCAATAGGATTGAGGTCAGGGCTCATAGAAGGCCACTTTAGAATTGTCCAATGTTTTCCCCCTTGCCATTCTTGGGTGTTTTTAGCTGTGTGTTTTGGGTCATTGTCCTGTTGCAAGACCCATGACCTGCGACTGAGTCAGACATTGCTTTTCAACCATGCTTCAACAGAATTATTTAAAAAAATAAACTCATGGAACAGGCCTGGACAAAAATGATGGTACCCCTAGAAAATACTGAAAATAGTGTGACCAAAGGGACATGTTAATTCAAGGGGTGTCAACTAATTAGCATCATAGGTGTCTACAATTTTGTAATCAGTCAGAGGGCCTATATATAGGGCTCCAGGTAGTCACTGTGTTGTTTGGTGACATGGTGTGTATCACACTCAACATGGACCAGAGGAAGCGAAGGAAAGAGTTGTCTCAGGAGATTCGAAAGAAAATTATAGACAAGTATGTTAAAGGTAAAGGCTATAAGACCATCTCCCAGCAGCTAGATGTTCCTGTGACTACTAGTTGCACATATTATTCAGAAATTTAAGATCCATGGGACTGTAGCCAAGCTCCCTGGACGTGGCCGCAGGAGGAAAATTGATGACAAATCAAAGAGACGGATAATCCGAATGGTAACAAAAGAGCCCAGAAAGACTTCTAAAAAGATCCAAGGTGAACTTCATGCTCAAGGAACATCAGTGTCGGATCGCACCATCCGTCGTTGTTTGAGCCAAAGTGGACTACATGGGAGACGACCAAGGAGGACACCATTGTTGAAAACAAATCATAAAAATATGCCAAACTACATGTTGACAAGCCACAAAGCTTCTGGGAGAATGTCCTATGGACAGATGAGACAATAATGAAACTTCTTGCCAAGGCAAATCAGCTCTATGTTCACAGACGGAAAAATGAAGCATATCAAGAAAAGAGCACTGTCCCTACTGTGAAACATGGAGGAGGCTCTGTTATGTTCTGGGGCTGCTTTGCTGCATCTGGCACAGGGTGTCTTGAATCTGTGCAGGGTACAATGAAATCTCAAGACTATCAAGGGATTCTAGAGAGAAATGTGCTGGCCAGTGTCAGAAAGCTGGGTCTCAGTCGCAGGTCATGGGTCTTGCAACAGGACAATGACCCAAAACACACAGCTAAAAACACCCAAGAATGGCAAGGGGGAAAACATTGGACAAATCTAAAGTGGCCTTCTATGAGCCCTGACCTCAATCCTATTGAGCATCTTTGGAAGGAGCTGAAACATGCTGTCTGGAAAAGGCACCCTTCAAACCGGAAACAACTGGAGCAGCTTGCTCATGAGGAGTGGGCCAAAATACCTGCAGAGAATCTGAGAGAAGTCTCATTGACAGTTACAGGAATCGTTTGATTGCAGTGATTGCCTCAAAAGGTTGTGCAACAAACTATTAAGTTAGGGGTACCATCATTTTTGTCCAGGCCTGTTCCATGAGTTCATTTTTTTTTTTAATTCCGTTGAAGCATGGTTGAAAAGCAATGTCTGACTTTCATTGGTTAACATTCATAGAAGTCTTATTTATTATTACTTTTGTCAGATTAAAGTTATTTCTGTGACCATTGTGAGTTTTTCTTTCATTGACCGAAGGGTACCAACAATTTTGTCCACGTGTGTAATTATGTAAAGAGTTCAAACATCTTGGCTGAGGATATAATTTCCACAGCGGCTTTTGTCAAAAACAATGTCAATGACAAACAGGCAAGCGTTAATAATTAATAGGATTTATAATTGCATGCAGCTTGGGAGGTTTTTTTAGGGTTACTCCAGAGGTTTAATCTGGTGAAAGACAGGTCTTCTGTTAATTACAGAGGATAAAATACTCCCTCTTGCATTTCATCACCAGGCAGGACTTAATAAAGTCAATCCCAAGTTAATGTTATGGTCCCACAGGAATACAGCATGTTAAAAACATTTTCTATGTGTAAGCAGACTTGTTGTCTCATGACTGTACAATGGAAATTGATTGACAATCCTTTAGGAAAGCTGTGTTGTGCTAATGTTTACAGTAAGCCTAAATAAATAAATAAATAAATAAATAGCTAGCCAGATATACAAAGAAAATATACATTTTCATAAATGTTAATTTTCTTTCTATTGGTGTGTGAATGTAGTATGCCAATGACCTATAAAGTGCAAAACCTGAGCATGTACTGTACAGCTGAGTTGTATATAGAAAGGACCACAAAACTACACAAAAAGCAAAGCTCAGTTAAAGGTAAAATCACAAAAAGCTGAATAAATGGCAAAATAAATTTTGGAAAAATATTAGTTCTAAATGCATGAAAATTAGAACACAAATCATACAAAAAAAGCTAACTGTGTGTGAATTAATTGGCATGTTCATGTTCATCTTGAAAAATTGTAATATCGTGAAAAAGTACTGAGGGATTTTTAAAGACCATGCTGCTTGGATAGCAGCCTTCAGCATGCCTGTATTGCTGTGTTGGGTGTTTCTCATATATCTCAGAAGATGGAAACATGAAGTGCTCTAAAATCTCCTGGTAGAGGAGTTGGTTAACTTTGGACTTGACAAAAGAGTGGCCCAACACCAACAGAGCACATGGCATGCAAAATCATGAAACATCTGAGGAAATTTGACATTGGATTTCAATGAACTTGGAACTTCTGATTATGTCCCTGGTTCTGAAGTGTTTTGATAGCAGGGATGCAACAGTTTCCCATTTCCTGATGACGTCCGTGTGTGGTGGCTCTTGATGATTCCAGCCTCACTTCACTCCACCATTAAGCTCTTCCAGTGTATTTCTAATACAGGATCTTCTATGGCTTACCCTCCTTGTGGAAAGAGGGTGTTGATCATCTTTTGGACAACTGTCAAGTCACCAGTCTTCCACATTCATGGTGATTTTTGAAATCAGTCGATAAATAATGTTACGTCCCAGTCTAGGGTTGGGCCGTACAGCAAATGATTGGTTCGGGGTTCTATATTAAACTGTTTGGTGAGTGTGGAACAAAGTGGTGTAATGGGACAAAGAACAAGACAGATATGGAAATTTACAAACAAGTGACGTTTGTATTGCTTGACCAATAGCACATGCAAATAAACACACAAACACAACACCAGGCTTAGCTTCAGGGTGGACCCAGGCCAAAATAATAAACAAAAAGGTATCTGTATTTTAGCAGCTAGCTTACCTAGCAAAGAAAACACAAACAAAAATACAGATGCCTTCCCTATCTTCCTAAACCAAAAACAGTGAACAAAAAACCTTTTCCCCAAAATAATGGGCAGCCACACCCCTACTACCGGTGAGTGCACAAACATACAGTGAATTCAAACAAACAAACAAAACAAAAACAGTATCTACAAAGAGCTAGCAAACAAACCAAAAGGACAAAGCAAGAATCAAAGTCAAAATGGAAGCCAAAAGTCAAAAAACCAGAATATACAATCCAAAATTTCACTATCACAACAAAACTCTCCAACACAACCAACACTTCGCCTACACGCCTCCCCGTTCCCGCGTCTCTCTCCGGTTTATAATTGGTTGATGACGTCACTCAGGGCGGAAGCGCACGTGTGGAGGTCAGGCAGTTGCCGGTGTAGTGGCAGTTGGAAAATCTGGAGTGGATCCGGATCGGCGCGCGACCTGGATACAAAATACACACACGCTACAAAACGCAGCAACACAGACACATAAAACACACACACAGTTGACCAACATGTTGAGAATTCATTAAACTTGCTTTAAAGCAGTTTAATGAATGCTATCCAAGCTGGTTACCACAATTGTGAAAGATTTTTTTGTTGTTGCATTTTTTCCCCTTTTTGCAATAAAACCCACAATGCTGGAAAAGTAATTTTTAGGGCTAGCAGGGAAATCCTGGTGCTTTTTTTTTTTTAGGTCTAGCAGGGAAATATATTTTTCTGAGACCCTCCTCATAAACAAACTGACACTGGCCATATCTCAGCAACAGACGTGACACAGCAATAAACTTGGAAATCAAAATTGAGCTATTTGAGCCAATCTCTTCTCCATACCACTTAACCTTTACAGGTTCATGGGAGGCCTGGAGCCTATCCCAAGGGACTTGGGACAAGAAGCACGGTATGCCCTGGACAGGGTGCCTGTTCATCACATTGGACAAGCACACACACAACCTGTCTAAACCTGGTAAACCTGTCTGTTGCAGTGGTCAGTGCTGAGTTCACCACAGCAACTGTGTCTTCCACAGTTCTCCATCCTGGAGATGTGTCCTGCTTGGGGTTGGGCTTTATAAGGCGGACAAAGCAGTACCTCCTTACGTTTCTCCCTAAATAAATATAAATATATATATTTTTTATATTCTATAAAATATGTATAGTATATTAAATAATGCAGGTTAGATCACAACCTGGAACCATTTGTGCACTGCCAAGACACATGTATCTTGTGAAGATACGTCATTTAGTTGTAAACAATAATAATAGTGGTTGTCATTTTAGATAAAAAACCATTACAAAGATCATCTTTTCCCCCATTTCTGATGTTAATTGTGGGGAGTAAGATTATACTATTGATGTGTATTCCGTTAATGGTTTTGTCTACTTTAATGAGTTAAGGGACAAGGTTTGTTTACACAAACATAATTGACACAGGGCTTGAAACTCTCAAGGCTTGCTGATGTAAGAGAGATGTTGTATATTTAAACAGTGGCATTTGTCACCCAGAGACTGATCTGGGGTCTGAGAACTTCAGGTGTAAAGTTCATTATACTGTAGGTGGTGTCAACATTTGCGTAGTGACACTTTTCTACTATAAGAACTCTTAAACTGCTAACCTGATAGACTTTTTAGTCATGGTTATACTGTGTTATATGTGGCATGTTTTTACAGATCTGTTTACACAAATTTGATATGCTGATAATGAAAGTGCTGAAAATAATATAAAAGATTTTGAATTTGCAATCGAATGGATTTTTCAGGGGGGGAAAAAAGCACAACTAGCTCCTGTAAATATAGTCATGGATATTTGAAAACATTCAGTGTTTGTATATTTTTATTATTTAATGTTAAATCTGATATGATATAAGAAGTTCTCCCTTTCTTTCTGCAGGACTACAGATGGCTAATATGTCCAGCACTTTGACAGGTGTTGATATGCAGGCCATAAGTCGTGCTTTTACAGGTGAAAAAATACTTAGGGTGTTTTTGGTGGTGTCCACACACTCTCTCTTCATTTATGTTAATAGCATGATGCTATTTACACTGCACACCAGGGCCATCTTCCGTGAGACACCACGTTACATCCTGTTTGCTCACATGCTTCTGAATGACACCATTCACCTGGTGATTGCCCTGGTGCTCTACTTGTTCAGTATCTTTTACATTGTAGTAGTGCGTGCAGCTTGTGCCTTCATTGTGATCGTGTCTACATCAACGTTTGTCAACGCGCCACTAAATCTAGCTGTCATGTCTTTGGAGAGGTATACAGCTATCTGCTTCCCTTTGAGACACTGCGAGTTGGCTACACCAGTGCGAGCAATTGTGGCTGTAGCTCTGGTGTGGGTTTTGGGCATCACTGATGTGCTAACTGATGTGTTTGCTCTCTTCCTACTCGCAGAGCCATCCTACTACTTGTCTCCTTCTGTGTGTACCATCGGACAGCTCATGGTGGTACCATGGCAGCAAAGCAGGAGTGTGACATTCAAAGTTTTGCTCTTTGTCACTGTGGCTATTGTGCTCCTCTACACGTATGTGGCGATCCTACGGCAAGCACGTGCTGCCTCCACTGACACCTCTTCTGCCCATAAGGCTTTACGTACTGTGGTATTGCATGCATTGCAGCTTTTGCTCTCGCTCATGTCCTTGCTTTTCGAGTCTATAGATTTCCTTCTAGCAGGCATGCCCCTTACTGTAAATGCGCATCTACGCTTCCTCAACTTTTATTTAGTGCTGGTCATGCCTCGCTGTCTGAGTTCAATGATTTATGGCCTGAGGGACGAAACCTTCAGGCCACTTTTCAAACAGAACTTCCTCTACTGTGGAAAAGCCAAAGGTGTGCCTCTAAAGTCAGTTACAAAACAGTAATGATAAGACAAGGATAATGATGTTTCTGTATATGACCCTTTGTATATGACCAAATATGTACATGTATTTCTGTAGATATGAACACAAAAATGTGAGATGTTACTTTAAACCTCAAACCTATATTAACCTACAGGCTACAGCATCATCCGGGGTTCCAACTCGTGATCTCCGGATGACGAGCTCGTCACCACTGCGCCACTTTAGGACCCTCAAACCAATATTTGAATGTAGTTCAGGAGTATTAAGTCTGTTATGGGGTGTTTGTGATCCAAATACTACAGATTCTATTAATTTCTAAATTTAAAATAAATATCATGGAAAAAAGAGAAAATATTCTTACATATATTGTGTACAAATAAAATCTGAAATGAAATTCTGCATCCAACATTTTAAATTGGAGAATTTGTTTCAAAACTTGAATGCATTAGACGATACAAGAGAGGCTTCAGGGTATGCCTCATGATGGAAAGGAGGACCCTCGGTGCAGATACTGCTGTCCAGTGCTGATAATGCTGAAGTGTTTTTTTTTCCGGCCTCAGGTTTAGAGGCCACTTCATATCTCTTTTACAATACCGTGACAAGTAAAAAATTTATATATCCTTATAATCATTGACTGCACCTACTCAAGTCCTTGGTTTTAGGACAACAATATATTAGGTCTTAGAATTTTAAACTCAACCTTACTGTTAGAAAGAATTACATTGTGCCAAGTTTTTAATGCTTTTCTCCTGCTGACAAGAAGAAATTACATTTTTAGCAGTCAGTTGCAGGAAGGATCAAATTTCCCATTATACTCTTTGAGCAGTTTTTATTTAGTCGGCCAATTTCACTATTTCTATTGTTTTCTAACACGATTTAACTATCTCTATTGTCCTGAGGATCTGCACCGAGGAACTGCTTAATTATACTAATTAGGTGTTTAAATTCATTCTGCCCAGTGAGAATATGACTAATTGATTATTTTCCCCCCACAAAATTAAATATACACATAGTCCATTATTCACCTGCAAACAGGCATGAAAGTAGTTGAGTTAGTTTGCAGAGTTTACCTCAAAAATCAATCTCAAAGGACATAATAATGGTTTCTCATTTCCACCCCTAACTATATTTTAGTAGCTCATTACAATCTTGCTGGCTACTAGATTAATGAAGGTATGTTGGAAATGTAGAAGCATATGGCGTAAAACATTTTGTTATAAGGAAACAATTAGTGACATAGCAGAGTGTTTTTTTTTGTCATCATGCCACTAAATCTGGCTATAATGTACCTCAAGAGGTACAGAGCCATGTACTTCCCTTTGAGGCACAGCGAATTGGCTACACCAATGTGTTGCTGTGGCTCTGATGTAGATTCTAAGCCTCAATTAGGTGCTAATTGCTCCATTCTTCTACTTGTCTTGAACAATGTGTACAGTTGCACCCCTGACAGTGGCATTATAGCAGCAATCCATTAAAATATCTGCTCTTTGCAAGAGTTATTCCAACTTTTCTGGAGAGTGCTTACTTGGCTCTGACAGCTTAATTGAGAGATTTTCTTAGAGGGTTTGTACTTATTTTTTTGTAACTATGTCTCCTAGTTGTGGCCTCTTGTGTTTCCAAAGAGCCGTTTTTATTCTCGTTTATGCAACTCCACACATGAAATCACTTAAAATAAATCACTCTATATTCTAATTTTGTCGTACCGTCTTTAGCTTTGATCACAACATAAATGTCGTGTCCAATTCATATGAAAAAAAAATGCTCCCAGAACCTCTATTTTACAATTTGAGCTCTATAATATAATATAATTTTTTTTTTAATTTGCTCGTCTACAAACACTTGTAAACCAAGTTACATGCAGTCCAAGGTTCCACTGTATATTGTAATAGCTAATGTTGCACGTATGTGAGCTAAATAAATAGCTGTTATTTCTGATGTTAAACTAACATTTAAATGTAGCATTTTTTAATCAATATCTTCTAATTAACTTACTAAGATGAAAGGACAATAGTTCTTTGTCTAAAACGAATAGGAATAGGAGGAAAGCACTGGGAACACAAAAGAAGAGTTCTAAAGGACTGACAAAAAAAACTTGCTTACATAATAACAAGCTTAATAACATTGTTTTTCATAAGGCTGGATGATGATTTATGCCATAAGCAAAATTTTGTAAATATCATTATTCACAAAGATCTCACTCACTCGTTCACTCACTTACTAGACTTACTCACTTTCAACAACTGCTGCATGTTTTAGGTACATATCCATCTTTAATATGAAGCCGTATCCATTTTGCAGAATTTGGCTGAATCTGCAACCAATGCACTGGCACGTCTGACAGGTCCGGCAGTATCAGGCAAAAAGAAATACAGTGGAACCTTGGATTACGAGCATAATTCGTTCCGGAAGTGGGCTCGTATTCCAAAACACTCGTAAATCAAAAATTAATCTCCACTTTAAAAAAACCTTTAAAAAAAAAAGTACAAATAAATCCCGATAGATAAGTGTTTCCGTTGGTGCGCGCAGGTGCCGTGTGTGTGTGTGTGTGTGTGTGTGTTTGTGTGTGGAATTAGCCCCTTCCCTCACCTTGTTTTACACAGTAACAGTCCTCCCTCTCCCTACCTCGCTTTTTAAGTTTCACAACAAACACACACACACACACACAATGGAAACACCGTTTTAACAGGAAAAAAATTAATCTCTCTGAGACTGGCGTGAGCGCATACTAACGGAATCACTTTTTAAGTTTCACAACAAACGGACACACAAACACAAAGGAAACACCGTTTTAACAGGAAAAAAAAAAGAAATCTCTGACACTGGCATGAGCATACTAAGGGAATCACTGCTGTAAAGTAAAAAAAAACAAAACAAAACAAATGAACCAGCACCTTACCTTTCAAAAGAATCGCGACAGAGCAGAGTTTGTGTGTGTTTGTGAAGCCGGGGGGGGGGGTGAAAAGGCGAGAGAGCGTCTGTGCGTGTGTCAGAATTCCGCAGCGCAAGAGTGACGCTCGGTGTCAAAATAAGAGTTGCATGCGTGATACATAATACTCGGCGCTCGTAAACTAATAATTGCTCGGTTTCCGATTAAAAATTTATTAAGAATCTTTGCTCGGTTTGCAGAACACTTGCAAACCACGTTACTCGCAATCCGAGGTTCCACTGTATCTCAGAATTCTGCGATAAGTGTTGGTAATTCCCATGTGACCAAGCGGTACATGGTCATGCACAAGTGACAATACATGAGGTCGGTATACAGAAGGAATGAACACCTGGTACCTGGTATTCCAGTCAGCTCCCTGTTCACGTGTAGAACTCCACTTACGCATCAACAACAAATCCTCAATGAAATAACCCGTGGGTTGCTGTTTCAACTGTTCCTGGAAAACAGCACCTTTGACCACATCAAAACACCTTTTTAACGTCTCATCCTTTTCCTGTGCGATAATTACCTGCTCACGGGTCATGATTAAGCTTCTGAAAATTATCTTTATCTGTTTCAAGAACACGAGGTTCTTCCACACTTTTAGTTCTAAGTAGCAAGGGTTTGTCAGTATGCATAAATGTATTCACAAGAGTAAACTCCTCATTATCCAGCCACTTAGCCTGAGAACGGGTCACAACACATGCAGAAAAAGTGTCAGGATAAGTGGTGGACAACTCGTCATCTACAGTGGGCACGGGTTTCTTGTCAAAAAACTCTAATGATGGAATCACTTTACCCCCAGCAATATCATTCCCGAGAATAAGGGACACAACTTTAATTGGCAAAACTGGAAGCACAGCTACTGACACCACACCATTCACAAACTCACAGTTTAAGTGGATTTTATGTACAGGGGCTTTAACAATACCCATCTCATTCCCCTGCATAAGAATGCTTGTACTACACAAAGTCTGTTCATTCAAAACAAGCACATCAGAGATCAACACCGAGTGGGCGGCGCCCGTATCACAGAGTATCTGGATTGGGCGCTGATCCGCGGGGTTGCCGGTTGTAGAGACAAATCCATTAAAAACGAACAGACGGTATCTTGCATCAACTACCTGCTTTTCTGTTCAAGACTGTTGCCTGAATTAGACCAACACTAACAAACACCATGGGTCGTGCATGTTTACTTTAAAGAGCACAACAGTCTGCAATCAAGTGACCAACTTTATGACAATAATGTTCTCTCATCTCCATTCCCTGCTCTGTCTTAGCCAGAGTACGGGGAGGAGAGGAATGAGCAGACGCATTCACAGACACCACTGTTTTAGGACGAGATGCTATAAATGTTTCAGAGCGAACTAAAGAGAACACAGGTCTATGTGTAAGTGTCACGACCCGTCAAGCTACCGCTCAGCCATGATCACATAAGCACTCCTGTTCCACGTCCCTAACGACCCATCACACCTCACCGACTCACACCTGTGCGCTATCACCAATCATGCCCATATCTATTTAAACCACACTCTGTCACCTTCACGTCGCCAGATTATTGAGTACTCTCTCTCTCCGCCCACTGAGCTCTCCAATCGATGCTGCAAACACTACCGTGCACAGCACGTTATTAAAACCCCAGCACACGCCGCACACGCCACATCAAGGCTTAGTTCTAAGCAGCACATATTAAAGGGAATTCAAAGAAGTCTCCTCACTGCGATTGGATCCATCACGCCCTCTAGTGAGCCTGACAGAATAATCTGGCCAAGAATGGATCCAGCAGAGGCGGCTCACCTCAGGGGGGCATTAGAGAGTCAAGGAGCCCTCCTAGGCACCCACCAGCAGGAAATAAGGAAAATTGCAGAAACACTCCAAACGATCACTGAAACTCTACGGTCTCTGTCTACTCAGGTTCAGAACCACCCACCCCCTGCGCCCATTCCTTGACACTCCCCTCCGGTGCTCTCTCCTAACCCGGAGCCCCGCCTCCCTGCCCCGCCCACCTATGATGGAGACCCAGCCACTTGCCGCTCCTTTCTATCCCCGTTCCCTCGTCCTAGAACTACAGGCCACGTCTTTTCCCACGGAGCGATCAAAGGTCGCCTACATCATCACCCTCCTTTCAGGAAAGGCAAGAGAGTGGGGAACAGTGCTATGGGATGCTCAAGAGCCATGTTGCTTCACTTACAAGACCTTCACTGATAAGATGAGAAGGGTCTTCGATCGCTCCTCCACAGGACATCAGGCGGCGAGTCAAATGCTCCAGCTACGTCAGGGAATTCGCTCTGTTTCTGATTACGCCATAGATTTCCGCACCCTGGCTCCCTCTTGTGGCTGGGATGAGAAGGCATTGTTTGACTGTTTTCTCCATGGACTCTCGGACCCGATTAAGGACGAGCTTGCAGCCCGGGAGCTCCCATCAGACCTCCAGGGACTCATTGACCTAGCTATCCGCATTGATGGCCGTAAACGGACACGACGAAATGATCGGCAGACCTGCCGTGAGCCACGCACCTCTGCACCGACCTTGGCCACCTCCGAGCCCCTCCCTGAACCCATGCAGATTGGTCGCGCACGCATCTCACCGAGGGAACGTCAGCGCCGCAGTAGGCTTCTACTGCGGTCAAACCGGCCACGTTTTGCGCTCCTGCCCGCTAAAAGGGCAGTGCCCCCCCGTAGTTCTGGGGATGCAGAGGGGCCCCGCGTCTGTTTCTTCCCCGGACCAACGATCATGTTTCTCTGTGACCCTGACTCATTACAACCAATCCCACGTCACTCACGCATTAGTGGACTCCGGGGCCGATCAGAACTTAATTTCCTCTTCTACAGCCTCCGAGTTCAATGTTCCTCTCACACCCTTGCATCGGCCCTTTACGGTTCAGGCTCTTGATTGCAGCAAACTAAACCCGATTACCCATCGCACTGTTCCCGTCACCCTGCAGTTTTCGGGCAACCACAGAGACCATTTCTCTTCTAACCGTTTTCTCTTCTCACCCATTGTTCTAGGCCTCCCCTGGTTAAGGCTGCATAACCCACACATTGACTGGGTCAAAAGAAGTGTCCTGGGTTGGAGTCCCACCTGCCTTGCTTCATGTCTACGCTCCGCCCCTATGGGCAGAACCCTACCCTTGCCTCGAGAAGAAATCCCCGACCTAATCAAGGTACCCACAGAGTATCATGACCTACACCAGGTGTTCAGTAAGTCACGTGCTGTCTCTTTACCTCCACATCGCCCCTATGACTGTGCGATTGACCTTCTCCCCGGCACCTCTCCACCCAAGGGACGACTTTATTCCCTCTCTTGCCCAGAGAGAGAGGCCATGGAACAGTACATAAAGGAGTCACTTGCTGCAGGGATTATCCGCCCATCCTCTTCACCAGCTGGGGCAGGGTTTTTCTTCGTAGAAAAGAAAGACAAATCCCTCAGACCCTGTATTGATTACAGAGGATTAAATGAGATCACTGTCAAAAATCGCTACCCCCTTCCTCTGATGTCGTCGGCTTTCGAACTCCTCCAGGACGCCCGTACCTTCACCAAATTGGATCTGAGAAACGCTTACCACCTTGTCAGGATACGGGAGGGCGACGAGTGGAAAACCGCCTTTAACACACCCACCGGCCATTATGAGTATCTGGTGGTTCCTTTCGGATTAACCAATGCGCCAGCAGTGTTTCAGGCCCTCATTAATGATGTCCTCAGGGATTTCCTCAATGTTTTTGTCTTTGCTCACCTGGACGACATTTTGATATTCTCACGTTCTGTCAAGGAACACAAATCCCACGTTCGTCAGGTCCTACAACGGCTACTGGAAAATAAACTCTACATCAAAGTGGAGAAATGTGAATTTCATTGTTCATCCACATCCTTTTTGGGCTATTGCATCTCCCCTGAGGGTATCCAGATGGACCCCACCAAGGTAAAGGCAGTCACTGACTGGCCAGTACCGTCTTCAAGGCGTGAGCTTCAACGCTTCTTAGGGTTCGCCAACTTTTATCACCGCTTCATTCGGAACTACAGCATGGTGGCGGCCCCACTTACAACCCTCACGTCATCTAAGATTACATTCCAATGGAACCCCCTGGCACACAGAGCTTTTAAGGATCTTAAACATCTCTTCACCACCACTCCCATCCTTTTCTTCCCTGACCCCTCTCTCCAATTTGTTGTCGAAGTAGACGCATCCGAAACCGGAGTAGGTGCCATCCTGTCTCAGAGATCCATGGAAGACAACAAACTTCAACCTTGCTCCTTCTTCTCCCGCAGACTCACACCCCCTGAACGCAACTGCAGTATTGGGGACCGTGAACTGTTGGCGGTCAAATTGGCCCTCGAAGAATGGAGGCACTGGCTGGAAGGGGCCGACCATCCCTTCCTCGTATGGACCGACCACAAGAATCTGGAGTATCTAACAACGGCAAAAAGACTCAACTCACGCCAGGCAGGTCATTGTTCTTCTCCCGTTTTCGGTTCACGCTATCATATCGCCCCGGTTCCAAAAATGCTAAACCCGATGCCCTCTCTCGGCAATTCTCCACCTCTCAGGACACACCCACGATGGAGACAATCCTCCCTCCTCAATGCCTTGTGGCAACAACCCGCCTTAATGTGGAGCACCTTGTCCAGCAGACCCTCGAACGAGAACATCGTCCCACCCGACAAGCTCTTCGTCCCGGCCTCCGTACGACCACAGGTGTTAGACTGGGCCCACAGCTCCAACCTGGCATGCCACCCTGGGGCAACACGGACTCTCTTCCTTCTTCAACAGTGCTTCTGGTGGTCCACCATGAAGGAGGACGTCAAGAACTTTGTGGCCTCCTGCGACACCTGTGTCAGGAACAAGATTACAAACCGCCCTCCTGAGGGCCTCCTCAGACCTCTTCCCGTTCCCCACCGCCCTTGGTCACACATCTCCATCGACTTCGTCACTGGCCTACCACCATCTCAGAACAATACCTGCATCCTAACCATTGTGGACCGCTTTTCTAAGTCAGCACATTTCATAGCACTACCAAAGCTCCCATCTGCAAAGGAAACAGCCGAACTGTTAATCAACCATGTCTTCCGACTTCATGGACTCCCTGTCGACATCGTTTTGGACGGCGGTCCCCAGTTTTCTGCCCAGTTCTGGAGGGCCTTTTGCAACCTCGTCGGCGCCAATCCCAGTCTTTCTTCCGGATTCCATCCTCAAACTAATGGTCAAATGGAACGAATCATTTGACCATTGGAACTGGAAAAATCTTTAAGATGTATGGCCTCTCGGGATCCATCCTCCTGGAGCCGCTTCCTACCCTGGGTCGAGTACGCCCACAACTCGCTCCCTACCTCAGGCATGTCCCCCTTCCACTGTTGTCTGGGCTATCAACCACCCCTCTTCCCGACCCAGGAGGAGGAGGTAGCCGTACCCTCGGCCCAAACCTTTATCCTTCGCTGCAAAAGAACATGGCAGCGTGCCCGCAACCAGCTACTACGGACTGTAAGTGCCTTTCAACGCCAGGCAAACCGTCATCGGTCACCAGCCCCTAGATATCGTATCGGCCAAAGGGTCATGCTGTCTGCACGTGACCTTCCCCTCAAGACCACATCCAAGAAACTTTCACCAAGGTTCATCGGTCCTTTTACCATCACCCGGATCATAAATCCATGCTCTGTCCAACTAGCTCTACCACTCACCATGCGCCGAATTAGTCCTACATATCACGTCTCCCAGATCCGTCGACTGGTCCCCTGTCCACTATCTCCACACATCCAACCCCCCCCCCCCCTCGAATTATAGACGGAGGCGAAGCCTTCACTGTCCGTAGACTCCTCAGGTCTCGCCGCCGTGGACGTGGTTTCCAGTACCTGGTGGACTGGTAGGGCTATGGCCCTGAAGAAAGGAGTTGGGTACCAGCTAGGTTCATCCTGGACCGCTCCCTTATCAGTGACTTTCATAGACTCCATCCTGAAGCACCTTCTAGAACGCCAGGTGGCGTTCATGGGGGGGGGGGGGGGGTACTGTCACGACCCGTCAAGCTACCGCTCAGCCATGATCACATAAGCACTCCTGTTCCACGTCCCTAACCACCCATTACACCTCACCGCCTCACACCTGTGCGCTATCACCAATCATGCCCATATCTATTTAAACCACACTCTGTCACCTTCATGTCGCCAGATTATTGAGTACTCTCTCTCTCCGCCCACTGAGCTCTCCAATCGATGCTGCAAACACTACCGTGCACAGCACGTTATTAAAACCCCAGCACATGCCGCACACGCCACATCATGGCTTAGTTCTAAGCAGCACTTATTAAAGGGAATTCAAAGAAGTCTCCTCACTGCGATTGGATCCATCACGCCCTCTAGTGAGCCTGACAGTAAGCATGAACTCATCAGCATGTATAGCAGCTTGGGACACAGAATTTACTTTTTGTTCATTCAGGTGTACTACAATACGCTCAGGCAAGCAATTCTTGAATTCTTCCAGTAGAATAAGTTCACGTAACTCACCAAAATCCACTGTCTTAGTGGCAGTACACCATTTATCAAATAACAAGCTCGTTTCTCAAGCAAACTCTATGTAGATCGGTTGTATACCCTTCTTATTGTTCGTAAAACGTTGTCTATATGCTTCTGGCACTAGTTCATAACCCCTTAATATTGCGGACTTCACAGTATCATAATTTAAGCTTTCCTCAACTGAAAGTGCGGAACAGATCTCCTGGGCTTTGCCACACAGCTTCTACTGCAAAAGTCCATATTTCGGATTACCAATAGAGGATCAACACAATACGTTTGAATACTTGAAAGTTCTAAAATGCATAGATTACAGGTGACTGAACGAGATCACGATCAAGAATCATTATCCCCTGCCTTCGAACTACTGCAAGATGATCGATTCTACAGCAAGCTGGTCCTACTGAATGCCTATTACCTAGCCAGGATCAGGGAGGGGGACAAGTGGAAGACCTGGAAGAAGTGGAACACTCCTACTGGTCATTACAAGTACCTCATGGTTCCATTTGGATTAACCAATGCGCAGGCTGTTTTTGAAGCATTAGTTAACAATATTTTGAGAGAGTTCCTAAAAGCATTCATATTTGTTTATCTCGATGACATTCTCATCTTCTCTCGCTCCCTCAGAGAACACAAGCTTCATGTACAAAAGGTATTACAAAGGCTTTTGGAAAACTAACTTTATGTCAAGAAGTGTGATTTTCACCGCAAATCCACATCCTTTCTGGGGTTCGTCATCTCTCACTCTGGTATCCAAATGGTCCCCTTCCAAACTCAAGGCTGGAATCCTAACCATTGTGGACCGAGACGGGAACTCAAATGTTTCCTGGGGTTCACCAACTTCTTTAAGCAATTCATTAGGAATTATAGCAATGTAGCAGTACCCCTCTGTTACGGTCCGGACGAGCCTGGAGGATCCAAGTGCAGAGCGCGTGTTGTTGAATGCGCTGATTGCCTTGTGAAGATGAGGCGGTGGTGAGCGTGCGTGGGTCAAATCCGAGAAGACGAATAGGGTCCGTGATCCAAATTCGTGGTCGAGATACGAGGGCAGGTGTCGTTATCCAGAAATCCAAACAAACAACAATACAAGACGTGAAGCAAAAGGCGTGGTCCGTAAAACAAAGCGTGAGTCGAGATCCGAGTAGCAGGGCAGGTGAAATTGCTGGAAAATTGGGCATAAAGGCACACAATAATCTGGCAATGGGTGGTTGTTTGTGAGCAAGTTAAATAGAGCAGAGCAATGATTGAAATGAGCAACAGGTGTGCTCAAGCCGTTCAATGAGGCGGCAAAACTGAAACAGCGAACTGGAGTATGGAGTGGAGTTGTGGGAGATCATGGCTTAGTTTGACAGGTGGGCGTGACCTGGTCGTGCCGTGGCACCCTCACTACCCTCACCTCCATGAAACTCCCTTGTCAATGGAACCTTCTGGCTGACAAAGCCTTTTCGGAACTTAAGTGCTGCTTCACCACTGCCCCCATCCTCACGTTCCCTGACCCCTCCAATTTGTGGTGGAAGTGGGCTATCCTTTCTCAAAGGTCACACAAGGACAATAAACTCCATCCTTGCTCCTTTTTCTTTCGTCGTCTCTCTCCAACTGAACGCAACTGCAACATTGGACACCATGAATTGCTGGCCATTAAACTTGTCCTGGAGGAATGGCAGAATTAGCTGGTTGCAGCGAAACACCCTTTCCAGGTCTGGACATAGGATCATAGGAACCTCAAGTTTTTGAGGTCAGTCAAAAGACTCAACTCGCATCAGGCTTGTCTATTCTTTTCAAGATTTCATTTTACGCTCTCCTATTGCCCGGGTTCCAAGAATGCCAATCCTGACACCCTTTCCCGCCAGTTTTCTCCCTCCCCAAAACCACCATCCCCGGAAAAATTGTCCCACAGCACTGTCTTGAGGTGGAGAACAAGGTACTACAAGCTCTCGAGCAAGAACCTGGCCCCAGCAATGTTCCACAGGACAGACTCTTCATCCCCGTCTCCACATGCTCCTTGGTACTAGAATGGGGTCACAGTTCCAGGCTTCTGTGTGACCCAGGGGCCACTCGAACCGTATCCCTTATACAACAACACTTCTGGTGGCCAACCAACAAAGATGATGTAAGATTTTTCGTAGCATCTTGCGACACATGCACCAGAAATAAGACCAACAACGCCCCCCAAGGGGCTTTTGAGAACCCTTCCAACTCCATGTCGGTCTTGGTTACACATCTCACTCGACTTTGTCACCGGACCCCCCCTTCAGAAGGGAATACCTGTATCTTGACAGTGGTCAACCATTTCTCCATGTCTGCACACTTTATACCACTACCCAAACTCCCGTCTGCCACGTAAACAGCTGAACTTCTAATACTTGGTTATGCCTTCAAAGTAATGGACAGTCTGAATGCACCAATCAGTAGCTGGAGAAATACCGTAGGTGTATGACATCACGTGACCCTACTTCGTCGAGCAGAATGCTACCCTGGGTGGAATATGTCCACAACTCTCTCCACACCTCTTCTACTGGCGTGTCCCTCTTCCAGTGCTGCCTGGGTAACCAACCACCATTGTTCCCGGCCCAAGAGGAGGAAGCTTCAGTTCCAGCAGCCCAAGCCTTTGTCCTCTGCATCAAGAGAAAGTGGCAGCATGCTCGGTCCCAGCTGTCCCGCGCCTTCCAATGAAAAGCCAATTATCTGTTTTCTGCAGCTCCAAGGTACCATGTTGGCCAGAGGGTAATGCTTTCCATTCGTGATTTACCCATCAAGACCACTTCACGTAAGCTATCCTCTAGGTATATCGACCGGAGTCATCAACCAGTGCTGTGTTAAACTGTCTCTATGATTATCTATGTGTAGCAGTATGAGCTGTGGCTTCATCATGGTGGGTTATCTTTGTTAGAGGAATGCCTTATTCACAACAGGCTGCACTGTTTTATATATACTGCCATAACCTTGGATGAAGGACTTCCATGTCACCTAGTTAATGTCTGAGATCATTCTAGATGCTAGCCAATCCGCTTGCCGGTGGGCTGTTATAACAGTAGTGGGAGGGTCTTTCCTCTCATGTAGAGCGGCCACCCCTTTTTTTTGTTGTGTACCTGACTTCCGGGTTTGCCACAGGTAAGAATGTTCCTTGCAAACGCTTAGCTATGCTTATGGGCAGCGGTACTCACTTAGATGGTTTTTAGGTTTCCTCTGGGCTTGTTAACAGTGAGGTCTTCTCCTATCAACCCTCTTTTGTAGAGCGTGCGCACGCTGTTTTGTGCGCCTGACTTTCGCTTTCATATAATTGACGTCTTTTCTGTTGACTCTCCTTCCCATAGAGTGTACATTGTTTCATTGCACATCTGACTTCCACTCAAATTGCAGGTTTCCTCTGGATTCCTCAGTAGTGATGGCTCTTCCTATTAACTCTCCGTCGTGTAGAGCGCATGCCTTTTGCTGCATGCCCAACTTCCGGTTTCATTTCACCTAGACTTTTGGGTTCCCTTTTGCACAACTGCCCTATTGGTGTCGGTAAGTGGCTCGTTTCCTGTACTTCCTGGTTGTAAACAGGATTGCTAGTGGTCGTTCATCTCACATTTTGGGAACAGCAACTATAGGTCGAAGTGGGTGCCATGGATTTATGCATAAATGCTGCTGTTGTTTTGCTTTGTTTTGCCATATTGTTGATTTGCATTAACTTTGCTTTGCATGACCATTGCTACTATTGCTTTATTTTTGCTTTTGCTCTATTTGTTTTTTGCTTTACTGTTATTGGGAGATATATGCATTATGTCTCACTACTGTGCTGCATGACTGCTGCTTTGTTGGCTGGGTGCTTTGCCATATTGCTGCTGTGCATGGATTCTATCTGTCTGAGAACTTGTTTTTAATTGTAAGTTACTCTCTTCTCTCTTTCTCTCTCTCTCTCCTTCTATATTGCTGGTTGTGTGTTTTATTTCAATGATTGAATTTTCCAATCTTGTAAAGCTGTGAGCGAAAGGTCCTGACCACAAGATTGTCTAGCGTTTTGGATTTGTTTGTACGTTTGGATTATCGGCTTTGAATTCCGCTCGTGACCACATGATTGTTCATCGTTGTGAATATATTGAACTTTCTGGACCACAGTCTTGGCCGTTTTCCTCTGCATCTCCACCAATGCTGTAAGTGCATGTTATCTTTTGTCTCTGCTCTTGGATCCTCCCTTTTTCTTTCTGCCGCTATACTCCGGGCACGTGACATTAGATATCAGTTATCAACCTTACATTCTTGAATCTATAAAATTCAATTAAATTCAATTTATTTGTATAGCACTTTTACCAGTTGAAATTGTCGCAAAGCAGCTTTACACATTCAAAAGAAGTAAGTTTGTATGAAATGTGAATGTATATGAATCAAAATGATAAGATTGTCCCTGATGAGCAAGCCGAGGGCCACGGTGGCAAGGAAAAACTCCCTGAGATGGTAATAGGAAGAAACCTTGAGAGGAACCAGACTCAACAGGGAACTCATCCTCATCTGGGTGATAACGGATAGCAGGGATTGATCTGCATAATACAGTGTAAGACTGGAAGTTCAGTATAACAGGAGATGTGTTTAAATGTGTGTTTATTCCTGGAGGCTCAGGTAGACTGTATGAAATTCCAGTCCTGAACTATCGAACGACTGAAGTCACAGGTCCCTGGAGAGCAGCTGTCTGCATCAGTCGAGGACAGGACAGTCTTCGTGGAAACCATCCCCAGCCACCACACGAATCCAGGCAGACCACACGGGGCATCCATGCGACGAGATCTCCAACCAGAAGCAGGACTCCAGGACGGGTTAGACAGGTCCAGAGGGCAGAGGGGTCTGGATCACTGGCAACTCAGGAGTGACATGTATAGCTCGACAGAAAAACAGGAGGGGAAAGGAGAGAGGGAGATATATATATATATATAAAAAATTCTCCGTTTCTTTCTGCCAAAACTCGCAGTGAATCATGATGAACCGTACTGACGACCACTGTGCGAAACCTCGTAGGGGAGATAGGGGTATTAGTAGTTAACAGATTATGGGCCAAACTTCGCTGAGCAATGATGGTAGGATAATTATAAAGGTCTTCACTAAAACAACATGGAGGAAGCACAAAGGAGTTTTCATTTTCTGCAATGGAAAAGTTACTTTTATCAGAAAGTAATGCAGTAACGTAACTGATTGCTTTTTGAAGACAGTAATTTAGTAAGGTAATTACTTCCTTTAAAAAGTAACATCCCCCAACACTGGTCATTACAAAACACATATTTTAGTCATTACAAAACAAATTGGATTGATCCGGCTACTGGATCAAAGAAGGCATGTTCAAAGTGTAGAAGCATATGGAGTAAAACATTTTGTGGTCTGCTGTTATAAGGAAACAATTAGTGACATAGCAGAGTCTTTTTTTTTTGTTGTCATTATGCCACTAAGTCTGGCTGTCATGTCCCTCAAGAGGTACACAGCCATGTGTTTTCCTTTAAAGCACAACGAATTGCTAGTCCAATGCTAACAAGTGTTGCTGTGGCTCTAGATTTTGGGCTAATTGCCCATTCTTCTATTTGTCCTTTTCAATGTGTTCAATTGCATATGATCAATAGCAGCAAAACACATTAAAATCTCTATTTATAAGAGATTTTTTCTGGAGTTATCAACTTTACTGGAGAGTGAGCCCTGGGATATGACTGTGCCATCAGATAAGAAAAAAAGTATGTCATTTATATCATTAATCTTTCAGGTTATTACAAACTAGCTAGCTTAAACACTATTAGAATCAATTATAATAGCTAATGTTGTAAGTATATGCGCTAAATAGCTGTCATTATTGACACATTAAACTAACATTAAATATAGCATACTAGCTTGCAATGTAGCTTTTTTCTAGTTATCCTCATTAAAAGTAATCCCCCCCGAAGTTCTCAATTGTAGCAATTTCAGAAATCCCTTAGTTGGTTTCTTTGCTTGATGCAGGCTAATAATTTTACTCTTCTAAAATGCAGCTTTATTTTTGGCTTGGCAGTATAATTTTCTTTACACTGTACAATTCCCAGAATAATTTTGGTGTCACAAAAAAATTCTTTACATTGCAAAATAATTACAGGTTGTCTCCTAATTACAGAAAGGTTCCTTTTCAGGACATTCATAAGTCGAGGGGAGAAAGTGACACAAATATACAATGTAAAACATACCTATCCACTTAAATAAAAATGTCCCTTCTCCCAACACTGTTATCATGTGGCCAAAAACTGTAACCGCGCCTAAAGGAATGAATCTCGCAGTGAAATGTTGTCTTTGCACCTTTAAATCACGAGGGGAATACCGAACGCCATTTTGTCTCAGAGTGAATTTCCCCATAAGAAATAATGATCCAATGATTTTTTTACAACCCAAAAATATTAATATAAAAATTATTAATAGAAGTATATATATAAGTAGAAGTACATTTTAAATTATATTCATTACTGAGTAAAAAATAAACAAATAAAAAAATAAAGAAAGAATTGTTATATCGTCCGCCTGTGATGGGCGTGCGCCCAAATCTAATATTGCTCCTCACTCACTCCGAAGCTTGCTAGCTAGGTGGCCTCCCCTTCTGCAGGTGTGCAAAGGGGCGGGGCTGCGGAAATAAGCACGGCTGGTGAGCCATCTCCGTTAATGATCCCGGGCTTATAAAACACACTGGGGAGTGTAGCTCGGGGTCTGTTGGGATACTGGACTTCCAAAGAGAAGAGTGCGCTAAAGAACGCGGAAGAGTGGCATGCACACGGGGCAATGGAACAAGCCCCAGGGACTTCAAAGAGGCGAGTGTAAGGCGCCTTTGATGTCCGCAGCATGGACAGCCACAAGCTCACTGCCGCAGCTCCCGTCTCTTCAAATCTCACAAGGAGCCGGATTCTCGTGACCCTGCCACAGAGGAGGAAAAGACTGCAAGTAGGTACACATCATGGCTTTTGTCCCCAGGCCGCCCAGCCCCCGGACGTCACAGAGGACCTTGGAGAGAGCTGGGAGGGGCCGATCCGGCGCAGAAGCTTCTGCCCACGCGGGCACATTCCGCGTTTGCCTGCTGTCACCGCTCACCAGCCTGTGCACGCATGCCAGTGGGGCACTGCCCACCAGACCTGCTTGTGCACATCTTTCTTCCTTTTTTTCCCTTCCTCCCTCCTTTAACTCTTTCCTTTCCCCATTTTGTCTTGATAAATTTACCCTTTATTTCAAGCGCAAGAAAGGCACCAGCTTTACTTTACAAAGGTGTTCCTTCAATTAAAAACAACTAGTTTGAGATTTATATCCCCTTGTCTTTTTTAACTACAGTACATTAGAATCCCCCATCCCACCCTTGCTGTTAAAAAAAAGTTACTCGGTAACTTTTACTATGAGTAAATTTTTAATGAGCTACTTTTTACTATTACTTGAGTAGATTTTTAGACTGGTAACTTTACTTGTACTTCAGTAAAATTTCACTGAAGTAACAGTACTTTTAATTGAGTACAAAATTGTATTACTCTTTCCACGTCTGGACAACATAGATACAATTCATAGAAAAGGACAGAGCAGACTCTTCATGCTGAGGAGACTAAGGTCTTTTGGATTGCAGGGAGCAATACTAAAGACCTTTTTTCCCTCTGTAGTGGCGTCAGCCATCTTCTATGGAGTTGTTTCCGGGTGCAGCTGCATTTCTACTGCAGACAGGAAGAGACTGGACAACCTGATAAAGAAGGCCAGCTCTGTTCTGGGGATTCCCCTGGACAATGTACAGGTGGTGGGAGAAAGGAGGATGGTAGCTAAGCTATCATCATTGCTAGAGAATGATTCTCACCTCCTGCACAGTTTTTATCACTAAGCAGCTCCTTCAGTGACAGACTAGTACATCCTTAGTGTCTGAAGGAGCGATATTGAATGTCTTTTCTTCCTGCTGCTATTAGATTGTACAATCTTATGGTGAATACCTGTACTGAACACCAACCTGGCAGTAGCAGACAGCCTTCTGCCTTTCTTCTGCATTCAACTTTTAACTTATTAGGGCCCAAGCACTCTAACATCAGCCCTATGGTGTCATACTGTGTGATGTCCTAGTGCTTGGGCCCTATTTTTTTTTCCTAAGGATTATTAGGGCCCTATTTTTTTTTCCTAAGGATTATTAGGGCCCAAGCACTCTAGGGTGCGCAGGACCCTCTTGTTTTTATAAGGTTTATACGATCACCACCAAACTGGACCTGTGTGCTCTAAAGATATTGAGGATGCAAAATTGTAAAGGGATTTTTGATTTCACAAATGGTTCAGCAGTGGCAATGCCTTAAAGCTGAAAAGTGGTTAATAACTTTCTGTGTGACATTATATTGAGTACAGTTAAGTTCAGTGACATCATGTTCACTGAGTAACATCATAGTGTGATGCTTTTTGACCAGCATCTGCATCCTATTCTACACACATACACACACAGTTGACATAACAAATAATTAGGGCCAAAGCTAACATCACTCCTAATACATCGTATTGTGTGATGTGTGTAGGTTGCGTGGTGCACCCCGGGGGCGATGGCTTTTTATAGGTCTTATCATGCTCAAAAGACCAACAGTGGTGTGTGGTGTGCCTAGGTGGCGATGGTGCAGGGTGCTTGGGCCCGCTCATTGTTGCTTGCAACTATATTTAGGGCCAAAAACACTATAGTGTGCGCAGGACCCTCTTGTTTTTCTATGGATTTTTTAAAAACATTTTGGGCTTTTTGGGGGTCTTAACATGCCGAAAAACTCATGAAAATTGGCAGACAGGTTGGAATCTGCTGGCATTAGGATGCCCGAGAGTCTCTGAGGCCCTCACAAGAGATTTTCCTGCATATCTCATACATACTTGTACCTGGTACACATTTCATTGAGCTGAACAACTTGTGTTGCATGTCGTGGGCTCAACTTAACAGAAAGTCAGTTATTTTGGTTGGTTTGCCAATATGCACCCGAAGGATTTTGATGTACTCTTCCTATGGATTTCATACAATCGCCACCAAACTGGACCTATGTGATCTGAAGACATTGAGAATGCAAAATTGTAGGGGATTTTTGATATCTCAAACGGGTCAGCTGTCACAATGCCTTAAACTTAGGCTGAAAATTGTTTAATAACTTTCTGTGTGACATTATATTCACTCTCTGTATATATTATACACTCATACAACATGCATACACACACACACACACACACACACAGTTGACGTGACAAAAATTTAGGGCCCAAGATGACAACAGCATTGTGTGTGAACTGTGCAAGTTGTGCGGTGCACCCGGGCGGTGATGGCGTTTTGTAGGTTGGGAATCTGCTGCCATTAGGATGGCTGAGAGTCTGGGCCCTGGGTGTGACTCTGGGCCTTCACACGAGACTTTGCTGCATAGCTCATACACACTTGCTTGTATGCTCACGAAAACTGGTACACATTGAGAGCTCACTGAGCTGAACAACTTTCACACGAAACCTGGTACACATTTAAAGCTCATTAAGCTGAACAACTTTCGAACAGCATGTCATATGTTCAACGCAATATGAAGTCAGTTATTTTGTGTCTTTTGCCAAAAACGGAATTTGATATACTCCTTCTAGGGAATTTATACGATCGCCATCAAACTGGCCTATGTGAAAGACATTGAGAATGCAAAATTGCTGAGAGATTTTTGATTTCTCAAACAGGTCAGCTTAGACCATGCCTTTAACTTGTGCCGTAAAGTGGGTAATAACTGTTTGTGGGACATCATATTGAGTGACATCACGTTCAGTGACATCACATTGAGTGACACCATAGTTAGATGCTTTTTTCCCCCAGCATCTGTGGCTTTTTGGAGTCTAAATATAAAATTCCCCCTTTTCTAAAATTATGTCATAATGATATTGGGATGTCCCGTTTAAATGCATGTGCCCACTGCCTTTCTGGTGTGCCTGGTTGGTAATGGCGCTTGGGCCTGCTCAACATTGCTTGCAACTATATTTAAATTATTTTATCATTTTAACTATGTTTCATTTATTTGATTTGTTTTCAACAAAATATTTGTTTTATTGTTGAAAACAACAACTCTGTTTAGAAAAATAAATTAGACCTACTTCAAATATGATGTAATCATCAAGAATATGGCGTCATCACAACAGCTGCACAAATATGACATCATCACAATTTCTGGTAGAGAAATTTTAAATGAGATTAGATACCAGTTATCAACCTTACATTCAGTTGAGGAAAAAATATCTACATAGCTTAACATTTATAAGTGTTTTTTACTTTTTCATGACTTTTTACTCAAGATTGATAAAGCCAGTCCATCAAAATGTTTTTTTAAAGCAGTGTAATGAAAAAACATTATCTCTTGAAATCCTACAAATGTCAAAATGTAAGCTCCTTAAATTCCCCCCCCCCCCCCCAAAAAAAAAAACACAAACAAAATTGACACAGGGCTTAAAACTCTAAAGGCTTGCTGATGTAAGAGAGATGTTGTATATTTAAATGGTGACCCAGAGACTGAGCTGGGGTGTGAGTACTTCAGGTGTAAATCTCATTACACTGTAGGTGATGTCAACCTTTGCAGTAGTGACACTTTTACACTATAAGAACTCTTTAACCGTTTACATATTAGGCTTTAGGCTTTTAGTTGTGTTTATACTGTGTTATATGTAACATGATTAACATATTTGTTTATACAAAGGGATTTGCATCTACAATGTTTATTATTAACTGATCTGTAAGGAAATAAGCACAACTAGATCAAGTAAATATAGTCCTACATATTTAAAAAAATTCAGTTCTTGTATATTATGATTATTTAATGTAAAATTTGACATGCTATAAGAAATTCTCCTTTTCTTTCTGCAGGACTACAGATGGCTAATATGTCCAGCACTTTGACAGGTGTTGATATGCAGCCCATGGGTCATCCTTTTACGGGTGATAAAATCCTTAGGGTGTTTTTGGTGGTGTTCACACAGTTCCTTTTCATTTTTGTTAATAGCATGATGCTATTTACACTGCACACCAGAGCCATTTTCCGTGAGACACCACGTTACATCCTGTTTGCTCACATGCTTCTAAATGACACCATTCAACTGGTGATAGCCATGGTGCTCTACTTGCTCAGTGTGTTTTACATTGTAGTGGTGCGTGCAGCTTGTGCCTTCATCGTGCTGCTGTCTGCATCAACGTTTGTCAACGCGCCACTAAATCTAGCTGTCATGTCTTTGGAGAGGTATACAGCCATCTGCTTCCCTTTGAGGCACAGCGAGTTGGCTACACCAGTGCGAGCAATTGTGGCTGTAGCTCTGGTGTGGGTTTTGGGCATCACTGATGTGCTAACTGATGTGTGTGCTCTCCTCCTCCTCGCAGAGCCATCCTACTACTTGTCTCCATCACTGTGTTCAATCGGGCAGCTCATGGTGATACCATGGCAGCAAAGCAGGAGTGTGACATTCAAAGTTTTGCTCTTTGTTACTGTGGCTATTGTGCTCCTGTACACATATGTGGCGATCCTACGGCAAGCACGTGCTGCCTCCACTGACACCTCTTCTGCCCATAAGGCTTTACGTACTGTAGTACTGCATGCATTGCAGCTTTTGCTCTCGCTAATGTCCTTGCTTTATGAATCTATAGATTTCTTCCTTGCACGCTTGCCACTCACTGTAAATGCCCATCTACGTTTCCTCAACTATTATTTAGTACTAATCATGCCTCGCTGTCTGAGTTCAATGATTTATGGCCTGAGGGACAAAACCTTCAGGACACTGTTCAAACAGAACTTCCTGTACTGTGGAAAAAACAAAATTGTGCCTCTAAAGGCATTTACAAATCATTAATGATGAGAAGAGAACAACATGTTACTGTCCTCTGTATATGAACAAATATGTAGATATATTTCTGTAGATATGGGCACAAAAATGTGGCATGTTACTTTAAGCCTCACACAAATATTTGAATGTAGTTCAGGAGTATTACATGTTATGGGGTGTTTGTGATCCTGATACTACAGATTCTATTGACTTGTTAATTCAAAATAAGTGTCATGAAAAAAGGGAAAATATTTTCTTTGTGTACAATTAAAAAAAAAAAATGTAATTCTTCATTCAACATTTTATGCTTGAGATTTAAATTACCCCAATGCTTTCTTGATTAAAACAGATGCATTACCCCTATAAAACCTACTCTGGGCTGGACAGAAATTTAAATGACAAAAATAATGACGTGATCACGTTAGACTGTACAAGAGAGGCCTCAGGGTATACCACATGCCAGAAAGGACAGTTTTTATTTATTCAACTACTTTTAATACTTTTATCTTTTCGTAACACTGTTTAACTGTCTGTACTGTACAGTCTTGAGAATCTGCACGGAGGAACTGCTTAAATGTACTAATTAGGTGTTTAAAACCATCTTGCCCTTGAGAATATGACTAACTGATATTTTTTTCATAAAATTAATAAATAAACATAATCATTTATTCACCTATGAAACAGACATGAAAGTGGATGTGTTATTTTGCAGATGAATATTAATGGTTTCTCATTTCCACTGCTCACTATATTAGTTTAAAACAAAACTATGTGCCAATTGTCCTTCAACTCATCTCCACCAATTTGTACTATTGAACCACTCACAGTGGCATTATAGCAGCAAAACAAAAATATGACAGTCAAATCTCCGTCCATTGTAAGAGTGCCCATCGTGTTACTCTACATAGACCTGTTTCCATTCATCTGTTACATTTGTTATGGTGTGTTTGTGATCCTAATGCTATAAATTCCCTTTATTCGAACTAACCTCAGAATGAATGCTTTGACCAATGAAAAAAGTGAAAAGTGACTTATCTTTTTGTCCCAAGCTTCATCCAACATTTCAAATGCTTTGTTAATATTAATGTAAGTATCAGGGGGCACAGTGGCTTAGTGGTTAGCGCTGTCGCCTTGCACCTCCAGGTCCTGTATTTTATTCCCATGTCGGGTCTGTGTGCATGGAGTTTGCATGTTTTCTCTGTGCTCGGTGGGTTTCCTTCCACAGTATAAAAACATGCAGATTAGGCTAATTGGCTTTTCCAAATATACAAAATGTAAATAAATACAATGATCACCATTGGCCTTCACATTCCCTAGTTGGACTACAGAGGTTCTTGGATGTATGTATGTATGGATGTATAATCAGCATCTGCCTTGCCTGCTGTCTTGCAGTTACATTTTTACTTAATAACGTCATGCAACTAATTTATTATTCTGGTGTATTTTTAATGCAAATATTTGCACTAAACATGTAAAGATGAGCCATGTTCCTCCAACATCTTTGTCTTATTTGGGCCCCCCTTACAATCATACAAACGGTGGAGCCCCACTGTCTAGGCCCAGCTTACTTTACCATACACAGTCACATTCCACTACATACTTTTACACCATCAGGAGCTGTGTTATTAGGGATATACGTACAGTATTGGTCACCAAATAATACACATACGACCCCTTTTATCTGCCAAATAAGGTGCTCTTTTCCACAAATAAAAAAATATGCTTTTTGCTACTCCTATTGTTTGATTTTTAGATGTTTTGTTTGGATGTTATTATAGTTTTCACAGTTTTCTACGTTAATTTTCATTCCTTTCCTTAATACCAAGTAGTGGCACAGTTTTATGGAAGTATAATAGTGCCAAAATCCCTCAAAGCAAAATAGCAGGTTGAATTACATGAACTGAAAAAAACTTGTTGCAATAAAAATGTTTTTTGAATGAATTTTTTCTGCATTGCAATTTGATCTGAATTGAAAAATTTTTTTGGAGCATGTACAATGTTTTGAAATTTTTGCCACTGCAATTTATTGTGGTTGCATATTTCAAATGAAAATGTAGTTCAAGCATTTAAAATTCAGTGCAAAAATATTAGTTACTAAATTGCAGTTATTTTCAAGTGTTAAAAATACATGCTTCATTATTTTTCAGTTTTACAAATTCAGGTCGACAAAATTCAGGTAATAAAATTCAAGTCGAACTGTGAGGGTTCACCACTAGATGGCACTGTTTTTGACTTGGTTTTTGTAGTTTTTGTTTTTAGACTCAGTTTCTCAGAAGGCACCTCGGTCAGGTGATGAGTGCTCACCTGAACCGAGGTAGCTCGTTAGACATTCTATAAATAGCTGTTTGTTCTGGGAAACTGGGTTGAGCATTTATGTTAAGTGGGCTTTTGTTTGGTTATGTTCTGTTTTAGTTTGTGTTTGTTTTAAGTTGGCATATGTTTTGTGGAGCTGTCTTTGTTAAATGTATTAGTTTGTACCTTAGTCTGTTTGGGTTTCCCTTGTGTAAGTACCACTTTAGAATGTTTAGTTCTTAGTCTGTCTTGCTACTAACATGATACTAACCTGCCTAGTTCTTAGTCTGTTTAGTCTCCTAGTTTGTCTAGTCTCCATGTCTGCTTAGATCTTAGTCTGTTTAGATACAGTACTAACCTGCTTAGCCACTAACCTGCTAGTTCTTAGTCTGTCCCCTACCTAGTCTGCTGTGTACCCAGTCTGTTCATCCCTTAGACCTTTGGCTACTAGTCTGTTAGCAATCATCTAGTTTAGCAGCTAGTGTGCGTAACCGCTAGTAGGCTAGGTCTCTGTTAGGCTGAGCTAATCCTCTTGTCTGTTATTTGGTTAATGTTGTTGTGTGTGTCGTGCTCCAATTAGTTAGCCAACATCCTTTGTTTAAAGTTCATGTTCTGTTTTGCTTAAATAAAGACACTTTACGTTTCACACAACCATCTGCGTCTATGCCTGCCTTTCTTCAGCCCAGGGCTATCACCATGAGCCATCACCAGCAGTTCATGACACGAACAAATTCAGGTCTTCACATCCGGGATATCACAGGAAGAACAGTGGAGTGCCGATTGCTGCTGTCCCATGCTGCAGTGTACTTTAAAGTGTGCTTCCTCATCCCTGTGCAGTCTACTTATCAGAAACTACTTACCGATCGGAACGCAGCACTCTTTAGGTATCTGTACACCAGGCTCCTCTTCTATTCTTCCCTCCTCTCCATATTGTTTTTTTTTTCCATCCTGTGTAAATCTGCCTTTACATCTTTATAAGAATCTAAAGGTGTGCCTTCCTCTTTATTAGTTTTCCTATCCTGCGGTGTAACTTCCCCCAGTACTGACCATTTTTAAAAAACCTTTTCTTCTCCTGCTTTTTCTTTTTCACTAAATCTTCTCCTTTCTTCTTAAATAGAACCAAAACCTCTCTTTCTTGCTGTATTTTTATTTCTCTCTGCACGCTCTTTTTGTTTCTTGCAGTGGTCTAATTTTTTAACAAAGTTTTCATTTCCTCACACAATGAAACGACAAATGTTACACAACGGATGTTTCAACATGAGAGGCTGCCATTACAGTATGTCCTATAATTTCTGACACCACATGTTTGACCATACTGCTTTATTTTACACTTATGTAGCTGTTTTATTGTTGATATTATTTAAAATTATATGTAGTCTTATAGAATCATATAACACTCCATCCACAGTGCCAAACAATCATAGCCACTTCCTCTTAATGTATCATATTTTACTATTTTTTCCTATTATTACTTGCCAACAAGCTCAGGTTATTTATATAAACAAGAATCCTTTCTCAAGCATCCAACAACCCGATTTATACTACAACATCAGTAAAGGATTTATTAACATTTCTGTTAACACTTCACTCTATCCCACACCTCCCTTCGGGGAGTAGACCTTGTCCACTTGATGCAGAGCTTACAAAACGTTTGCAAAAGTTTAGGCACCTCTTGATAACAGATTTTGATGATTTTTTTATTTGAAAAGTCGTTAATACAGTCTTTGCAATGGAAAAAATGCACAATATTTTTTCAGCAAACATTGATCCATAGTTACTTCTTATGCCATAAATTGAACAAAAATAAGAACATTATGGCACTGTGCAAGGGTTTGGGAACCCTAAGAGTTCCAGAGTCTCAAATTCAGACTTTAATCAGCTCGTTAGATCTGATGCATGGCAACAGCTGTCATTAGGAAATGCCAATTTCAAAGCTTTACAAATACTTTGACTCTTCAAACCTTGTGCACACATTTGCGGACACTCAACAACCATGGGTTCCTCTACGCAGCTGTGTAAGACACTGAAAATGAAAGTTATTGATGCCCACAATACAGGAGCAGGCTACAAGAAGATAGAAAAGCGTTGTCAGCTTGCAGTTCCTGCAGTGTGAAATGTAATTAAGAGATGGCAGTTCAGGGGAACTGTGGGAGATCAAGATGAGATCTGGAAGAAGAAGAAAACTCTTGGAGAACTGCTTGTATGCTGGTCAGAAAGACAAATCAAAACCCCCATTTGGCAGCAAAAAACCTGCAGGAAGATTTAGCAGACTCAGGAGTGGGGTCGCACCGTTCCACTGTGCAGCGATGCTTGCAAGATCTTTATGGAAGAGTCAGCAGAAGAAAACCTTCTGCGTCCCCATCATAAAATCCAATGTCAGAAGTATGCAACAGAACATCTACAGAAGCCTGATTCGTTTTGGAAACAAGTGTTGTGGACTGGGAGAAAATCCCAAGTACAAGAATTGAAAGACTTTTAGCTGGCTATAAAAAGCGTTACTAAGTACTGATTATGTAGGGTGCCCAAACTTTTGCTCAGTGCCACAATAATAATAATATATATATTTTTATCTTTGTTCAATTCATGACATAAAAAGTAACTATGCGCCAATGTTTGCTGAAAAGTGTGCATGTTTTAAATTTTAAAAAAGAGACTGTTAACATCTTTTCAATAAAAAAAAAATCACCATCTTTTAGTTATCAAGGGGTGCCTAAACTTTAGCATAAGACTATTAAATTCAATTTTATTTCTATAGCGCTTTTAACAATGGTCAGTGTCTCAAAGCAGCTTCACAGAAATTAAAATGAAAAGAGAATTTATGGAAGTGTATATGTGTAAGAAAGATGTGTTTAGATAATGAGATTTTTCCTGATGAGCAAGCCAAGGGTGACGGCGACAGTGGCAAGGAAAAACTCCCTGAGATGGCAATAGGAAGAAACCTTGAGAGGAACCAGACTCAACAGGAAACCCATCCTCATTTGGGTTATAACAGATAACAGAAATTGTATAACATCATGTGTGTTATGCAGCTGAAAGTTTGATATAACAGAAGTTATTTAAATTAACATGAATTCCTGTTCATCACAGGGATGTGTCAGCAGGTGCAGAGGGCAGATGGGGTCTGGATCACTGGGAGCAGCATGTATAGCTCCAAACCAACATGAAGCAGAATCCAGCTGCAGCAGGTACTTCTCTGGATGCCTCAGGAACCTCGCAGGGTTGGCCTCTGTCTACTGAAGCTGGAACAATCTCCAGATGCCTCGGGATGGGTAGAAAAATAAAGAGCAGGTGAAAAGAATTAGTGTGGTTCCCATTCAGGATAGATGTACTGGAGTATGAGGTAAAGAAATTAATTATGTGTTTGCCAGATTAAAGAGATGTGTCTTGAGTCAACTTTTAAATTGGGGAACTGTGTCTGAGCCCCGAACACTGTCAGGAAGGCTATTCCAAAATTTTGGAGCTAAATACGAAAATGCCCTACCTCCTTTTGTAGATTTTGATATTCTGGGAACTACCAGAAGTCCGGAGTTTTGTGATCTTAAGGAGCGTGGTGTATTGTAACGTATCAGAAGACTGGCTAGATATGTGGGAACTAAACCATTTAGAGTCTTGTACGCAAGTAATGCTATTTTGTAATTAATTCTAAACTGAACAGGTAGCAAGTGCAGGGATGATAATATTGAGATCATATGATCATATTTTCTGGATCTAGTGAGAACCCTGGCGGGTGCATTTTGGACTATGTAAGGTTTTATAATATTGTAAGACATTGTAATCTAATCAGTTCAGATTCCTGTGCCCTGAGAACAGACTCACTGTGCTTCCTTATGCCTTCTGTGGTAACACCTTCTATATCCTGTACCCAGACGAGTTTACATCCAAATGGCTCTTGTCTGCTAGAACCCTTTTGTTTAATCAGGAGAATGCAAATGTATTTCCTCTCTCCTGTCTGTCTCCGGCTCTCTCTATCACTGACATGTGAATGACTGGTTCTTTTGATGTTCAGGATGTAGCACTGTTTAAATGTGCTCTCCTTGCTAAGAATAAACTAGAGATCTTCTCCCGGTCGATCGGGCCCGGACCGGTAAGTGTATCAAGGTGCAGCGGACACAACAAGTTAAACTCTTCTTCTCTTAGCTTAAAACTTAGCTCGGACACACTACTTCTTCATTTAAAACCTAACAGACTAACTGTAGCTTGTTAATTGAGGATGCAGGACAGTCACCCAGTAATGCATTACAGTAGTCCAGTCTGGAGGACATGAATGCATGAACCAGCTTTTCTGCATCAGATACAGATAAAATGTTTCTAAGCATGGCAATATTTCTAAGGTGGAAAAAGGCTGTTTTTGTGGTATTGGAGATATGATTTTCAAAGGATAAGTTACTGTCTAATATTACAGCAGGTCTTTCACTGTCGAGCTGGTGGTAACAGTACATCCTTCTAAATGCAAGCTGAATTGTGGGAGCTGGTGTGTACTGGTTTTTGGGCCAATAAGTAATATCTCTGTCTTATCTGAATTTAGTAAAAGAAAATTATCGGTCATCCAATCTTTTATATCCTGAATACACTCAGTTAGTCTAGACAATTTGGGTATTTCGTCTGGTTTTGTGGAGATGTATAACTGGGTATCATCAGCATAACAATGGAAACTAATCCCATGTCTTCTAATTATATTACCTAACGGAAGCATGTATATTGAGAAAAGCAGAGGTCCTAAAACTGACCCTTGTGGCACCCCATATTTCACTGGCATTACACCAGACTGTTCTCCATCAGACAGGTAGGATCTAAACCATTTTAACGCCTGTCCCTGAATACCTATGTGATTTTGTAAGCGATCTATCAGAATGTTATGATCTATAGTGTCGAATGCAGCACTAAGATAAAGTAAGACGAGTATTGAGATGCAGCCTTGGTCCAATTTTAACTAGTGCAGGTTCTGTACTATGATGGGGCCTGAAACCTGACTGAAATTCTTCGAGGATATTGTTTTCCTGTAAGAATGTGCATATTTGGGCTGATACTACCTTTTCTAATATCTTTGATATAAATGGAAGATTTGAAATTGGTCTGTAATTTGTTATATCTTTTGCGTCTAAATTAGATTTTTTAAGAAGAGGTTTAGAACTTGAAAGGTTTAGGGATGTGACCTAGATATAATGAAGAGTTGATAATGTTTAGAAGGGGCGCTCCAGCCATATTTATCACTTCATTTAAAAATCTGGTTGGAATTGGATCCAGCAAGCATGTTGTTGATTTAGCCGAGGTGATAAGTTTATACAGCTCTTCTTCTCCTACAAAAAAGCACTGAAAATATAATTGTGAAGCTTTAGACTGGACTGGATCATGAGATGCTGTTAGAGGTTGAATTTCCATTATTTTCTTCCTGATATGATTTTTTCATTGAAGAAGTTCATGAAGTCTTCACTTCTAAGCTGTGATGGGATACTCCCTGCAGGCATCTTAGGGTTTGTTAGGCTAGCCACTGTACTAAATAGGAACCTGGGATTGTTTTGGTTTCTTGCTATCAGTTGGCTCAGATGCTCGGCCCTAGCCGCCTTTAGAGCCTGTCTATAGCTGCACATACTACCTTTATACGCGATTCTAATTTAGTTTTTCTCCATTTTCGCTCGAGGTTACGGCTTGCTCTCTTTAGGGCGCGAGTATGACTATTGTACCATGGTGCAAGTGTTTTATCTCTGACTTTTTTTAATCTGATGGGAGCAACAGTGTCTAATGTACTGGTAAAAATAGTGCCAATGCTGCTAGTCACTTCATCTAGATCGTCTGCACTTAGGAGTCTGATAAGAAATTGGGACAGATCCGGCAGATTACTTATGAATCTGTCTTTAGTAGTCGGATTAATATTTCTACCGAATTGATAACGTGGGGAGGCACAGCTAAGCTGTTCTACAGATAGAGTATATACTAAGAGATGATGATCTGTGATATCACTTTGAGGTAGAATGTCTATATTAGAGACATCTATACCATGGGATATAATTAAATCTAGCGTATGATGAAAGCAGTGAGTTGGTCTATTTATATTTTGTTTAACCCCAAAGGAATTTAGCAAATCCATAAATGCGAGTGCTAAAGCATCGTTAGCATTGTCTACATGAACGTTAAAGTCTCCTACTATCAGCACTTTGTCAGAGTTAACCAATAGGTCTGATAGCAGATGTCCAAACTCTTTAAGAAAATCGACATATGGCCCTGGGGGTCTGTACACGGTGGCCAGGACAAAATGTAGCAAGGGTTTATTATGTATTTCACTGAGTGCAACATTAATGATAAGCACTTCAAATGAGTTAAACCTGGGCCTTGGTTTCTGAGTAACAGTGAGAACATCACTGTAGATAGTTGCGACATCACCACCACGACCAGTTTGACGGGGTTCATGCTTATAGAAATATCCTGACAGAGTAGACTCATTTAAACCAATATATTCATTTGGTCTGAGCCAGGTTTCAGTAAGGCAGAGTGCATCAAGACAGCAATCTGAGATAATTTAATTAATGATCAGTGCTTCAGGCGCAAGGGATCTGATATTGAGAAGCCCAAACTTTAGAGGTATATTTTGACTACTTATTTGGCCTTTTTCTGGTTTTATAGTTATTAGATTGGTTCGAGCAATTTTAACAAATTTCTTCTTTTTTCTCCCTATTCGGGGAACAGACACAATTTCTATAGGATGAGCAATGTGTGCGCGTCTATCAGTATGGTGAGTTGTAATGTGGCTATTATGATTGCAGTCTAAGGTATGACTTACCGCCAGTCAGATGGTTCGTAGGGTCCTGGAGATGTTGTCTGAGAGGACTGCTGCTCCAGCTCTGCTAGGGTGCAGGCCATCGGTGTGGTAGAGCCTAGGACGCTCCCAGAAAACATTCCAGATATCAACAAAGGGTAATTTCTGTTGTTGACACCAAGATTGTAACTATTCATTAAAAGCAAACAATCTACTGAACCTCTCGAGTCCTCGTTGAAATGTGGGAAGCGGTCCAGATACGATGATCCTTGTCGTGGGTGATGTGCTGCGGACGTTCTCAACCAGGCTCCTGAAGTCCTTCTTCAGGATCTCCATCTGCCTCAGCCTGGTGTCGTTTGTGCCAGCATGAAGGACAACAGCTCCAAAATTCTCCCTCAGGGCCGCAGGCACCTGTGCAGCAACATCAAGAATACGAGCACCAGAAAAACAGCGAGTGCGCACCTTACCTTAAGCCCTGGTAGCACGAACATGCCAGACGATGTCTCCGATGACCAGGACGTCATGTACCGACGAAGAGGAGCGAAGCGGTTTCGGGTCAGGATCTCGAAGACGGGCGGCGACGGAGGGGAAGAGGTCCTCCCCCGGGGCCTGGCGTGCGTCTTCCGCTGCTGCTGTATCCAGGCTTCATGGTAGCGAAGACTGTATATTCTCACCCAACCAGACTCACTCACACAAACTCAGGCAGACAGAGCTCTCATGCACTCAAACTCTCAAACACTAACACACAATGTTCTTATTCTCCAGTTTCAGGAGGACACATAAATTATTTTACTGAAGCATGTCCGGTGGCATGGTGGTTAGCACTGTCTCCTTGCACCTCCAGGATCCGGGTTCGATTCCCGGCCAGGTTTGATTCCTGTCTCTGGTTGCATGGAGTTTGCATGTTCTCCCTGTGCTTGGTGAGTTTCCTCCGGGTACTCCAGTTTACTCCCACAGTCCAAAGACATGTAGGTTAGGTTAATTGGCATTCCCAAATTGGCCGTAGTGTGTAAATGAGATGCGTGCCCTGCGATGGATTGGTGTACCCCGCTTTGTGTCCTAAGTCTACAGGATTAAGTAGTATAGATGATGAGTGAGAGTGTCAGTCCACATCAGGTACCCAATAGCAATAGAATTCATTGACAAATAAGCGGTATGTTCCTAATAAGAACATATTTATAAGAACTACTGTGGTTCCATTCACATAAGCGGTATTTTTGATTATGTGCACTTGTGCATATTACTCTGCTGACCAATGCAGGGTCCAGCACCTGCATTGGTACAAGATCCAGATGCAGATGCAAATGCAGGGCGTTAACTGCTCTTAAGTCATTCGGACAGGTGTGTGCGCACAGAGCCGAGAGATCTGTCGGCGCTGGAACTGTGCCAAGTGTGTGGAGCTGAGTCATAATCGAGGAGGGAGAGTCCAGGGTCGAAAGCCGTGAAATCCGTCAGCGTAGAGTCAGTGTTATAGCATGAAGATAAGACGTGGTGGAGAGAGCCGCGTGTTGGGTTGTAAGCCCTGAAGCATTAGTGCCGAGACGTGAAGACAGGCCGGAGTCGAGAGAGCGAAGCAAACAAATCCGAATTGTGAGGAAAGGGGTAACGAGAAACAAAATATATATTTGCCAACGTGAAAACTATCAAAAATAAATGTGAAATGTGAGAGAATTGGGTTAGGGCACTCAATAATCTGGCGAAGAGATGGCGTGCTGCGCTTCCTTATAAACGGATAGAAATCCGCGTCGGATGAGAAATCGCTGTGCAGAGGGGTGTGGGAAGTGACATGACAGTGTGGGAAAACAAGCCCGCATGGTGAAGAGCATGACAGCGTGGGAACGGAAATGGAAGAGGAGGAAGCGGTCCTCCTCTTCCGAAGCTGTCTTTGAACAGTGTGAGAGAGCTGAGAACGTGACAACTTTTTATACACCTAGTTGAACATCTAAACAGGAAGGCATTAAAATAACCCAACCTGGAGGTGACAGAAGCATAAAATATATTGACAATATATTTCTTATCTTGACAATATTTTTGAGATGAAAGAATGCTATCCTAGTAATATCATCTACATGAGCGTCAAATGAAAGATTGGAATGTATGACTATACCAAGGCCTTTTACCTTTGCACATGACGAAACAGAAAGCCCATCCAGACTTACTGTGTGATCAGAATTGCTTCTTTTTTAAAGAATGTTGTAAACTGCTGTTTTGGCTACTCCCAATGGTTTTGCTATCGCTCTAATGGGTTTATCAGGACCATTTATTTCCTTATTTTTCAGTCTTGACTGGTTATTAAAGGAATAGGTCACACCTGGCCATGCAACCTCTTGAAAGCTATTTGATCCATTATTTATTTATTTTATATTGTTTGATATGAAAATTATATATTAAATTGTATCTTTCTGAATTTATGGACTGTTGGCTAAAAAGATAAACTCATGAATGTGCAGATGTAATAGTGTACTTAATAAAGAGGCTGTGAATGTATGTCATTATATGAATAACTAGAAGAGTTAGAACATTTATAATAATACTCTTATCTGTATATCTGTATATCTCTTTTATTTTAATGAGTTAAAGGACAATACTTATTGACACAGATATTTTTGGAATATAAAATCCCCAAGGCTCACTGAGAGAAAGCTGTGGTATATTTAAACAGTGAGATTTGTCACCCAGAGACAAAGGTGTGTAAGTACAGTGGGCCCAATACGTTGTAGGTAATGTCTATAATAAAGCAAATAATGTAATTCCTGCTAACAAAACTTACTTGTGTTTATATTGTGTTACCGATAGAACACATAGCTTACATAGCTAACTGTTGAAAAATGTCTGACTGGCAGAGTATGTTTAGTGTAAATGACCCAGTTAACAATATTGTAATTAAACAGTTGGTAAATAAATATTTTACAGATTTTACTAATTATTGCCAGTTTGGTTTGCTTTATTTAATGTTGTATAATAACTAAGAATCATGTCATATTTTCAGGTGTAGTGTGTTTTCCTATTTTTGGTGTAGTAGATTTGTAAATTTCTTAAAATTACATATAATGTACATAAAATGTCAACTTGATCTATGTACTTTCATCATAATAACGTGATGAAAACTATTCATTGTACTCATGTACATTCTACTCATGAAATGTATCTATACTATGATTACTGGGAGGGTTTGTGGTTGTTTTTGCACATGAAATACCTATTAAATTTAATCCTTTCTGTAATTAATTCTCACTTTTTTTCTGCAGGACTACAGATGGAAAACATGTCAAGCTCTTTGACCTTTATTGATATGCAGCCCAAAAGAGTGATTTTTTCAGGTGAGAGGATATTTAAGCTGTTTCTGGTTCTCTCCACACACTTTGTCTTCATTTACATTAATATTCTGATGTTGTTCACGCTACGCACCAAGGCCATCTTTCGTGAGTCACCTCGCTATATCCTCTTTACCCACATGCTCCTGAATGACACCATTCACCTGGTGATTGCCTCGGTGCTCTACATACTCAATTCTGTCATCATTGCGGTGGTGCGTGCTGCTTGCGCCTTCATTGTGCTGCTGTCTGCATCAACGTTTGTCAATGGGCCACTCCACCTGACTGTCATGTCCCTGGAGAGGTACATAGCCATCTGCTTCCCATTACGACACAGTGAATTGGCTACGCCAGCACGTGTGAATGCAGCAGTGGCTCTCGTTTGGGTTCTGGGCATCACTGATGTGCTAACTGATGTATGTACACTCTTCCTCCTTGCAGAGCCATCCTTCTACCTGTCTCCATCAGTGTGTTCCATCACGCAGCTCATGGTGGCACCATGGCAGCAAAGCAGGAGTGTGGCGTTCAAAGTTCTGCTCTTTGTCACTGTAGCCACTGTGTTGCTCTTCACGTATGTGGCTATCCTCCGACAGGCACGTGCTGCCTCTTCTGACACCTCTGCGCATAAGGCCTTGCGTACTGTAGTACTGCATGTGTTACAGCTTGGTCTCTCAATCATGTCATTTCTCTTTGAGTATATAGTGTACCTGCTAGGAAGCCTGCCACCTCCTCTATACACAGAGCTGCGCTTCCTCACTTTCTTCATGGTTCTGGTCATACCACGCTGCCTCAGCTCGCTGATCTATGGACTAAGGGACGAAACCTTCAGGCCACTGATCAAACAGAACTTCCTCTACTGTGGGAAAAAGAAAGTTGTACCACTAAAGGCTTTTAAAAACACTAATGAGACCAGAAAAATGTGATCAATGTTTACGTCATCTGCATGTAAATAAATGTGTTCATGTATTTCTGTAAGTACATACACTAGGAATGTGACATAAAGTTATAAAAATTGCATATAGTTTAACATGATCACAAACGTTATGATGTGTTTGTTGTACGTTCCTATTGATTTTATCCAGAATTTACATTACGATCAAATTACATGAATAAAGAAGCAATTTATAGTTACATAAAATTCTATACAATAAATCATTATCACAGGGGCCATAATGCATGATGGGTACATGGCTTCGTGTGCTCCTCTTCTACTTGATGTGCCCATCATTTTGTTATAGGGTCAATCTGGACTCACCAAACCACATGATCTTTTTCAATTGATCCAAAATAAAAACAATTTGATCCCTAACAAATTTAAGTGCACTTTTTCCCGATTATTCTCACACAGTGATTTACACACAACTGTTTAATCCCAATCATGTGAGTTCTTAGCATATTGTGTATTTGGAAATGTTCTTACTTTCACTAATAAATATTGCAGTGATTTACAGTATACTGTCAGTTTTTAGCATGCATTTTTATTGCAATTTCATTAATTTCCCCAAAAACTATTCAAGTAATTTTAAATCTCGTTTACAGGTTTCAATGCTTGATGCAGGGCAATAATTTAGCCTTTCTGACATGGTGACTTTTTTGGCCAGGCAGTGTAATAAATAAATGAATGTATAATTAATTATTTGTATAAATGAATAGAAAATACATGTAGATAATAATTATTTTTGAACTATGGAGAAATGTGATTGATTACATTGGAATATGGAGGAACAGTAAAAATTTTAAGTCAAGATTTAATGGATTAATGAAGTACTCCTTAGTCCAACTATTAATTTTAAGAAATACTACGGATAAAAAACATCTAATTAACACTACTTAAATATAACATAACGCTTTTATCTTTCTTGTTGATTGTTTATTCAACATCTAAGCAACAAAGTTAATTTTAATTTTCAATCCAATGTTAGTTTGAGAAAATGTGTAAAATACTTTTTCTTGTATAGACCAGTAACCATTTTGGCCTACTATATTTTCTTGTAATACGAATGTTACCGCTCTCTCTATCTCTCTCTCTCTCTCTCGCACTCTCTCGCCGGCGTCTTAAATAGACAGAGGCTGGGGCTTTGCCTCTGACCCTAAACAGCTGTCTGTCTGTCTGTCTTTTACTTTATTTTATTTCTTTCTTTCTTTTCTTTTCATTGGCCCTGATACCTTCACCGGTGCTACCTAAATGATCGCACGAAGTGCGCCGGTATCAGGACCCTTAAATAAACATGCTGTCAGGTGCGGCTCGTTCAGGTTGATTGCCTGACGGCGGCGTTGCCTAGCAACCGTGTGTATAAATGGCCGCGCCTTTGCCTGTTCAGAACTCTGAGTGGTATCAACCTGCAAACCCGCCTGTTCTGAACAGCTTATGCGCGGCTCTGCCCCTCGCGCGACCCGCATTGTTACAGTACCCGCCCCCCCCCCTGTCCGAGAGTCAATCTGGACCCTACGAAGCTCTTTAGTAGGTTCAGGGTCCTGTGTACGCCGAGCGGGGAGCACTCGATCACGCAGGCTCTTAACACTGTGCCTGGCGGTCCGCCGCTCGGTCACCCCGGGTGGGTGTATGGGGGGGAATAAGGTGCGTGGTGTAGCTGGTATGGGCCTACGATGGGGTTTAACATCCCAGTAGCCCTGAGGGGCAGTAAAAATGGGTACTGGGGCATATAGCGCTGGAACTGGGGGTTGGCCACACTTAAGGCAGCTTAGGGCGCACTGACATCCCCAGTTCGAGAAGGAACGGGTCGACCAGTCGATACGAGGGTTGTGACGCTGTAACCAGGGGAACCCCAGCACTACTCTCTGTTCTGGCACCCGAGTTACCAGAAATTAGATTTGCTCGGAGTGTCGTTCAAGCCGTAGTATAACTGGGGCTGTCCTCTCCGTCACACACCCCGAGTCAATTGGCTGGCCGGCCAGAGAGACCAACGGGATGGCGGAAGGGAGTGGTCTAATTGGAATACCCAGTGCTGCAGCTAGCCTCCCGTCAATAAAATTTCCCGTGGTCCCCGAATCGATGAGTGCCTCTGTTCGGGCTCTCCGGATACCGTGCCCTGAGAGCATGGAAGGAAGAGCCCTGCATGACGGGGTCCTGACTTTTGGGTCACACCGGACCCGCCCCTCCTGGGGTGACCCCGTCTGTGGCGAACTTCGCCACAGGCATCGCTTGCCCTCTGGGAGCAACGTAGGCTCCTACGCTGAGCGGCAAGCATGGCGATGCCTATCTGCATGGGCTCTCCCATGTTTTCCAACTCTAGATCTTCAGGCTCAAAATCAGGGACGGGATCTGAAGCCTCAGACGCTGTCTCCATGGGCAGAGGTGAGACTTCGCGCCTATAGCTGGGGGAGCGACTGGGTAGGCGCGTGGAGCGGATTTTTTGGGGTGGAGGAGATGTTCCCCGCCTGGAGCTGCCGGAACGTCCGCCCTGACGCTCACGGAGGCGGTTATCCACTCGGATGGCTAGCCTATAAAACTCCTCCTAATCCCGTGGAGGATAACGTAAGGCTAGCTCATCCTTTAGCCGGTCTGAGAGCCCGTGTGTATACGCAGCCATAAGGGCTGCGTCATTCCACCCCGAACTGGCAGCCCGGGTACGAAACTCGACCGTGTAGTCAGCTACTGATCGCCCCTCTTGATGAATAGAAAGGAGGGGCAACACTACACTGCTCGCCGCATGCGGATGATGGAAAGTAGCCCTAAGTGCGTCAACGAACGCACTTAGGGTGGCATGCTCAGAGAGGAGGTGCTGCCACAATGCAGTTGCCCACTCTAGCGCTCTGCCTGTGAGCAGAGACACCATAAATGCAACCTTCGCCCTTTCAGTTGGAAACTGCGAAGGTTGCAGCTCGAATATCAGTGAGCGCTGCAGTATAAAGGCATTGCACCTCTCTGGCTCTCCCGCATACGGCGGTGGAGGTGGTAGTCGAGTTTCGCCCACCAGATGGGGTAGTTGAGCCACTGATCCGGGGGCGCGAGTCGACTCCAGAATCGACTCGCGGCCAGATGGAAACCCGGAAGTGGCGCGCGCCTCGAGCTGCCCAAAAACTTGCCCGAGGCGCTTATTAATCCCACGCATCTCCGAAATTAATGCAATTAAGGCTTCCTCGTGTTTATCAAGCACTCTCCCTTGACCCTCAACTATTTCCTGCACCCGCTCCAAGCCCGATGGCTCTTCTGGTGGTGCGATCGTTCTGTTACGTGGTGCGGTATGGAGAGCCGCACCACGTGATGTTTTTAATTATAAGAGCCCTTATGCTGGGCGTTAGAGTGGGTCAATGAAATAGGAGTTAGTGAGAGTGCTTGTGATACACACGGGAAGACCTTCCCGTTTGGAGATAGCGCGGGATTATTAATTAAGGAACGAAAAAAGGAAACCAATGAAAACTGTAAACACAAAATAAACAGAGCTCCGCCGTCTACGCGAGAACGGACGGTGCTCTGGAAAATAAAACAAAACTTGTCCTCTCGGGGCGTTCACCCTTACCGAGGACTTTTGGGAGAGAGAGAGAGTTTGTGCTTCGTGCACTAACAAACTGTACTGAGCGCGCACGCTGAACTGCTGCGTGCCGCTCTCTCTATCTCTCTCTCTCTCTCGCACTCTCTCTCGCCGGCGTCTTAAATAGACAGAGGCTGGGGCTTTGCCTCTGACCCTAAACAGCTGTCTGTCTGTCTTTTATTTTATTTTATTTCTTTCTTTCTTTTCTTTTCTTTGGCCCTGATACCTTCACCGGTGCTACCTAAATGATCGCACGAAGTGCGCCGGTGTCAGGACCCTTAAATAAACACGCCGTCAGGTGCGGCTCGTTCAGGCTGATTGCCTGACGGCGGCGTTGCCTAGCAACCGTGTGTATAAATGGCCGTGCCTTTGCCTGTTCAGAACTCTGAGTGGTATCAACCTGCAAACCCGCCCGTTCTGAACAGCTTATGCGCGGCTCTGCCCCTCGCGCGACCCGCATCATTACAACGAATCCTCAGCCTGAAAATGCACACAACAATGATCATCAAATATTCAATTAGACATGCATTAAAAGACAGCCATTAAGAATCAAATCTCTCATTGTACTCTACAGCTACTTCTTTAATAAAACATTTAAACTATTAAATTACTTTAAAAGTAAAATCACTATCTTATTAAGAATCTGACATACATCTATTTTTTATTTTTGCCATTAATTTAATAACAAACATTTATACAAACAAGTATTTGGCAAAAAAAAAAAGACTTCTTAATTTCACCACAAACAAGTTGATGCAAATTAACAGCTGATCCTGTCTGGCTACTCATTCAAATTCAAATCAGCGCGTGTGCGCTTTGACTAAAACTGCGTGTGATGCACTATGTACTACTGGAATATCAGAAATGCACATTTTAAAACTCAGAAATGCACATTTAAAATTTTTTTTCATTATTTATTAAAGAAAATTATGATGATCATAACAGCATACTGCATTTCATTCTTATCATAAGAATGCAAAAACACCAGCGCTGCTGAGTGACATCGGTTTATGTTTGAATTTTATGGTAATTTAGTTTAATTTATTTCAGTTAATAATTCTATTTTAAATTAAAAAAAATGCACAGTGTAAGATGACACAAAACCATATTGTGGATTTTCTTATTACACATGATAAAATCTAAAGTCTCACTGTGTTAACCTATACTTTTGTTAAATTTGATGTAAATAAGTAATTATTATTTTTTATTTAAATTCTAAATTGTACAGTAATTTTAGCATTCGCATGCATGTGATTATGCATTCGTTTAATTACAATGTCTTGATTGAATTTATATGCTACAGTATCATGCTGGTCATTAATGCTTGAGAGAACTAAGCATTCATGTGAGGCCTCAGTTTACGGTTATACTGCCACTTAGCGACGTAAAAACCGGCAAACGTCTCGGGTTACTGATAAAACGGGAACGAGATGCTGCATGAAAACGCTATGGGAACATCTCTTTGTTCTCCGGTTGTGAAGCCTGTGTAGGTCAAAAACGCCAAATACTTCGGCTTATAACCTCAGTCAGGTGACATCACTGAATATGGTGCACCTGCAGGTTATAAATAGGAGTGAACCGGAAACATCCTCAGGTCAATTTTGTCTGAAGAACGTCCAGGCACGCCAGCAGTGCGTCATTGAAGTGCAGCATCTCATTCCCGCTTTATCAGGGAACAGGGTTACAGCTAAATAACCCTAGACATTCCCTTTCAAAAGCTACACTCGATGCTGCATGAAAACGCTATGTGAACGAGAATACCAACGCCGCCACACTGCAAGTGTCTGGACCCCCAGGTTGTGTAGCGTGTGCGTACAATAGCCAAGGAGGTCTCAGACCTAGCTCTGGGATGCTGACTCAAGGATCCGCGAGCCCGGAGTAGCATTGACATCCAGACTATAAAATCTAACAAACGTGTGCGGAGACACACACCTGCTGCAGGGGGATGCCTCTTGCCAGAGCAATTGATTAGTCAATGGTCGAATGAGCCCTGATTCCCAGAGGCAAAGTGTGACCACATGCCTCATAGGCTAGGGCAATAGCATCTCTCACCCAATGTGACAGCGTCTGTCTAGTGCCGGCCGTCCCCCGGTTGCGACCACCATTGCAAATGAAAAGCTGCTCTGACTTACACCACTGGCTAGTGCGGTGGACGTAAATCTGAAGAGCACGTACTGGACACAGTAAGTGAAGTCTTTCCTGCTCCGGAGCTGTGAAAGGCGGAAGACAGAAGGCTTCGAGAACAACTGGGTGCATGGTCGAGAATGGAACCTTCGGAAGATACTTCGGGAGAGGATGCAGAATAGCTTTGACTAGCTCAGGGGCAAAGTCTAGGCAGGATGGGGAGACTGACAGAGCCTGCAGATCCCCAATCCGCTTCAAGGAAGTAATAGCCATAAGAAAAATCATCTTAAGAGACAGAAGCCTGACAGATGCTGACTCTAGTGGTTCGAAAGGGGTGTCAGCCAGGCCTTCGAGCACAATAGCCAAGTCCCACGAAGGGACCGTCGCTCTAGTGGGTGGCCTCAATCGTTTAGCTCCACAAATAAAACGGGCAACTAAATCGTGCTTTCCCACAGAAACCCCATTGGTCAGAGCATGACAAGCCGAAATAGCGGCTACATACGTTGTGAGAGTACTAGGGCATAAGCCCGTGGACAACTTTTCTTGCAGAAACTCCAGCACTGAAACAATCTGGCAGTGGACTGGGTCTACATGTCTTGCCATGCACCAACTTTCAAATACACTCCATTTGAGGGCATAAGTTCTTCTAGTGGAGAGAGCTCTGGCACTTAAAATGGTTTAAATTATGCTGGCTGGAGGACCAGCATCTCTTAGTTGGTCCCCTTCAGGGGCCAGACGTGAAGGTTCCAGAACTCAGGCCGGGGATTATAAATATTGTCCCCTGCGCCTGAGACAGAAGATCCCTCCTCACTGGAATCACCCAGGATGAGCCGTCGAGAACAGATATTAGATCCGAGAACCACACTCTTGTCGGCCAATGGGGTGCTATCAATAAGAAGCGCAAACTCTGTTGACGGACCCTCACCAGGACTCCTGGGAGCAGAACTATCGGTGGAAACGCATAATCTGGGCCACGTGTGGGCCATCATGTCCAGACCCAGGGGAGCAGGAGGAGTCAGAGACTCCTTCGGGGTGGAGTTTCCATTCCTCATGTGTCACAGCTTGTCTGGATAGCAAGTCCGCTCCTACATTCATATGCCCCAGAATGTAAATCGCCCTGAGGGACAGGAACTTGTCCTGTGCCCAAAGCAGAACCTGGTGCGCTAGCTTGTTCAAGCGGGCGTGAGTGAGGTCCACCCTGGCAATTTATGTATGAAACTACCGCAGTGTTGTCCACCCGCACTAGGACATGGTAGCCTCTCAACTGCTGGAGGGAGTGTTTCAGGGCCAGAAACAGAGCCATCAGTTCGAGGCAATTGGTGTGCCATGCGAGAAGATGACCTCTCCAGCTCCCTTGTGCTGGACGGCCATCCAAGACCGCACCCCAGCCTGTGAGGGCAGCGTCTGCCGTTAGCATCTTTTGCGACGACAAGACAGACCTAAAGTGGGACCCAAAGTCAGAAACCGGGGTCTGAAACACATAGAAAGGGTACGAAGCACGCGGCGCGTAACCCTTATTAGCCTCTGGGGATTGAATGAAAATCCCCTGGCTCTTAGCCACAGCTGAAACGCTCTCATGTGCAGAAGGCCCAAAGGTATCACCGTGGCCGACGGTCCTGACTCGAGCACGGTAGGGAAGAAACCTCCCAAAGGCCTGTTTGTATAATTTCGCCTTCCGAAACCTAGTGGCGAGAAAATTAACAGCGTCGCCAAAGAGGCCGGAAGCCGAGACGGGGACATCAAGGAGGACAGCACGATCCCTATCCTTGATGCCCGTGAAGTTCAGCCACAGATTCCTCTCCGTGGATACCATGGCAGCCATAGAACGGCCAACAGCACGGGCCGTCTGCTTGGTTGCACGGAGAGGCATTTGTGGCTCGGCGCACCTCTGCAAACACCCTCTCATCAATAGCCTCACCGGTGCTTAGGTCCTTCAGCAGGTCAGCCTGACCCGCTGCCTGAAAAGCTTTCCCCACCAAAGCAGATGTCAATCTATACGGCTTGGAAGGGAGTGTAGGCTTTTTCAGGGAGGATGATGTCCCAGGAGAGAGATAGCCCGCAAGCATCTCTTCTATCTGGGGCATCATCATATAACCGTGGGCTTTTGCATCAACGATATTCGAAGTCGATGGCACAAAAACACGCAATGAGTACGGATTGCTCCTTAAAAGTGTTAACTCGTCATGGAGGTAACCAAAGAAGGAGAGAGAGAGAGAGAGAGAGAGAGACGTTGAGGCTCCTCCCCCCGGCCACCTGACAGAAACCTGTCGTCTAATTTCGAGCGCTTGGGGGAATCTTGCTTCTGCGGCCATTTGATATGCAACTGCTCGACCGCATGCGCTATAACTTCCAATAATTCCTCAAACGCTCTGTCAACACTGGAGGAGCGTTGTGAGGAGGCTACTTCCATAGAAGCGAGAGAGGAAGCTAAAACTTCCTGATCCAGAGAGAGCGCGAGAGAAAGGGGGAATTCCGTCTTTCTCTTTAAAGAAAGCGAGGCGCGCGAAGCACCTTAATAGAGAGAAGATCGCAATACTCACAGTCTCCCTGAAGCCCGAGGCGAGCGTGTTCTTCCCCCAAGAACTCAAAATAAAATTCATGGTGATTGCCCTCCGAAAGCGATCTAGCACATGGAGGCACACATCTCTCAACCAACTCCGCCATATCGGTGATTAAATGCTGTTATTTTTTTCCTGTACTTTCGTTATCCTCTTGCACACACACACGCAAACACAAAGTGGTCCTGAAGACAAAAAAGATCTGAGGATGTTTCTGGTTCACTCCTATTTATAACCTGCAGGTGCACCTTATTCAGTGACGTCACCTGACTGAGGTTATAAGCCGAAGTATTCGGCGTTTTTGACATACACATACAGTACAATCTCACAACCGGAGAACAAAGAGATGTTCCCATAGCGTTTCCACGCAGCATCGCGTGTAGCTTTTGAAAGGAAACTCAAAACCCTAATGCCGCCGCCGTGTGCCACAACAGTAGGAGTGCAATTCTGGTTGAGTAGCATGTGTATGTGTGTATGAGTGTGTACGTGTATGTGGGTCTATGTGAGTGTGAGAGTGTTAACATTTGTAATGTGTGTGTGTGCGTGTTTGTGTGTGTGTGTGCGTGTTTGTGTTTGTGTGTGTGTGTGTGTGTGTGTGGAATAGGCTGAAGATGCTGGAAGAAAAGCATCACACTATGATGTATGATGTACTCAATGTGAGAAGAAAAGAGAAGATAAGAGAAGTCTTTATTAATCCCGAAGGATATTGTTTCTCCAGTGGCTGCATATTCAAAGTATACAAATACAATAAGATAAGAAAAAAAAAGAAAATAGAATAAAAATACAATGTACTATAATTTCAAAAGATAAATATAAATAGAATAAAAAATATATATAAAAGAACTACTGACTATACTGAAAGGTGTACAGAAAGGTGCAGAATTGCCTCTTCTGTGTATTGTACATGTATGTTATTGCACACAGGATATATATTGCACATATATTGCACATTTGAATGTGTCACTGAATATAATATCAATCAATATAATGCCACACAGAAAGTTATTAATCGCTTTTCAGTGTAAGTGAAGGCATTTCTCATAAGGCATTTATCATTTAAGACATCATGGCTGACCCGTTTGAGATATCAAAAATTCCTCTACAATTTTGCATCCTCAATGTCTTTAGATCACATCGACCAGGTTTGGTCCCATGTATAAATCCCCTAGGAGGAGTATATCAAAATCCATCTGGTGCGTTTTTGCAATAGACCCAAAATAACTGACTTCCTGTTGAGTTGAGCCCTGACATGCGGTGCGAAAGTTGCTCGGCTCAATGAGCTCTAAATGTGTACTGAGTTTCATCTCTTGTGAGGGCCCCTGAGTGCCACAGGCGTAGCCCAGGGCCCAGACATCTCAGACATCCTGTGTGTGTGTGTGTGTGTGTGTGTGAGTGTGGATGTACAGTAGTATAGTGTATGTACTTTGTCCATTGCATGTGTTTTGCAAACAAACCAAAATATTTGACCTTCTGTCGAGTTGAGCCCAAGACATGCATAGTGACAACTGTTCAACTCAATGAGATCTAGAAGTGTACCAAGATACATACAAGTGTGTATGAGCTATGCAGCAAAATCTTCTTTGAAGACTTCCAGGCATCCGTAGCAGATTCCAACCTGTGTACCAATTTTCATGTTTTTTTGATCATGTCAAGACCCCCAAAAGTATATATTTATTTATAGGAAAATATAGTTGCAAGCAGCGATGAGTGGGCCCAAGCACCCTGCGCCATAGCCTACCAGATGCACCACACAACCTGTGTATTTTTTGAACATGTTAAGACCTCCAAAAAGCCATCGTCGTCCTTGTGCACCACACAACTTGCACACTTCACACACAAGATGTAATAGGGCTGATGTCAGCTTCGGCCCTAAAAATTTGTCATGTCAATAAAGCATCATTTAAACATTTGAACCATGTGTGTGTGTGTTGTAGTCTGTGTGTGACCTGCATGTGTTAGTCTGTTTCTACTGTATGTGTCATGTGAGTGTGTTTGTGTGTAACATGTGGGTGTGTCAGTCCCTATGTAATGACTAAATGGGTTTGTGTGGGTAGTGTGTGAGTCTGTGTTAGTATGTCAAAGTCAAGATCAACTTTATTGTTGATTCTGCTATGTGTACAGTGCATACATATAGAGAATTGAAATTATGTTACACTTAGTCCTCTTACAAACAACACTAAGTACAAAAATTACAATGTTAAAGAACAAAATAGTGTTTAAAAAACAACCTTAAATAACACAAACTAAGATTATCACAGTAGTTAAGACTTAATTTATCTCATTGCCTATACCCAGAGGAAACTGACCAAGCACGTGAAGAACATGCTAATGAAGAATAGTGCATATAAGCTTTAAGTTTGTTTAAAGTGACATATGTATTCAGTTCTTTATTGCTGGGCTGAGGTATTGAACCGTCCAATGCTGCGCAAGTGACAGGTGCAGGTGAGTGTATGTGAAACAGTTTAATGCTGTACCAGTGACAGGTTCAGGTGAGTATGTGAAATGAAGGGTGGAGGGGGGTTCAAGAGTGACATGTGTTCTTTATTCTTTATTCAGTTCTCTATTGCTGGGCTAAGGTAGTGGGCAGACCAATGCTGGACAAAGTGACAGTTGCAAGTGAATGTGTGCGTGTGAAATGGAGGGGTCAGAGTACAAGAGTAGGAGAGTCCGAAGAGCAAATGGAGGCAGAGCTGGACGGGAGCTTACTGATTGCCTGATGGATGAAGCTGTCCTTCAGTCTGCTGGTCCTGGCCTGGAGACTCTGTAGTCTCCTCCCTGATGGCAGCAGATTGAAGAAGCTCTGAGTTCTCTGAGTATGGGTAGGGTCATTGGTGAGAGCTGAGAGCTTTGCGTTAGAGGTTGGTGTTGTAGATATCCTGGAGGGAGGGGAGAGAGACACCAATGATATTCTCAGCTGCTCTCACTATGCGCTGGAGCATTTTTCGGCAGGACGTGTTATAGGCGCCATACCACACAATTATGCAGTTCATCACGATAGTGCATCTGTAAAATGTGCACAAGATGGGTGTCGGGGCTCTGGCTCTTCTCTGCTTGCGGAAGACATAGAGACACTGCTGTGCTTTCTTGGCCAGTGCTGCAGTGTTATTGGTCCAGGAGAGATCCTCTGTAATGTGCACACCCAGGAACTTGGTGCTGCTCACCCTCTCCACGGTCGCACCATTGATGGTCAGGGGTGAATGCTGGGTGTGTGCTCTCCTTTAATCAACAACAATCTCCTTCTGTCTGTGCACCACCTGGCCAGACGGCTCACCTCACTCTTGTAGTCTCTGTTGCTAATGAGACCCACCACAGTCATGTCGTCCACAAACTTGATGAAGAGGTTGTAGCTGTGAGATGACGTGCAGTCATGGGTCAACAGCATGAAGAGGAGGGGGCTCAGCACATATCCTTGGGTGTGCCCCCCATGCTCAGTGTGATGGTGCTGGATGTGTTATTGCCGATCCGTACTGCCTGAGGTCTGCCAGTCAGGAAGTCCAGTAGCCAGTTGGACTGAGAGGTGTTGAGCACCAGCTGGATCAGTTTATGAGTGTTGTGCTGTTGTGGGATGATCGTGTTGAATGCTGAGCTGAAGTCAATGAATAGCATTCTAACGCATGAGTCTTTGTTTTCTAGGTGGGTGAGCGCTGAGTGGAGGGCCGTAGCAATGGCATCATCAGTTGAACGATTAGAACGATAAGCAAACTGGAAGGGGTCCAGGGAGAGGACAGACTTGATATGCTGCTTGACAAATTTCATAATGATAGAAGTAAGTGCAACTGGGCGGAAATCATTAAAACAGGAGGGAGATGTTTTCCTTGGTACTGGAATTGTAGCTTTGAAGCATGAGGCAGACTGACTCAGTGAGATGTTAAAAATGTCCGTAAAGACATCAGTGAGTACCCTTGCAAAGTCTCTCAGTATGTGGCCAGAAATGTTGTCAGACCCCGGGGCTTTGCGTGCATTGATCCTTCGGAAGGAGTTCCTTACGCTTTCTGGGTGTGTGTGTTTGTGTGTGTGTGTGTGTGTGTTTCTGAGACATGTGAAATGTTAGTGTGTGTGTGCGTGTGTCTGTGTGTGTTTATGTGTATATGTGAGAGAGAGAGATGCGAGTGTGTACGTGTGTAAAATAGGGGAAAATTTATGTTAAGACCTCCAAAAAGCCACTGATACTGGAAAAAAGCATCACACTATGATGTTACTGAATGTGATGTCATTCAATGTGACATTTCTCATGGCTACTACGTGATTGGATGTGGAGAACTTAGTTCTACAGATCCTCGGACAGCAGTAATGGGTCCAAGTAATGCCCCATCTGCATTACCCTACGCCCAGTCCCTTTACGCTCCTAAGATATGGACTGGGTACAAAGTTACAAATTGGACTGAAAACCTGGGGAGGTCTGCACCCTGTTTTTGATACTACACCACTTCTGGTGGGCCACCATAAGGGAGATGTCAGGAACTTTAGCCCTCACTTCTCAATGCATTTTTGGAAGGCTTTAAGGGACAATGTTCATTGACAGACAATTTTGGAATATAAAACTCCCAAGGCTCACTGTAGTATATTCAAACAGTGGTATTTGTCACCCAGAGACGGTTTACTATAACATTGTGACCACGTGTCTTTTTTAAATTTTGTGTCCAAGTGTACTGTGCTTTCTTTCGGACTGAAAGAAAAGGATTAAAAAGGCTGTAGCCATGCAGGAGATGAATCCGTTTAACATGCATCATTAGAGAGGTTCCTTGTTAAAGAAGCTTCCCGACGGAGCATTGGGTCCATTAGTGTGTGGGTGTGTGTGTGTGTTTGTGGATGCACGTGTGAAAGGATTAAAAAGTGTCTAAAAAGGGTTACAAAGCTACACACGTGGACAAAATTGTTGGTACCCTTTGGTCAATGAAAGAAAAAGAAATAACTTTAATCTGACAAAAGTATAATAAATAAATATGATCTTATAATAAATAAGATTCTATGAATGTTAACCAATAAAAGTCAGACATTGCTTTTCAACCATGCTTCAACGGAATTATAAAAAAAAAATGAACTTATGGAACAGGCCTGGACAAAAATGATGGTACCCCAGTTGTTTCCGGTTTGAAGGGTGCCTTTTCCAGACAGCATGTTTCAGCTCCTTCCAAAGATGCTCAATAGGATTGAGGTCAGGGCTCATAGAAGGCCACTTTAGAATAGTCCAATGTTTTCCTCTTAGCCATTCTTGGGTGTTTTTAGCTGTGTGTTTTGGGTCATTGTCCTGTTGCAAGACCCATGACCTGCGACTGAGACCCAGCTTTCTGACACTGAACATAACAGAGCCTCCTCCATGTTTCACAGTAGGGACAGTGTTCTTTTCTTCATATGCTTCATTTTTCCGTCTGTGAACATAGAGCTGATGTGCCTTGACAAAAAGTTCCATTTTTGTCTCATCTGTCCATAGGACATTCTCCCAGAAGCTTTGTGGCTTGTCAACATGTAGTTTGACATATTCCAGTCTGGCTTTTTTATGATTTGTTTTCAACAATGGTGTCCTCCTTGGTCGTCTCCCATGTAGTCCACTTTGGCTCAAACAACGACGGATGGTGTGATCTGACACTGATGTTCCTTGAGCATGAAGTTCACCTTGGATCTCTTTAGAAGTCTTTCTGGGCTCTTTTGTTACCATTATCCGTGGTAACGGATATTATCCGTCTCTTTGATTTGTCATCAATTTTCGTCCTGCGGCCACGTCCAGGGAGGTTGGCTACAGTCCCATGGATCTTAAATTTCTGAATAATATGTGCAACTGTAGTCACAGGAACATCTAGCTGCTTGGAAATGGTCTTATAGCCTTTACCTTTAACATGCTTGTCTATAATTTTCTTTCGAATCTCCTGAGACAACTCTTTCCTTCGCTTCCTCTGGTCCATGTTGAGTGTGGTACATACCATGTCACCAAACAACACAGTGACTACCTGGAGCCCTATATATAGGCCCACTGACTGATTACAAGATTGTAGACACCTGTGATGCTAATTAGTGGACACACCTTGAATTAACATGTCCCTTTGGTCACATTTGCCAAGAAAACATCTTAATTATCCCAAGACTTTTGGCCAAATATTTTGTGGACAAGTTAAACTTTATGGAAGGTATGCGTATAAACATGGTGGGGGTAGTGTGCTGACTTCATTGCCAGTTTTCGCAAATGCTTGAATGCAAAACCTTTTTCATGGCACTGTATATCAATATATAAATACATTTGATACTAAATTTAAGATGAGTCACAACATTTATAACATAATTATGCTTACCTGCACATGGATTTGTCTTAAAAAAAAAAAAAGATCTCTTTTACTGTAATGAGTCCAGGGACAATGTTTATTGACACAGAAATTTTGTAATAGAAAACTCCCATGATGTAATAAAGCAGTGGTATATTTAAACAGTGGCATTTGTCAACCAGAGACAGAGTAGGGGTGTGGGTATTTCAAGTGTAAAACCCACTACGCTGTAGGTGATATATACAATAGCAGCAATGGCATTATTATACTTGTTACATATGTTACATATAGCACACATAGCTCATTTAATTGTACACTCTACATACTGAGTATGGAGGAATGTTTGAAAACTGTATTGATATTATTCATGTACTCATAAAATCTATCTGTGTTGTGGTTAATAGGAGGGTTATGATTGATTTTACATAAACAAAAACCTTTCACTTTTTTGATGCAGAATCACAGATGGAAAACATGTCTAGCCCTTTGATCTTTGTTGATATGCAGGCCACAAGAGTGCCTTTTTCAGGTGAGAGGATATTTAAAATGTTCCTGGTGCTGTCCACACTCTTTGTCTTCATTTACATTAATATTCTGATCCTGTTCATGCTACGCACCAAGGCCATCTTCTGTGAGTCACCTCGCTATATCCTCTTTACCCACATGCTCCTGAATGACACCATTCACCTGGTGGTTGCCTTGGTACTCTACATACTCAATTCCTTCTTCCTTGTGGTTGTGCGTGCTGTTTGTGCCTTCATCGTGCTGCTGTCTACATCGACGTTTGTCAATGGGCCACTCAATCTGACTGTCATGTCTGTGGAGAGGTACATAGCCATCTGCTTCCCTTTGCAACACAGTGAATTGGCTACACCGGCACGTGTGAATGCAGCAGTGGCTCTGGTGTGGGTTCTGGGCATCACTGATGTGCTAACTGACGTATGTGCTCTCTTCCTCCTCACAGAGCCATCCTTCTACCTGTCTCCATCAGCGTGTACAATCACGCAGCTCATGGTGGCACCATGGCAGCAAAGCAGGAGGGTGGCGTTCAAAGTTCTGCTCTTTGTCACTGTAGCCATTGTGTTGCTCTACACATATGTGGCTATCCTGCGGCAAGCACGTGCTGCCTCTTCTGACACCTCTGCGCATAAGGCATTGCGTACTGAAGTACTAAATCTGTTACAGCTTGGTCTCTCAATTATGTCGTTTCTCTTTGAGTATATAGTGTACCTGCTAGGAAGCCTGCCACCTCCTCTATACACAGAGCTGCGCTTCCTCACTTTCTTCATGGTGCTGGTCATACCATGCTGCCTCAGCTCACTGATCTATGGACTAAGGGATGAAACTTTCAGGCCACTGTTCAAACAGAACTTCCTCTACTGTGGGAAAAAAGGAGTTGCATCACTAAGGCTTTTACAAAACACTAATGAGACAAGAATGATGTGATCACTGTTTATTTATGCTGCATTTGAATACACGTGTGTATGCATTTCAGTACATACGTACACAAATAATGTGGCATAAGTCTAAAAAAAACTTCATATAGGTTAACATGATTACAAGTGTTATATGGTGTGTTATGTATTCTAATTATATTCCTGTTGATTTTACCCAGAATTACTTTTGTATATGTTTATACACAATATGGCTTACAATTTTTTTGGTTTGTTTAGTGATATTTTTTTTTACATTCTACAACAATACTGGGGATTATTATGAAATAACACATATGGAAAGAGGCAATTATGTAACAACAACAACAACAGTCAGTTGCTATTATAAAACACAGAGGTCAGACTTTCTGGAATAGTTCTTGCAAGAACAGTACTGTCAAGTGCATTTGCAAAAACCATCAAGCACTATGATGAAACTGGGTCTCATGAAGTCCATCCCAGGAAGGCAAGACCAAAACTTACCTCTGCTGTAGAGAAGAAGTTCATTTAGAGCCTCAAAAATTACAAATTAACAGCACCTCGGATTAGAGTCGTTGCAGAGTAAAAAAACTGGCTGTGTGTTTGAGAGTGTGTGTGGTGCTTGTTCCTTGAATTGGAATGGCATCTTGTACAGGATAAGCATTATAGAGAAGGAATAAGCGAGTGAGAATCCTTACACTTTCCAGCATGGATAAAATTTAAAATCTTTACAAAATTATATACTTGTATGAAATTATACAAAAATTAAGGGTACTGTGGGGACAGAGTTAACAGTGATAGAGTTTCTTCTGACTTTATTGGCCGGATTCCCAGAAGGGACGTAAATCAAGCCATGAATGCTCCTTAATCCAGGATAGTAAATTCTGGCATAAATAATGCTTTTCTGAAATACAATTGCTGATTACTAACACGTATACTATGGAAGCCTGAACTAAAGCTAAAAAGAATAAATAAAAAGCATGTGCTTATATGTAAAATTAATTTAACATCTTTATAATAGATTTTTGTTTTAACTAAGTGATGTTTTTAACAGATAATTGATTAAGAAAACTTGATGTATTAAAATGAGTGAAAATCTGTAAATTTTTGATATTTGATTAATAGTTGATTAATAAATACAGTGGAACCTTGAATTGTGAATAACTTGGTCTGCGAGCATTTTGCAAGACGAGCAAAATAAAAAGAAGATTTAACTTGATAAACGGGCGAGATCTTGACATACGCACTTTGTCTGCCGAGCGTCAAGTGATCACACCTGAGCCAATGGTTCTTCTCTCTCTTACACTACAGGTTAATGGGTAAACGTCTTCCATGCTCAGTCTCAGTGCACGTGCGTCACTTGTATAGTAAACATCCATGCGCACATGTACTGTTTACTATAACATTGTGACGACGTGCATGTGCGAGTGCTTAAAAGCGTTTTTAAAATTTTGTGTACAAGTGTACTGAGCTGTTTTTAGTAACTGTAAGAAAAAGGTTAATAAGGCTGTAGCAGAGTGGAAGATTAATCTGTTTAACATGCATCATTAGAGAGGTTCCTTGTTAAAGAAGTTTCCCGACAGATCAGTGGTTCCATTAGTGTGTGTGTTTGTTTTGTGTTTGTCTGTGTCTGTGTTTGTGTGCATGCATGTGTGTGAGTTGTCCTACACAGCAGCCTCCCCCCTCCTCCTCTCCTCTCTTGTCTTACTTCAGCCACGATTCTTTTTAATTGTAAAGTGCAAGTTAATTTGTTTTATTTTTACTTTATATTTTGTATAAATAATTTTTATATGAACATTTTTGGGTTGTGGAATGAATCATCATAGTTTCTACTATTTTTTATTGGGAAATTTATAATTAGATAGACAATAAATGTAGATAATAATTAGAGTCATGTTTTTCAAGTATTCATTAAAATTTGGAAGTAAAAATATAAAAAAGTAGGAAAAAAAATATAAAAAATATACAGTGGAACCTCGGATTGCGAGTAACGTGGTTTACGAGTGTTCCGCAAACCGAGCAAAGATTTTAAATACTTTTTTATTCGGAAACCGAGCAAGTATTAGTTAACGAGCGCCGAGTATCATGCTTCACACATGCGACTCTTATTTTGACACCGAGCGTCACTCTCTCACCTTACCCCCCCCTCCCCCTCCCCCTCCCACCCTCCCCCCACGGCTCCGCAAACACAGAAACTCTGCTCGTGCGTGCGCAATTTGACACTGAAACACACACACGCACAGACGCTCTCTCGCCTTTTCACCCCTCCCGGCTTCACAAAGACACAGAAACTCTGCTCTGTCGCGATTCTTTTCAAAGGTAAGGTGCTGGTTCATTTGTTTTTTTTTTGTTTTTTTTTACTTTACAGCAGTGATTCCCTTAGTATGCGCTCACGCCTGGTCAGAGAGATTTCTTTTTTTCCCTGTTAAAACGTTTTTTCCGTGTTTGTGTGTATGTCCGTTTGTTGTGAAACTTAAGTGATTCCTTTAGTATGCGCTCGTGCCAGTCTCGCTTTTTTCCGTTAATCCGGTGTTTCTGCTGTGTTTATGCGCTTGTTGTAAAACTTAAAAAGTGTGTCTGTTAATATACGCTCATGTCAGTCTCAGAGAAATTTATTTTATTCCTGTTAAAACGGTGTTTCCGTTGTGTGTGTGTGTGTGTGTGTGTGTGTGTGCGTGCGTGTGTTTGTTGTGAAACTGTTGTGAAAAAGCGAGGTGGGGAGAGGGAGGAGGAATGTTACTGTGTAAAACGAGGCGAGGGAAGGGGCTAATTCCACACACACACACACACATGGCGCATTACACTTCACAACTATTTCTTTAATAATGTCAGGGGGCGGACGTGGACGGAGAAACGACCCAATAGCAGAAATAGATTCTTTAGGATAGCCTTTATTTATACACCAGGATTAAATGGACAAAGGCTGGAAGAGCAGTGTGTATGTGTGTGTGTGTGTGTGTGTGTGTGTGTGTGTGTGTATATGTGTGTAGGTATGTATGTGTGTGTGCGCGCGTGCGGGAGAGATGGGACGTGTGTGTGTGTGTGTGTGTGTGTGTGTGTGTAAACAGTCCAGGAGGTAGTAGGGGAATGTCCTAGGACGCAATGAGTGCACGCGGTGATGACGTGGGGAATCCTCCGCGAACCCGGAAGTAGCGTGTGCGAGAATATCCTTCGAGATTGTCCTGGCTGTTTATTTTTCCCCGGCGCTGTTTCGCCACGCGAACTGAGAGCGGATGTCCGAGTCTTTTGTTCTGCCTTTACTGGCGCGCAGGAGGCTGGTGAGTGGCGTGAGCGTTGTACCGGGAAGGCGGAAGTGTGGGACGGCGAGAAGTCAGCTTGGATCCGAGGTGAGTGCCGCTGAATGGAGGTGCAGCCGTGAGCATGAACAAATCCGTCCAGAGTCAAAATCGGCATCCAAAACACAGTCAGGGTCATACACAAAGATCAATGGGAAAAACGGGCGAGGTAACCAGGGGGCGAAGACGAGAGAATAAATCCAGAGAGAGTAAGCAAGGGTTTGGCAACGAGCAAGAATACAATGAACGAAATTAGCGAGGAAGATACGGGACACACGAGCGCGACACTGCAGCGCTGAGTGACACATTCGGTGTGCTTATAAAGCCAAGGGATGATTACTTGATTTGATACAGGTGTGCTGTGATTGAGAGCGGAGCGCGTAGGGGAAAACTCCGAAATGTATTTAGACCCGTGAGTCTGGCTAGCTCGTGACAATAGCCCCCCTTTTACGGACGCCACCTGGCGTTCTGGCCGGAGCGTTGGGGTGTCGCTGGTGGAAGTCGGCAATAAGGGCCGGGTCCAAAATGAATCTAGAAGGAATCCAGCTTCTTTCCTCTGGGCCATAACCCTCCCAGTCTACCAGATATTGGAGGCCTCTGCCTCGGTGTCGGGCCTTCAAAAGTTTGTGCACCGCAAAGGCTTCGCTTCCGTCGATAAGTCGGGGAGGAGGAGCTGGGTGGGTGGGTGGACTCAGTGGGCAAGAGACCAGAGGTTTTATTTGGGAGACATGGAAGGAAGGATTTACTTGGCGCATGGTAGACGGCAGGAGAAGTCTAACAGTACAGGGGTTGATGATTTTGGTGATAGTGAATGGACCAATAAACCTGGGAGATAGCTTGTGGGAGGTCGTTTTGAGGGGAACGTAGTGAGAGGACAACATGACTCTTTGGCCCACGTGGTATATCGGTGCCCTGGAGCAGCGTCGATCGGCTTGTTGCTTAAAGGCCGAAACGGCTTGACGGATCCTAGACCTCGCATTCAGCCATGTCCCTCCTGAGAGGGAAACAGAGAGCGCATGTTTGACCCGTGACTCAACCTCCAGTAAAGCCGCTCCCACCAGGCATTGGGGCGGTAAGATTGTGGCGTCAGGTGCTGGATCATGGGCTGGAGAGAACTGCCGAGAGAGAGCATCTGGTTTGGCATTTTTAGACACCGGGCGATAGGACAGGGAGAAATGAAAGCGCGAGAAGAACAGAGACCACCTCGCTTGCCGGGAGTTTAGGCGTTTGGCCGTCCGGAGGTACTCCAGGTTCTTGTGATCCATCCAGACCAGAAAAGGGGTTTTGGAACCCTCAAGCCAATGCCTCCATTCCTCCAGAGCGAGCTTGACTGCCAGTAATTCTCGGTCGCTGATGTCATAATTTCTCTCAGAGGAAGAGAGTCGATGGGGGAAGAAACAACAAGGGTACAGCTTATCATCTTTGGGAGACCTTTGTGATAAGACTGCTATAACTCCGGTGTCTGAGGCATCCACAAAGTGAAGAGAAGGGTCTGGCTGAAGAAGGATAGGGGCTGAGGTGAAACGCCTCTTTAGGTCAAGGAACGTCCTGGCAGCTAGTTCTGACCACATAAACGGAGTCTTGGATGATTTCAGGGAGGAAAAACCTGGGCCCCCTGCAGGAGGTTGAAGGCAGTGGACATCAGGGGCAGAGGGTAGCGGTTGTTGATGGTAATGTCATTCAACCCTCTGTAATCAATGCAGGGACGTAGGGTACCGTCTTTTTTGGCCACGAAGAAGAAGCCTGCCCCAGTGGGTGACGATGACGGCCTTATGATGCCCGCGGCTAACGACTCCATGACTTCCCTTTCCTGTTGAGAGAGTGAAAAGAGGCATCCACGGGGTGGAGCTGTGCCGGGTAGAAGGTTGATTCCACAATCGTAGGGACGATGAGGAGGGAGAGAAATGGCCCAAGACTTGCTGAAGACGGCCTTGAGATCAACATAATCATGTGGAACCCCAGAGAGATCTGGGAACTCATCGCTGGCTGCTGAGGCGAGGGTATGGCAGAGAGCAGACTTCAAGCAGGAGGCCAGGCAGAGAGAGCTCCATCCCAGGATGGTGTTGTTTCGCCAGTCTATGTGTGGGTTGTGGCGGGTAAGCCATGGGCGCCCGAGAACCAGCTGAGACTGGGCCTGGTTCATGATGAGGAAGGAAATCTCTTCCGTGTGATTGCCAGAGGTCCTCAGAGTAATTGGAGTGGTTCGATGGGTGATGGGCCTGTGAGTCTGGCTAGCTCGTGACAAATAAAACATTTACATCTCATATACATTGTTCTTACAACCCCATATAATGATCAGTAGAGCCCTGTCATGGATCTGCACTGCGAAATTGGTTAATTATATTAATATACTATCAATTTACTTAAAAAATACACCCTCCCCCATGCTAAATCATAAATAAACTGTGATTAACCATATTTTTTTTTTAAGCTGAGCTAAATTTCACTTGCCAAACCCAGGCATTATTACTGACAGACCTGTTGAATCACAAAATCACTTAAATAGAACCTGACAGACAAAGTGAAGTATGCTAAAAGATCTCAAAAAGCAACATGATTTAAAGGAATTCAAGAACAGATATGAAACAAATATGAAACATTGACATATATAAGTCTAAAAAGGGTTACAAAGCTATTTATAAGACTTTGGCACTCCAATGAACCATTATCCACAAATGAAGAAAACTTGGAACAGTGGTGAACCTTCGCAGGACTACTAAAATTATTCTAAGGTCAGTGATCATGATTCAACAATAAGAAAGAGACTGGGCGAAGAATCCACAGGAGAGTTCCAAGGCAAAAGCCACTGCTGACCAAAATGAACACAAACGAATGTCTGACATTTGCCAAAAAACATCTTGATTATCCCAAGACTTATGTTGATTATCCCAAAAATTAATAATTTGTGGACTCATGAGACAAAAGTTAAACCTTATGGAAAGCATGCATCTCGTTACATGTCATAAAAGTAACACATCATTTCAGAAACATAAACATGGTGGGGGTAGTGTGCTGACTCAATGCCAGTTTCCGCAAATGCTTGAATGCAAAAACGTTTTCATGGCACTGTATGCCACATTCTCTTTTACTTTAATGAGTTATCGGACAATGCTTGTTGACAGACATTTCTGGAATATAAAACTCCCAAGGATCACTGATGTAATAAAGCAGTGGTATATTTAAACGGTAGCATTTGTCATCCAGAGACAGAGCAGGGGTGTGGATACTTCAAGTGTAAAACCCACTAAGCTGTAGGTGATGTGTACCTAAGGGAAAATTATTTGTGTTTATACTGTTTTAATAGCACACATAACTTATTTAATTGTACATTCCATACACTGGGTATTGAGAAATGTTTGAAAATCTTATTCATATTATTCATGTACTCATGAAATCTATCTGTGCTGTGGTTAATGGGAGGGGTTATGATAGATTTTACACTTGAAAAACAAATTAAACCCTTGCTGTAATTAATTCTCACTTTTTTTGCTGCAGAACCACAGATGGAAAACATGTCTAGCCCTTTGACCTTTGTTCATATGCAGGCCGCAAGAGTGGCTTTTTCAGGTGAGAGGATATTTAAAATGTTTCTGGTGCTGTCCACACTCTTTGTCTTCATTTACATTAATATTCTGATGTTGTTCACGCTGCGCACCAAGACCATCTTTTGTGAGTCACCTCGCTATATCCTCTTTACCCACATGCTCCTGAATGACACCATTCACCTGGTGGTTGCCTTGGTACTCTACATACTCAATTCCTTCTTCCTTGTGGTTGTGCGTGCTGTTTGTGCCTTCATCGTGCTGCTGTCTACGTCGACGTTTGTCAATGGGCCACTCAATCTGACTGTCATGTCTGTGGAGAGGTACATAGCCATCTGCTTCCCTTTGCGACACAGTGAATTGGCTACACCGGCACGTGTGAATGCAGCAGTGGCTCTGGTGTGGTTTCTGGGCATCACTGATGCGCTAACTGACTTATGTGCTCTCTTCCTCCTCACAGAGCCATCCTTCTACCTGTCTCCTTCATCGTGTACAATCATGCAGCTCATAGTGGCACCATGGCAGCAAAGCAGGAGTGTGGCGTTCAAAGTTCTGCTCTTTTTCATAGTAGCCATTGTGTTGCTCTTCACATATGTGGCCATCATGCAGCAGGCACGTGCTGCCTCTTCAGACACCTCTTCTGCCCGTAAGGCATTGCGTACTGTAGTACTGCATGCATTACAGCTTGGCCTCTCACTCATGTCGTTTCTGTTTGAGTATATAGAGTACCTGCTTGCAAGCCTGCCACTTCCTCTATACACAGAGCTCCGCTTCCTCAACTTCTACATAGTGCTGGTCACGCCACGCTGCCTCAGCTCACTGATCTATGGACTAAGGGATGAAACCTTCAGGCCATTGTTAAAACAGAACTTCCTCTATTGTGGAAAAAACACAGTTGCTCCTTTGGAGGCTTTTACAAAGCACTAAAGATGTGTTCGATGTTTATATATGTTGCATGTTAATAAATGCATTTATATATTTCTTTGAAAACATCCAAAAGGAATGTGGCATTAGTCTAAAAAAAAAAAAATTGTACATAGTTTAATAATCACAAGATGTGTTGTTTGTGATCCTGATTAAGTTCCTACTGATTTTATCCAGAATGAATATTATACATGATTTAATATTAGATGCTAACATTATTTATATTAATGTGACCAGCATTTCATATCTCACTTGTCTACTCCTTTATCTTAGAAATTTTCACAGATAACCTCATGGCCTGCGCATATACTTTTGTGCTTGTGTCATATAGCTGGGACAATTTGTATAGATAAAGGATAAATTTATACAGTTATATAAAATTTTATACAGTAAATCAGCATCAATTTAAAGTGTTGATAAAACTGTAAATCACTCATTGTGCTTTACAGCTACTTCTTTAAAAAGATTTAAAAACATTTACACCTCATATGCATTGTGCTTATGATCCCATATAATGGTCGCTACAGGTCTGCACTGAATCTACAGTACACTGGAATTTGGTTACTTATATTAATATGCTATTTACAGAAACTCTTTTTCCCAGTGACGATATGATTATCCAAATTCATTTGCAGAATTAAAAATTAAGTCACTTATATATTAAGCATAAATGAAAAATACTTTATGGTATTACGTTTTACCTATATTCCCCACAGCAAGACACAAGCTAGACTATTGTGTCTCCTGTTATTACATCCAGGCCATCCAGTGTGGGCCATAGCATTGTTTGTTAAGATTCTAACAGCGATTATAAAAACCTTCAGCCATTCTAGGTTGGTCTCTGATTTTATTTATTCTGTATCTACCTCTGCAAAGCTAGCTTTTCAAAGTTAGATCTCCCAGTAATAAAACCTTTATTGTTAATGATAGAAGATCTTACAGGCTTGACTGTGTGATTATGTTGGATAAACTGGAACTTCCTTCAGAATCTAACTAGTTCAATACTGTTTAGCCATAGTCACAGTCCTTAAATTCCTCTCTTACTGTCTTACTAAAAGATCCTTCAGTGTTGTTATTGGCAATTATAAATCATATATGTTATTATAAATCATATATTGATGTTCCATATGAATTACCTCACTTGGTGCTATTTAGCATGTATATGCTCCCACTTGGATACATTATCCAACAATATAGTTCATATTCAATTCAATTCATTTTTATTTCTATAGCGCTTTTAACAATTGTCATTGTCTCAAAGCAGCTTCACAGAAATGAAAAGAAAATTTAAGGAAGTGTGTATGTGTGAGAAAAATGTGTCTAGATAATGAGATTGTCCCTGATGAGCAAGCCAAGGGTGATGGCGACAGTGGCAAGGAAAAACTCCCTGAGATGGCAATAGGAAGAAACCTTGAGAGGACCCAGACACAACAGGGAACCCAACCTCATTTGGGTAATAACGGATAACAGAAATTGTATAACATTACATGTGTTATGCAGCTGAAAGTTCAGTATAACAGAAGCTATTTATATTAACATGAAGTCCAGATCAGCACAAGGATGAGTGCAGGTGCAGAGGACAGATGGGGTATGGATCACTGGGAGCACAGGAACAGCACATGTAGATCCAAACCATCATGAAGCAGAATTAATCCTTCTCTGGATGCCTCAGGGTCCTCACAGGACTGGCCTCTGTCTACTGAAGCTGGCACAATCTCCACTGAAACTGGCACAATCTCCAAGAGCAGGTGGAAAGAATTAGCATAGTTGCCATTCAGGATAGATGTACTGTAGTATGAGGTAATGAAATTAATTATACGTATACCAGATTAAAGAGATGCGTCTTGAGTTTACGTTTAAACTGGGAAACTGTGTCTGAGCCCCAAACACTGTCAGGAAGGCTATTCCAAAGTTTTGGAGCTAAATATGAAAATGCCCTACCTCCTTTTGTAGATTTTGGTATTCTGGGAACTACCAGAAGTGTGGGAGCTAAACCACTTAGAGCCTTGTACACAAGTAATGATATTTTGTAATGAATTCTAAACTGAACAGGTAGCCAGTGCAGTGATGATAATATTGGGATTATATGATCATATTTTCTTGATCTAGTGAGAACCCTGACGGTTGCATTTTGGACTAACTGTAGTTTGTTTATTGAGGATGCAGGACAGCCACCCAGTAATGCATTACAATAGTCCAGTCTGGAGGACATGAATGCATGAACTAGCTTTTCTGCATCAGATACAGATAAAATGTTCCTAAGCTTAGCAATATTTCTAAGGTGGAAAAAGGCTGTTTTGTGATATTGGAAATATGATTTTCAAACGATAAGTTACTGTCTAATATTATGCCCAGGTCTTTCACTGTCAAGCTGGTGTAACAGTACATCCTTCTAAACGCAAGCTGAATTGTGAGAGCTGTTGTGTTTTGGGCCAATAAGTAATATCTCAGTCTTATCTGAATTTAGTAAAAGAAAATTATCGGTCATCCAATCTTTTATATCTTAAACACACTCAGTTAGTCTAGACGACTTGGGTATTTCGTCTGGTTGTGTGGAGATGTGTAACTTGGTATCATCAGCATAACAATGGAAACTAATGCCATGTCTTCTAATGATGTTACCTAAGGGAAGCATGTAGATTGAGAAAAGCAGAGGTCCTAAAACTGACCCTTGTGGCACCCCATATTTCAGTGGCATTACACCAGACAGTTCTCCACTTCTGGAGAACTAAAAAATGGTATCGATCTGACAGGTAGAATCTAAACCATTTTAACGCCTGTCCCTGAATACCTATGTGATTTTGCAAGCGATCTATGAGAATATTATGATCTATAGTGTCGAATGCAGCACTAAGATCAAGTAAGACGAGTATTGAGATGCAGCCAAAACAGAAGCTAAAAACAGGTCATTTGCAATTTTAACTAATGCAGTTTCTGTACTATGATGGGGCCTGAAACCTGACTGTAATGCTTCGAGGATATTGCTTTCCTGCAAGAACGTGCATATTTGAGCTGATACTACCTTTTTACCTATTTTATTGGTCTACTTTTTGGAACAGAATCAGTGCAAGCGGATGAGTGAGTGAATGAGCACTGCTAATTGATCCTTGCTGGCATCACATGTCATATTTTTGTATTAATAAATATTTTGTATTTTGTTTTACCTGGGGCCTGTTGCTATTCCTGTTCTCGGTAAGTGTCCTGTCTGGGAGATCAAAGCAGGCTGCTCAGGGTGAGATGGACAGTGTGTAGGTAGCAAAAGAGTTAGAAAACACACACACACACACACGCTTACCTACTCCCCACACTCATACTTGCATACATACACACACTTACACTTGCACACACTCATATTCACACATATACGCACATACACATTCTTAGTGAGCGGGTGTTGCGTGCCCGGGTGTGTACTACTGACACGTGCGCGGCCCCGCTTACATTTTGGCGTCACGAACAGGATCGTACATTGGGTTTTGTAGTTTGACGTGGTTGTGTAGCAAGCCCTGGAGCTGAAGCAGACGATGGAGGAAGTAGATCAGCTGAAGAATGACCTCGTTGAGCTTCAGAGACAATTGCGGGAACAGGCTGGGGCACTCCAGAAGTCCCGAGACGAGCAGAGGGAGGCGCTGGCTTTGGCTAGGCTAGTGCTAGAACAGCAGTCCGAGGCATCAAAAGCTCCGGCAGCAGTGTACATACCACGCGAGCGCAAACTACTGGAATTTAGCGGAAGCTCCAAAAAGCCAGGTGAAGTGAGCATAGAGGAATGGGTGGCTTCAATTAAATCTGCTTTCTGTGTGATGAGAGTACCGGAGGATGAACAAGCAGAGTTGGCGAAGCAACAGTTGAAAGATGAAGCTCGATCTACAGTGAAGTATATGCTAGATTGTCACAAGCAAAAATCTGTTAAGGCCATATTTGACATTCTTACAGAGACATATGGTGACAAAGTGCCCGTGGGCACCAGATTGAAAGAGTTTTATGATCGGAAACAGGCACCTGGGGAAACAATACGTTCCTATGCATATGATCTACAAGAGAAACTAAATCAAATCAAAAGTCGAGATCCCAACCGAGTTCCAAATGCAGAAATTGTACTGGTTGAACAGCTTGTCTTAGGCCTCAGAGATGATTTCCTGAGGCGTGAAATGAAGCGAAGGCTGAAGGAAGAGCAGTGTCAAAACTTCAGTGACGTAATGCAGATGGCCATTGATTGGTCAGAGGAAGAGGAAGATGCTCATGGGTCGAGGTGCCAGCGTGCTCGAGGTGTGGTCAAAGCCACAGCTGCCGATGAAGACAGATCTTCTGTACTTTCCCTGGAGTCTCTCAGAGAGGAGGTCAAAAAGATAGCTTCTAGGCAAGAAGAGCTTTATCAGGAATTTCTAGCTCGAGAACGGCGACCAGACAGTGCCTCAAAGAGAGAGCCTTTGAAGGACAGTGAAGGCAGATACATTTGCTATGCCTGCGGCAAAGCCGGGCATACCAGCCGGCAGTGCACGGGGGGAACACGCCAAGAACAGTCAGGTCAGCAGAAGCGCTCCTCAGGTGTAGCAGAGGGCCCTAGGTACAGTCCCCAAGAGGGAGAACAGAAGTCCTCTGATTCTCTAGTAGTCCGTAGTGGAATGGCTTATTGTGCTAGCAATATAGTGGATAAAGCTTGTGGAGAGAGCGCATTTGGAGACTGCTGGACGGTAACCCTAAGGATTTCCGGGGTTGAGACCAAATGTCTGTGGGATACTGGGTCAGAGGTGACCACCATCAGTGAGTCACATTTTAGAGAACACTTTGGAGAAGGGCAGTTGAAGTCAGCTCATTGGGTGGAACTGACAGCAGCTAATGGTCTAGACATTCCTGTCCTGGGGTGTTTGGAGGTGGATGTTGAGTGCTTTGGGACAATTCTTAGAAACAAATGTATCTTTATCCTTAAAGACACTCACCCGAACATTGAGCGGATGAATGGGCTCTCAGGGATTGTGGGGATGAATATCATCAAAGACCTAGTAACTTCACTACCGGGTATAGATGCAAAGAGAATGGAGAGACATGGTGCTCCCCCGGTGGCTAGTCTTCAGCGGATTCTGGCCAGGGTGAGGAAGGAAACGGAATTTGTTGGGCCAGATGGTAAAATTGGATTTGTCAAAGTAGCAGGCCGGAGAGCAGTTACCATTCCGCCTCATAGTGAGAAGGTGATTGAAGGTAGGTGTAGGGTTCCCCCAAGGTTAGAGTGGCAGGTTCTAGTGGAAGCTACCCCAAAAGCCAGTATGCCGACGGGGCTCCTAGTCACCAATGCTCTTGTGAAAACAGTCGGTGGCAAAGTCCCAGTTAGGGTAATGAACACTGGTGAGAAAGCTCTAAGGCTAATGCCCAGAGCCCGAGTAGCTGCAGTGTTTAGACCACAAGTAATATACCCCAAGGAACTGGTAGGGCTTGAGGAAAGGGACGGGGTGTTGCATGTTACCAAGCCCAAACGGAACAAAGACCCTACGAAAACGGATGAGGCTGGACACTTGCCAGTCTCGGTCCGAGTGACTACAGATGAGCTTACACCTGCACAGCATGTGAAACTTAGCTTGTTGCTAGAAAGTTATAGCGATGTGTTCTCAAGTGGAGAACAAGACTTTGGTTACACTACAACAGTAACGCATTGCATTCGCACTGGTGACGCCCCTCCTATCAAACAGAGACACCGTAGGATTCCCCCACAAGTGTATCAGGAGTTTAAGAGACACGTACAGGACCTGGTGAGCCAAGGGATTCTTAGAGAGAGTAATAGCCCCTGGGCGTCGCCCGCAGTCATTGTGCAAAAAAAAGATGGCAGTGTTCGTTTTTGCTGCGATTATAGAAAATTGAACCAGGTCACGTGTAAGGACGCATACCCCCTTCCACGGATAGAGGAGTCTCTTGATGCGTTGGGGAGGGCAAAGCTGTTTTCCACACTAGATTTGACAGCTGGGTACTTTCAAGTCGCGATGAGCGAGCAGGACCGGGAAAAGACTGCCGTTACGACCCCATTTGGCCTGTTTGAGTGGACACGGATGCCTTTTGGCCTGTGTAATGCGCCCGCCACCTTTCAGCGTCTCATGGGGGTGGTTTTAGGTGATCTTACATTTGATGTGCTTTTAGTTTACCTAGATGACATTATTGTGTTCTCACCCGACTTTGATTCCCACTGTGAAAGGTTAGAGATAGTGTTCTCACGTTTAAGGCAACATGGCTTAAAGCTAAAGCCCAGTAAGTGTTCTCTCCTTCAGCCTGAGGTAAAGTTTCTGGGTCATGTAATCTCGGCTGAAGGCGTTAGAGTGGATGAAGACAAAGTGCACGCCCTAAAGACGTGGCCCGTCCCCATCAGCGTTAGAGAGGTGAGGCAGGTGTTAGGGTTCATGAGTTACTATCGCCGTTTTGTGCCGCAGTTTGCCCACTTGGCCAGGCCGCTACATGCCCTAACGAGGAAGGAAGGGAGGCCGGTTAAGGGAAAAATTGTTGAACCTTTTTCGTGGACAGAAGAATGTCAATTGGCATTTGAGAAACTCAAAAGCTGTCTGATGTCCCCGCCTGTGTTAGCGTACCCTGACTTCACTCTACCGTTCGTCTTAACGACAGATGGTAGTAGCTATGGGTTAGGTGCTGTGCTTAGTCAAAAGCAGGGAGAAGTTGAGCGTGTGATAGCTTATGCGAGTCGTGGATTGAGGGGGTCGGAGAAGAACGATAAGAACTATAGCGCTTTCAAGCTAGAGCTGCTAGCATTGAAGTGGGCTATCACCGAAAAGTTTAAAGAGTACCTCATGTTCTCCAAATTCACTGTACTCACTGACCATAACCCGCTGCGCTACCTGGAGACAGCAAATCTGGGGGCTGTTGAACAGCGATGGGCCGCGCAGTTGGCGGAGTATAACTTCGAGGTCTGTTATAAGCCCGGTCGTCAAAATGTGAATGCAGATGTTCTCTCCAGAATCCCGCGCAATGAAGAGCCAGAGGGGGAAGATTCTGACAAGGACTTTATTCAGGTTAAGCCGAAAGAGATGTGCGCTGATAATGCAGTAGTAATCCAAACTGAACTGAGTGAACATAAGGTGAAGGTGAAAGTACAGATGACAGCGAGAAGGGCTGTCAGTAGTCAAAGCTGGAGTGACATAGAAAAACAGCAGAAAGACGATTCAAACATAAAGTTAATTTATGATGCAGTGGCGAGAGGAACCAAGCCAACTGGGAGCGAACAACGTGCCCGTGGCCCACAAGCAAAACAGCTCACTCGACAGTTTGAACGTTTGAAACTGAGACAGGGTGTTTTATTTAGAGCCATCTATCATCCTAGAGATGGGGAAGAAATTCACCAGCTTGTAGTCCCGGAGGCTCTACGACGCAGTGTGTTTGAGAGTAAGCATGACCATAGAGGCCATTTTGGGGAGAGAAGCACAGTGGAGCTCCTCAGGCGGGAGTATTACTGGCCAGCGATGGAGAAAGATGTGCAAAACTGGATTCGGCAGTGTAGCCGATGTGCTCTGGCCAAGGATATTTTCCCTCGCAATCGGTCTTCTATGACATGTACTAATATCACAGCCCCACTTGAAGTCCTTGCTATGGACTATACAGTTTTAGAAAGATCCTCAGGGGGGTATGAGAATGTGTTAGTGCTCACTGATATGTTCACCAGACTCACTGTTGCTGTTCCCACTAAAGATCAGACAGCCAGTACAACAGCCAAAGTCCTTTTGAAGCACTGGATTGTCTATTATGGATGCCCTTCTCGACTGCATTCTGATCAGGGACGCTGTTTTGAGGCCAATGTGATCAAAGAGCTGTGCAAGGTTTACGGCATAGGGAAAAGCCGGACTACGCCGTATCACCCGCAAGGCAATGCGCAGTGTGAACGATTTAACAGGACTATGCACGACATGTTAAGAACTCTACCCCCTGACAAAAAGAGAAATTGGAAAGAATACTTGCCTGAGTTGGCTCTAGCTTACAACAGTCGTGTTCACTCATCCACAGGATATTCCCCATTCTATTTGACTTTTGGGCGAGATGCAAGGCTACCAGTGGATCTACTGGGAGGCAGGGATGTGGAAGTCGACCAAGCGGAGACCCTAGATGACTGGGTGAGGGATCACCATGAACGTCTGAAGACAGCTGTAGAGGTCGCTAATGCAGTAGCCCAAGAGAATCTATGATCGCCGTTCCAGGGGAGCTCTCATTAGACCGGGTGACAGGGTGTTGTTGCGCAACCACGGTCATAGGGGTAGAAATAAGATCCAAGATGTGTGGGAAGCTATGCCATACATAGTTGTTAAGCAGAATCACGCAGACATCCCAGTGTTTACTGTTCGTCTCGAGAAAGGTGGTCCAATTAAGGTAGTTCATAGGGACCAGATGAAACTTTGCACATTCGAATCACATAACACGCATGCTTGCAGACACCGAGCTGAGAGACAGTTATCAAACACTGATCAAGAGGACCTTGTGTACATTCCCGTTATTACTCCATCAGACAAATCTGACTTGGTTCAGTCTGAGGTTCAGGACATAGTGGTGGAAATGGAGTCAGAAGGAGAGCAGGAGAATGAGATCCAGAACATGGTAGAGGAGCAGATGTCAGAAACAGAGCAGGACTACGATGACGAGGTTATATTTCACAGGGATCAGGATCATGGGCTAAGATATCCCAGACGACATACCCGGGGTACACTCCCTAAAAGGTTTCAAACTGACTTTGTCATGTAAAGGAATGTAGTTTCTATTATCTTGAAATGTGTTGAATGAGAATGTTACATGTTCTGTTTAAGTTGGATGCAGAAATGTTAATTGACAAATGGTCATTGTTAATGTGTAACTTTGTTCTCTTTATCTTTTGTTTGCAGAGAGGGAGTCACCTGGAGAAGTCTGATGTTATGGCAGGGTTTAGCAGGGGGGAATGTAACGGGTGCTCCAGTTAGAGGCTTTTATCTTGACACGTATGCAGGTCGCTCGTGATTTGGGTGGCTGCGATTGGTTGGAAAGTAAAAAAAAGAGAGAACTGGCCGAAACGAGTCGGGCTGAAGCTGTGTTAGAGAGCGTATCACGGGAGAGAGAGAGAAAAGCGCACACTAAAGAAAACGGGAGAAAAACAAGCATTAGTAATTCTATGTAAGTGGAATTTGTAAAAGCAAGTGAGTTGAGAGTTTGTTTAATGTGAGTGGTTACTCATAAGCAACACAGGTAACTAGTTTGCCCTGTTAGCTCCTGTGTTAGCGTGGTGTGCAGTGAATCCAGCGTGCAGTTGAACTTCTGATGTAGACGCCAGCGTGTGCCAGGGGGGCCTGCGTGCATCGTGTGGAGAAGTTTACAGAAGCAGACACCGTGGTCAGCCTGTGCGACTTCAGAGTGGAGAGGCTAAACAGTTAAGGCTTCATAGGAGATACGAGAAACCTCGGGGTCCTTTAGACAAGCTGGGACGTGAACATTCGTCTCTTCGTTGCTGGGTGTGGTTTCAACAATGCCCTGCCATTCGTCGACTTCTGCCAGTGACTCCTCTCAGCCAACCCTCTGGAGATTGAGGTACTGAGTTCCAGTTTTATTGTTTGTAGCATCCTCAAGGAGACACAAGAAGAGTATTGAACACACTTTTTTTGAGCCCACATATATAAGGTTATATGTTGCATAATTACAGCAAGTGACTTACATTGAATGCTTCATCGCAGTAGTTTCAAGACTTATTTGAGGACTTTGAACTATGCTGTAATCACGTGGAATAGAATCGTGTGCGAAATTATTCTCATCAAAACCAACTGGGAATAGTATTGGGGCTCTGTATAACATCGAACAAGGTGACATGTCCTAACATATTGTGTTTGTTCATGTGAGATGTTCTTTTAAGACACTCGGAAAGTTTCAGGTGCATAAAAGTGTCAACTGATGTTTTTTTGTTTTGTTTATTATTTTATTGGTCTACTTTTTGGAACAGAATCAGTGCGAGCGGATGAGTGAGTGAATGAGCACTGCTAATTGATCCTTGCTGGCATCACATGTCATATTTTTGTATTAATAAATATTTTGTATTTTGTTTTACCTGGGGCCTGTTGCTATTCCTGTTCTCGGTAAGTGTCCTGTCTGGGAGATCAAAGCAGGCTGCTCAGGGTGAGATGGACAGTGTGTAGGTAGCAAAAGAGTTAGAAAACACACACACACACACACACGCTTACCTACTCCCCACACTCATACTTGCATACATACACACACTTACACTTGCACACACTCATATTCACACATATACGCACATACACATTCTTAGTGTACTACTGACACGTGCGCGGCCCCGCTTACACTTTCACGTTGCCAACTCCTTGCCTTTGTTCACGTTTCTCGTTTCACGGAGTGGACCTGTTCGCTACGCTGACTAAACTCCCCACTTTGATCTCCTGCTCCCAAATACCCACCCCCCACCCTCTGCTCTTGGGTCCTCCAAGCCCGCCCGACACAGTTGGCCTGGGTGACAGAATAATTTGGCCATGATGGACCCAGCGGACAAACAACGTTTCCTGTCAGGCATCCACAGAAAGCTCCCTTCTTGTACCCATGCTGAGGTTGAATTGCACCAGGTGAACCTGACACTCTAAGTTCTTTCTACTCAGTTGCAGCAGCTGCTCATGACCCTTCCTTTACCCATGACACTCCCAGTTCGAAGTGAACCAACCATCTGGCCTTCCCTACAGAGCAGTCTAGAGTGGCGTACGTCATCACCCATCTCATAGGGAGAGCCCATGAATGGGAAACCGCAGTCTCAGACATTACTGACCCTAGCTGCAGGACAATTTCTGAGGAGATGAGGAGGGTATTTGCCTGCTTCCATTCAGGTAGGAAGGCGGTGAGATGCCAGCTGAAACCTCAAGTCCTCCAATCAACTCATGATCACACCATAGAACACCGAATTCATCATCAGTTCCTCTCTGGAACACTAACCTGTTCTACAGACCCTAGCGCCTCCGTTGAACTTGAGAACGCCGACCCCTTCAGACAATGCTGCCAACCCAAGACCCGTTAGAGGTTAATAAAACAGAATCATGTCCTGTCAAGTATCAAGTATGTGACACCAGAACCATTCTGGTGTCACATACTTGAGTGTATTCAAGATATAAAAGATTGGATGACTGATAATTTTCTTTTACTAAATTCAGATAAGACAGAGGTATTACTTATTGGCCCAAAAACCAGTTCATACCAGCTCTCACAATTCAGCCTACGTTTAGAAGGATGTACTGTTACCACCAGCTCGACAGTGAAAGACCTGGGTGTAATATTAGACAGTAACTTATCCTTTGAAAATCATATCTCCAACATCACAAAAACAGCCTTTTTCCACCTTAGAAATATTGCCAAGCTTAGGAACATTTTATCTGTATCTGATGCAGAAAAGCTGGTTCATGCATTCATGACCTCCAGACTGGACTACTGTAATGCATTACTGGGAGGCTGTCCTGCATCCTCAATTAACAAGCTACAGTTAGTCCAAAATGCAGCCGCCAGGGTTCTCACTAGATCCAGAAAATATGATCATATAACCCCAATATTATCATCCCTGCACTGGCTACCTGTTCAGTTTAGAATTAATTACAAAATAGCATTACTTACTTACAAGGCTCTAAACGATCTAGCTCCCACATACCTAACCAGTCTTCTGATACGTTACAATCCACCATGCTCCTTAAGATCAGAAAACTCCGGACTACTGGTAGTTCCCAGAATATCAAAATCTACAAAAGGAGGTAGGGCATTTTCATATTTAGCTCCAAAGCTTTGGAATAGCCTTCCTGACAGTGTTCGGGGCTCAGACACAGTTTCCCAATTTAAAAGTAGACTCAAGACGCATCTCTTTAATCTGGCATACACATAATTAATTTCTTTACCTCATACTCCAGTACATCTATCGTGAATGGCAACCATGCTAATTCTTTTCACCTGCTCTTTATTTTTCCACCCATGCCGAGGCATCTGGAGATTGTGCCAACCCTGCGAGGTTCCTGAGGCATCCAGAGAAGGACCTGCTCCAGCTGAATTTTTCTTCATGTTGGTTTGGATCTACACATGCTGCTCCTGAGCTCCCAGTGATTCAGACCCCCATCTGCCCTCTGCACCTGCTGACTCATCCCTGTGCTGAACTGGACTTTGTGTTAATTTAAATAACTTCTGTTATATCGAACTTTCATCTGCATAACACACATGATGTTCTACAATTTCTGTTATCTGTCATCACCCAGATGAGGATGGGTTCCCTGTTGAGTCTGGTTCCTCTCAAGGTTTCTTCCTATTGCAATCTCAGGGAGTTTTTCCTTGCCTACTGTCGCCGTCACCCTTGGCTTGCTCATCAGGGACAATCTCATTATCTAGACACATTTTTCTTACACATATATACATTTCCATAAGTCTTCTTTTCATTTTCTTTTCATTTCTGTGAAGCTGCTTTGAGACAATGACCATTGTTAAAAGCGCTATAGAAATAAAATTGAATTGAATTGAAATTCTCTGAGTCATGCTCTGTTCTGTGGTGTGAGATAGCTGAATCACATCCTGTTCGAAGCTCTGAGATGCTGGAGTCCTACACTCGAATCATGCTCTGTTATCGTTATCTGTTAAGGACCTCACTCAGGACCCAGTCTGCTCAGAGAGCCTCTCTTCAGTTTGACTTCTACCCTCCACCATGTGACTGATAGAGCCACCCGCCCCCCCCAGACACCCAGGAGATCTTGCAGCTCACCTCTTTTCTGCATGCAAATATACAGGAGCCCCCACCGATTATGAAGTTGTATGTTGTAGGACCGATTTGACCACCATCATTAGCCTCTCATTTTTTCCCCCATACCTGGTCTCGCTGTAGCTGGACTACAGAACTGAACTGAAATGAGTCTGAATGAAGGTTTATCTTACTTTTAGCCTCCACATCATTACTATCTGATAGGTTTGGGTTCAGTGGGCATGGGCTTATTCCTCAGAGGCATCAGCAGAGGAGGGCACAGCTCTGGTTCTCATTGCAGATGCAGGATGAATAGGGGAGTGTTTCTTTCCAGCAGCTTTTCTTCTCATGGTTAAGAGTGAGCGTGTTCAGAGTGCACTCTAATCAGTAACTTCCCGGGCTGTTAAGATCTCTGGCTGTAACCACCAGCATAGAATTCAGTAAAGGGATCAGGATTGTGCTCCATACCTGCTGCTGCCATACTTCCTTCTTGGTGGTCCTCTTGAATGTTTGGAGGTATTACCCTGTTGTTGTGCAACGTGAGCTTGCTGAGGAGCCGTTGGGCCTTCCTGTGAGGGTTTAGTAATGAAACATCTTCTTTGAGCTGAGTGAGCTCAGCCATTGTTTCTTGGAGGAATTGAGTTAGCTGCGGTTTTATTTTACACAAAAAGTGTGGAGGAAAAGGGGAGGTGAGAGTCAGTGAAGAAGGTGCAGAAAGTGCAGTTCATTGGCTTTTGAAGTTCACAGGAGATTTCCCAAACTGGGGTATGGTCGCTGCTGGTGGAGGCTGAGGAACCAGAGGCAGCCTGTCATCAGGTTGGTGGAGTGGGATGGGATGGTGGACAATGACGCACTGCCAGGCCTGGGAGTTTGAGGCGCCCTGCCTCTCGTGAAAAAGCTGAGGAGCTGGCCATGGTGCTGAAGGGTTTCCTTGTTTTTGTTTTCCTAGTCGAGTAAGGAGCATTAGTGTGGTAAGAGGTGCTGGCTGTAGGCCCATTGTCACAATGTACTCAGCACGCACGCACACACACACACACACACACACACACACACACACACACACACAAACACACACACACATATACAAACACACTGCTCATTATGCTGGTACTCTGGTACCCATAGGTCTCTCTTTCTCTGTAAAAACAAATTCTTACCAGTACTATATAGCCAAAGGAAATGAGAATAAATGATGGAGATGGTGGAAACCCAGTAAATCTTGTAAGATTCGTTTACTTATTTCCACTAATTCCACTTTAGAATATTAACGATGTTAACATTTGTGTTGTAGTGGAAAGTCAACTGAAGACTTTCAGTCTTTTTTTCAGACTGAAAAGAACTGAAAGAAAAACTCAATGTCATGAACCAACACTGTTTTATACATGTCAACATGGACATGTCAACACCATAGCAAGTCAGTGTTTTCTAACAAGTACAATACTCATCAATTATATGCACCCACCTTCTAATTCATTACTTTTTGTTTAGTTAATTATTTTCTACATTTTTGAACAATACTGAAGATTTTCAAAACTATGAAATAACACATATGTACGTAAGCAACAACAACCAATGGATATTTTAAGGCACAAAGGTCAGCTGTTCTGGAGCAGTACTTGCAAAAACAGTATTGTCACATGGATTTGCAAAACCCACCAAGTACTATAATGAAACAGCCTTTTATGTAGACCATCCAAGGAAAGAAAAACTAAGAATTACCTCTGCTGTAGATGAGAAGTTCATTTAGAGTAACCAGCCTCAGAAATCACCAATTAACAGCACCTCAGATTAGAGTCTTTATGAATGCATTACAGAGCATAAGTAACAGACACATCTCCACATCAACTGTTAAAAGGATTTTTTTATTTTATTTTGGATGCGTTTCACATTGTTTTAAAATGTAAAAAGAAATACAAATCAGGAAATACCACTGAATTAGAAGGTGTTATCAGACTTTTGACTACTGTACTGTATGTACCTTCTACTTATACTAATCACAACACAAGACCCACCCTTATCTGGTTTAAGGCCAAAATTGTCACGTCACAGTGAGGCTTTCCCTGCTCACACCGCAGCTCGGAATTCATGCCAAGGCTTTGAACCACCTCACTGTCAACTCAATCAGTCACAAGCACTCCAAAATACCACTTCTATTCGTAATACACTTCCAGCATCTGCACTAGGATCCACCACGCCCCCTACTGAGCCTGACAGAATAAACTGGCCAAAGGAATGGATCCAGCAGAGGCAGCTCACCTGAGGGGGGCATTAGAGAGCCAAGGAGCCCTCTTAGGTACTCACCAGCAGGAAATCACTCAGATCACCAATACTCTTCAAACTATCACCGAAACTCTGCAGTCTCTCTCCAGTCAGATTCAAAACAAACCACCTCCAGCACCCGCTCCTCAACCCAACCCCCCCTCTGATGCTCTCCCCCGCCCAGGAGCCACGCCTCCCTGCCCCGCCTACTTATGATGGGAACCCAGCTACATGTCGCTCTTTTTTGTCCCAATGCTCCCTCGTTCTGGAACTGCAGGCCACGTCCTTTCCCACAGAGCATTCCAAGGTTGCATATATAATCACCCTCCTTACTGGAAAGGCCAGAGAGTGGGGGACAGCATTATGGGATACCCAAGTTCCTTGCTGTTTCACAGTTTACAGATGAAATGAGGAGGGTGTTTGATTGCTCCTTCACAGGTCATCAGGCGGCAAGCCATATACTCCAGCTTCGCCAGGGGGTACATTCAGTCTCTGACTACACCATAGAATTCCGGACCCTGGCTCCATCTTGTGATTGGGATGAAAAGGAACTCTTTGACTGCTTTCTCCACGGGCTGTCAGACCCAATTAAAGACAAGCTGGCGGCTCGGGAACTTCCTTCGGACTTACAAGGGCTCATTGATCTAGCAATCCGCATCAGAAACGGCGAAGTGAACGGCAGCCATGTCTCGCATCACACACCTCAGCCCCTGCTTTAGTCACTTCCGAGACAACCCCTGAACCCATGCAGATAGGCCGCACACGCATTACACCAAAAGACCGGCCATGTTGTGCGATCCTGCCCACTAAAAGGTCAGGCCCCCCCGTAGTTCTGGGGATGCAGGGGGGCCCAGCTTCTAGTTCTTCCCCGGACCAGTGATCATGCTTTGCCCTTGGTGACCGATCATATGCCACTCATGCCTTAGTGGACTCCGGGGCTGACCAGAACCTAATTTCCTCCTCTATTGTCTACGACTTCCAAATCCCTCTCACACCCCTGTGCCAACCTCTTACTGTTCGGGCCCTTGATGGAAGTAGACTCTCTCCCATTACCCATCACACCACCCCCGTTACCCTACAGTTTTCTGGCAATCACGTCGAAGCTATCACTTTCCTAACTGTCAAAAATGCTCCCTTGGTTAAGGCTACATAACCCCCATATTGACTGGGTTAAAAGGAGCATCCTCGATTGGCCTGCCCGCCTGCCTCTCCTCATGCCTACACTCAGCTTCTATTAGCCAGACCTTGCCTGCACTATGAGAAGAGATCCCCGACTTAACCAAGGTCCCCACTGAATACCATGATTTACGACAAGTCTTCAGTAAGTCACGGGCTATCTCTCTACCACCTCACCGCCCCTATGACTGTGTCATTGACCTGCTCACCTCTCCACCCAAGGGACGACTCTACTCCCTCTCTCGCCCAGAGTGAGATTCCATGGAACAGTACATAAATGAGTCACTCGCAGCAGGTATTATCCGTCCATCATCTTCCCTGGCAGGAGCAGGGTTCTTCTTCGTAGAAAAAAAAGACAAGTCCCTCAGACCCTGTATTGATTACCGAGGCTTGAACGATATCACAATAAAGAACCGCTACCCACTCCGGCTGATGTCGTCTGCCTTCGAACTTCTGCAAGACGCCCATATATTTACCAAGCTCGATTTAAGGAATGCCTATCACCTTGTCAGGATACAGGAGGCTCTGATACACCCACGGGCCATTATAAATATCTGGTAGTCCCACTCGGCTTGACCAATGCACCCGCCGTATTCCAGGCCTTCATCAATGACGTCCTTAGGGATTTCATCAATACTTTTGCTTTCGCTTATCTGGACGATATCCTGTTTTTCTCACGATCTGTGAAGTAACACAAGCACCACGTACGCCAGGTCCTACAATGGCTACTAGAAAACAAACTTTACATCAAGGCAGAAAAATGCGAGTTCCTCCTCCTTTTTGGGTTACTCCATCTCTCCTGCAGGCATCCAGATGGACCCCACCAAGGTCAAGGCTGTCACCGAATGGCCAGCGCCCTCGTCTAGGCGTGAACTTCAACGATTCCTGGGGTTCACCAACTTTTATCGTCGCTTCATTCAAAGTTACAGCACAGTGGCGGCTCCACTTATGGCTCTCACCTCATCCAAAACTTCGTTCCGATGGAACCCACTAGCTGAGGGGGCCTTCAAGAACCTCAAGCATCACTTCACCACAGCACCCATCCTCATCTTCCCCGACAACGTCCTTCAGTTTATCGTGGAGGTAGATGCATCAGAGACCGGAGTAGGAGCTGTCCTGTCACAGAGATCCCCTGAGGATAATAAACTTCATCCTTGCTCCTTTTTCTCCCACCGACTCACACCCCCTGAACGAAATTATGGCATTGGAGACCGTGAACTTCTGGCAGTCAAGCTGGCACTTGAGGAATGGAGACATTGGTTGGAGGGGACGGAGCAACCTTTCCTTGTTTGGACTCACCACTGAAACCTTGAATACCTAAAGACAGCAATAAGACTAAACTCACACCAGGCACTATGGTCGCTATTCTTCTCCCGCTTTCAGTTCACGTTGTCATATTGCCCTGGTTCCATGAATGCCAAACCTGATGCTCTTTCCCGACAGTTTTCTACCCCTCAAGACACGTCCACACCAGAAACGATTCTTCCCCCTAACTGCCTCGTGGCTATTACCCGACTGGATGTGGAGGACCTTGTCCAACAGACTCTCAAGCAAGAACCAGGCCCAAATATCGTTCCCAACAAACTCTTTGTTCCTGTCTCAGTGCAGCCTCAAGTGTTGGACTGGGCCCACGGTTCCAGACTGGCTTCCCATCCTGGAGTGGCACGCACCCTTTTCCTCCTACACCAATGCTTCTGGTGGCCCACTATGAAGGAGGATGTCAAAGACTTTGTGGTGTCCTACGATGTCCGTTCCAGGAACAAAAACACAAACCGACCTCCGGAGGGTCTACCTCGACCCCTCCCCATTCCTCACCGCCCCTGGTCTCACATCTCCATCGACTTTGTCACAGGACTACCACCGTCACAGAATAACACATGCATATTGACCATTGTGGATCGTTTCTCCAAGTCAGCCCATTTCATCCCACTACCAAAGCTTCCGTCTGCCAAGGAAACGGCTGAACTTCTGGTCACCCATGTCTTCCGACTTCACAGGCTTCCCGTTGACATTGTTTTGGACAGGGGGCCCCAGTTCTCAGCCCAGTTCTGGAAGGCATTTTGCAACCTCATCGGTGCCACTCCCAGCCTCTCATCCGGATTTCACCCTCAAACGAAATGCCAAACTGAACGAATGAATCAGGAACTAGAAAAATCCCTGAGGTGCATGGCCTTTCGGGACCCATCTTCTTGGAGCCGCTTCATCCCCTGGGTTGAGTATGCCCATAACTCACTCCTGACTTCTTCCACAGGCATGTCTCCCTTCCACTGCTGCCCAGGAAGAGGAGGTGGCCGTTCCCTCAGCCCTAACCTTTGTCCGCCGCTGCAAGAGGACATGGCAGCAGGCCCGTAATCAGTTGTTGCGCACCTTGAGTACCTTCCAGCGTCATGCTGACCGTCACCGATCATCAGCTCCAAGGTATCGCGTCGGCCAAAGGGTTATGCTGTCTACACGTGACCTCCCCCTCAAGACCACCTCAAAAAAGCTCTCTCCAAGGTTCGTCGGCCCCTTCACCATCAATCACATTATCAACCCATGCTCTGTCCGACTGTTGCTACCCCTCTCCATGGAGCTGAATCAACCCCACTTTCCACATCTCCCAGATTCGCCGCCTGGTCTCTTGCCCACTATCTACATCCCCCCCTCCACGTTCGTAGGGGGGAGGGTACTGTCATGTCACATCAAGCCACAGCCTTGCCATGACCACCTGAACACGCCCGCTCCATGCTCCCAACCACTCCTTTCATCTCACCGTCTCACTTCCCGCTCTCAACAACTGTTCTCTGTATCACTGATTACTTCCCATGCCTATTTAAGCCACGCTCTGACACCACCATGTCGCCAGTTTATTGTGCGCCTTACCAGCCTCAATTTACCAGCATTTTCTCTCGTCTCAGTCTGTCTCGTTATTGACCTTGCTTAGTTTTAACCACGTCTTCGCCTCTCGTTATTGGATTATTGACATTTGGATATTTCCTGTTGCCGACCGCTTACCTGTTACCAACCACGAACTTAAATCATGGACCCTCTCTCGTCACTCCGGCTTCGACCCTCGCCCGTTTAACGCCTGTTTGTTTTTTTCAATAGGAAGAGGGTCATGTGACACATCAAACTTATTGGGAATTTCACAAGAAAAACAATGGTGTACTTGGTTTTAACGTAACTTTATTCTTTCATGAGTTATTTACAAGTTTCTGACCACTTATAAAATGTGTTCAATGTGCTGCCCATTGTGATGGATTGTCAATGCAACCCTCTTCTCCCACTCTTCACACACTGATAGCAACACCGCAGGAGAAATGCCAGCACAGGCTTCCAGTATCCGTAGTTTCAGGTGCTGCACATCTCGTGTCTTCACACCATAGACAATTGCCTTCAGATGACCCCAAAGATAAAATGCTTGGACCTGACACCCATAATGTGGTGGTGCACCATCTTGCTGGAAAAACTCAGGGAACGTGCCAGCTTCAGTGCATAAAGAGGGAAACACATCATCATGTAGCAATTTCAAATATCCAGTGGCCTTGAGGTTTCCATTGATGAAGAATGGCCCACTATCTTTGTACCCCATATACCACACCATACCATCACTTTTTTAGTTCCAACAGTCTTGAAGGGATCTATCCAATGTGGGTTAGTGTCAGACCAATAGCGGTGGTTTTGTTTGTTAACTTCACCATTCACATAAAAGTTTGCCTCATCACTGAACAAAATCTTCTGCGTGAACTGAGGGTCCTGTTCCAATTTTTGTTTTGCCCATTCTGCAAATTGTGTGCGCCGATCTGGGTCATCCTCGTTGAGATGCTGCAGTAGCTGGAGTTTGTAAGGGTGCCATTTGTGAGTAGCTAATATCCGCCGAAGGGATGTTCGGCTAATGCCACTCTCCAGTGATATGTGTGTGCTCTTGCTGAATGAAGCTAGGGCAGCCACTGATGTTTGTTCATTAGTGACAGTTTTGCCACATTTTGGCAAATCCAACACTGAACCAGTTTCACAAAACTTAGCAAGCAGTTTGCTAACTGTAGCATGGGAGATGGGTGGTCTCGTAGGGTGTCTTGCATTGAAATCTGCTGCAATGACCCAGTTACTGCGTTCACCAAATATCAACAGAATTTCGATTCGCTCATCACGTGTTAACCTCTTCGACATGTCAATGGCTGTGAACAAAGAGAAACTTGTAAATAACTCATGAAAGAATAAAGTTACGTTAAAACCAAGCACACCATTGTTTTTCTTGTGAAATTCCCAATAAGTTTAATGTGTCACATGACCCTCTTCCTATTGAAAAAACAAAAGCTGGATCCAAGATGGCCGACTTCTAAATGGCCACCATGGTCACCACCCATCTTGAAAAGTTTGCCCCCTCACATGTACTAATGTGCCACAAACAGGACGTTAATATCACCAACCATTCCCATTTTATTAAGGTGTATCCATATAAATGGCCCACCCTGTATATATATGCCCCAGCATATTCACCCCAAAGTCAGATATGAATAAGAGCTACATCTCGGACACTACAAGCCTCTCTGAGCATGTTAAATGTTAAAATCCATGACAGCACAATTAGAAGAAGACTAAACAAGTATGGCTTGTTTGGAAGGGTGCCAGAAGAAAGGTTATTTTATCTAAGAAAAGCGGAAGCACGAGAGATTCTCAGAACTGTATCTGAACAAACCACAAGACGTCTGAGACAATGCCCTGTGTACAAATGAGACTAAAGTGGAGATGTTTGGCCTTGAAGCCAAAAACTGCAGAAACAGATGCTGCAGAAACACCTCATACCTACTGTCATGCACGGCAGTGGAGGGTGGATGATTTGGGCTTGTTTTGCACCCACAGGACCTCTGGACCTTTCAGTCATTGAGTTAACCAAGAACACCTCTGTATATGAAAATATTTTAGACACAAATGTGAAGTCATCTTTCTGACAGCTAAAGCTTGTTCAAAATTGGGCAAAGCAACACAACAGTTATCTGAAGCAAATAGGTAAATCTACATCAGAAGGGCTGAGAAAATAAAAGAATCAAGGTTTTGGAATGGGCAAAAAATTCCTTCACATGTGAGAGTTGATTAAATTTATACATAAAACAATTACTTCTAATTATTGTTGCTAAAGGTGGATCTACAAGCTATTGATCCATGTGGGGGTTTACTATTGCCCACATGTTTTTTCATCCATACTGAGGTTGTATTTACCTAATGCTAAGAACAACTATGATCAGATTGTTGTTTTTATTTCATTAAACAAAAAGCTTAGAATTATAAGAGGACCTACTAAGTTTTTAACATGATTGTTTGTATATGAACTAGACTTAAGTTTCACCATGAATATATTTATTTATTACATAAATTTTACCATATTCAAATTACATTATTTTCTATTTAGCTTAATGGATACTGCATGGAACGCAAGAAAGTTTGAAACTGTTGTAACGTACACCGATAAGCCGTAATGTTATGACTACTGATAAGTGATGTGAACAACATTGATTATCATTACACTGGCACCTGGAGGTAGCTGTAATATATTAGGCAGAAAGTGAACGTTTTGTCCTTGATCGCTATCTTTGAAGCAGAAAGAAATGGGCAAGAGTAAGGATTGAATTACTGACATGAGCCAACTTGTGATGGATAGACAACAGGGACAGAGCTACTACACAACTGCTCCTGTGTGATGCTATCAGTTTGCAGTGATGCAGTGGTACATGGAAGGGAAACCACTGACAAGATGACAGGCACATGGGCAGCCAGGGCTCTGATGTAGTCCAATCTAACAGATGAGCTACTATACTGTAACTTAAATTGCTGAAAACGAAAATGCTGGTTCTGATCGAAAAGTGTCAGAACAAACAGTACATCACAGTTTGTTGCATATGGAGCTGCGTAGCTGTCTGATTAATTGCTTTTTTTATTTTATTTTTTGCCTCATATAGATAGCATGTGTGCGTTGCTTACCTGGGGAAGAGATAGAAGCAGGATGCACAGTGGGAAAAAGCCAAGCCAGAAGAGGCAGTGTGATGCTTTGGTTAATGTTAGGAAACATTGGGTCTCTCTCTCAGTAGGATAATGCCACACTGCAAAAACGGTTTAAGAATGGTTTTAGAAACACAAGTTCGAGGGGTTGGTTTGGCCTAAAAAATGTTAGAGGTTATTTGAAGTTAGAAGTTATTTATTCAAATTTGACAAGGCAGGATATTGGAGTACAAAACCCTGAAATGTGTCAAATATACTCATACTTCAAAACAATCAATGACTTAATTTAAAATAAAAGAACTAAATAACACCTATACACAGAAAAGGCATTCTAACCGAGCACAATTATTTATACAACAGTTTTATACAATTTTAGAGCACAGGGAATAAAGGAGAGTTCATGACGTTTGGTTTTACTTCTTGCTATAGCAAATATCTTGTGCTGCTGAAGAGAATATGTAGGTGTTGGAGCCATAGGCAGGAAACAATGCAGCTGTCCCTGAGTATTTTAGTAATGAACTGTTACTAATGAACTGTCCCTGAGTATTTTAGTAAAAGTATGTGTGGTGGCTTCATCACGCCTTTCACTCAATGTTGGGAGAGTTGAAGTCGGAATGCCGATTATCCGACAGCTCCTCAGAGAAACCTTTAGGTAGTCCACCCCATACTGGACTAGCATACTCAAGAACTGGCTGTATAAATGTCAAGTATACTTGCACCAAAACATCACAAGGAAGACCTGCTTTCTTAGCAGCACAAAGATAGTAGATTCTGGGGGGCACCTTCAAAATCATGTACTTAATGTGGGCATCCCCATGACAAGTCAGAGGATATTTGAACACCGAGCAACTTAAAGGTGGAATCTCTACAAATTGCATGTCCTAAGATAACAGGAGAGGGAGGGGAGGAAATGTTGTCCTCTCTTCTAGTACTAATTACCATGTCCACAGTCTTAGCTCCATTCACTGCCAATGTAAATTCCTGTCCCCATTCCACTACAGAATCTAAAGCCTTCTGAGTGAATCCAGGTAAAGATCCCATTAGAAACTCTGTACTTGTTGAATCATCAGCATATTTCACAGGTAGAACCGAAGGAGGCAAAAGTGAGTCCAGGCTGTTTATACATATAACAAAAACCAGAGGAGAAAGTAATACCCCCACCCCCTCCCCCCTGAAGAACACCAGCTGGAACAGGACAATAGTTAGACACACATGAGTCCCACTTCACCTTTTGCTCTGTTATTCAGATAGCTCCTTACAATAAAAAAACGCACACTGACTGCCAAATTTCAAATGAAAAAGCAAAGTCCATTTCCCATTGCATTTCCCATGTCTTACAGGTCATGAGCCTGTCATATTTAAATAGCAAAATCAATTAGCATGTCTGCTTTTTCACTTTCACTGTGTCGCGCATGTAGCCTGCCAAAACTCAAACGCAATCGCTAATCCATTTGCAATTGCATTTCCAACACGTTACACGGAAACCTGTCAATCAGCGTCAGGGGCGGGTCTATACTGGGGGGCGTGATTGTATGGGGAGTGACGTCACGCGCAGTCGCCGACCAAGAGTGGGAAATTTGAGCAATGGTGGTGAACCGAGATTATCTCATCTGTTTATCTGTTTATCCTGTTACAGCCTGCTGGAGCAAAATCTGTCAGAAACGCTGCTTACCGGCGCTTTATAGCGATGGAGTCACTAAGGGACCGTCTAAAAAGTGCAGGCTGTAACAGGAGAAGATCAAAAAATATATTTATTTTTAACAGCTTCTCTGTCCACTCCATAGTAGGAAAATATTCGATTTGCCATTTTTGTGTGTTTATTTCTTGATAAACAGATGAGATAATCTCGGTTCACTACCATTGCTCAAATTTCCCACTCTTGGTCGGCGACTGCGAGTGACGTCACTACCCATACAATCACGCCCCGCAGTATAGACCTGCCCCTGATTGATAGGTTTCCGTGTAACGTGTTGGAAATGCAATTGCAAATGGATTAGCGATTGCGTTCGAGTTTTGGCAGGCTATATGCGCGACACAGTGCAAGTGAAAAAGCAGACGTGCTAATTGATTTTGCTATTTAAATATTACAGGCTCATGACCTGTAAGACATGGGAAATGCAATGGGAAATGGACTTTGCTTTTTCATTTGAAATTTGGCAGTCAGTGTGCGTTCGCGAAGGCGAAAAAGCAAACGGTAATGCAAAGTTTACAACTGCATTTGAATTATGTCACACTTTATGCGTCCACATATGGAAAACGCAATTGCAAATGCAATTTGCCATTCCTTTTGAAAAATGTCCGGGATATCACACCATACAAATCAGCTAAGGAATGTAGTAGTTGACAATGTACTGAACCTTATCCAATCGAGCATCTGTGAGATGTGCTGAAAAAAAAAAGTTTGACCCATGGAGGTCCTACAACAAACCTAACAGGTCTTACAGGACAAGGATTTGCTACTGATGGCTTAGTGCCAACATATCTCCAGAGGTTTAGTGGAATCCATGACCCACTAAATATTAGGCAGGTGGTCAAGTAACAGCTGATTAGTTTAAGTATTTAAACATGTTTGAAATGTAACAGAAGTGGCATTCTGTTACATGAAAATAAGTGGTGTGATGCAACCCAATTTCAAATGAGTCAGTTATTACTCTAAATCCGATTTCTTATTACAGCACAACCCAAACGTTTTATATTATTATTATTTTTTTGTACTGCTAGTGTTGCCCCCTAGTGACACAAACTGTTTTGGATATTTAAAAAAAATGTTTGTGACTTTTATTTTGACATTGCCTCCATCGTCTCACGCTTCCCTGACGTCAGTGTCACAGGTGTTTCAAGTCAGTTGTGATTAATTGTGTTATTTAAGATCAGGGATTTCATGATTTATTTTATCTTGTCTGTTACTGTTTACATTAGCTGTTTTGTCCATGGTGTTATTATGACTCGTTTTGCCGGTTGTTTTCATATTGGTGTAGTTCCCCCTCCTTCATTTTAGTATATGGTTTAACGCTACATTTTATATTATTCCATGCCCACTCATCACGTTACATTACAAAATGCTACTTTTACATAGTGGATCGGTCCTCTGTGGATATTGTTTGTCTGCTGGCAAGTTAATAAAGTGAAGCTGAGAAGGAGTGCCGAAAACGAAAAAGTGGTGTCCAGGTTGAAGATCAATAATGAAAAAAATAATATATATATATATATATATATATATATTTTAAAACCCTGAGAGAAAAAAAACAAACAAGAATAATAATTATATAATCTTTTAGTCTATTCAACTAGATGAGTTTTAAAAAAATGAAATATACCACTGAATTTGCTTTTACATTTTGACATGTTCTACCTTTTTAACATCTTTTAGCAAAACATTTAATTCTCAAATTTATATTTTACAACCCCCCCCCCCCCCCCCCCCCCAAAAAAAAATCTACAGTTCTGAGATTACAAAGTTAAACAAAGTTGCATGCATGCAAATCACTAGCTGGTTTTCATCATGGTATTTGAAATTAGTGTTACTTTTCCCAAAAAAAACACAATGGTGATCTCTAAAACTAGAAATAAAACAAATAAACAAATAAGTGAATGGTTGGAAGGTGCCATTGACTAAGCAAGCATTGTGTAAATGAGTATCATGAATATCTCTCTCTCACACACACACAGTGGAAGTAAGAAATAGCACCTATTTCCTCTTTTTATGTGAGGTTGAGCATGAGATCAAAGAACAATAATACAATTTTATTTTTATTTTCAATCAGTACATTAAAAAAAAGTCTTGACTATGAGAACTTTACTTTTTTTCCAGACTTTATTCCAAGTGACCATGCATTTCACCTCCTGAAAAGCATATCCTCAAACAAACAAACGGAAGGAAAATAATGCCACCAATGTCTGGAATGTAAGTCATTATTTAGCCACCAGGTGGCGCCAACGACTTGCGTGGTATTTACTCTGACCAATCACGTAGGCAGAAAGTCGTTGCTAAGGAAGTCGGGCTCCAGAATACCAGGAGTGTAAACGAATAATTCGTGTAAACTGCAATATTAGCCGTTTGCTTTAAAACAGATGCATTTTTGCGTATTAAGTTACTACCTAATGACTGGGCGTGGGTATGTGTGTGTTCATAATGACTTCTTTCTCTGCACGCTGAGACGCTAACGTTAGCGGATGATTATTTAGCTGACTAGCTCGCAGACGTAACTAGCCAGATTATAAAGCGTCGACTAAGTTATAATATGTGACTATCCGTATTAGCTGATGTTAGCATTTGTCAAGTTACCGGAATACAAGACTCGTGTCCTTTAATAGTATTACTCATAATAAAGTTGCTTCTGGTTTCTGAATGGTGAACTAAATTTCCCTTTGGGCTCGTCTATTTACACAAACGATTATGAACCTTGTGCAGTCTGAACAAGTCTAAACGACACGACAAAAACAAAATGTAAAAAGCCCAGACATATTATTAGTTCAAAGAGGATATTGTTGGCTAAATATGATGTAACTTTAGCATTAGCACACACACAAAAAATCCAAATAAAAAAGGGAACTAAGTAAATAATAGAAGGAAGGAAAAAACATATAGAAGAAATATATAGTTTAATACAGATATGGTAAAGTTTTCTGAAAAGAAAGAGTTACTTAAAAGTTATGAAAGGTATATCCAGTGTCAGCACTGTGTACTGGTTCAAAGTGGGAATAATTAGTGTAAAGATGTTGTGCTTTGCAGTTTCTATATAAGAAGCTCTATTTTTTCTTGTTAACTTTAACAGGAAAAAGTTACATGTAAGTGACAAAAACCAGAGCTAATATTAGAAATCATCTGCTATAATAATTATAACTAGACTGCCTGACAGAAAGAGTTTAAGAAAGGTCAAATTATTGGCTTGGCTCAAGCAAAGAAAACATTAAAAATTGCTGTAATTTGGTTAATAACTGTCAAATGCATTTTTAGTTTGGAACTGTCAACTTTTGTGGAAAAAAAGAAAAATGTATGGTCTTGTTTTTGGTCTGATGAGCCAGATTTACCCTACTGCAGAGTGATGGACGTGTCAGGATAAGAAAGGAAGCACATGAAGTGCTTCCATCATGCAAAGTGTCCATGGTACTGTACATGCCTCTGGAGGCAGTGTTATGATTTGTGGTTGCTTCAGCGGCCAGGTCTGGACTCAGCAGTGTTATGTGGCAATAAAATTGAGTCAACTGATGCCCTACCAACAGCAAACCCCAAGAGTTTTACCTATTGTTTATATTCATAATATACTGTTACCTTTATTCAATAGAGCAAAGCAAAAAAAGAAGGGCTTTGCATAGTAACAGATTCGATCAGTAACTTAACATACACTGTTTTGTTTAATAAAATTGTAGTTCAGTGTAGGTAATATATCTAATGCTGCAATCCCGATAATTCCATAGATCAAAGCAAATCACATGGCAGAGCTGCATATAATCGGCCAGATCACTGGGGCCAGTGGTTTCCCTGAAAACAGCCTGTTCTGCAAGTGGGGCGTCCATACAGGTTGCTTACATAATCTTTTTGTAGTTTTCTTTTTCTTCTTTTTTTTTTTGCTCTGTGGACAATCCTGAATTGTTATCATTTTTTATTAGGAGGAGCATGGAGACTTCTGTCTGGTCTAAAGGAGGGACAAACACAAGTGGACGTACCGCAGACAGGAGAAATGGCGTATTGGAGTCATCCTATTGATTTGCATTACTCTACTAAAGGCCTTCAAGGTTTGTTAACATCCTAATTTTATAAAATTGTCTGGTCTGTTGTCAGACTGCCATCTGAATGACTTTATACATTTTTTTTAAATAGGTTGGCCAAAGCTTCATTTACAGGTCTGGTATCAAGACTCCTTTGGCAGATGTCAACTGTATGGTTACGGTTACTGCCACGTGCCCTCAAGCCCTGGACAGCACCGGCTGCAGTGTGTGACATGGAGGCCAGTGGGCACTTGGCAAGAACAGCTGGCCCAGATGTTTGTTGGTGGAGGCCCTCAGCTTCGTTCTCCTGACCTTATATACAGCGGTGCAGACAGATACAGGCTTCACACAGAGGCCATGGGCACAGTAGAACTGGAGCTGTGCATCATTTTGCGGCATTTTGAGCGATATGGCATAGAGAGCTGAGAGACTCAAGGCTATCACATGCAGCCAGCAGCATCTAATGAGATGTACAGTATTTCAGAGGTGCACAAATCATAAATTAATTTGCTAGTCCCAAATCCAAGTAAATGCTATTTTTGAAAAGATCATCTGCCATTCATGCAGATGCCTTAAGTCAACTTGTAAAAAACTTTATACTGACAGCAGAGGACACCTTGCCCGATGTGTAGTGCAGCAGACAGTGGGTTTATTGTTTAGTGTGTGCTATAGTTACAGCATGGAGGTGCATCAGATTGTTGTGAAACCCATTACTTTTAACCATAGCTACATGTGACAAATTTTGCATTTATTATAATAATTCAGTAGTGAAACCAAGAGTTTCTTTTTCCTTTTCTGTTTGCTGACCGACTACAAATAAAAACATGACATGATGTTATGGACTTAGAGTGAAGGTACATGAATTTGTATGAATTTGTCACATTTTTCTTATAAGAGAAGATGAAAATGTGTCAGCTGATCTGTGTCTTGTGAGATATTGGATCATATGACCTGGAGGTTTATACTAATTTTATACACAAAAAATTAATATTAATACACAAAAATCTGTTTTCTGTTTAAATTTAGTTTAAATAAATCAACACATTTAGAAACGTAGTTCTGTGAAACCACTGGTCATATATACAGTGCAAATATCAAAGACCACCCATTCATTAAGTTTCCAATCAACCTAGGATTTATTAAAATAAAGATTTGAAAATATACAGTATATTAATTTTATTTTCAGTAAAAATGTCAAACAGTACTATTAAAGTGTAAATAAAAATATGTGATGTTTCTGTTAATACAACTCCCATTGTTATAGTTTATAAATCACAAATGTCTTGAACATTATTATTATTATTAGTAGTAGTAGTAGTAAAAATATTATTGTTTAAAACAATAACTGAAAAATAGATAATAGTAAGTATTTTTTTTAGGCTTAAGTGTGGACTCCTGACTTCGCTCATCTATCAATGGAAAGTAACTGATCACATTATTTTGGAGGTGGTTTATTCATAAAGTGTGTACTTTAGCATTTCTAAATGAATTAAAATGTTGACATTTTATACCACTTTATGCTGTTGTAAAAAAAGAGTGAAACACACTATATTGTGTTTTATGCTTTATGCAACTATGAATTGGCTAATGACGCTGTAAAAAGTTGTGGGGAAGCCAGTAGTTATTGATTATTTTTAAACAAAACGAAATGTCATCTAATGTATTGTATGCAGACATTTAATATTTTTTATCCCACCACGTTGTGTTGATGATAGATAATCTGTGCTTGAGCTAAAAGTCACCATTTTGATCTGTTACAGATGTTTTAGATTGCTCATTTCCTGGGTGGAATGTTTTTTTTTTTTTCTTTTTGGGTAAATGAAAGTGGAAAAACTGTTGTGGTTCACCAAAGTTGTCTTGGATGGAACATTATGCTCTTATAAATTATTTTCGTCTTCAGTGAGCTCTGACAAGCAACAGCATTTAAGAAAAACGGAACAATGTCTGATTGAAGATTGATGTGGAACATAACCAAGGGTTGGACACTCATTTAAGCAAGCTGAAAATAGGAACCGCAGCAGTTTTTAGCTGCATCAGCATTCTCACCTTTCTCAAGGGCAGGCTCATGAAACTGCTTCTAGATCGTGGAGGGTTGTCGCTTGTGGCATATTGTCATGGTGTCCTGTTTACATCCAAGTTCCATTCGGTTTTCTCTTTTTTTTAACCAATGACTGATAAGAGGAAAAGGAACGAGGAGGAAAGGGAGGGCAATGCTGATCTAAGCTTGGAGGATTATGTTAGTGTGTGTGCAGTCAGCATGGAGCTAGGTACAAACTTGCTTCACTTCACCTTGAAGGAAAAACACTCAGCTGGAAATCGCATGTCTCTTCTATAAACCTGGAAGCCAAATTTACAGATAAGTTTATTTGATGAACGATTTATATTGTATGAATACATCAGATTATGTTTGTCTTCTTTAATCAAACAAAAAAGAAAGAAAAATGCATTTGAGGCTATTGTAATTAATGGGTTAAATTCAATGGGGAAATTGCTTTGCAGTAAAGGAAGTTTTGTGTGCTTTATGTTAAGCTGTGCTGCTTCCTTTTCCTCTTTCACCCCTTAACTTGAGACTGAAGTGAGGCATATGAAACAAGGAAGCAGCACTAAAAGCTCCAATAAGCTGTTTTACACCTCTTAAATATTACCATTTTGGACTCTTCAAACCTGTTGAAGCTGCCTTGTGTGCTGTAAGTAATATATTTTAAGAGAGTTTTGCTTCCAGTTTGTATTTAGTTTACTGTGTGGCAGCATGCTGCATTCCTGAGAGACTTCATCTTGGAAGCTGTGTGTTTGTCCGATTCAGCAATGCTGCCTGCCAGCAAGACAGATATGGGCAGCAATTTCACAGTGGTGTAGTGAGGCTGATTTTGACCGTGGAGTTTTTAATTCAAGCGACCAGCCAATGGAAAACTTTTTTTTGGAATCCTGAAATGGAACAGGCATTAAACACGTGTGCGCCTTAGAACTATTTTCTCTCTTGGACTTCCTGAGATTTCTTCAGAGTGTAAAAACAACAGCATTGTAGCACCAGTGCGGATGATGAGGGCACAGGGTTTGATGTTGGCACTGCTGTGCCTGATGGGATGTGTGAGTTACTGTGGCACCTTATCAACCTGCAAACCACTGAACCTGGAGCTGGTGAAAAGGAAGCGTATCGAGGCCATCCGTGGACAGATCCTCAGCAAACTACAGCTGATTAAAGAGCCAGATGATGATGATGACGATGATGATGAAGGGAAAGGAGATGAGGTACCTGCAGAAGTCCTGTCTGTCTACAATAGCACTGTGGAGTTGAGTGAGGAGCTGGTGCAGAAGATGGAGCTTGCGGATACTACTGATGCAGAGGAGGAGTACTATGCCAAGGAGGTTCATAAGTTTAACATGACTAACTGTAGTGAGTATTTCCAGCCTCTTATCACGATTAGCACAAATGTCTCATTATTTATTGTGTAAAAATGCCAGAAATGCTCTGCAGGAACAGATATACTCAAAATGATGACCTTGATAACATACCAAACTTAAGTCATGTCATTTTTTTGAGGTTTCACACTGGTTAGCACAACCACAAACAGGAAGGAAGGGTGATTAGTGGCTAGGGAGTGACTCAGATCCCATTTTAAGAGTCCTCTGGGGAACCAGTCTTCTCTATCTTTGAGCACACGTCCATCAATTAACTGCTATCTCTTAGGGCCAGTATTTATATGGATAATTGACATATGCTGTATGTCATTGACTTTGTAGCTAACACCAAATTAATAGGAGATTAGGGATTTCTCCTGGAAACCTTTGCTTTCTTCTTAGTTGCAATTATGATTTCAGCTTCTGTAGTCCAGCACTGATCAGTGGGACAGATGAAGCTAAAATCTATACTTTGTTTTATTTGTTTACCACCACGTAATATTGGAGACAGAAAGGTTCTGGACACCTATTTGCAGTTATATGTGATCTGTAATATCAAATCTCTAATGTCAAATTCTACACGCTTATAAAAATGTTGAACCTTTTAATCCTATTTGGAAATCCTTGACATTTCTATGTATAAAGAGTCTTTCTTCATCACAAAGAGTATGTGTGTTAGAGGCCTGAGCCCTGTAATCAAGACAAAGGAACATCTGGATCATCTTTAAATTATCAAATAATGTAACGGTGTAAAAAACCTACAAACTGTAGGACATTTAAGGCCCTGAGAAAGGAAAAAAAAAATAATGTTAACATTATAATGTTACACAATTGTACACATGAACACAGTAGGTTTCTATCAGCATCAACAAATCAAAATATCAGTTATATTTTAACAGTAAGCCGCAATGTTATGTCAGTGGTCATAAATGTTACTGCTGGTACATTTTCATCTCTTAAAAATAAATGTGGAAGTAGAAGTGCAACAGTATAGTGTAATGCAGCTTAATGTATGGTATTGTTGACACCAGAGGTGTTTTATTCGACTATCACAGCAATTTGCAAATCTTTAATTTTACAATTGAAGTTCAATCCTGTTTTTCACTTGTGTTAAAGCTGATATACATATTCATTCGCTCACCAGTCTGTTTTTCTCCTGTTTTGAAGTTATTATGAAAAAATGCAGCAAGTCTTGTTACCAAGAAACCACAAAGCGCTGACTCGTCTGTGTAATGGCTGTGCCAAGTCAGAAAGCACAAACTTACAGCTTCACCTCTGTTACAAAACATACACACTGCAGATTCCTTCCATAAATATTAAATAAACCTAGGGTGACAGTTTCTGTAAGCACATTTTTTAAACATCTGTTTATGTGGATTATCCACTATACAAGTCAACAGCACTGCAAGCTGTAATAGAACATAAGCAACATCTTCTGCCCAATCATTGTCAATAATTCAACAGCAATCTGGTGTAACATACATTTTTATCTCATTATACATCTGATCAGTTAGGCCCTTAACCCCAACTGCTCAGATGTATAATGAGATAAAAATGTAAGTCGCTCTGGATAAGGGCGTCTGCCAAATGCCTAGATGTAGATGTATGTAAATAAAAGACGAAGTATGTACAGTACTGTTCAATGACAAATACACACGTGGACAAAATTGTTGGTACCCTTCGGTCAATGAAAGAAAAACTCACAATGGTCACATAAATAACTTAAAAGTAATAATTTTTAAAAATTCTATGAATGTTAACCAATAAAAGTCAGACATTGCTTTTCAACCATGCTTCAACAGAATTATTAAAAAAAAATGAACTCATGGAACAGGCCTGGACAAAAATGATGGTACCCCTAACTTAAGTTTGTTGCACAACCTTTTGAGGCAATCACTGCAATCAAACGATTCCTGTAACTGTCAATGAGACTTCTGCACCTCTCTGCAGGTATTTTGACCCACTCCTCATGAGCATGGTTTAAAAGCAATGTCTGACTATCATTGGTTAACAGTCATTGAATTCTTATTTATTATTACTTTTGTCAGATTAAAGTTATTTCTGTGACCATTGTGAATTTTTCTTTCATTGACCGAAGGGTACCAACAATTTTGTCCACGTGTGTACATAGAAACTTTAAGAGTTTGCAGACCTTGTTATCAGGAACCGCACACTGCTCAGTTTCAACTGCATGCTTGTGTACACAGATACACTTTGGCACACCTCAGTTGTAACAAGATGTTATGTTCTTTCTGTCAACTAGAAATACTCTAGCTATTTTCTTCTGACCTTTGGCATCAACAAGGTATTTTTGCCCAAAGACTTGCAGCTTGCTGCTCACTGGATACATTCTCTTTTCTGAGCATTCGCTGTAAACCTTAAATGGTTGTGCATGAAAATCCTAGTCGATCATCAGTTTTGTTATACTCAGACCACTCACAGTCCACATTCAAATTCACTTCAATTACCTTTCTTCCCCATTTTGATTCTTGGTTTAACTTCAGCAGACTGTCCATGTCGACATGCTTAATTGCATTGAGTTGCTGCAATGTGATTGGTGATGAGACATTTGCATAAACAAGCAGCTGAATAGGTTCACGTAATGAAGTGCCTGCTGAGAGTGAATATATAAAATTAACGCCTCGTTATTGAATAGCCATAAAAACACATTTTTTTTATATTATCATTTCTTAAAATTCACTAGTGTAATATTCTATAAGCATGCATCTTCATTTCAAAGAACACTAGAACACTTTTTTACACTTTACACAAAAAAAAAAACAATTAGGGATTTTCTCCCTAATTTAGTCGTGTCCAATTCCTCCCCATCACTAGTGGGCTCCCACATTAAGGCTACTACTACCGTAGTATACTACTACTACTATAGTCGGGAGGGCCGAAGACTATTACGTGTTTCCTCCGAACCACGTGACGCCAGCGGATCGCATCTTTTCGAACTACTCGCTCACGCACCGTTCTGGGCGATGTAACACACTTGGAGGACAGCGCTATCCGCTCCTTCCGCTTGCGTGAGCTTACAGATGCCCCGGATTGGCTGTAGAGCCGTGATTAATGTGGGAGCACTAAGTACCTCTCATCCCTAGCTCGGCCAACCAGCTAGACATCCAGTTGCGAGAGGTTACAGCAGCACCAGGGAATCGAACTCGTCCCACAAAAAACACTTTTGGTATTTCTCACTGCATTCTCACTGCAGTGAAAGAAATAGAGAACTATAATGACGGAAATGCAACTGACTGAGTGAAAGTGAAGTAAGTAAATGAAAGCATGCAGGTAAATTTGCAGTGGCTGACACCGTGGTTTTCCAAAGTCAACCACTGCCAACTGAAAACCTTTCTGTACTTCCTTTACTTGAAATGCTGTGCAGTTACAGAAGCACTTATTTGTAAGTAGACGTGTTGCTCTGTGGAGGTACAGTATGGTTTGATGTGGACCAATTTCTCAAAGCCTTAGCCAAGGTGTAATAACTGTCAGATAAAGGAATAATTCTGCATTACACAGACAGAGGTAGTGACCACCAGGCCTGCTGCCAAAACTTCAACGTACACCCGCCAAGTTAAGTCTATTTTTAAAATAATAGTAGCATTTCTAAAACAAATAATAATTTTCTCTTTTATCTTAATATTTTACAGATGTGCCTTCTAAATAAGACTTTTTGTAAATTATTGTTCCACCTTTTTATTATAAAAAGGTGTTAAAGGTAAAACGAGCTCTTTCTCTTCAGTTTTCTTTTCTCTATAAACATAAACAAGTGAAATCATTCTGAAATAATGTAATTCAGCAGTTAAATGAAGAAGATACACTTACACTCTGAACTTCTCTTTTTTCCTGTTGTTGCTACATTTGGAAGCCATGATGCATGTCATGTTAATCTAAAAAAGCAGAGACATTAAAATGCTCAAGAGACATTTAAGCGTTGTGTACAACATATGTGGGATAGACACACTGTAGTGCTGCATCCAGTTACATTCTCTCCATCCTCTCCATCCTTACGTTCTCCACCAGGATATATGAACTGTACTATAACCTTATAGGACCCAGTTAAGATGCAGTGGGACGCGGCATGAGCCGACGTTACATGGCACATTACTGTGATAAAACACTGTTGTCAAATACCTAGGTGAGACTGAAGTTCTTAGAGGATGAGGCTAATGATGCACTGTAAGCTGCAGTTTTGGTATTGTTTTTAATCATTCTCATGATATTCAACAATCTTTGAATTTAAAATGTCACCAGTGATTCACTACAAAAAAACAGTCAAAGCCAACCAACACATTATTGATCCTGAATTGCATACTTATATTACTACAAACCCAAATAGAGGCTGATTTTATCCATTGTGCTAAAACAGTGCAAAATTAGGTTATAGCTTTTTACAAAATCCCATTTTTACAAAAATTTGCTTGAGTTAAACAAAGTTAATAATTTTTTTTTTCTCTTTTATAGTTAAGGATTCTATTATGCTATTTAGCATCACAGAAATGAAAAACATTTTGGGCTTAGACCGTATGGTTTCCCAGGCTGAGCTCCGCCTACTCATCAAGAGTACTGCAAAAGCTTCTGCCAGTGAGCAGAGATTAGAGCTTTATCAAGGGGTTGGGGATAAGGCGCGGTATCTGACTTCACATACCATCATCAATGAGCTCAAGGACAAATGGATTTCCTTTGACGTGACACAGACTGTAAAAACCTGGCTGCAAAGTTCTGGTGAGTTAATTTAATCTTTTCCATGATCAGTTCTTATCTCAGGATTACAGGGACAAAAATGGAATGAAGTGTGAGTTTTTTTTTATGTATACTATGCATTACTGTGTCCACTACAGAGGGAGAAAAAAAATTAGAAGTGAAGTTACATTGTGGTTGTGGGGAGACGGTAGAAAAGCATTTCCAAATTTCAGGTTGGTAATATGAACAACACATTACACCCAATTGTTTATCTGAGTTTAGTTTACGAAAATGTATTAATTGCTCATTTTCAGGCATACCCTGTATGAGAGGCGACAAAGGATCTCTATATGCCAAACTGCCAAAGCCACACATTCTGATAATGTCACTACCTGCAGAGCGTGTCCGTCATCTCAGTTCAAGAAAGAAACGGCAAGCTACAGGAGATGCAGTTTGTTCTGAGTTGAGCACTTTATATTATTTATATTATTTAATATCTAAGTACATAGTATTTTTATGCTAAATATATAATGCTCAACGCTTGCTTTCTCTTGTATTTCATGTACTCTCTCGCTCTCTCTCTACATTTCTTTTCATTTCAGTGTTCTCACTGTCTCTCTTTTGTGTTTTATCCAGACAATCAGATGTTTGCTGTGTGAGAAGACTTTATATAGACTTCCGTAAAGACCTGGGATGGAAATGGATACATGAACCCTCTGGCTACTATGCAAACTATTGTATCGGCTCCTGTTCCTTTTTCTGGAATGCAGAAAATAAGTACTCACAGGTAACATGCATTGATGAAATGATCAAATGTGAGACAAGATGTGCAGAAGTTCTTAAGACATTCAGACTATAGAGCAACAGATAAACAAAATATTATTATTCCAAGGTTTCCTTACTCTGGAATCTGATTGGTCAGGAGGTGTTGATTTAATTTTCTAGAAGAGTAGCTCTGACAGTATGCTCATATTAATGCAAAAATTCTAATACATAATTGTTTCTTTAGTAACAGCTTTATAGGGAGATTTATAGAGAGAGTAATATTCAAGTAATTTAAGTCTTATACAGTAATAAAGGGAGTGTTGGTTAAGGCGGCGAAGGCTCTGAGTTGTTGATTTGGAGATCTGAGGATCAAAGCTTCAAGCTCTGCTGTCAGTGTGTTGCCACACCCTATATTACCCAGTTACTGAATTCAGTGCACAGGTGGTGCAGTGGTCAGCACTGTCACCTTGCACCTCCAGGGTCCGGGTTCGATTCTCGGCCAAGTGTGCATGGAGTTTGCATGTTCTCCACGTGCTTGGTGGGATTAGGGATTAGGCTGATTGCCGTTTCCAAATGGCCCCTAGTGTGAGTATGTATACAGTATGTGTGTGCCCTAGGATGGATTGGCACCCTGCCCAGGGTGCACCCCGCCTTGTGTCCTAAGTCTCCTAGGATAGGCTCCAGGCCCCCTCATGACCCTGTATACAGCATAAAGTGGTATAGCTGATGAGTGAGTGAATTCACTGCTAGTCCTTAGCCCACTTAGAAAAAATGGGATGGTCATATCAGGAAGTGCATGCAGCATAAAAATCTGTGCAAAGTTGCTTGCAGATTGGATGGTCTACTGTGGTGACTCATCGTAATCATATACAATAGATGTGGTTACTTTAATAAAGGTATAAAAAAAATGCATGACAATTTAGGGAAGAAAATGAATTTTGTATGATGTCAGTAACTAAACTTTGTGTTTGGCTATATCACACTATTCTGTGTCTGTCTGCATGTACACTGAAGTAAGAGCAATGGCTATATTAATTTTAGTCCAAGTTTAAGTGTATTTTCCCAGGCTGTCATTTTCTTGTAATTGAGAATACCATAATCTCAGAGTATATGTTGTTTCACCATTAAGTCAATTCCTCTAATTCAGTACCATTCAGTATTTGTTGAAAAATCTTTTTTGGGCCACTTCATAGTTATTCCTTTTTTGACTGCCACATGGAGCATAAAAAGCTAATAATTATGTTTGCCGCTTTGCTTTTTTTTTGTGGACCAGCTCTGAAAACAAGAAAAACAGGGTCTTTGTGGTTTACTATGTAGTAGTTCTTACTAGTAATGTATAGTATTTCTTTCTACATTTTGTAAGATTTGGGCACCACTATTTTCTGAAACAAACATGTAAAAATTGCATAGTGTATTTCACCGACCCCTGTCCTAGTTCACCCAATAAGGACATTCAGGGCAGTCTCTACAAAATAATGCATTTATATAAACAGGTGCTGGCACTGTATAAACATCACAATCCTGGAGCATCAGCCCAGCCTTGCTGTGTACCGCATGTCCTGGATCCTTTACCCATCCTGTACTATGTGGGGAGGCAACATAAGGCAAGTATAATAACATTGTGCATTTCAGTACAGCAGTGAAGTCTTCACCTTCTAATAAAATGTAAATTAATCTGTATGGTACAATTTGGATCTTCCACAGGTAGAACAACTGTCAAATATGATAGTCAAGACCTGCAAATGTAGCTGAATAATATGTGGTCTTCTGGATATATTGAGAAGAAGACATAAATGAAGATTATTAAGAAGAAGAGAGAAGGTTGTAAATGGAGGGACAAATCCTACAACTACTGTCTTTGGACATTCTGTGTTTCATTGTTTCTTTTTGTGTGTGTGAAAGTTTCACCCCTTAAACTTCCAGGATCAATCAGTGGGTCCTCACTTACATACCCAATTCTTGTACCTACATATCTATTAATGATAACATTAATATAAAAATATACTTTATGGTCAATTATTCAATAATATGATGGAAATTTATTGGTAAATCTCTTTCTAATAACCTTCGTGGTACAGAATTTAATTGTTCCATGTGTTTTTTTTATGTGGCCTTATGCAGTAAGTGCTGGGCTGTAATGAAATGCAAGTAACAGCGGTACATATTTAAGATAATGAAAAACTTGTTTTCACGCCATCATAAGTCTTTGAAAAGGCAATGTTCACAATATAGTTATGTTAATACTTGTGTAAAATAGTTTTATAATGCATGTGAACACCTTCATTTGCACATGGTGAGTCAGATTTTAGTGTACTTTTAAACTTTGACCAGCTTAGGCCACACTAATTATTAGCTAATTACAGGCTGATGCTGTAAATAATAAAACACTGACAGAAGAAGAAAACTGGATTTCCATACCAATCAAGAAACAGGTGCAACACAGACATTCTGACAGCTAGTATCTTATCACAAACATTTATCACAATGTCTATTTTACCATGGCACTAAAATGTGTGTGACATTTACTGTGGAAGGAAATCGCACCCAGCTAGCACGTTTTTAGGCTTTCTTGAACAGACTTGCAAACTTGTTGCTCAATGTTTGTTAAACTGGCTCCGATTATCTTGTTATAGTGTTAGGCAGTGAACAGTCAGTTGAGGTGTTAAGGTGGTGAGAAAAAGATCTGAGCAACTTTGACAAGGGTCAAAGGGTTGAATTGTGTCTAGATGACTGAACCAGATCACCTCCAAAACAGCAGGTCTTGTGATTGAGGTAAACATTTTCACCTCTCTGCTGCAGCAACTCTTGATTGTAGATCGCCATCATGCAGGATGACATTAATAATGACATGTAAATTACTATCTAGTGATTCTTTTTAAATAGAAACGCTTTGCAGTTCAGTGTTGAGCTGAGTGAAAAAAGTGCCAATGATAAAGGTTTCTCTCTCTCTCTCTTTTTACCTATATCTTACATTAGAAGTTGTCTGTGCATAGATACACTGTGTACACTTAGACATTGTCACTGGTTGTGGAAATGTATTTTTGAAATCTTTAATTCCAATTGTCTTCCATTAAAACATGATGTTGGCAGCTACAGAGAATTATTAAAATAGCCCATACTGTAAAAGTGTAAATACTGGCAACACCATTACTTACTGCTCTGTTTGTAGTTTGTCTAGAGTAAGCATGGGACAGTGTAATACTTGGCTCATTGACCTAATGCAGTTCCCATTTTTGACTAGCAGGTGCTAAAATAACACTATAGTTACAAGCTGCGCAGTGAGTATGCTCCATATGATTTGCAACGTCTAGACAGGCGACCTATATCTGCCAGATATAATCATTCACATTTTTGTTGCCACAAGTACTCTAACATGATTAAAAGTGCATGGGTTGTGAACAGTATATCTACATTTGTTGAAAATTTTATATATATACACTATATATATATACACTATATATATATATATATATATATATATATATATATATATATATATATATTTTGTGTGTGTGTGTATATATATATATATATATATATATATATATAATAATTTTATACAGTGTGTGTGTGTGTATATATATATATATATATATATATATATATATATATATATATATATATATATATATATATATACACACACACATATACATACACACAGTGTTTACTGTATATATAAAATGAAAATCCCTTTTATTAGTGCCATCACATGAAAATGCAAACTTAATGCTTTCACATGTGTAGGAGATTGTTATGCTATAAGAAAAGGCATTCCAGGGGTGCTGACATAACGTACAACAGCACTGAGACATTTAATAAATGTCTTATAAATAAAAAATATTTTAAAATAAAATAATATTATAATATTATTATAATTTATATTATAAAATAAAATTTTATAAATAAATTTTATAAAATATATCACTCCACTTCACAGATGTTCTAATAACAATCAATTACACTAACTGTCAGTCACCAGTTCAAAGCTAGTTCCACTAGTTGCAGAAGAATGTGCTGGTGATGCCAAATAACTGATGAAATAAACAAACAATCTGTTAATAATAAATGCTGTTTATAGAACTGTTGTATAAAAGCAAGATCACAGTTGACGTTGTGTTGTTTTACTGAATAGCAGCACTGCTGTGATATCTTCAGCACTTTGACCACATCATAGCCGTGCTGCTATTCAGTACAACAGCACTCCGTCATATGTGCTTGAAATAACTCAACCAAAAATGTCCATGGGGAACCCTAAATATTTCACTTTTTCTAAACAAACTTCAGGTACTGATGTATTTAGTGTTCATAACTGTGTGGTGGAATAGGAAAGGCAAAAAAAAAAAACTATGTACATTACTGTACCAGTAATAAGTTTAGACATACCTACGTACTCATTCCTACTTATTTTTGCTAATTTTAACAATGTAGAATTATATTAAAGGTGTTGAAACTATGAAATCACAAATACAGAAATAGGTGGTAAGCTGTTAAAACAAAACAAAATATGCTTCATATTTTAGATTCTAAACAGTGGCCACTGTCAACCTTGATGAATTCTTTCTATGCTCCTGCCAGCCAAAAAGTGCTACAACATAAAGTAATGTTTCTGGACGATGACCTCATGAAGCTGGTTAAAAAATGGCAAGCGTGTGCAAGCAAAAGGTGCCTACTAAGAAAAAATTAATAATAAAAAAAAAACCTTAAATGTGTATGTGAGTATGTATGTACCAACTTTTGAATGGTTCTGTATAGTACTGCATCTGCATAAGCATTTGACTTAATTTAAAATTACAAATCGTAATAGTATTTTAAAGGTGCCCGGTCGACAGTATCTTGACAAAAAGTGAATTGATCAGGCTTATGACTGTTTCAGCATTGTACAAACTGTTTGTACCTATCAAACACCTTCATCAAAGTCAGACATTTCAAGTCACATTCAGCTAGCAACAGACATCTTCATGGCGAATTTTTATGTGCAATGTGGAAGAGCGCCATTACAAATTTTAATTTGTACGTTATATTTTTACTTGCAAAATTAAAGAGTGCCACTTGGTGCCACCACAGCAAATTGCACATAGAAATCCTAAATAGCAAGTACAGTGGAACCCTGCATTACGGACATAATTTGTTCTAAAAGCGGGCTCGTATTTCAAAACACTTGTAAACCAAATCGAATTTTCCCATGAGAAATAATGGAAACTCGAATTATTCGCTCCACAGACCAAAAAATAAATACATAAAATAATTAATACAAAATAGAAAGTAATAATAAGACAAATTAACCTGTACTTTACCTTAAAAAAAGTAAAAATAAAGTATTTTCTGTGCATGTAGGCGCTGTGTATGTGTGTGTATTTGTGTGTGTAAAGCTAAAGTAAGGAACCCCTCCCCTTTCCTTGTCTTACACCGTAACCCTCCTTCCACTCTTATTTGAGTTTCACACACGCGTGCACACAAGGGAAACCTCCCTAGAAATCTCCCTAATGACACTCGATTGAGCGCCACACTAATGGAATCACTGATGTAAAGTAAAAATAAAACAAATTAACCTGCACTTTATCTTTGAAAGGAATCGCGACAGAGCAGTGTTTCTGTGTAGAGCAGAGTGTGTGTGTGTGTGAAGGCGAAAGGAGGAAGGGTCTGTGTGAAGGGGCAAGGTGTCCAATGACGCACACGCACACAGACACAAAGTGCAGGCTGATACAGAGGGAGAATGGATCTTTAACCTCTCTAATGAGACTTGCTTTTGCTTTACACACACGTACATGCGCGCTGAACACACATGCATAGTCACAGATATGGATGTTCAAGACTCAGCAGGGGAGACGATTACCCACAATTCTGCAGCGCAAGAAAGAGAAAACAGTCGGCTTAGTTGTGATCACCTGATGAAACAAGAAGCGCATGCATAGGCTTTTATTCTAACCAAGCAGAAGCACCTAATTTTAGTTGTCCAGGCAATTTGTCTTGGTCATCAAACAGCTGATGAGATGCCTCCAGGGTGACTCATGCTGGGTTGTAAGCCCGTGTCCTCACCAAGAGATACCATTTCATGCACTTGTAGTTGGGAGAGGCAGCATTTGTGGCTTTGCTTACACAGTGGTATTTTAGATTTTAAGGAATATGCTATACATATTGCTTCATGTCTAACTTATCTTATACTTGCTGTTTAAAGCTTTCTGCTTAGGACCTTGCTCACAGGCAATTTCTGTTAAACTAAACCACATGCAACATGAATACTAGGAAAGCATCAAAAACCCATACTGAAGACTGTCGTCATTATCTGACTATTATTATCCACTGTTTAAATATACTTTTGGGACACTCTCTCATAGAGAATCACTTGTGTACAATATTATAGCCCATCTTTATATCTGTTCCAGATGTTCAGGAAACAAGATATCCTGTCAACAAGTTTTATTGTGATTATAGACTCAGCAAACATACAACGAACAGCAGGATCCCGTTGACAGATCAGTCGGTTGCAGGACCATAATATACAGCTTAGATGTTATATTTGTTTTGGTTGAAAGCTTTCAGTACTCGTCTAAAGACAGATATGATGTAATATATGTAATAATAGTCATTATAGTCATATACTATTCCCAGTGTATTAAAACAGAACAGGTTAGTAATAGCCACCAAACCTTTATGAAAATAAAATGATCCACTATTGATGCAGTTGAAAGATGCAACTTGCAAGTATAAAACTTGTACACTTGGCTTTTATCTAAACAAAGATTAATTATCCTGAGAACCACTGCAGCTCACACAATTTGTACATTTTAAGCATTGCTACAATTGTACTAATCACAGATAGCCTTGGCTAACTAAAAATTAGTTCCTACTTGATGTGATGTGTGATGTGTGATGTGTACTATGAATCATTACAAATTCACTAACCACAACAAGCCATGGGCAGTTCTACTGTAAGATCATGGCATATTGGGCTGGGTCAGGTATCTTGTAGCGTAGTGATTGGCAGTTTGCTGGAACCAGTGCCATCAGGGAAGGAAAAAAATGAGGCTATGACCTGGTCATTCAGTTGATCAGGCTTTCAGCTGACTTCTTTATTGCCACACAATATTGCTGAGCCAGACCTGACCAACTGAAACAAACTGAGATCATAACACTGCCTCCAGAGGCTTGTACAATGACCACTATGCGTTATGAGTGGTGATACATGATAAGGAGGTACTTAAAGAAACATGGTCTGTCTGGTCCAGGTGCCAGAAAAGGGGAAAAAAAAGTTACTGCACCAGCGCCACTATACAGCCAAGCTTACATTTTCGCCATGTTTTGTTTAATGATGATAATGTGTCAGTATACATTCTTAGGCTATTGCTAAAATATAGAAAGTATATATTCTATGGCTATTGCAGGTCTCAGCAGGAATCCACAGACAGTGCACCACAGAGCTGTTTTTAAGTAAGATTATCTGATTTATCATCATATATTTATTGTTGTATACTGCCATAACTCTTTTTACCTGTAGCACCTGAAGCCATGTTCAGGGCATATAAATAAATTCAAACTTGTCCAGTTACAGTTGAATAGTCCCTCTGCGTAACATGGAACATTTGGTCAGGTCATGTCTGGAATGTAAGAAAATGCTGGCACAGGTACTATTTTACTAATATACATTGTCTCCCCCGAAAAAGTAACATTTTCATGTTTCATGAAAACATAAAAAATTACATTAATATTGGTTTAAGAACTTTCCAATGCAGTAGAACCTGGAAGAATCATGCTAAAACCACTTGTTTTGGACTCTAATCAGACAATTTGCTAGGGAGAAAAAAGTTTGGACTTGAAGCAATGGAAAAAATGTCGTCTTCTGTATCCATTCTATCCTGATCATGGCTAAGGTGGATACTGAGCCTGTGTTACTGGGCACAACACAATGGATAGAAAGCCACGCCATCATAGTGTAACATGCACACACACCTTCACACCTACTGGCCACCAAGCCATCCTACACACGTGGACAAAATTGTTGTTACCCTTCGGTCAATGAAAGAAAAACTCACAATGGTCAAATAAATAACTTTAATCTGACAAAAGTAATAATTAAAAAAAATTCTGTGAATGTTAACCAATGAAAGTCAGACATTGCTTTTCAACCATGCTTCAACAGAATTATTAAAAAAAAATAAACTCATGGAACAGGCCTGGACAAAAATGATGGTACCCCTAGAAAATACTGAAAATAATGTGACCAAAGGGACATGTTAATTCAAGGTGTGTCCACTAATTAGCATCACAGTTGTCTACAGTCTTGTAATCAGTCAGTGGGCCTATATATAGGGCTCCAGGTAGTCACTGTGTTGTTTGGTGACATGGTATGTACCACACTCAACATGGACCAGAGGAAGCGAAGGAAAGAGTTGTCTCAGGAGATTCGAAAGAAAATTATAGACAAGCATGTTAAAGGTAAAGGCTATAAGACCATTTCCAAGCAGCTAGATGTTCCTGTGACTACAGTTGCACATATTATTCAGAAATTTAAGATCCATGGGACTGTAGCCAACCTCCCTGGACGTGGTCGTAGGAGGAAAATTGGTGACAAATCAAAGAGACGGATAATCCGAATGGTAACAAAAGAGCCCAGAAAGACTTCTAAAAGAGATCCAAGGTGAACTTCATGCTCAAGGAACATCAGTGTCAGATCGCACCATCCGTCGTTGTTTGAGCCAAAGTGGACTACATGGGAGGACACCATTGTTGAAAACAAATCATAAAAAAGCCACACTGGAATATGCCAAACTACATGTTGACAAGCCACAAAGCTTCTGGGAGAATGTCCTATGGACAGATGAGACAAAAATGGAACTTTTTGCCAAGGCACATCAGCTCTATGTTCACAGATGGAAAAATGAAGCATATCAAGAAAAGAACACTGTCCCTACTGTGAAACATGGAGGAGGCTCTGTTATGTTCTGGGGCTGCTTTGCTGCATCTGGCACAGGGTGTCTTGAATCTGTGCAGGGTACAATGAAATCTCAAGACTATCAAGGGATTCTAGAGAGAAATGTGTCAGTGTCAGAAAGCTGGGTCTCAGTCGCAGGTCATGGGTCTTGCAACAGGACAATGACCCAAAACACAGCTAAAAACACCCAAGAATGGCTACGAGGAAAACATTGGACTATTCTAAAGTGGCCTTCTATGAGCCCTGACCTCAATCCTATTGAGCATCTTTGGAAGGAGCTGAAACATGCTGTCTGGAAAAGGCACCCTTCAAACCGGAAACAACTGGAGCAGCTTGCTCATGAGGAGTGGGCCAAAATACCTGCAGAGAGGTGCAGAAGTCTCATTGACAGTTACAGGAATCGTTTGATTGCAGTGATTGCCTCAAAAGGATGTGCAACAAACTTAAGTTAGGGGTACCATCATTTTTGTCCAGGCCTGTTCCATGAGTTCATTTAAAAAAAAAATTATTCCGTTGAAGCATGGTTGAAAAGCAATGTCTGACTTTCATTGGTTAACATTCATAGAATTCTTATTTATTATTACTTTTGTCAGATTAAAGTTATTTCTCTGACCATTGTGGGTTTTTCTTTCATTGACCGAAGGGTACCAACAATTTTGTCCACGTGTGTAATTGAAATAAATTTTAATTTAAATCAGTGCATTTACTGTTATTAAAAAGGTGTGACCTTTTGTTGCCTGAAGCAAACTCTGTATATTAGTAACTTATATACACTATTAAATTCACATTATACATTTTTTAAACAGGTTCTGAATATCACTCATTTTCACAGTTTTCTGTGACGACCACCTACATGGCTAAAATAAAGCCTCAAAAATTGAAGAGGTTAGAAAAGAGGCTTTATGAGACCGCTAACATTTGTTTAGAATGTTAGTAAAAGAGGCTAAATAAGATCATAAAATTATAACTGGTTAAGCCACTTTACAATATCATTTGATATTGATCTTACAAAAGAGTATTACCCTTAAATCAATACTTTTTTTTTTACCCTCCACAATATTTGATAGTGTGATGCTGCCCTCTAGTGCACATTTCATGTTGTAGAACACCTCCAGGTTCTTCCTGTTGTTTTCTAACTATGAAGATTCCCAAACCATCCTGTCATTCTTCTGTCACTTAAAGTTAATAAATTGAAAATGCAGCTTGTCATGATACAGACTAACCACAAGTGCAAACTATGTTACAGCTTTATTACATTGGATTTTTACAAAATGCTGCCCGTAAATATCCTGTAAAACTTTATCTTCTCCAAAACAGACACCACGCTAAGTCATTTCCCCTTCCACTTGCACATAAAACTGCATTTCTGTATCATTTGAGCTCAGACTCATCCAAGACCTAAATAAAATAAACGCTGTTTGTTGAAGAATGCAAGTCAATGCTAAAACTTAAAATTAAATTATTATAACTGAAAAAAAAAAATAAAAATAAGAATTACAGTGACCCAGTTTCCTTTTTATTTGCTGAAAATGTATTTTGTTCAAATTCTCACCTGAATATAATTAAATGTCAACCAACGGTTCCTGTGGCAATTGATGTAATTTCTTTTTACAATTTCTTCTGAAATTATGTGGCAACAAGTTTGTATGCGTGTTATATTAAACAACTGGCATTTGAAATGAAAGTGGTATGTGTCCACAAGGAGGGTTACCAAACTGGCTCTTGAAAAAGCGAAAACAAGAATTCAGTGACCAGTTTTTGCATGAATTCAAATACTTTTACCCAAAAATCTGTCAAATGTGGAGAGATTAGCAAGCCCGAAGATTATGTGATTCATAGTACATGTGATTTGTGAACAAAACAAATAGAAATAAGAACTTGCATGTTCATCTGACACTATTATCAGAGCTGCTGTTATCCAAAATAGCACATTTACTTAAGCTGATTCACAAATTTCACAACATGGCAGTGTAGCTTAATGCTAAATAGTATGATCACTTTTTTTTCTTGTTTATAATTTACCAACTTAAATTCTAAATTAAATTCTTTATCAGAAGGTGCTAGGACTTTCTAACAATGGCAGGTTTGGGGCAAATATTTATACCACACTACCTATAAAACCAGTATAACAATTTTATGTTGTCATTTTATTATTGCGTTTATAAAACTATTTTCTTTCAAATTAATTTCAAAACTAATTCCTGCAAGTCATCATCTGCTCATTTATTCAATTCTAATGCAGGAAGTGGCCTGTCACTACAATGGATAGTATTGTACTGCCAGTTGCTATTTGCCCACATCAAATCCAATTCTGAATCATATTCTGTGTAGCAATTTTTAAAGCGTGAAGTGGAAATCAACCAAACTAAACACGCAACTAATAACATTACATCTAGCAATTTTGTTATTAAACGTATATTTGAAGGAAAATATTTCATGGCAGAACAGAAATTAGAGACGGTTTTAAAATGATGTCGCTTTATATGATTATATATGAAAATATGATTATTTTTTAAAAACATTGACTGCTGTTTACATCATTTGTACTCATTTCCCCCCTTCTACCATTCATGCACCACTTTGTCCCAAACCAACTGTCCATGTGGCTCCTTGGCTCCAGCTGGCAACAGTGCCAGGTACACTGGGGTTTCTGCTCCTTCCTCTGGGCTCTTGGTAGCATTTGGACCAGCCATGTCTGTTCTAACCCAGCCTGGGCAACAAGCATTGAGGAGAATACCATCACCAGACCTGGTTTCACTAAGAACCCGTGCCTGGATCCTTGAAAGAACAGTTACACCAATCTAAAAGAACAAAACAAATAGCGATTTTTTTATGATCCATTTATTTGTTGCATTAATCATGCCAGACCCATGTTAAAGTCCATTCAGCTCTGTATAACTTTGTTTTGAATTATCATGGCAACTTGGGATTTCAAGCACAGACTTAGATTTACTGGAGCATCAGCTAATGACCTGGGTCATTACATAAGCTATCACACCTTTTGGTCAATTTGTTGAGATTAAATCAGAGCAAAACTGTTGATTCTTTTGTTTATTAGCACACCATACATAATTGAACCAAGTTCAAAAACACATTGTCAGATCGGTGTATGAAGCTAAAACAGTCATAAAACTTGGTCCAAATAATAAAATCAAATGGTATGTCTGGAGTGCTGTAGCTCTATTCTCTGGATCAGTTTGAACTTACTAGCTCATTGCAGATCCTTACATCTACATAAAATGCTCCCTACAAACCAAAATACAAAGTATGCTTGGTTCACTGCCACCAAATAGAAAAATTAAGAAATGCAATGCCTACTTACTGCAATTAAACCGTGCTAGAATTTAAACCTAGATGTTCTCTGACAATTTATTTTGTTTGACATCTTAATGCAATACATGTGTTCTCATCTGACTAAAGCACTGGATTGAAAGCGAACACACAACAGTGCTCTATTCAGAAAGACTAAATGGTGCATATGTAAAAGCATAATAGATTACTGTACACTATAATAAGGAATATGTTTTTCATAAACAAGTCCATTATTGAGAGACTAGTCTACTAATGAGCCTATACACTCTGGTCACATCATCTTGGAATCACCCATCCAACAAAGAAAACATGACTTTGTAGACTATATATCCCCTTAATATTATTTAAGGAAATATTCACTCTAAAGTAACTTTAGTAATTACTGTATATTGTATCAAATGATTAGAGAACAGATGACTCAATGGACTATTTATTGTGTTTACATTTAACTTTTTGTGCTAGACCATCTTTATCTACACAATGGTTTGGATTTCTTAATTTTATTTTTTTTAAGAGTTGAATGAGGATATCAAATAGTCCACACTGTCAAAAAGTAAGCTTGAAAACAGTACCTTGGAAGTACCATAAGCAGTGTTAGGCCAGCCCTGAGCCTCATGAGCTCCACTCTGTGCAGCAGTGACAAACTCCCCCATCATTAAGCAGAGCTCCTCATCTGCCATGTCTGTTCTTCTCAACCTGACAAACAGCACATCATCAAAATGTATTTGAAATGAAACGCATTACAGATCTCTGTATACAAATGTGTTATAATCATCAAAATACCAAAATATACAAGATTTATCAAACTCATTTCCAATCTACCCAACATAGTCTCTGATAGGGAAGTCTAGAACTAGTGAATTGCTAGCCCTGGAGGATTAGTCATATGATTGGGGTAAATAGCAGAACCTTCATATCTTAAGAAAAAATGGGATTGTCACATTAGAAAGATCCTTTTAAACAAAGAATTGTAGTTTTGGACCAACTTTTTGTGTGTACACATAAATATTTAAGAAACTGGAGTTTACACTGATTGTTGTAAAAACAAAAACTATACATTTATAAATGTATAACTTATAAATTATATATAAATAAGCGACAGTTCTGTGGGTGGACACACTTTGATAAAAGTGGTCAAAGAACAATGGACTGATTGGTATAAGCTGGCAGGAAGAATATAGTTACTCATTTTTTAAAAACTTTGCAACTGTAGTAAGCAGACAAGCATTTCAGAGACCTTAAGTTGCATGGGCTACAATAGGAGAATACAAAACTTCCCTATCATGAGGTAAGAAGTATCTAAGCCTTTCATTGGCACATACTCTAATTGGTTCAACCATCTCTGATCAGATAACCCTGTCCAACCCTAACTGGACAAATAAAGATTATAGGGAAATTTTCCACCGGATTTTCAGCTTGCATATGTTCCACACTCCATTTGTGCAAATTATAAAGAATGTTGTTTGTGAAAATCCAAGATCCGCAACTTAAATACACAAACCAGACCATCTAGAACCAACAACCATGCCACAGTTAAATTGACAGAGCCATCTAATCTACTGTATATATCTGTATACACTAAACAATGTAACACTAATGTAATGCAAAATGTTTCATCAGCAACAAATCGGTGAAAGGTACAAATGTATAAAATATTCTGAATAATGATCATTCTGAAAATCTCTTTATATTTGGAATATCTCAAATTTGCCCTCGAGCTTGCATGAATACAACTGTATGTAAAACTTGATTGTTCATGTTAGGAGTCAAAATCATTATGATGTCACCTTAACAGTCTTCAGGGAAGGGATAAATCTCAAGGAATATCTGACCTTTTGTACAGAGGAGTTAAACATTTACAGTACCTAATTGTAAACCTTTGACCAACAGATAACACAGATAACCAACATCTAAACAAACCTTTTTTTTTAATATACTGTATATACACACAGTACTGTGCATAGTCTTAGGCGCCATATTATCTGTAGTACAAATTTTGTTATACAAGTTATTATTAAACTGGTCTGTCATGTAATACGTCGCTTTCTTTACAGCCATGCAAATATTCTTCTGTAATGTTATTCATTCATTCATTCATTCATTTTAGTGTATCTTTGTAGGGAATAGTCTTGTACATAATAACGCAGACATCGTAAACTTATAAATTTGTACTACAGATAATGTGGCACCTACTGTAAGACTTTTGCACAGTACTATATATATAAACCTTAAGTTTATTTCCAGTTATGAATGGAAACAACAACAGAATCTCTATGGGCCTTCTGACTTATGGACCCCACCCCTCTGTGTGTGTGGGTGGTTTTCAGCTGTAGACCCTGACACATCATGCACAATTTGACCAACACTGAACTAATAGATGCACATAAGGCACTACCAAAGTTATAAGGAGCTCTTAATACGTGGACAATAGGTTTTAGGCATACTTTGCTTGGAGTTCTGGGCTGCATTTATCCAGAGAGCGCTTGCTAACAAAGCTGGACACATTGACCACGCGAGCATTAGGCCTCAGCAGGGGGAACAGAGCATGGCACACCCAAAGTGTTCCCCAAAAGTTGGTGCGCATGGTGACTTCAGCCTGTTCACCAAAAGGCTCCGTGGCATTTACTAATGAAGAGAAAAAGAAAACAACGTGTTTTCGCTGGTCAACTACTATGAGCAGTACATATACCATTCTACAGAAGCATTTTGTTTGCATAAATTAATTTTGGGGAATTAACCTTTGAAAGCGATTCCCGCGTTGTTGATGAGCACATCCAGGCCTCCGTATTTCTCCTTCAGAAACTTTCCGAGCGCCAGTGAGCTGCTTTGATCGCAGATGTCGAGTGGGTGAAAGACGACATTTTTGAAACCCTCGGCTTTCACCAGCTCTAATGCCTCCTTTCCCAGCGCTTCATTGCGAGCGGTGAGCAGAACATCTCCGTCGTATCCTGCTTTACAAAGTCCTTTTACTATGGCCAGTCCGATGCCTTTGTTAGCTCCTGTGACTACAGCGACCTTGCCAGACATGTTTCCCTCTGTGCAACAATTAACCAAGGGAATCAAATAAAGGACCTGATAGTCACTAATATGCAGTGTAGTTTGACCCGCCCGTATATCGCTTTAGGAACGAATCGGTTCTTTTTTTTTTTTTTTTTACATAAATGTGCTTCGATTAAGCGCTTGAGTAATGATGAGGCAAAAGAGAACCGTAAAGTAGAATGAGCCATTTAGGAACCGAAAGAGTCGACTCTTACTTGAGTTGAGTCAAGTGATCTGACTCGAAAAAAGAGCCGATGAGATGCAGTTGCTGTAGTTTATTCTGATCTGAGATCAGCCTCACAGGTTAGTGTGGGTGATTGTAGTTCAGATATACAGGTCTTTCAACAGGTACAACTCGAGCAGCTCCTCTTATCGTTTGAAAAAAGTGCCAAGTCATGCAAAGTAAACTTTAAGGAAATGTAGTATGCTTAATGGATTTTTGTAGGGCAGGGGAACAAACTTTGAGAAAAAGTATCAAATTGTTAGATTGTACAGCTTATGCACGAGTTATGTCACGTAATGGTTTATTCTTAAGGTAATTATAGCATACTAACTTTTTATCAAGCCATGGACGAACAACAGCCAGCACGGTCAACACATGTATACGTGATAAACAATCATTATCATACATTATAATTTTTTTTATTCCTTTGTCTGGTATGGAGTTGCCAATCATCCACTTAGTTTTATATTTACACAGATGTTATCTGTAACACAGATGTTACAAATAATGTCAGGCGACATGAATGGACATATTGCGCAACACTAAATGTGTAGTGGTGACTGTAGCGGAGCAAAGAATGAGTGATTGTTTCTAATGATGTGGTTGTGAAAGTATGTGGTATTTTACTAAGGATCATGTGTGTAATTTGTTTTATTTTCAACAAGGAGAATTCCTGTTCCTGGATGTCAGCAAATTAAAAAGCTGATCAAGTAATAATAACTATTCTACTAAAATTACCTCTTAAATAAAATAAAGTAATATAAATTTTTAAGTGAATGGGTTAATAAACAGGGTCCATCACAGATCTGATCTATGTTACACATAACAATGAATAAACTGTTATTAATTATCCCTTGTCCTACAGTTGAGCTTTGGGTGTACTGCATTTGGGGCTACTGTATTTTCACACTCCCTATCGGATTATTTTTTACAGAAAGTTAATTTCCTGGATTTTCATTACTTTTAGGAAGCAATTAAATTTCACTATGGTTTATTGTCTTATGAAACCAATTAAAAGCCTCACACTGTTCCTCAGGGAGGCCAGTTCACCAGTGAAGGTAACCAATTTTGTTTAGGATAACAGGTCTATACCATTGGGAAATGTTAGAGTTATTTCTGCAATTAAACTGAATCACATAGTGACATGATTAGAGTCATTAAGTTCAACAGTAGACCACAATTGCAAGAAGGCAGTCACCTTAAACTGACCTTGTCTGTGACTGTGACCACTATTTGATAAAGCTATTCATGTCATCAGTGCAAAATTAGTATTTTTTTTCTTTTCTTCTGCATAATTTCACTTAAGATAATGACACACTAGGGAAGCCTCAAAGCAGATAACATTATTGATATTAAGACAGTTTGGTCAAATATAAATGAAATGAAGTTTCACACATTTCCATTCCTTTAAAAATTAGACTAAGAATCTTAAATGTGTAATGTGCTGACATTACTAACATATACAGTATACATAAAATCTAAAAATATGTAAATGAACTAATTAATTAAATAAAAAATATTACATAAGAAATATTTTTTTACTAATCATACGTTACAATATAAAATATGTAATGTAAGTTCATAAACAATATTACAAATTAGAAAAAAAAATATATTCTTCTTATGCTGCAGAGTAACCATCTTGTTTTTATATTTGCTCTGATCAAATTATTACATTAAAAACTTAAAATAAAATTGAAACTATGTATATTTATTTAGTGATTGATCTTCCAGGTCTTTAAAAGTCACTCTATTTATGATACTGCTATTTGTATTGCAAGAATTTCTACACACTGTTGTTATGTGATCAAAAAGCATCAACCCTACTTAGTCTAAGGATTTTAATAAAGTGTTCACGTATTTCTTTGGTCCTGATACCATAGATTAGTGGGTTACAGATACCAGGGACAAGTAGATATCCAAGACTAGTAAGCACACGTAGGTCAGCTGTAAATCCTAACTGGATTCTGTAGGCCAGGAAGGCCACCATGGAAGTGGAGTAGGTAATACAGATAACTATTAAATGTGTGGTACAAGTGGAGATGGCTTTGCTGCATGACTCTCCTACAGCTGATCGGTAAATCACAAAAAATATCATAATGTAGGAAAATGCAATTCCAACACAGTCAATAGTTGGCACACAGAAACTTATCAGACCAGCAAAATAGTTTTTTGTGGTGTCTTCACAGGGGCTTGCTAAGGTGACCACTAGCTGATGTTCACAGTGAACATGATAAAGAACATTAGAGGAACAGAATCTAAGTGTTCCAACCAATGCAACCATGGCTGTTATGATCAATGTATTCCGAATTACAATTATACCTGTAGCAATCATACAATTAGTGAAACTCATGAAATCATTATACCGTAATGGCATGCATATAGCAAAGTAGCGATCTACAGCCATCCCAAACAAGATTGTGGACTGAAAACTGCAAGCATAGTGAACAATAAACATCTGGATCAGACATAATTCTCGAGGCCAAACGTTGATCCCTGATGCTAAACTAAATAATAATCGTGGAACAACGCAACATGGGACACATATATCAACACATGCTATGAAACATATCAGAACATACATTGGAGAATGAAGTGTCCTCTGTTGTGTAATGACAAACACAAGGGCAACATTAGTGGTGACAGAAAAGATAAACATTATGCTAAATGGAATGAAAAGGAGTCCTCTGTACTCTCTTAGAGAGGTAAATGGAATTAGATAGAACTCATTGTGGGTGAAATTCTTTGATGGTCCAAATTCCATTGTAATACAGTTGTGTGATCCAAAAATGAAAGCACAACATCAGAATATCTGAAAGACATAAAGAATGCACCAAAATTACTTGTATCCAGCTGTTTCATTCTGTGTTGCATTATAGGGTCAGTTTGTGGGCTTCAGATGCAGTATCATTACAAGTCAGGATGAACTTTCTGCTATCTAAAGAAATATCTGAAGCTATCCAATTGTCCATGTTAGGAAAGGTAACTGTATGTAAAAAATACAGTACATGTGGATGAAAAAAAAACTTCCCTATTACAAATAGTATAGCATCTAAAAATATAATGAAGATAAAACTCCTGTTATAGAGGACTTGGATAAGACCATGGGACAAGTTGGGTCATGCAGCTGCATTGTGAATCAGCTGGAAAGATATAAAGACCCTGCTACAAGCATCTTGTCCAGTCCAGCAGCCCAAACTAGTAAATGGGTGGATAGTATGCATCAGATCCTACACTAACATAGATGCTATGATCAGAGAGTGCTTCAGAGAACAGAAAAAAATGTGTCATATTGCTTATAGAGCAATGGTATGAACAATAGTGCTTAACCTCACACATAGAGCAGACCTAGAGGAAAAAAGTTAGCTTGTAGTGAGCTGGGGAAGGGGGGTGGGGGGGGGTGGTTAAGGTTGAAATCAATTGATACAAAGTGATGTTTGTGTCTAGAGCTAAAAAAAATTTTTGGAAGATTTTCATCTATGTGTCGGAGGTACAGTAAGTGAATAGAGATTAGATAAAAAGAGTACAAGCAGGGAAGGAGGCAGGTTAGACCTGTTTGAAGGGAGATTTAGGTGTAGTGATTAAGAAAAAAAAATCAAGAACTTTTACAGTATGCTCTTTCCTATGAAAGTATGATAAGAAGATTAATAGGGGCAACAGTAACAGCATGGAATTTAAATTATTAGAGGTTACTTAGGTCAGTGAACCCTGTGTTGATCCCCTGTCAGTTTTTAAATGTAGGCAGAGATAAAACATTAAGAGTAATATTTTGACAAGAGAACATTGGTAAAGGTGATACCTAGCCAGGAAGAGAAGGTCAGTCTTGAGCAAGGTTAGGATGGAAAGGATAGTGATCTGTGCTAAAGATACTGGCTGACTCTTATTAGTTTTTTTCCCCAACTCAGTCTGGAGAAAATATTTTAAAACAAGCTTCCTAACTCCCAAAACACAGCCAGCCTTAGATAATGGCACAACCTAGATAATGGCATTCTCCTTTAGCTTTTTAATTGGATAAAAAAGTAATGACCTTTGCTCCTATGTGTATTAGTTAGGTCTAGTTAGTTGGTGTCCTCATGAACACATTGAACTACAGGGGATTTATTTTCAAAAACATTGCTTCAAGGTTAAACACTAAATTATAATTTGTATTTTGTACTTTGAAATACATTAACTTATTCGTTACTTAAAATATGACCATGTGAATTAAATGATTAATATCACAGATTATGCTCTTAACAATATGTACAATAATAATGTTAAATAGATTTTTGGAGGAAATACTGCATAAAATACTAACTAAGTGTACGTAATCTTCTGACCCCCTGGGAATGTGATGAAAGTAAAGTAAAAACCGAAATAAATCTCTATCTACTATTATTCTGACATTTCACAAGTAGTGATCCTAACTGACCTACAGTAAGACATAAAATGTTTACTAGGATTAAATGTCAGGTGTTGTGAAAAAACTGAGGGGTGTTCAAGTCAAACTGGGACTTTTGATGACACGGTTATGTGACTAAACACTACCTTTATTTCTCTCTATAATCCCTTGCTACACTAATGCACTTATCTTAGTGTTTTACTAGTGCTTGGGTACCATAAAGGTAGAAGGTTTTCTCAGTATATGATCAAACTGCTTGATTCACATCTGAAAAGCTGGCCTCACAGCAACTCCTTTAATGGCCCAAACTTGTGGAAATCACAACTCCCAGCTGAGTTCCTGTAATGTGCAAGAAATGTTACACAATTCCAAAGTTTTACTGCGGCTAAGCGTTTCATCACTACGGTGTTTCAAATCTTCGGTAAATGTCAATGTTTTAATGCATTCAACCATGATAAATTCCACCATAAGTCCAGGGGTGACTTGATATTTTATATTAGATTTATAAAAAGGAATGCTATTAAAAAAAAAGTCTCATGACTATTTTGTGTGGCAATTCATGTAACGCAACACTTCTCCAAAACCGTTTTTTTAAAATAAAGTTTAAATTTAGACACTAGGTATAGAAACGAATCACCCCATTTTGTTGCTTTGCAACCTGAAATGAAGACAGACACAGTTTTATCAAGCTATATTTGCTCAGTGCAACTTTTAACACCTGAGTGTGAGATATAACACCAACATGTCAGAAAAAAAATGTAAAAATTCAAAAACAGAATAACTGAGTTGGAAAAGGATGACCCTCTCCTAAAAATGACTTGTAAACTCAATCAGGTGAAGCTGATTACCTTCTCAATGGCACACAAATCTTTGCACATACTGTACATACCATACCAAACACAACATAAACCATACCAAACACAACATTTACATACCAAACACACGCACAGAGGTGCTCAAAAATTTATATACACTCAAACCGTTCTTATCTATGCACTTTTTAAAAATCGAATTGAACAATTGAATGTATGGCAGCAATGTGTAGTATTAAAGATGGCAGTAGTCACAATGTGACTATCAGACGAGAGGCATACAGTATGTTTTTCAGGATGATGAGTGTATACAGTGTCATCTAGTGGTTCTGATTTGTATTTATGCATCTTGCAGGCAATTATTTCACAATACATGAGCCACCAAGGAATGTAGTGACAGGGATCCTGACTAAGGACAAGAGAATGAACTCACATGCATTTAGATGCCCAATGTGTAGTATTGCAGTTTGAGCAGCTACAATTCCTAAAACCATAGTTAATCTCACTGGTAAGTTTTGGGGGTGCAGCTTTTAGAGACTTATGGTAATAGAGCAAGAAGTGGGCAACAAGCATCTGCGAGCTTAACACAACCAAAGCAACTTTCTATAAAAAGAAATAAAATTAAATTAAATGAAATAGCATCAGGTACTTAGGTAACAACAAAAACAGTCTGCTGTTATTTTAAGACATGGAAGTCAGTGGTTATAGAATAGGTCTAGCAAGAACAGTACTGTCAAGTGCATTTGCAAAACCCCTAAAGACCATCCAAGGAAAGCAAGAGCAAAACAGTGAAGTTCATTTAGAGTTACCAGCCTAAAAAATCACAGCATCTCAGATTAGAGCCATTATGAAGTCTTTACAGAGAATAATAATAATAATAATAATAATAATAATAATAATAATAATAATAGTACTTAATAGTTTCATAATATTTTATAGCATTAAACGTAAAATAATATAAATTAAAATTATTATAAAACCGTTTAGCCTGCCTAGTCATAGATAATGTAATGTGCTGCTTATGGAAATCTTAAATCTTGTTACTTATTTATTTTAAATTATCTTTTTCCTCACGGACGCTCCCTTTTCCTAAGCACTTTTCCCTTTTCACAAAAAGCAGTAGATGGTGATCAGGTTTCATTTAATATTTTCAGACTTTTTAACTTTTTTAGACTATTAAACTCTTATTAAACTTTAACATTTCCGACTATTATTATTATTATTATTATTATTATTATCCAAAGTATACATTCATATTTTAAAGTGCAAATGGTTCATTTAAGAGGAAGTCTCTTACATCAAATTATTATATATACACTACCAGTCAAATGTTTGGACACCACCTAATTCTATGGTCTTTCCTGATTTTTATTTCTTTATAAGGCATACAAAATAATCTCATTTGAACAGTTTACAATGAGATGTTTCTACTACTGTAAAGCCTTCATAACAGCTCTAATCTGAGATGCTGTAATTGGTGATTTTTGAGGCTGGTAACTTTAAATGAACCACTCTGTTCTGCTGCTGCTTTCCTGGGATGGTCTTCATAAGAGTCACATTCATCAAGTTGCTTGATGGGTTTTGCAAATGCACTTGACAATACTGTTCTTGGATAAAAACATTAAAAACCGTAAAAAAAAGCTTTAGTAACAAGTTGCACAGCTTTTATAGAAATTTGCTGGCCAAACAAAAATATTTCACATTGCTGTTTAGTTATACCCATCTTACAGTATATTGATTCAACTTATAAATCAAACATTTATGTCTGCTCAAGTAGTATTGGTTGTGGGCCCAATTAATTATATTTATCTAGAGTTCTAGGCTAACCATACAAAATGTTTGTGAAATATATCACATATTTTTAAGAATAGTCTTATTTACAAAATATAAGCTTAATTAAATCAACTTGGAGCCATCAAAACAAAACATTTGTCAAACCTATCATTTGATTCTTTCCATGGCTTTCATAAGGGGAGGATTATAAGAGTAGAATAGAAATCTACATAAACATTTGTAATTAAATTATTTAATAAGTATTGTAGTTTTGTATGACTACACACCAGTCTCTCTCTCTCTCTCTCTCTCTCTCTCTCTCTCTCTCTCTCACACACACACACACACACACACACACACACACACACACACACACACACACACACACACACACACACACACACTTAAAAATCTGCCAGAATACGCCTGGAACGGGATGTGATTCCGGCATCTCACTGCCTGGAACGGGACGTGATTCATACCTGAAATCGGAGGCCATTTCTTTGACCTCTACAGAGTGTTGAGTAGGCAGCATGGCTTGGAGATGAACTGTGCTTTTGGCCTGCTCCTGGGGTTCTGCACTCTTGGCCCCCTCATGGGGCTAGTCAGCTAGTCAGTCGGCCATTCTGACCACCCATTCCCTTCTACAGGAAACACCCTTCTCTTTAGTTGCATGAAATCCAGACTGGAATGCTGCTGAAAGGTAAAGAATTGTGTCCATAAGCAGTGGTGGCTGGTGCAAAAAAAAATTTGTGGGGCGCAAACAAAATTAAAATTTAACTTTTAATGCTCGCCTGTAAATAGCCATTTATCAGGTGATTAAGCATCATTACTACTAGCATAAAATAAAGGCATGACTCACATGACTCACGTCAGCCAGCTCCGCTTGCCATAAGAAGTGCTGGAAAAGACTCGTTGAAAATGGTCCAATCACATGAGGCCAAATATTTTAAAACAATATTGATTCGCTAAGAACAAAAGTGGGAGGGTTCAGGGCGCACAGTTCTGCGCCCGAAGGATGATTTGACAAAATCCAATCAGAGCTCAGCCTAAAGTCACATGCTTTTCAAAAACGTACGTGCCTACATAGACACTCGTTTGTCCGGCGCCCCGTGTACACAAACACAAATGAACGTAATACAGTTTAGATTTTTTTAAATTGCAAATAAATTATATTTTAAAATAAAATATATATTAATAAATACAGCGGAATATTGTGACTAAATGAATTTATTTCATTATTAAAATAAATAATTATGTTAAATAATTACATGTTAAAGGAGCCATCTTCTCTGCCTAACTTTATAGTATTGGCGGCCACTGTCCATAAGCATGCTGGAGTGCATGAACCTGCATCCACTGCTGCTCCCCTGGTTTACGATCTTTCAAGCTGTCCATATAAAACCAGCACTTAAGGAAAAAATGAGCAGGGTCAAATTCAACCCTATCATAGGCATTATCATGACTTGCTTTCCCGTCATGGAAACCCTACTCAATTGTTTGGCTTGCTTTTTGTTGTGTTCTAAAGATTCCTTATCATAGCTTGCTTTTACTGTTCTCATGTTCTTTTGCTCAAGAAAGGACCTCATTGAGCAATTATTTTCTTTTTGTATGCCCAGATAGTCCCACTTTGTAGCAATCCTGTCTGCATACAGCAGTATGTAGCATGCAAGGCAGGTGACATCTACTTCTCTGATGTACAGTATCAATCTGTAAATTAAAAAAAATTTGCAAAGTTAGCTTTAAAGGAATTTTTCCTTAAATGAGTTTGTTTTTAAGGATACTTTGCAATGTTTATAATAATTTTTACAAAATTAGCCTACATAAGATGAGATGATTTGTTACAAAATTTACATTAAAGGAAACCAAATCAAAATATTTAATATAGTCTTTATTGTAAAGATTAACCTTAAGGGCTCGAGGACATTGTCAATGACATCTATCACCTTTTTTCTCTTTGCAAATATTTTTGTGAAATGCAAAACCCCCCCAAAAATATGCATCAATTGTAGCCAGAAACAAATATGTACCTGAATGGTTGACGTTTTCTTTCCAAAAACTTTGTCAAATAAATGTTAGTTATGTTAGAATGTCAGATTCTCACCACCACATGTGCCGGAGAACTGCACCTGCGCTTAGCAATTCATTCAAGAGGCAGATTTTTATGGAACTGACTCAAATGTAACTGATTTGATTAATTAAAATGTTAGTAAATGCTAATTACTGCGTTGTTTGGGGGAGCGTGACGTACTGAGGCATACCTGTGTCCAACAGAATAAATAGGGCTTGATTGAAGAAATAAAATACAGTGGAACCTTGGATTACGAGCATAATTCGTTCTGGAAGTGGGCTCGTATTCCAAAACACTCGTAAACCAAATCATCATTTCCCATAAGAAATAATGGAAACTCAAATTATTCGTTCCACAGCCCCAAAAAATAAATACATATAAATAATTAAAACAATCTATAAAATGAAAATAAAACAAATTAATCTGCACTTTACCTTTAAAAAAAGTACAAATAAATCCTGACAGATAAGTGATTCCGTTGGTGCGCGCAGGCGCCGTGTGTGTGTGTGTGTGGAATTAGCCCCTTCCCTCGCCTCGTTTTACACAGTAACACTCCTCATCCGTCTCCCCACCTCGCTTTTTAAGATTCACAACAAACACACACACAACGGAAACACCGTTTTAACAGGAAAAAAAGAAATCTTTCTGAGACTGGCATTAACGTATATTAACAGACTCACTTTTTAAGTTTCACAACAAGCGCATAAACACAGCGGAAACACAGTTTTAACGGAAAAAGCAAGACTGGAATGAGTGCATACTAAAGGAATCACTTAAGTTTCACAACAAACGGACACACACACAAACACGGAAACACCGTTTTAACTGGGAAAAAAAGAAATCTCTCTGACCTGGCGTCAAACAAAACAAATGAACTAGCACCTTACCTTTGAAAAGAATCGTGACAGAGCAGAGTTTCTGTGTGTTGGTGAAGCCGGGGAGGGGGTGAAAAGGCAAGAGAGCGTCTGTGCGTGTGTGTGTCAGTGTCAAATTGCGCGCACACGAGCAGAGTTTCTGTGTGTTTGCGAAGCCGAGGGGGGAGGTGGGGGGAAGGTGAGAGAGTGAACCTCGCATGCTTCACTCTCGCATGTGTGAAGCATGATACTCGGCGCTCGTAAACTAATACTTGCTCGGTTTCCGAATAAAAATTATTTAAAATCTTTGCTCGGTTTGCGGAACACTCGTAAACCACGTTACTCGCAATCCGAGGTTCCACTGTACAGTGGAACCCTGGACTGCGAGCATAATTCTTTCTGGAAGCGTGCTTGTGTATCAAAACACTCATAAAGTATATAAAACAAACACGAACATGACTACATGAACTATAGTTAGGAACTAATACTAGGGCTAATACAAATGCTAACCAACACGAGATACCAAAAGTGAACAAAAACCATAAACTCAACAGAACAGATTAAACAGAACAGACAGCAAAACAGTACAGATTCAACAGATTCACCTTCTTGGTGTTTAACGGTGGCTGGCATCTATTATATTGAATTACAGCAACCTTCTGGTCATGATCTCCATCATCTTCATTTTGTCTATTTTCTCTAGGGATCAGAAACCTGTATCCATTAACGGCTTTGAATCCACCTGAATAACTAAGTAAACGTATCCAGCTCTCATGAGCCCTTTGACTTACTTGAGTCAGTAGAGATTCTGACCTCATTTTCCTGTGGTTCCTCCACTAGAGGGTGCTCACACAATCCCTAGAATTCACTGAATCCTTGCACTCACGAATCTCACACATTGAGTTTCTCGGATCCGGCTGTTTCACTTCGTGTTACGAGTCCGATAGATCCGCTGAATCCCAGAGTTCAGAAGAATCAGCCAGGACACATAATATTTGGAGTCTTTTATATTTTTATGGTCAGAAACAAAGTGACTGAAAATAAAAAATGATCAATTACCTTTCATTTTAAACAAATGTGCACAACCTTAAATAAAGACTTAAAACTGATAGGCTATCGGGTATGGTTTGATATAATAAAAAAAGAAAGAAAGCTGAGGCGGTAAAGCAAGGACTTGAACTGGAGTTTTCATGCATATAATACAGTCACTGTATCCATTGAGGTACATCATCACATGCTTTACATTTCCATTTTGGTGAAGTTGTACTGTTATCACCCAAATGAGCATGGGTTCCCTGTTGAGTCTGGTTCCTCTCAAGGTTTCTTCCTATTGCCATCTCAGGGAGTTTTTCCTTGTCAATGTCGCCGTCACCCTTGGCTTGCTCATCAGGGACAATTTCATTATCTAGACACATTTTTCTGACATACTACACACTTTTTCTTTTTTCATTTCTGTGAAGCGCTTTTGAGACAATGACCATTGTTAAAAGCACTATAGAAATAAAATTGAATTGAATTGAATTATTGTGGCGTTGGAAACAGGGCCAACGTGATACAAATGATTTTTCCAAAGTTTTTTTTTTTTTTTTTTAATCAAAGTTTGTCATAATACACCTCTACATCACACCAACATGTAACAAATATGTTTGGTGCTAATAAAATCTCGGAAAAGTGAAATAGTTGCAGTTTACTGTGTCATTGTGATGTGGATTCTGCCTGCTTTCACCATAGTCGCTCCACTAGGGCGCTCAACGAATCCTCAGTATCCACTGAATCCTTGGACCCACGAGCACATACACATCCAAGTCCCTCGGATGCGTCTATTTCAGTATGTGAAGTGAATCTGAATCTCCCGGGTTTAGATGAATCAGATGAATCAGTATCCACGATTTTAAGTCTCTTATGTTTTCTAACTGAGGCAGCTACTACAGTTACTAGCTAACTCCTTACTGTAGCACAATTGAATGGTGCAATTTTCAGTTTGTATTTATGCATGTTGTTACAGTAGCAGCAAAAAGTTAGCAGTTAGAGCAGTTGGGACTCCACTGATCCGAGTAAATGAAGAGAAGGATTCGTCTTTCATGAGTCATATAAAGGATCGGGTTATTTTTTCACCCAGGTGAATCCGGATTCACTGATCTCTAATTTTCATCTTCTCTAGTTGTGTTGCCCTTAAGAAACTTATCAAATATTTTCCCTGCCAATTACAAACAAAGCCTCGCATCTGGCAGAATAATGTGACTGACTCGTTCAGCACTTCAACTGGTTTAAGTAAAAGGCTTGTTCACTTGGATGGCTCACTGTTGTGCATCATTGATGAATTTAAAAAATATTTCTCTAATCAAGATAAATGGAAAACTAAACCTTATTTAGCATTTCACACACACACACACACACACACACAAAAAAAACATTACATTTACAGTCTTATGCAAAAGTTTATGATAAATAAAATAAAAGTTATGATAAATAACAAATTTTGGTGATTTTTTAAATTGAAAATATGTTAACACAGTCTCTCTTAGAAATTGAAAAAAAAGCACAATAATTTCAGCAAGCATCAATGCATAGTTACTTCGTATGCCATAAATTAAACCAAAATAAAAAATAAAAACACTATGGCACTGTGCAAAAGTTTGGGCACGTTAAGGGTTCCAGAGTCTCAGATTCTTTTTACAAGGTTTCAGACCTTAATAAGATCATTAGATCTGATACATGGCAACAGCTGTGATTAATAAATGCCAATTTCAAAGCTTTACAAATACTTATAAACCCCAATTTGACTGAAAAAACCTGCAGGAAGATGTAGCAGACTCAGGAGTGGTGGTGCACCGTTCCACTGTGCAGCGATGCTTGCACAGACAAGACCTTCATGGAAGAGTCAGCAGAAGAAAACCTTACCTGCGTCCCCATCATAAAATCCAACGTCAGAAGTATGCAACAGAACATCTACAGAATCCTGATGCATTTTGCAAACAACTGCTGTGGACTGAAGTTAACAACTGCTGTGGACTGAAGTTAACAACTGCTGTGGACTGAAGTTAAAATAGAACTCTTTGGCCACAATTAGCAAAGGCACTATTAAGCATGGGGGTGGATCTATCATGCTTTGGGGTTGTGTTGCAGACAGTGGCACAGGAAACATTGCACGGGTGGAGGGAAGAATGGATTCCACTAAATACCAGCAAAGTCTGGAAGCAAACATCACACCATTTGTAAAAAAAAAAAGAAAAGCTGAAGCTTTAAAAGAGGATGCCTACAACAGGACAATGATCCTAAACATACCTCGAAATCCACTATGGAATACCTCAAGAGACTCAAGCTGAAGGTTTTGGAATGGCCATCACAGTCCCCTGATATAAACATCATTGAAAAATTTTGGGTAGATCTTAAAAGAGCTGTGCATGCAAGACTGCCAAAGAATATTACAGAACTAGAAGTCTTTTGCAAGGAAGAATGGGAGAAAATCCCAAGTACAAGAATTGAAAGACTTTTAGCTGGCTATATAAAGCCAGAGGAGGTATTACTAAGTACTGATTATGTAGGGCACAGTGCCACAATAATGTTTTTAAAAATTTTTTTTATCTTTGTTCAATTTATGACATAAAAAGTAACTATGCACCAATGTTTCTAAAACTATTGTGCATTTTATTCCATTTCCAAAAAAGACTGTTAACATCTTTTCAATTACAAAAAAAAATCACCAAAATCTGTTATCAAGTTATCAAGGGGGCCTAAACTTTTGCGTAAGACTGTGCTTCTTATCTAAAAAGGAAGGAAAAAGGAAAATGATATACATAAAAACTTGGTTTTTATTAATAACCTCAATCCATCTCAAACTGTATCTATTTTTAATCTCTTTTTTCTTTCCCTCAACAATTAATTTTCTTTGTGTTTTAATTATTTGATTTGCATATTAAATCCTTACCACTGACTAGCGAATTTATATAATCTGTTCAAAGATGCCAAAACAGTGGCTTGCTAGTTGCATTCATATTTGTTTATAATCTAAAAAAGAAAGAAAGAAATATGATGACTTCACTGTTTGTTTTTCACTTTTTTCTGTTCTTTACTTAATTTTCAAAGATTCAGAAATGCACACACACACACACACACACACACACACACACACACACACACACACACACACACACACACACACACACACACACACACACGTCAGTGATGAATGCAATATAACATGCCTCTACGTGAAAAGTAATTTTGCTGCTTGCTGTTATGATCTATTTGTTACACAAGATTTGTCCACTAGATGGCAGTACAACTAGCCCTTAAATGAAGCTTCATGAAATTAACCTTTTTGAGAACTATTGGCTAGGAGGCCTTACAACCTAAACGAGGCTTTACCGCACTATCACTACAGTTTACACAATCAAGTAATTTGATGTTCTCTTATTAATTTTGATTTGGCGTTATGGTATTAAGCATTTACTAGATCTATTGTTTTCTCCCTGTTTTAACCTTGAGCAACTTTAGATCTATTCTTGGGGTTTCCAGTAACCAGATAGCCATACCAAAATTGTCATTTAATTGTCCCTATTTCCTTTGCTTGTTGGTCACGTTTCCAGCTAAAATTCTTTTCTCTCTCTCTCTCTCTCTCTCTCTCTCTCTCTCTCTCTCTCTCTCTGCATGCTTCCAGTAGCCTTTTTCCACAAAGAAACCAACAAGGCTTTATATAGACAGGTTAAAAAACTAAACAAATTATGGGTGTTTACAATAACAACATATCTGGTGTGCAGTGTATGCTGGGTAATGCAGTCCTAAAGTGAATGTCAACATACAGTAAAATTCTTGAGACAAAAAATCATTCTGTACCAAAAAACAAAAAACTTAATATACATTTATAAGGATTTTACCTGTAGATGATCCACTTTGTGATCATCAGGATATCTGTTGTGGTTAAATCTGTGACAGGCACAATGGCAGCAGCTCAGTTTCAGCTCCATGCAGTGAGGTGCTTTTGAGCAAACATTAGTCTAAAGATGCAGTAACCTCAGAATTTCTGTTATGCCACCCTGATCTCGTAATTATGAGTTAGTACAGTAAGTCATAATTCTGAGATAAGTATTAAGTATGAGATATTAAGTTATAATTATAAGATAATGAGGCATAGTTATGGTCCTGTATTAGTTCCTATGTTGTGTTTTGTGATTTGTAGGACTTTTGTTAAGGTTTGATTCTTAAGGTTTGAAAATTACTTAAACTTAATCCCGAAAAAAAACTTTCCACTGCATTTCATTGCTGTCATTAAAGGACCTGCTGAGATCATTTCAGTAATCGTCTTGTTAACTCGGGTGAGAATGTTGAAGAGCACAAGGCTGGTCATTATGTCAGGCTGATTGGGTTAGAATGGCAGACTTGACATGTTAAAAGGAGGGTGATGCTTGAAATCATTGTTCTTTCATTGTTAGCCATGGTGACCTGCAAAGAAACGCGTGCAGCCATCATTGCGTTGCATAAAAATGGCTTCACAGGCAAGGATATTGTGGGTACTAAGATTGCACCTAAATCAACAATTTATAGGATCATCAAGAACTTCAAGGAAAGAGGTTCAATTCTTATTAAGAAAGCTTCAGGGCATCCAAGAAAGTCCAGCAAGCGCCAGGATCGTCTCCTAAAGAGGATTCAGCTGCGGGATCGGAGTGCCACCAGTGCAGAGCTTGCTCAGGAATGGCAGCAGGCAGGTGTGAGAGCATCTGCACGCACAGTGAGGCCAAGACTTTTGGAAGACGGCCTGGTGTCAAGAAGGGCAGCAAAGAAGCCACTTCTCTCCAAAAAAAACATCATGGACAGATTGATCTTATGCAAAAAGTATGGCGAATGGACTGCTGAGGACTGGGGCAAAGTCATATTTTCGGATGAAGCCTCTTTCCGATTGTTTGGGGCATCTGGAAAAAGGCTTGTCCGGAGAAGAAAAGGTGAGCGCTACCATCAGTCCTGTGTCATGCCAACAGTAAAGCATCCTGAGACCGTTCATTTTGCCCAAGAAACACAGCCATGAATAAAGAATGGTACCATAACACCCTCCAACAGCAACTTCTTCCAACAATCCAACAACAGTTTGGTGAAGAACAATGCATTTTCCAGCACGATGGAGCACCGTGCCATAAGGCAAAAGTGATAACTAAGTGGCTCGGGGACCTAAACGTTGAAATTTTAGGGCCATGGCCTGGAAACTCCCTATGGGAAAGAGTTAGGGTAAGGAGACAGGTGACAATCTGCTGAGTAGCAGCATGGCTTCATGCCAAGTAAGAGCACCACTGATGACATGCTTGCTTTGAGAATGTTGACGAAGTATAGAGAAGGTCTGAAGGAGTTGCATTGTGTGTTTGTAGATCTAGAGAAAGCATATGATATAATACTGAATGAGGAACTCAGAAGGCAGAGAAGTATGTGAAAGTGGTGCAAGTTATGTTCCACTGTTTTAAGGTGGAGGTGGGAGTGCACCCGGAATCAGCTCTTAGCCCCATCCTGCTTGCAGTAGTGATGGACAGGTTGACAGATGAAGTTAGACAAGAGTTCCCAAGGAATATAATGTTTGCAGATGATAATGTGATCAGCAGCGATAGTAGGGAGCAGGTTGATGTGAGTCTAGAGAGGTGGATGGACGCACTGGAGTGAGGAAGCATAAACATCAGTAAAAGGACCGTATATTAGAGGGATCATACAGGTAGAGAAAGGTAGAGAAGCCAGATTAAGATGGTTTCGACATGTGCACAGAAGGGATGAGGGGTACAGTATACCGAATGGAGAATGTTGGAGATGGAGCTGCCAGGTGGGCAGAAAAGAGTAAGGGCCAAGAGGAGGTTTATGTCGGAGTTATGGTTATGGTGTCAGAGGACATGGAGGAGGTTGCGGAGACAACCCAGGTGAAAAAAAGCATGCTAGCATGTCAAAGCATACTTAAGTGTACTTGCAGCCAGACTAATGACTAGTATACTTAAAGTTTGCTACTTTTAAACTACTAATTCTATGTACTAAATGCATTTAAGGTGTAAGTAAACTGTACAAAGGCACAATTTTAAGTGTACTTTTGTGTGCTAAAGTGGAACAACTTTAAGTATACTTAGTAAAGTAAAGTAATATACCATAAATATATTCTTATTGCAGCAATAATGTACTGTTATACTTCTGGCCACTTGCAATCCAAGGTTCCACTGTATTTGTGAGTAACCCAGTATGCGAGTGTCCCCAAAGATAAGCAAAATTTTTTTTAAAAATTTGACTTGAAAAATGAGCAAGTCTTGGTTTATGAATACTGAGTATCATGTATCATGGATTTCTTGTTTTGATGCCGAGTGTCACGTGATATCAAGTGAGCCAATGGTTTTTCTCTCTTGCGGGCTGCGGAATTGTGGGTAATAGTCTCCCCTGCTCTGTCTTAGTGCGCGTCTCTCACTCGTATAATCAACATCCATACATGCGTGTACTGTTTACTATAACACTGTAACCACATGTGTGCATGTAAAACATGTTTCATTTCGTGTTTGTATGTGTGCGTGTGTACAGCGCTCGTGTAGTGTTTATTATAACACGTTTGTGCGCACTTGTAAAGCAAAAGCAAGTATCATTAGAGAGGTTGTAGAAATTTTTTTTCTCTCTCTGTTAGCCTGCACTTTGTGTGTGCGCGCGTGTCATTGGACAGCATACCCCTTCCCTCCTCCTCTCGTCTTCACACCGACCCCCTTCTTGTCTTCACACACACAGCCCTCCTCCTCTTGCCTTCACGCTAGAGATGAGAAACTCTTTAACAGATTCGACTCCTTTTGAATCACTCACTAAATGGATCCGGGTCTCTTAAGTCCTTTGAGTCACTTGAGTCAGTAGGGATTCTGACTACATTTTCCTATGGTCCCTCCACTAGAGGGCGCTCACCGAATCACTATCCAATGAATCCTTGGACTCATGAACACACTGAGTCCCTCATATCCGTCTGTTTCATTCTGCACTACAAGTCTGACAGATCCGTTGAATCCCACGGTTTAGATGAATCAGCCAGGATACAGTATGTACAGTATTTTGAGTCTTTTTTGTTTTTGACCATAAAATGTAAATTATTATTTTAATGACAAATGCACATAGAAATAAGTTTAGGCAATAACAGATATAATGTATGACTAAAATAATTATAAGTACATCAGCGGTACCTGATATATATATATATATATATATATATATATATATATATATATATATATATATATATATATATATATACACTCACCTAAAGGATTATTAGGAACACTATACTAATACGGTGTTTGACCCCCTTTCACCTTCAGAACTGCCTTAATTATACGTGGCATTGATTCAACAAGGTGCTTTAGAAATGATGGCCCATATTGATAGGATAGCATCTTGCAGTTGATGGAGATTTGGAGGATGCACATCCAGGGCACGAAGCTCCCGTTCCACCACATCCCAAAGATGCTCTATTGGGTTGAGATCTGGTGACTGTGGGGGCCATTTTAGTATAGTGAACTCATTGTCATGTTCAAGAAACCAATTTGAAATGATTCGAGCTTTGTGACATGGTGCATTATCCTGCTGGAAGTAGCCATCAGAGGATGGGTACATGGTGGTCATAAAGGGATGGACGTGGTCAGAAACAATGCTCAGGTAGGCCGTGGCATTTAAACAATGCCCAATTGGCGCTAAGGGGCCTAAAGTATGCCAAGAAAAGATCCCCCACACCATTACACCACCACCACCAGCCTGCACAGTGGTAACAAGACATGATGGATCCATGTTCTCATTCAGTTTACGCCAAATTCTGAGTCTACCATTTGAATGTCTCAACTGAAATCAAGACTCATCTGACCAGGCAACATTTTTCCAGTCTTCAACTGTCCAATTTTGGTAAGCTCATGCAAATTGTAACCTCTTTTTCATATTTGTAGTGGAGATGAGTGGTACCTGGTGGGGTGTTCTGCTGTTGTAGCCCATCCGCCTCAAGGTTGTGCGTGTTGTGGCTTCCGAAATGCTTTGCTGTATACCTCGGTTGTAACGAGTGGTTATTTAAGTCAAAGTTGCCCTTCTATCAGCTTGAATCAGTCTGCCCATTCTCCTCTGACCTCTACCATTAACAAGACATTTTCCCCCCCTGGACTGCCACATACTGGATATGGGTTAAAACGGATAGACTAGCTGATATAGTTAGTTTTACAGTTTTAGTTAGTTAAAAAAAAAAAAGGTCAGGTGGTAAATCCAGGGATTAGAGCATACAGTATAATACAGTCATTATATACATTGAGCTTTTTTCATCCCAAATGTAACAAATATGTTTGGTGTTAATAAAATCAGATTATAGAGATCTATGTGCAACAACACAATATTTTAAAAGTGAAACAGCTGCGGTTTATATCATTGTAATACGGATTCTTCCTGCTTTTACCTAGTCTCTCCACTAGGGGTGCTCAATGAATCCTCAAGATCCACTGAATCCCTGGACTCATTAATACACACTGAGTCTTCCGAATCCCACTGTTTCACTCCATGCTGCCAGTCCAGCAGATCTGCCGAGTCCCACGGTTCAGATGAATCAGATGAATTAATACCCGCTATTTTAAATCTTTCACGTTTCTAACTGTGCAGGAAGTTTTCTAAACAATTCAGTCAGCCACTTGTTTCTACAGTTAGTAACTAACAATTACTGAGAACAATTGAATTGTGAAATTATTAGTTTGTATTTATGTATGTTGTTGTTAGCAAAAAGATAACTTAGGACTCAACTGATCTGAGTAAATGGGTCATGATTTGTGAGTAACATACCATAAATATATTCTTATTGTAGCAATAATGTGCTGTTATACTTCTGGCCACTTACAAATACAGTGGAACCTTGGATTGCAAGTAACCTGGTTTGCGAGTGTTCCCAAAGACGAGCAAAAAAAGGATCAGGTTATTTAACCCGGATGAACCCGGATTTGCTCATCTCTACTTCATACACACCCCTCCTTGTCTTGTCTTCACACACACACTCGCTCTCTCTACCGGAAACACTGCTCTGTCGCAAATCTTTTCAAAGGTAAAGTGCAGGTTAATTTGTTTTATTTTTACTTTACAGCTGTGATTCTGTTAGTGTGCACGCATTGGAGTGTCATTAGAGAGATTTCTTGTTAATTTTCCTGATAAGGCAGTGTTTCTGTTAGTGTGTGTGAAATTCAAATAAGAGAGGAGGTAAGGGTTACTGTAGCAGGGGGAGCGGCTAATTGCTTCTCTCCTCTTACTTTAGCTTCACACAAACACACGCACACAAACAGTGCCGGCGTGCACAAACACACACACACACATAGACAGCTTGCGCATAGGGATTTATTTTTACTTTTTTCAAAGGTAAACTGCAGGTTATTTATTTTGACTTTCTATTTTGTATTAATTATTTTTATGTATTTATTGTTTTGGGCTGTGAAACGAATAATTTGAGTTTCTATTATTTCTCATGGGAAAATTCTTATGAGAAAGAGCCCGCTTCCGGAACAAATTATGCTCGGTTCCAACTGTACTGTATGTACAGGTTCCACTGTACTGAAAAAGCTCATTTTCTGGTCAAGGGGTCACCACAGCAGACCATCCGATCCACACAAGGTGAAACAGGTGGATGCCAGATGCCATTCTTGACAAAACTCTCCTGGGTAGAAAAATACCAGGTTTGGGACCACCATTGCATGCCGTTTTCTGTGTAGTACAGAGTGTAGCAACCACCAACAGCAGGGCTAGAACCAGAATTTTCAGATCTCATGCCTTAGCCAACTGATCCACCAATCTGTTTATTTATTAAAAAAAAAAAAAAAGTACTACTACTAAAGTGTTTTAGGACCTTGCAACATGTGTTACCAGAACACTAAAGTGTATTAGGACCTTTTACAAATGCCTAATGCATTTTCTATACTATAACATAATAATAATGTAGTAATAATGAGGCACATTTCATTCCTTAGTTTTAAACAGAACAAAACAGAAAGTAAAAAAAATATATATATATGAGGAATATATGGAATAAATTTAATTGAATATATGGAATAAATGTAATTAAGAAAGAATAAAAGAATTAAATAAAATATAGTTGCAAGCAACGATGACAGGCCCAAGCACCCTGTGACATTCCCACCCCGGGCGCACCGCACAACCTGTGTTATTTGAGTGTGTTAAGACCTCGAAAAAGCCATCGCCACTCAGTTGCACCGCCTGAACACATCACACACTATACAGGGCTAATGTCAGTTTGGGCCCTAAATATTTGTTGAGGGCATTAGTGTGTGTGCGTCGTGAGAGAGGGGTGTGTGTGTGTGTTTGTGGTGTGTGTGTGTGCGTGAGTGTAAACATATGTAATATTGGTGTATGTATGTATGCATGTGTGTGATGTATGAGGATGTTTGTGTGTGTGCATGCAGCATGTATGTGTGTGTGTGTGAGTGCGCGCATTAGTGTGTGTGAGAGTGAGGGAGAGAGGTGTGTGACGTGTAGATGTGTCAGTCTATGTGTGACGAGTAAATGTGCTTGTGTTTGTGCTTGTTTGTGTGTATGGTTTGAGTCTGTGTGTATTAATCTTAGTGATGTGTGTGTTAGGTGCTGGAAGAAAAGCTTCACACTATGATGTTCCTGAATGTGATGTCACTGAACGTGATGTCACAGAAAGTGTCACTGAATATAATGTCACTCAATATAATGCCACACAGAAAGTTATTAATCATTTTTCGGCATACGTTTAAGACATTAGCACGGCTGACCCGTTTGAGATATCGAAAATCCCTCCACAATTTTGCATCCTCAATGTCTCTAGATCTCTTTGGCCCAGTTTGGTAGCAATTGTATCATTTCCCTAGGAGGAGTGTATCAAAATCCATCGGGTGCATTTTTGCGAACGACCCAAAATAACCGGCCTCCTGTTGAGTTTAGCCCAGGACATGCAGCGCGAAATTTGTTCGGCTCGATGAGCTCTAAATGTGTACCGAGTTCTGTGTGCCTACGTGAAAGTGTGTATGAGCTAGGCAGCAAAATCTCGTGTGGGGGCCCCGGGCCACGTGACTCTCAGGCATCCTGATGGCAGCAGATTCCAACCTGTCTGCCAAGTTTCATGAGTTTTTGAGCATGTTAAGATGTTAAAAATCCTTAGGAAAACAAGAGGGTCATGCCCAAATGGCTTGCCATAGAGTCGTACTAGTTAACTAGTCAAACGTAACAGCTTCACTAGTGGTACTAGTGGCAATTTTGGCCTTCACTAGTTAACTAGTGGGCATTTCTGATGCTCACTAGTTAACTAGTGGGCGGAAATTTGCTTGATATTCTTGATATCAAATATATGCCCAAATGGCTTGCCATAGCGCACCTTATACTTCACTCATGCACACACACATGAAACACTTGCATAGACATATATGGAATAGTCACACATACATATATAGTACTAACTGCTCAGACAACTACATATGAAATGCACGCACATCCACCTATAAAACACTTGCATACACATATATGAAACAGTCACACATACATATATACTACTAACTGCTCAAACAACTACATACAAAATGCGCACACATACACATATGAGATGCGCGCACATACACACAAACTCTCCATGCACATGCACCTATGAGACGCGCGCACATATACACAAATTGTCCATGCACACACACCTATGAGGCGCGCGCACATATACACAAATTGTCCGTGCACACACACCTATGAGATGCGCGCACATACACAAACTCTACGTGCACATACACCTATGAGACGCGCGCACATACACACACAAACTCTCCATGCACACGCACCTATGAGACGCACGCACACACAAAGACACACCTAGGAGACGCACACAAAGCGAACTGTAGCGGTGTAGGGAACGAGTGAACAACGGATCTTCAGTTTAGCGGAAAGGGGAATGGATAATTTCCTATAAGTCATTAAGTATCTCTGAAGTGTGAAAAAATTGACCTCGAAAAATAATTTATATATTTATTATAATTATTATCGAGGACGACATCATATAAACAGGACACAATAATTTACATTTTAATTTAATTAACAAACCATTTGTATTATATAAGCTAGTAATCTGTACAAAAATAAATACATCTCCGTACATCATGTAACTTAATCGAATAATTTATTCGTAAGGTATTAACGTTTCAATAAATATTCTATATTTAATGTCCGTAGTGTGAAATTTCCACAGCAGCAGAGACAGGTAGCCGAGGTGCTTGTGTTACCATGGTAACGCAAGGAGGAAGTGACGTTGCATGGTGTTCTGAATGGTGGAATTTTGTAGAGCGAAGTTCCCTTAACAGACATTTCCTGCTCAGGGAGTAGGGTGTAGGGAGTAGTAATTTCAATCTATATGGTCTTCATTCTACCTGATTAGTAGTAGCATTTCTTAAATAGGCTGTTAATGGAGAGTTTATGCGACAACGAGTGATTTATTTATCACCACAAAAGTGGGTGGTATGGAGGGTCGGAACAATGTTTGAATTTCCGATTCAGAGTCCCGTGGGATTCCGATGAGTTAGTTATTGTTCATATTAGCGAAGGCGATGAAACACACTTCACATTTCGTTTTCTGCCTGCTGCAATATTCAGACATTATGTGGACAGTTCTGAATATGACTTGTGATTGATCAGTGATGATCATTATACTGTCTTACTCCGGCTTCTAAACTGTCCAACAGCAGGCTGTTTATAAACCGCTACTACCAATCATGGTGTATGAAGCGACAAGTCCGTCTACACTGAAATGACTTCCTTTTACACTGAAATGCCTTCCGGTTACACTGAGAATCTCATAGGTGTATGTGCGTGCATTTCATAGGTGTGTGTGTGTGCGCGCATCTCATAGGTGTACAGTGGAACCTCGGATTGCGAGTAACTCGGTTTACGAGTGTTCCGCAAGACGAGCAAAGATTTGTAATACATTTTGACTCCTCCCCCTCCCCGGCTTCACACAGACACACACACACTCTACTCTCCACAGAAACTCTTTGATTCTTTTCAAATGAAAGTGCTGGTTCATTTTTTTTTTTTTTTTTACTTTACAGCAGTGATTCCGTTAGTCTGCGCTCACGCGAGTGTCATTAGAGAGATTTCTTTTTTCCCCGTTAAAACAGTGTTTCTGTTTTTATTGTTTCTTATGGGAAGATTTGATTTGGTTTACGAGTGTTTTGGAATACGAGCCTGCTTCCGGAATGAATTATGCTTGTAATCCAAGGTTCCACTGTATGTGCACAGAGAATGTGTTTGTGTATGTGCGTGCATCACATAGGTGTGTGTGCACGGAGAGTTTGTGTGTATGTGCGTGCGTCTCACATGTAGTTGTTTGAGCAGTTAGTAGTATATATGTATGTGCGACTGTTTCATATATGTGTATGCAAGTGTTTCATATGTGTGTGCATGAGTGAAGTTTGATTTAAGCCCTATACGGCGCCTCATAAAATACAAATATACAATATAAGATAGATATAAGACAAATATAAGAAAAACCTAGCTGTACAATAGAAAAAGTAGAATTGTGGAAATTTATGTGGGAATGGAGTGAACATAAATAGAATAGAACGGAATGTCCAGGGGTGTGCAAATATGCTGTAAAGTGAGTACATTACAGCAATTTGTACACTGGTTATAGTTGTATTAACCACACAAAGTACACTTATATAATTTACAAATGCTGAATGCATTTTCTATACTATTACAAACACAGGCTAAGAGCTGGAACCAAAGGAGACATGGAGCTGGATCTAACTAAAGACGCAGAGGGGCTAGAGACAGGGCTAGAGACGGAACAGGTCTCTAGTGGTTAATTGGATTAGTAGCTACACTGTTTATTTATTGTTATAATGATTGATAACCTAACCGGGTTAGTACCTATCGAGATTAGTGGCTAACCGTTAGTGGAAGGTTAGTAACTGACCTTCCAAGGGAACTGAGACACAAAAGGATAGGCACACATTAGGCTGAACCACACTAGCGGCTAAACCTGCTAGAGACCAAAGCCACTAGCGGCCAATCCAACTAGAGGTTAAACCTAATTGCAGCTAGACACTCATGTGAACCAACATACATACACGTTACAATACATACACGGAACTAAACAAGAGGAAAACCCACACTGGAAACACACAGAACAGTACTTACACATGAGGAGACAGAGATTAACTAGAACACCTAACAAGACAGCTCCATGAATCCACCATCACAAGGAACATAAATGTAACCAACAATAGAGCCGTTTTGAAACCATGATTATAAAACATAAACCAAATGTAAACTCAGAGAAACTAAACAAACCAAACAAAAAGGAATGCCCACTTGACAGTAATAAATACTTACAATGCTCGACCCAGTTTTCCAGAACAAACTGCTATTTATAGGATGTTTAATGATCTACCTCGGTTCAGGTGAGAACTCACATCACCTGACCGAGGTGCCTTCTGGGAAACTGAGTCGACCAACAAAAACTACAAAACAAACAAACATAAACAGTCCATCTAGTGGTGGCTCCCTACAGATTTAGATACATTCTATAGTCTTAACAGTGTACTTAATTACAAACAACCTAACAAAAACCATGGAATTTACCTCGTAAATATGTACATAAAATAATAACAATATTAACCACCACAGCCACTGAATTCAACGTAGAATAGGAGAACAGTGAAGTCAATCAGAGACAGGCAGTCTGAATGTACCAGCTTTTAGTTGGCTGGTATTGCCTCTACTCTATTCTCTGGTTGGCTGGAATAGTGGCACAGTTCTAACAGTGGTGCAGTTCATGCAAATGTAGCTTTATGATATTGATTGCTCGGAAAAGATAGAGGTCAAACACACATAAATGAGTTTGAATGCGCAAAAGAGAGTTTCACTGCACAAAAACAAGTTTGAGAGCACACGAGTGGGAGAGATTAAGTGTGCAAAAACGTGTTTAAAAGCGTGTTGCGAGAGAGAAATAAACATGAAACAAGTACATTCAAATTTAACTGAAAATATACTAAAGCACTATTCGGACGGGACTAGTTTTACTGGGGGACGTTAGAGAAATTTCTATTTCACAGAGGTACTTTGTGATTTTAATCCCGTCCGAATCTGCCATGTCTGTCTTTTTCTCACACTACCTCTGTAAAAATTCCAGATCAAATTACCTACTGTTTTTCAGCAAACCCGGCGGTCCTCTGAGAAATCTAATCCCGTCCGAATGCGAATGTCTGTGTTTGCCGAAAATGTTTTTTTCCGAAACGCGTTTTCTTGTGTTTTTTGGTCAGCGTGAACTACCGTACAATCTCTAGCGCGCCGGTATTCGAGTTTCTGCTTTCTACGCTCCAGTAGAAATCCTCATCCTCAACACGTGGTCTTGTGCAACGCCCACATGTAAAACACAGAGACGCTTACCTCCGTAATAACACAGAGATGTTAGTCCCATCCGAATCCATACATGAAATGACATCGGCTGAAAAAAATTCAAACTCAAACGTCCCCCAGTAAAACTAGTCCCGTCCTAATAGTGCTTAAGACTACTTTATATTAAAATGTGTATTCTAATGTATACTTGGCATAAATATGGCAAAAAGAAATTGAAAAACAAAGTTTCAATAAGTGTGCTTTGGAAATTACACTGAACTTTCACTAAAAGTATATTTTCCTATAATATATTTCTGGAAAGTGTACTATAATACAATTATTTTGAAGTATGTTTAAAGTTTAATTCCAAAGATAAATAAAGCATGTTGGTATATTTTTATATATTAACTGAAGGTACAATTTTTGTTATTATTTTTGCAATGTACTATAGAAGATTTAAGTACATTTGTAATAAACAAAAGTGTATTTTTTTCCACTAGGGTAGACAGAGCTAGATGAAGACAAATGATCTGCTGTGGTGACCCCTAACGGGAGCAGCCGAAAGAAGTATAAGATATATACACACAAGTATTTGTATATCTAATATGTTATACATATTTTATATGTATATTCTTTACATACAAGGTAACATTTGTATTTTATTTTACTTAATTTACAGATTTTTCACAAGTTGAATATAACTGGAAAATTTCTGGAGGTTTGATAATCATATAACTACAGCAATAAAAATCTCTTTTAAATTATCAGGTAAAACATTCAGGTATAAACTGGTTTGCTCTACAGGTTACAAAATTGTAACACAGAAATGAGAGGAACTTAATGCTGTATTTACATGAAGTACAGGGTAATTCACTTGAAAGATGCCCCAAATATTCTGTAATAACTCCTGCTAAGATTAAGCAAACTGAACGAAAGAACATTCAATGTGCTTCTCAGTGTATGATGCTTCGAACACACCAATGCCCCTGAGTCAGACTGATAAGATAGGTGCCAGACAGCCATTGTGCTGTTTAAAGCCATACCCCTTCACTAAGCCATTCGACTTCTCATCAGGATGGTGGTGTACAGTGATTAGAAGTGCATCCTTATAGTGTGAATCTATTGGGTCACCGATTTGTTTAAGCGATTTCAGAGTGAATTTAGGACAAAATATGCTGTTCCTGACTGTGAAGATTTTAGGGTAAACATCCAAAGTGAAAATGCTGCTATTCCCACCGATGTCCTTGCCGATACATTCAGGAACATAGAGTGCCGCGTCGAAATGTGTCTTGCAGAAAATGGTGATTATGTCCAGCATCACATGTAATGCAATCAATTACACATGATTGCTTCATCATAGTGAGAGTTATTACAGAATATTCAGGGTTGTACGTTTTGGCAAAGTGAATAGTCTTTTTATTTTACATAATAAGAAACAAAAACAGTCAAATCTATTTATTGTCAGAAGAATTAGTATGATTAGAAAAAAACTTACCGATTGAAGTCTCTTGCTCCAACAAAATTTAGATATACTAAAATTTGAAAGACCTCAGTTGAACCAACAGATTGGGTTTCTATTTATAAAACATGAAAACATGGCCTCGGTGACCATACACACACATGCCCACACACATACATACAAACAAACACATGCAGTACACTCACACACACAGAGGACACACCAAAGTTAAAACAGTGTGTTTAACCTTTTTTAAATCTCTGTGTTAAGTTTTTTAAAAAGTCATCTTTTTACTACAGAAGAATTTCTGAATATGTTTCTTTATAGCCTGACCACTTATACCATAGATAACTGGATTCAACAGAGGAGGAAATATCAGAAAATATAATGACATAAATGTCTTGAAATCATATTCAAAAGACACTGAATTTAGCCTACTTTGTATTAATTCAAAAAATACTCCAACAAAATAATTTGAAACGGCAAGAAGATGAGGTGTACATGTTTGGATGGCTTTGGTTTTACATTCCTTAGAGGAATATATGCAAACATGAAAAATATTTGCATAGGAGAATAAAATCATTATAATCTGTGGAATGACGTAAACAGCCATTAGACTAAGACCAGTTATGCTGTGGATAGTGATGTCTGTGCAAGATAGTTTGATGAGTTCAAAATTTGCACAGTGTGTCTTATCTATAATTTCTCTGCAAAAGGTTAAGCGTATTGTGAATGATTCATATACCAGAAAAGTAGCAAATGGGTAAGCCCATGCAAAAAATATAAATACCTGAACCTTTCTTGTTGACATCTTATTATGATAGTGAAGCGGGTAACAAATTGCAATATAACGATCATAGCTCATGAAGGCCAATATATTTAGCTCAATAATATTGTATGTATGTAAACAAAAGATTTGTACGAGGCAATTTGTTAAAGATATTTTATGCCCCTCAGTAACAAGGTTAAAGAGCAGGTGAGGAACTAAACTTGTGCTGCCAAAGATGCCATTAAATGACAGATTGCATACGAAGATATACAATGGATTATGCAATGTCCTTTCAAAATAGATAATGACAATCAGAAATGAGTTCAGTATAAAAACCGTAACATAAAGTATGAAAAAAATAAAAAAGAACAAATGCCTCTGCTGGTCCATTATAAGGTAGCCATTCAGAATGAATGTGGTAACACTTGATCTGTTTTCCATTCTGTTTTACAGCTTTGCTACAGACAGAAGGAAAATAAATATTAGTTATACAATAATATAGAAATTTAAAAAATGGATCTACATAATGATGTTTCTAAGTTGTATAAATACACTAGAGATTTGCCTTTTAAGAAATTAAGATATTTTAATTATCATCATAAACATTGTAGCCATAATAAGGGACAATGCATAATAGTATCTTGGTAAATTCTATACAAAAACATAATAGTATCTTGGTAAATTGTATAGATAAGTAAAAATAAGTATATATAAAAAAGACACTTTACATGCTGTTAAATCAAAAAGTACTGTCATTCAGTTACATTCTCCCACTAATTAGTAACACGTTTATAGTTTGCTTTAGAAATCTGTAACGTTGATTTGAATGTTTTACGTAAGACAACTCTATTCTGCCATTGAATATCCACCAAAATTCACCTGTATTATACATCTGTTCTAATTTCATTTTCCAATTCATAATAATAAAAAATATGTACTTTACTCCAAATAGCAGTTGTCTGTTCTTTTGAAGAAGTAGCAGAGAAGAAGATTGTTCTTATTAGATCATTTGCTTAGCTGAGCTTTATGGTTTAGAAAAATGGGCGGGCTATGATATTTCCAGCTCTTGCGCCCTATTAGCTGCCGTTTGGTATTTTCATCATGTTCTGCAAAATGTATGACATAATTGTCTGTAGGTGTCAACATCAGGACTGAAACGAGAGAAAATATTCAGGCTGGGAGTTTCACTCCCACACAGACCAATCACCAGAATCACAAATATGGGCAGAAGGGCAACAAAAAGCAACCCAGGAATTTGCTGTCAAAAGGTCCCTACTTGATATCCAAAATTTTAACTGACATAACATATCGTCGGTCAACAAATTATTTATTAAAGCAGGACTAAAGTATATAATTTAAATTTCATAAGACCAATGTGTGAATGGTAATGGTATAAATTTAAAAGGAAAAGTACATAAGTCAAACAAAGAGGATGTGCTTAAAAAAAAAAAAAAAACACTGTATATTAATAGTAGTGGTGCTGAAAACATTGAGTTTTGTTTGCTTTTTTCTACCTGGAACTAAATAGGTTAGATAGGTGAACCTGGACAAAAAGACAAACTCACCTTCTCAAGTCTTGCTCACCAAATTAAATACGGGCTGAGCAGGGGTTTCACTGAACTTGAACTTGTGGATGCCATGATAAAAGCAATTGCACCAGGCGTGCAGCTTCATAGCTACTTGGAGGGAAAGATTCACACTGAGAAGCATACTCACTGAGACACATAAACAACTCACATCAGAGGTACAAAGCAACAAAGAGACTCCCCAAAGCTTCCTTGTCCCCTGTTTAGACCCAAAGCAGAATATCTTATTTGCCTCACAAGAAGCTGACTCTAGTTTGAAGTATGACCCGAACCTAGTCCAGAATATGTTTACTCTGAGTATATTACTATCCTGACTGGCCTGCAGAATGACAGCATTAAGCATGCCCTGTGACCCTATTTAACACAAGCTGATGTGATGAACTGCAACTATAGGTACTCTCAATAGGTATAGGTCAATTTAGCATACGCCCATGAGGCTGAACACCAAAATAAAAAGAAACTTGTCCTACCAAATGGTACAAAGGTGCACACTATGCAATCCAATTATACTGATACATGTACCTACAAGCATTCCTGCATCCTGTGTTATCCTGTTGGTGACGTAGCTTCCTGTTTTTCGTATTGTTCCCGCGAAAGTTCCTCGTCTGTTTGGAACAGCGTTTTAGATTATATTTTGTTTAGTTTTTTATAATTATATATTTTTCCCGTTTTTACGCTTTAATACTACTGGACTTTATCCGATTTTTGCGCTTTTTGGGAGAACGTGCGTATCATCTGACCAACAACAAGCGAATCCATCACCAAATAATCACAACTCCGGCACAAAGGTACGTTATCATGTCTACCATTCAGCTCGCTCAGTGTGTGGAGTGCAGGATGTTTAGACATTCTTCCTCCGTCATTAGTGATAATTTTATTTGTGATAGGTGTGTGTTAGTTAGCACCCTGACGGAGAAGATAGTAGCATTAGAGGAGCGCAGTCTGGGTGCCGCAGGCGGAGATAATCAGCCCCCGACTCCGGCAGTAGAGCCCTCACAGCGGGGCGAGTGGGTGACGACTCGGCGGCATACTCGTTCAGCCAAAGCTAACGCTAAGGCTACCCCACCGGAGCACACCTCTTCTGCGCTTCACGTGTCCAACAGGTTCGCTCTCCTCAGTGATGCACCCGCTGAGAAACCTGAAAGAGCTCTGGTTATAGGAGACTCGATACTGAGACATGTGAAATTAGCTAGGCCTTTAGGGGCGCCAGCGGCAGTGGTCAGGTGTATCCCGGGAGCCAGAGCACCGGACATAGCAGGTAATCTTAGGGCTCTAGGTCAGCATAGGTTCTCTAAGATAGTGGTACATGCTGGAGCTAATGATATACGCCTTCGTCAGTCAGAGGTTAGTAAGAGTAACTTTACAGAGGTGTTTAAAATAGCGAAGGCGATGTCCGAAGAAGTAGTTTGCTCTGGTCCCATCCCAATGAGACGTGGCGACATAGCTTACAGCAGGTTATGGTCGCTGAACCGCTGGATGTCCAGGTGGTGCTCCGAAAACAACGTGGGCTTCATAGACAATTGGAAGACCTTTGAGGGCAAAACTGGCCTGTTAGGGCGGGACGGTGTCCATCCCACTCGGGAAGGTGCTGCTCTCATTTCTTGCAGTATAGCACATAGTCTCAGAAGAGGCCTAGTTAATCGGTGACAATCCAGAGCCCAGGCCAGGGAGCAGACAGACAGGCTAAACCAACCGTCTGCTAGCTGCAGAGAGTCGTCACTCAGGGTTCATCATATTGCGACTGTGTCTGTTCCCCGAGCTAAACATAAATTTAGAAAGACTCAGAAAGTCTGTTTTAGTAATTTAATTAACATAGATACCACAAACTCAGATCACACTGAATGCGCAGCCGGCAACTCTGATCTGAAGCTAGGACTGTTAAATATTAGATCTCTCGCATCTAAAGCAGTTATTGTTAATGAAATTATCACAGATCAGGAGTTTGATATCTTATGTTTAACAGAAACCTGGATTAAACAGGACGAGTATGTAGCTCTAAATGCAGCTAGCCCTCCTGGATACAGCTACATACACCAGCCTCGGCTAACTGGTAGAGGAGGAGGAGTCACAGTTATTTATAACGATAATCTGTCTCTCGTACAAAAACACAGTTTTAAATCTAATGCATTTGAAGTTCTCTATAGTAACATAAAGTTAGCTCAGTCGATCCCGCTAATCATCATTTACAGACCCCCAGGGCCGTACTCGGAGTTTCTCTGCGAATTTGCAGATTTCCTCTCAAACCTTGTTGTTTCTGTAGACAAAGCGTTAATTGCTGGAGACTTTAATATTCATTTTGAGAATCCAGAAGACCCTCTGAGAACAGCATTTATGTCCTTACTGGACTCAGTAGGAGTAAATCAGTGTGTAGTAGGACCCACTCATAAAGCAGGTCACACTTTAGATTTAATATTATCCTTCGGATTAATTATAGGAAATATAACCACAATTCCACAGTCTGAAGTTATCTCAGATCACTACCTTGTCTCGATTAAAGCGTGTTATAGTAATAATGTATGCAGCACAGCACCGCGCTTCCACCTTAAACGTACATTTACATCAAATACCGCACAGAGCTTTATCAATAATCTTCCAGAATTATCAACTTTGATTGGATCGCCATCTGACTTCACAGAACTCGAACAGGCGAATGAATATTTAGAGTCAGCACTTCGTTATAGCTTAGATAATGTAGCTCCAGTTAAAAGGAAAATGATTAGAGATAAGAAACTCGCTCCTTGGTATAATGACCACACCCGTGCTTTAAAACAAACCGCTCGAAAATTCGAACGTAAATGGCGCCAAACTAAATTGATAGTATTCAAAATAGCTTGGAAGGAGAGCATCCTGAACTATAAAAAAGCTCTCAGTGATGCTAGATCAACGTATCTCTCCACTCTTATAGAAAATAACAAAAACAACCCGAGATTTTTATTTAATACCGTAGCTAACTTAACTAAAAACAAGACCACTGCAAAAATCTCCACAACAACATCATGCAGTAGTGAGGATTTCATGAACTTTTTCAATAATAAAATCATAAATATTAGGCAAAAAATTCAGGCTTTGAAAACAGACAATTTAAATAATTCAGATGATCTAACCACATCACATCAGAACTTAGAACACTTTACTCCCCTTGAAGCGAGGGAACTAATTTCACTCATCTCTTCTTCAAAATCGTCAACCTGTATATTAGACCCTATACCGACACATTTTCTCAAACAGATAGTACCAGCAATAATAGAACCCCTGTTGAAAGTAATTAACTGTTCACTCAGTAGTGGGTATGTCCCCAAATCCTTTAAATTAGCCGTTATTAAACCGCTAATCAAGAAACCTGACCTTGACCCCTGTCTGCTTTCTAATTACAGGCCGATATCAAACCTTCCCTTTATCTCCAAGATTTTGGAAAAGGTAGTATCACAGCAGCTATGTTCACATCTACACAGAAATAGCATAAATGAACTGTATCAGTCAGGATTTAGGCCTCATCACAGCACAGAGACAGCACTTGTTAAAGTAGTAAACGACCTCCTATGGGCCTCTGATCAGGGTTGCGTCACTATACTTGTGTTACTGGACCTCAGTGCAGCTTTTGACACCATTGATCATAGTATTCTCCTTCACAGATTAGAAAATGTAGTAGGAATTAAGGGAACTGCCCTCTTGTGGCTCAGATCCTATTTGACTGATCGTTATCAGTTTGTAGATTTAGATGGTGACCATTCCTCATGTTCTCAAGTGGAGTTTGGTGTTGCACAGGGCTCAGTTTTAGGCCCACTGCTTTTTTCCCTTTACATGCTTCCTCTGGGCAACATAATTCGTAAACATGGTATTAGTTTTCATTGTTATGCTGATGACACACAATTATATGTCTCAGCAAAACCAGATGAGAAAAACCAGTTTGCTAAAATCGAGCAGTGTGTGCAGGATATACGAGATTGGATGTTAATTAATTTTCTTCTGCTTAATCCTGATAAGACAGAAGTTCTGGTCATAGGACCACAAGTAGCTAGAAGTAAGCTTTCTGATCACACTGTAACTTTAGATGGCCTTTCTGTTCCATCAAGTGCAACAGTAAAAGACCTCGGTGTGATTATAGATTCCAGCCTTTCGTTTGAAGCACATGTAGATAATATCACCAGGATAGCTTTCTTTCACCTTAGAAATATTGCCAAGATAAGAAACATATTGTCACTAAATGATGCAGAAAAACTAGTTCATGCTTTTATCACGTCTAGGTTGGACTATTGTAACGCCTTACTGTCTGGTTGTTCAATTAGGTGTATAAACAAGCTTCAGTTAGTACAGAATGCAGCAGCGAGAGTCCTCACTAAAACCAGAAAATACGAGCACATCACCCCTATCTTATCTACACTGCATTGGCTCCCTGTGAAATTTCGCATCGATTTTAAGATACTACTTTTGACATTTAAAGCACTAAATGGTCTCGCGCCACAGTATTTGAGTGAACTGTTAGTGTCTTACGATCCGCCACGCCTACTTCGATCAAAGAATGCAGGCTGCCTGTCAGTACCACGTATTATTAAAACTACAGCAGGGGGCAGAGCTTTTTCTTACAAAGCCCCGAAGTTATGGAATAGTCTTCCTATTAATGGAAGACCAAGGATGTGCATGAGTTCGTCCAGGTGTGCCCAGTGTGCGCCAGGGCCAAGGATGTAAATCAACCATCTCCAGGCGAGCTTCAACCACTTCCCGTTCCCCGTCGGCCCTGGACTCACATTGCCGTTGACTTCATCACGGGCCTGCCGGTTTCCGAAGGAAAGAACACCATCCTCACCATCGTCGACCGGTTCTCCAAAGCTGTGCCCCTGGTGGCCCTCCCCAGGCTCCCGTCAGCTAAGAAAACAGCCAAGCTGATATTAGAACATGTAGTCCGCCTGCATGGGTTCCCAAAGGACATCGTCTCGGACAGGGGGCCTCAGTTCACCTCACGGTTCTGGAAGGCCTTCTGCCGTCTGATCTATTCCACCTGCAGTCTATCCTCCGGCTACCACCCTCAGACTAACGGTCAGACGGAACGGACCAACCAACAACTGGAGTGCTACTTGAGGTGCTTTGTCGCCGACCGTCAGTGCTCATGGGCTCGCTACCACATCTGGGTGGAACTATCCCACAACCTCCATGTATCATCCGCCACCGGCTTAAGCCCATTTGAGGCATGCTACGGTTTCCAGCCTCCGATGTTCGACCACCAAGAACCGGAGGTTGAAGTACCGTCTGCCCAACAGTTGGTCCATTGGTGTCGATGGCTATGGAATCGAGCAAACTTTGCCATCCAACGCGCCAACACCCGCTACATCACTCAGCACCGCCATCGAAACCCACCGGGGCGATTGTACCACGTAGGTGACAAAGTATGGCTGTCCACAAAAAATCTACATCTGCAAACAGAATCCAGAAAATTATCACCTCGATTCATCGGTCCATACCGCATCACCCTCCAAATCAACCCCGTCACCTACCGGCTCCAGCTGCCTGCGGCGCTCCGGATCCACCCAGTATTCCATATTTCCCAGCTCAAACCCTTCACCACTTCACCTATGGTGGAGGAATGAAGGTTCTCTGGTTGTGTAGCTCTTCCAGTCTCTCACTCTTCACAGCCACCAGCTGAGTCTTTACGGCCGCGATTTCGATCTGATTATTCACACACCCCTCACACAGCCACACTACCTCCGGTAGTTCTTCCATTTTTGTCAGTCGACTTCGGAGGTCCCGGACTTCAGCATCTAGTCGCTTCTCGGAAGATTCTGTAGAAGCTGGAGGTGACGAGAGAACGACAGCCTGAAAAAACAAGTTATTATTTAATTATGTTATACAAAATATATATATATATATATATATATATATATATATATATATATATATATATATATATATACACACGTGGACAAAATTGTTGGTACCCTTCGGTCAATGAAAGAAAAACTCACAATGGTCACAGAAATAACTTTGATCTGACAAAAGTAATAATAAATAAGAATTCTATGAATGTTAACCAATGAAAGTCAGACATTGCTTTTCAACCATGCTTCAACGGAATTATAAAAACAAATGAACTCATTGAACAGGTCTGGACAAAATGAGTATTTTATAATACTAATTAAATTATACAATTATATCAAGTAATTCAAAAAATGTTTTAGTTTAATCAAATTAACACATAAATAGCACACAATGGTCATCTCAAAGCTTTTATTTCTTATGGCTTCCATGCCATTAGACTATATTTTTTTATACTTGTGTTCATTGTTAAAGAACTTAAAATGGTTTAAGTTTAATCACATAAACACAACATACAGTAATTATATCATAGCAAAGCTTTTATTTTATTTTAGATATATTATATAAGGACTTATATAATAAGTGGTCTAAAAGCCAGACCAAATTTCTCATTCACTGCTGAAGTAGTTAAATATGCCTATACCATAGGTTACATTTTAAAAGTCCAATTGCAAGTAAATTACAAACTGCATGTAATGTAACCATGCATGAAAAGAGGTGTATCGGTACTAGGAAACTCCCGTATACAGCATTGATTTTCGGACGTATCTACAAGTACCACTGACCGTATACTCCAATTCAATTTCTATTCAGTTTTATTTCTATAGCGCTTTTAACAATGGTCATTGTCTCAAAGCAGCTTCACAGAAATGAAAAGAAAATGAAAAGAAGAGTTATGGAAATGTATATATGTGTAAGAAAAATGTGTCTAGATAATGAGATTGTCCCTGATCAGCAAGCCAAGGGTGACGGCGACAGTGGCAAGGAAAAACTCCCCAAGATGGCAATATCCATCAAATTCCACCAAGCTAGGATACTTCCGAATTGATACCAATTCGGATGTATCTCGCTGAGGAATCCTTCCATGGTACAGCCATTTATTGCCATGGCAAATAATTCACTCAAGGATTTTGTCAGGAGACCTTCACACCTCAAGCCTCATTTGTATTTTACACCTTTGCACAACTCTGCTCTTCCCTGTTGGTTTATTTATCTCTACTTTGATTGGTTGTTTTTAAAACACTCTCAAAACCCTGTCATCTATTGGGATATTACCCAGCTCATTTTTATTCAGCCCAACCCAAGCCCTCATAACTTAGTGACTTGATTGGTTATTGGGCAGGTATGTAGATAGACCCTATCCAACTCCGCCCCCTCCCCAACAGTACTATACATCCCCCACATCATTTAAAAAATGACAATAGAATTGATTTATTAAAAGTAATAAGATTTATTAAAATCAAATCAAACACTAATAAATATACAAAGCAAGTAAGAATGAGGGGTAAAAAACTAAATGAACAAATGAACAAAATGTGCGTTTATGAAGGTGCAATTAAATTGAAAGCAATACTTAAACAAACATGCACCAGTGCTTGTTAGATGTACAAAATAAATGTCCTTCTAGCTCGGTCCCATTAGATATTACACGCTGACGGCATGGCACGCAATGGCATCCTCCTCATCAGACATCAGCTCCAGCATTGCAGTCTGCCACGGTTCTCTCTCTGCATCTGTATGAACGACCCTACACCTGGACTCCAGCAACTGCAAAACACACCATACGTTAACCCCTAAAAACACTCACAAAAGTACTGAACTTAATATATAGATGAATTTGTACACTTACTCATCTTTGTCGGTTTTTAGCCCCTGCCTTAATGGAATCTCTTAGCTGAGACTTTCCTGGCCGAGACAAAGAGTATTTCCTCTGCAATGTCTCATAGTAAGTCCTGTAACATGCTGGATAAAAATAAATAAATAAAAAATCAGTTAAGTGACAGAAACAATTAAAATTATTAGAGGGACAGAAATTAAGGGACACGAAAATGAATGCAATAACAATTTCTGATTCCCCTTTATACACTCAGGGTTTGCATCTGCAAAAGTCATCTTTAATTCCTCCAGCAGATATGTCATCACTACCTGATTATGAAGTAAACTTATTCTGTGTGGAAAGAGAGTCGTGTCATTAATTACATTTAAAATGATTATGTAAAACCCCATACTTAGCAGGTAAAGAAACAACATTCTTACGCAGTTTGTGGATCGTATTTATGTGGGTTGTCTTCTGAATAATGGAGGCACCTTACAGCTTCATGTAATGTTGAATTAAAAACGCTTTAATACATACATTTCTAAACAACATTGTATAATTCTGATGCGACAAACTCTTAAATAATCTGGAAACCTACAATAATGCAAGTAACAAAAAGTAGATATGTAGGTATGTAAGTGCTTAGGCTAACTTGGCATGGTATAATTTACTACTATATTGTCAGCTAACATGAAGGTCAACTTACCACAATGCCAACATTATGTGCCCTCTTAGCTCTTCTATTCACATGGCTTGACTCTTCCTGCGGTCTTCACTAATCAAACTTGCGCTCAAATGCATCAAGACACTGGATAGCCTCTTTGAGAAGAGCAGTGTGTGCAGCTTGCTTCTCCTTCAAACCCTCAAGCTGAAGAGAGAAAGGCACACCATGGCCAATCCCCCCACCCGGCTATGATAAGAAGGACAGCACCTCTTTCTTCTAGTCATTAACATACAAAAGGGCCTTTACACCTCACAGCCATCACCTCTCACTGCTAGCTGTGAGGACTTCTAGAAAGTTTCACCGATTCCCGTATACATCATCATACATGAGGTATCTGGTCGTTTCACAAAATTTCCTTTTGCATTCTCCCTTTCCAAGCACTCTGCCTCATACATATGGCAAACTTAAAGTTTAGTGGGGATTTCCCATACCATATTTGTCTGGATACAGCTCTTTTCATGCAGTGTAATATATAAAACAGTATTAGACACAAATATATGATATGGTAGTATATACAATGAAAAAGCTATTTACACGAGTGCACAAATGTAAAGCAAACGCAATTATTAATTCATTGTGTATATTAAACTTCATTCAGCTGTTTAAGTTATATGAAAAATAACGTGCCTACCAGCCCACTATTATTTTCTGTTCAAATTTAAAGATGCCCGCGCGTGTATGAAAAAAAGACGAAGTACATGATGTACAAACATGATTTTGTTTTTGTTTTAATCTACTCGCTGACAACGTGACAGCATGCTCCTAGATGAACACCCACAGACCCTCTTCTCACCTTTCATTCACAATAGGTGTGAAGTTATCAAACCGGTTTCACTGATGGGGGAATGGGCAGAATTGAGGGGTTTAAAAATAATTAACAAGACAAAATGTATTTCGCCAGCACAATGAACTGAAGCTCAGCACGTCTTCTTTCCTTGTTTTATTTGTAATATTGTGAAATAATAAGTGAAATGTATTTTGCATATATGCTTAAATATTCCTTTTTATTTATGGACATTATATTATGTTTGATCTGCATTATTGCAAGAGGCGATGACTTTCTGGGATTTTTATCAATAAATCGCACGGGTTTATCAGCCTTTTGATCAAAATGCTGCCTTTTTGTAAAGTGAAAGTTTATGCACAAATCGGGTTCAAGCACGCCGATGAACCGCTTTATTTCAGTATAACAACGACCACGTCGTGGTCATAAGTGGCTCCCTCTGTGTGTGGTGGCTGATGTGGCTTGCTTTTTAGGGCAGTGGTGGCTCAGTGGGCTAAGGCACCGAGTTACTGATTGGAAGATCGGCGGTTCGATTCCCAGCTCAGCCAGGTTGCCATTGTTGGGCCCTTGAGCAAGGCTCTTAACCCTAACTGCTCCAAGGGCGCTGTACCATGGCTGACCCTGCGCTCTGACCCCAGTTACGCTGGGATATGCGAAGAAGGAATTTCACTGTGCTGTAATGTATATGTGACAAAATAAAGGCTTTTTATTAGTGGGGGATTAGCTCAAATGGTAAAGCGCTCGCTTAGCATGCGAGAGGTAGCGGGATCGATGCCCGCATCCTCCAAAGAAGACATTTATGGCAGTCTGTCTAACGTCTGTCTAATGGCAGCCACCCCCCAGTTGCGGACCCCATGGCAAATGAAAAGCTGCTCTGACTTACGTCACTGGCTTGTGCGGTGGACGTAAATCTGAAGAGCACGTACTTGAGCTCTGAAAGGCGGAGGACAGAAGGCTTCGAGAACGACTGGGTGCATGGTCGAGAATGGAACCTTCGGAAGATAGTTTGGGTGAGGATGCAGAATAGCTTTGACTAGCCCAGAGTCAAAGTCTAGGCAGGATGGGGAGACTGACAGAGCCTGCAGATCCGAAATCCTCTTTGAAGAAGTAATAGCCATAAGAAAAACCATCTTAAGAGACAGAAACCTGACAGGCGCTGACTCTAGTGGTTCGCAAGGGGTGTCAGCCAGGCCTTCAAGCACAATAGCTAAGTCCCACAAACAGACCGTCGCTCTAGTGGGCGGCCCCAACCGTTTAGCTCCACAAATAAAACGGGCAACTAAATGGTGCTTTCCCACAGAAACCCCATTGGTCAGAGCATGCCGAAATAGCGGCTATGTATGTTCTGAGAGTACTAGGGCATAAGCCCGAGGACAACTTTTCTTGCAGAAACTCCTGAAACTACTGCAACAATCTGGCAGTGGACTGGTTCTACATGTCTTGCCATGCACCAACTTTCAAATACACTCCATTTGCGGGCATAAGTTCTTCTAGTGGAGGGAGCTCTCGCACTTAGAATGGTTTCAATTATGATGGCTGGAAGACCAGCCTCTCTTAGTTAGTTCCCTTCAGGGGGCAGACGTGAAGGTTCCAGAACTCGGGCCGGGGATGAAATATTGTCCCCTGAGCCTGAGACAGAAGATCCCTCCTCACTGGAATCACTCAGGGTGAGCCGTCGAGGAGAGATATTAGATCCGAGAACCATACTCTGGTCGGCCAATGGGGCGCTATCGATAAGAGGTGCAAACCCTGTTAACGGACCCTCGCCAGGACTCCTGGGAGCAGAAATATTGAAGGAAACGCATAAAGGCGTAATCTGGGCCATGTGTGGGCCATCGCGTCCAGACCCAGGGGAGCTGGAGGTGTCAGAGAGTAGTAAAGGGGACATTGTGCTGCCTCTTGCGAGGCAAAGAGGTCCACCTCTGCTACATAAAATCTTTCCCAGATTTGACTGACTACTTCGAGAGTGGAGTTTCCATTCCCCATGTGTCACAGCTTGTCTGGTAGCAAGTCCGCTCCTGCATTCATGTGCCCCGGAATGTAAATCGCCCTGAGGGACAGGAACTTGTCCTGTGCCCAATGCAGAACCTGGTGCACTAGCTTGGTCAAGCGGTGTGAGCGCAGTCCACCCTAGTGATTTATGTACGAGACTACCACAGTGTTGTCCACCCGCACTAGAACATGGTAGCCTCTCAACTGCTGGAGGAAGTGTTTCAGGGCCAGAAACAGAGCCATCATTTCGAGGCAATTGGTGTGCCATGTGAGAAGATGACCTCTCCAGCTCCTTTGTGCTGGATGGCCATCCAAGACCGCACCACAGCCCGTGAGGGAAGCGTCTGTCGTTAGGATCTTGCAACGACAAGACGGACCTAAAGTGGGACCCAATGTCAGAAACTGGGGTCTGAACCACAAAGAAAAGGTACGATGTCCCCAGCGCGTAACCCTTATTAGCCTCTGGGTATTGGCCCTTGAGTGAAATCCCCTGGCTCTTAGCCACAACTGAAAACGCTCTCATGTGCAGAAGGCCCAAAGGTATCACCCAGGACGCAGCTGCCATGAGACCTAAAGGTCTCTGAAGGTGATGAAGAGTCACTTTCTGGCCTAGCTTGATTTCCTTCAGGGTGTTGGAGGATGGGTTCGACACGAGCGGGGAAACAGCTGTGCCCGACTTGTGATTTAATCCCATGTGACACCCAAATATGTTGTCCTCTGAACAGGAAAGAGAACGCTTTTCGTGGTGTTGAGTCTCAATCCTAGAGAATGGAGATGAGCTAGGACGACATCCCGATGTCGAAGCGCTAGCTACTAAGACTGAGCCAGAATCAGCCAGTCGTCTATACAATTCAGAACACAGATGCAATGGAATCATAGAGCCAAAGCTGCATCCGTGCATTTTATATATGTGCGGGGTGACAGGGCTAGGCCAGATGGAAGGACCCGATACTGGTAAGCTTTGCAAACCTCAGGAACCTCCTGTGTTATGGCAATATTTCTATATGAAGATATGCGTTGTTCAGGTTGACTGTCACAAACCAAACCTATGGTTGTTTCTAAATTCAAGGGTGGTGGTAGGGGGGGATAGCTCGCAGCCGTCTCTTCAATCTGGGGGATCATCATAAAACAGGGGATGAATAAGGCTTATTCCATGAAAGAGTTAACTTGTCATGGAGGACGCCAAAAAAGGTTAGGGACCCTCTTTGAGGCCCCTCCCCTGGCCACCCAACAGAAACCTGTCGTCTAACTTTGAGCGCTTGGGGATATTTTTTTAAAATTATTTATTTATTTATTTTTTACTTATTTATTAATTTTTTTTTGCAGCAAGAGAGGAAATCTCTTCCGCTCCTTCACAAAAAGCGCCGGAGCGCGCTTGAGAAGCGGACGCTAAAACTTCCTGATCCGATGAGAATGCGAGAGAAAGGAGGAATTCCGTCTCATGTGCGTCTGCCAGATCGGCACGTTATCTCCATAGAAGCAAGGGAGGAAGTCTCTTCCGCCCGCTCACAAGAAGCGCCGGAGCATGCTTGAGAAGCGACCGCTAAAACTTCCTGATCCGTCTCATACGCACGCGAGCCCCAGGAATGCACCGCGGCTCGAGGGTTCTCTTTAAAGTAAGCGAGCCACTTGCAAAGCACCTTAATAGGGAGGAGATCACAATGCTCGCATATGAAACCCACCACAGTCATTAAAATCACTCAGCACTCAAAGAGTAAAAGTCTGCTGCACCAGTGGGACAAGTTTTACATGGAAGAGAATGGAATTTTTTGCAGAAAAACAGGTAACCAGACATAGATTGTCTTGCGAAAAAAATACAAACAATGTGTCCTGGAAGAGCTGCATAGTAAAATGGCACATCAAGGCGTGGAAAGAACAGTATCATTGATTGGAGACAGATTCTTCTGGCCAAGGATGCAATGTGAATTTGGACATTTTGTGACAAAGAGATGCAACTGTCTAAAGCAAAAGAAACAAAGTAAAGAGACCAGAGCACCACTTATGAAGATAACCACTCACACTTGTGTCCATTGACTTTTTGCACCTTGATAAAGACTTTGACAGAAGCACAGAAGGCCAACTTGAAGGAATCACTGAACAAGCTGACCTTTGCCTAAAACGGTACATGATGCAAGGTTATGTAAGCATATTTAATTAGATATACTTGTGCATGCAACAATATAATAGAAACTATTAATCCTAGTAAAAGAACATAGAGGTAAGGTGAGGAGACAGAGGTGAGCCAAGGACAGTGTGATGTCACAGTAGCAAGAACATGCAGCATGAACTCAAATGAACTCTAGATAGGTGGCCATCTTAGATGTGAGATCCTTAGTGGACAGTGTGTCCCAAACAGACTCTAGAGATTATTTAATCTTTGTACCCTGAGCATCCCAAAGTACCTGATGTCCCTAGAAATGATGCAATGTCAGCTGATATAGTGTAGCCCCAGACATAAGGTAATCTACTCAGACATGGTGTTGTAGGGTGACTACATAAATGCCATTTAAAATACTACAGTGTGATCTTAACTGTGATGCAACAGGGGCTGGATACATGTGCATAAATTTTGTAAAATTTAAAGGGACACAGACAAATAACCAAAAGACACACACTCAGCTTAATGAATAATAAGTTTAATTAAAGTAGGCACGAAATAAAATAGCATGTGCACCTACATAGTGAATAAAATAGAAGTACAAAGTATAAGGCCCAACATAAAAAGTACAGTAAAACAAAGGGCCTGGGTAAGCATCAAATAACAAAAGTACATCAATTGTTAGACCTTCTCTGAGGAAGAACACCACCAATGGAACAACTGTTAGACCTACCCTGAGGCAGAACAACACCAAAAGTAAGATCAGTGAGAGGAATAAAAATAGAAGCGCCGCGATTTAAAGCTGGCTCAGGCGCTGAAGGAAAATCCGTTTGGGTACCAACAGACACCTTAGACTCTGAAGAGTCTGGGTACCAGCACTGAGAAACAGGCCTTGAGATGGATGGGGCTGGAGTACTAGACTCTGGTCGCACAGGCCTAAAAGCATGTGAAGGAACGCTATTTGTCTCCAGACGCGGTCTTTTAGAAGGACCAGTCATCCTTCCTGACATAAGTAAGACCGTTCTTATGTAGAAATTATGTCAATGATCCATCAGACTCATTTTGGCAAAAACTCATTGAGGCTCGGTCCATAACAGGTTCAGTAGGAGTGTAGTCCTCAAAAAGGTAATGTTCCGGACTGTCCTCACTGTCCGAGTCGTCCTAAGGGATGTACTCAGCACTTGAGCAGTTGCACTTAGCTATAACTTTAAAATAAAAGTATGTAAATACAACAAATTAGGAAAATAAAACAAGTAATTAAAATGAGTGCGACAGAGATGCTTACCCATGGCCTGTCTATTGAGAACTGTAGAGTAAACCGGAAGTATCAGGAATATATAGTAAAATAAGCGCCACCCTAATATTTTTTTTAAATAAACAAACCAAGTGCAAAGATAATGGAAAATGATTTGTAAGAAAAATTAATTATGATGGGGAAAAAATATGGAGTCAGATAACGAGGTGTATGACATAATGAAACAAAGTAAAAGAAAATGTGATTATAATGGGTGACAATATTGGAAAAAGTTGGATTATAATGGGTTAATAATTAGATAAGGTATAAGAAAAAAAATGTACAGAGGAGGGGGTTGGTGAGCGCTCCTCCCCTTGAAAACTGTATAAAATGACCGCTGATGTCACAGTCAAATCAGTCTGATTTTTACAAAGCTGGTTCAATTGGTTTTATTGCTACAATAAAGACTGCCTTACTTCATCCAGATCTTCACGGAGTCCGGAGTCTTTCTTTGGTTCTTTTTTAAAGCTAAAGTTTTTTTGTAATATTTGTAATTAAGGCAACAGTAACTAGTGTAACAGTAACTAGAAAATCTTCCACAGTTACTGGATTTTTGCCCATTCTATCTTCTGCTTCTGTTTGGAAGGTCACCAGGACTACCTGTTGATTTCCTCTTTGGATTAGCACCTGAAGGAGGGACTGATGACCATAAGGACTATGAAAAGAGATGGAGGCAAGGAATGCAAGAGGGATATGAAATTGTCAAGGAAAATACCAGAACGTCAGCAAAAGGAATAAAAGAAACATAATGAAAATGAATAAAAGAAACATAATAAATGAAGGGAAAGTAAGAAGTTTAATTCTGCACCCAGGCCACAGGTACAAAATCAGAAACCCAGGGGAGGCACAGGAAAAGTGCTCAATCATTGGGAAGATGTTATACAAACATTTGTCTGCGGGAGAGGGCCCTGTTTACTAAATAGAACCAGAATGAGGAAAGGGCAGATTGAGGGTCCTGCAAGGGATTTCTTGTTACCGCTGGTTAAATCAAGTGCACAAATCAAGTCAGCTGCTGTAGTCAACAAGGATTTTGGTTCAGAAGATTAGGATTAAGGTTATGTCTACTAATATGACCTATCTGAGATCTAGCCCCATCAACCTGCAGAAGGAAACCATGAGGTAACCATGAGATACAGATCCATCAACCGATTGAAGGAAACACTAAGCGAGAAGATGCAAACGTACTTGAAGCCCAACTCCATCAATCTGAGAGAATAGTGACTCAGCAAGGAGGCATTGCAGATAATGGACAGGTTGAACCTGACAGTATTGGAGATATGGATAACGCAGTGGAAGGGGCAGTGGAGACCAGAGGTCCAGGTGGCCTAGAAAAGAAAGGAGACAACCTTTTATATACAGTTGTAACGTTCAGCTTTGTTGTTATACGCAGTTACACAAAACGGGATCTTAGAATCTACTTCCGGTATGGGGTAGGCCAAGCGGAACAAGAAAAGACGCAACACAACGCTTCAAAAATAAACCCAACGTGTATTAAGTGAAATAATAAACAAAAAGGTGCACCAAAAAAACAACAATATATACAAATAAATATACAAAATATACAAATGTATGGAGTGTGCATGTGTGTGTGAGTATGTATGTAAAGCAATGTTCAAAGTCAAAAGGTCAAAGGTTGTTATTGCGAGTGTTTGTAGGTGAGTGGCGGGAGAGATGGTTTGGTCTCACCGTTATAAGATGTTAAATCCGGGAGTTCAAAAACGGAAAAGAGGGGTATTGATGGGGTCCAGTAAAGATAACTCAAATTAGGGAAAGTAATCCACTGGTCGCGGCAATCAATCTCTCGCTCTCTGAAACAGCCTCGCTCGTCTAAATGTGAGTACTCACTTTCTTGGGTTATCGCTTCCGATTGGGTGTGTCTATTTAGAACGCGGGTTTATTTGTGTAAACTCTTGCTCTCGCTTCGGGAGAGTTCTAATAATAACCAGCGTGGTTATCCTGCCTGCTCGCGCTACTTCCGCGTTTGGGTTTACCATCCACGCTACAGGGCTAACTGCTAGTCTTCTGATTCATCTCCGGTTAGTTCGTGACAACCAGCCTGGTGGCCAATCTTCATTGATTGCACATTCCACCAGTAAGAGCAGAATGTGAAGGGTTAATTAGCAGAGTAATAGCACAGTTTTCACAGTTGCACACAACATTATGGATGACATATCAGAGTTATATCAACAAGACTGTTGCATGCTATCACCAAGACTTGTGCTATATGGGCGCATCACTGCCAAGGACTACCGAACCATTCTGGAAGACCATGTGGACCCAATGGTTCAAACATTGTATCCTGAAGGTGGCGCCTTGAATCAGGATGACAATTCACACAGCAAGACATGGCCTGCACAGCCACCAGATCTAAATATTATTGACCCACTTTGGTGTGTTTTGGAGGAGCGAGTCAAGAAACATTTTTCTCCACCAGCATCACCTGGCCACAATTCTGCAAGAAGAATGGCTCAAAATCCCTCTGGCCACTGTGCAGGACTTGTATCTGTCATTTCCAAGACGAAGTGATGCTGTATTGGCCGCAAAAGCCCTACACCATAATAATGAATTATTGTGGTCTAAAACCAGGCGTTTAAGTTTCATTGAGAGTGTGGTAGTCACAATATGTAGATATATACACTCGCCTAAAGGATTATTAGGAACACCATACTAATACGGTGTTTGACCCCCTTTCGTCTTCAGAACTGCCTTAATTCTACGTGGCATTGATTCAACAAGGTGCTGAAAGCATTCTTTATAAACATTGGTCCATATTGATAGGATCTTGCAGTTGATGGAGATTTGTGGGATGCACATCCAGGGCACGAAGCTCCTGTTCCACCACATCCCAAAGATGCTCTATTGGGTTGAGATCTGGTGACTGTGGGGGCCATTTTAGTGAACTCATGTTCAAGAAACCAATTTGAAATGATTCGAGGTTTGTGACATGGTGCATTGTCCTGATGGAAGTAGCCATCAGAGGATGGGTACATGGTGGTCATAAAGGGATGGACATGGTCAGAAACAATGCTCAGGTAGGCCGTGGCATTTACCGATGCCCAATTGGCACTAAGGCGCCTAAAGTGTCCCAGGAAAATATCCCCCACACCATTACACCACCACCACCAGCCTACACAGTGGTAACAAGGCATGATGGATCCATGTTCTCATTCTGTTTACGCCAAATTCTGACTCTACCATTTGAATGTCTTAACAGAAATCAAGACTCTTCAGACCAGGCAACATTTTTCCAGTCTTCAACTGTCCAATTTTGGTGCGCTCGTGCAAATTGTAGCCTCTTTTTCCTATTTGTAGTTGAGATGAGTGGTACCCGGTGGAGTCTTCTGCTGTTGTAGCCCATCTTCCACAAGGTTGTGCGTGTTGTGGCTTCACAAATGCTTTGCTGCATACCTCGGTTGTAACGAGTTATTTCAGTCAAAGTTGCTCTTCTATCAGCTTGAATCAGTCGGCCCATTCTCCTCTGACCTCTAGCATCAACAAGGCATTTTCGCCCACAGGACTGCCGCATACTGGATGTTTTTCCCTTTTCACACCATTCTTTGTAAACCCTAGAAATGGTTGTGCGTGAAAATCCCAGTAACTGAGCAGATTATGAAATACTCAGAACGGCTCATCTGGCACCAACAATCATGCCACGCTCAAAATTGCTTAAATCACCTTTCTTTCCCATTCTGACATTCAGTTTGGAGTTCAGGAGATTGTCTTGACTAGGACCACATCCCTAAATGCATTGAAGCAACTGCCATGTGATTGGTTGATTAGATAATTGCATTAATGAGAAATTGAACAGGTGTTCCTAATAATCCTTTAGGTGAGTGTATATGTATATATTAATAATTTCAATTTTATGAGACCAATGTGTGAATGTTGTAAATGTAAAAGGAAAAGAAGATAAGTGAAACAAAGAGAATGTGCACAAAATACATATACAGGTGTTTTAGTAGTTTTTTTTTTTTTTAAACAACATTGTTTTTTAAACAACATTTTAGTCTCATTTTTTTTCTCCACAATATTGCATGATGATTTAGTCACTGTCATTGTTTATTGATACTTGTCATCGTCTTGACTTGGTCATAGGAAAAAGTTTGCTGCTGGTTCCTTCTTCCTTTTTCTCTTTATTATTTCTTTTACTTGAAAAGTTTGCTTGTTTGTTTAGATTGTAGATTACATATTAATCTAAACATTTTATACAGCATTTTATACTGTTCTTTGATTCATCAAGATGACTACTTTTTTAAAACCCTTTGGAAAAAAGTAAATGTAAACTTCCCTGAACATTTGTTACAGGTTTTCTTTTCTTGTTTTTTTGGTGCATGACCACTGCATCACCTTACAGGACACAGATTTTTTTGCTTTCTATTCAAGTTTCAGCAACAAGTGCTTGCTGATTTAAAAGGTACTAGATACTTTTAGTTGTGATTTCAACTGCACTAGCCATGTGTAGGGATGAGCAGGCCCACAAAAAACTCAGAACACTGGCCATCCCATTGACCCCAGGACACAGGTTGTTCCTTGTTTCTCCACATGCCTTTGCATGAACAAAGAGGCATACGGCTGAGACACTATTTAAACAATCTGTAAAGTGTGCAAGTAGGGCAAAATGCTATATAAATATATTCAGCATGTTTTATGTCTGTGTTATGTTTTATTATTCTACATTAAAGATATTATTGCCTGTTTCAAAGGGATACACGACTATTCTGATTGTGATTGATCATTTTTCTAAGGGATGTAGATTCATCCCATTCAGCTCTCTCCCGTCAGCCTTCCAGGTGGCAGAAACTCTCTTTTCAACTGTGTTTCGTTGCTACGGCATACCAGAAGATATTGTGTCAGATCGTGGTCCCCAATTTATCGCCCGAGTCTGGAAAGCTTTCTTTCAGAAATTGGGAACCACTGTTAGCCTAACGTCAGGCTATCATCCCAAGTCCAACGGTCAGGCAGAGCGGACTGTCCAGGAACTCGTGAAATATCTTCGAGCATATTGTAGCAGCCGTCAGCACGAATGGGCAGAATGCTTAATCTGGGCGGAATATGCACAGAACTCGCTACGTCATTCCGCAACCGGCCTAACGCCCTTCCAATGTGTACTCGGGCCTCAACCTCCACTATGTCCCTGGGACGCCACACCCACCGAAGTACCCATGGTGGATGAGTGGTTTAAAAAAGCGGAGAAAGTATGGGAGGATGCACACACAAGAATCTCCCAAGCAGTTCATCGCTTTAAAAGGTATGCCGATAGATGACGAAAGGAAAGTCCTCTGCTCCAGGTAGGCGATAGAGTATGGCTCTCGACAAGGGATCTTCACCTTAACCATCCGTGCCGTAAGCTCACTCCCAGATATATAGGTCCCTTTCCCATTCTGTCTCAAATAAACCCGGTATCCTATAAATTACAGCTTCCACCTCATTTACCCATTCACCCTGTTTTCCACATTTCTCTTCTCAGACCAGTGATCCGGGGGCCGCTGGACGAGGGCGTGGCGGAACCAGCAATCCCCGGAGCAGTGGAGATTGGGGGCGCTCCAGCGTTCAGAGTCAAGAAACTGCTAGACTCCCGGAGGAGAGGGGGTTCCCTCCAATATCTAGTGGATTGGGAAGGGTACGGCCCGGAGGAACGGAGCTGGGTGCCGGCCAAAGACATTCTACATCAAGATCTAATCACTGAATTCCATCAAGCTCGGCCGGACCGCCCAGCACCGCGACGTCCGAGTCCCCCCCGCCACCGGCAACCCCATCAGGTCGGTGGGCTCCGACTCCCTCCGGTAACGCGGAGCGAGCACTCACACCCCCTTCGGGGAACCGGCCCTAATGTATGCACAAAAGGGGGAACCATGTGAGGCGTGGCTTAGCCCCGCAACCACATCCGATTGGACTAATCATCCATGGGAGGGACTGACACAAATGGTCAAAACTCAGTGCCCGAGGACGTCGTCGATACGTCAGTTTTCGTCATGGACGTCTGAAGGAGGCAAGCTCGCCCTCGTGGCGCTACGCCGGCTTTGCTGACATCATCCACTCTTCGAGAACTCTCAACGAGACTTTGTGCCAGGACTCCTGCAGCGAAGAAAGCCACAGAAGAAGTGCCATCCGTAACCAGGCAACCAAGCCTCACCGCAGGGCTTTCCCGAAAGATTTCAACTTTCAACCACAGCACACCAAACAATCAGCAATGCCCTGATTTCCTTTGCTGGAGGTGAACTATGAGAACCATTGTATACACAAGTATACAAAGCTCGTTTAATAACTAAAACCGTAAGATTAAACCCAAGACTCTGCTCTTGTGACTTCCTTTGATCTAGTAAACCATACTACTGTAGATGAACTTTGTGGGTGTGTATGTGAGTGTGCATGCATGTGTTCAAGTAGCATAGAATAGTTCAAATAAATTCTTGTTTCTTCATAAAGAACTGTTGTCTTGGTCACATATTTTAAAGTTTAAACATTTGCCCAGATCTTACGTTACCTTGCTCATAATTAGGTAAATACCAGATTTTGTATTATCATCGTCGGCCGCGGGATATACAGAATTGGTAAGACACACTAAGTCATACTAAACGCTGGACGGGTAGTATATAAAGTGTATGATAACAATTTTAATTCAGTCTAACAAAATTAACTTGAATCGTTAACGATTCGATATACCTCTGACCCCGAGGTATACACTACATAATGTAGGTAAAGAATGCATCAGTCATTCTTAGTCTACTTTATTGTAAAACCTACATATTAATGGTGGAAAATGCATCAGGTATTTTGTCCACATTAAAATGACCTAACATTTTGTACAAAACCCTTACACATGTCACTTAAGCTTAGATGACCTCTCTTTATAGTTATTTCATGCATGCAAAGGTGAGTAGTGTACCAGAGAGTTATTGACTGTAAACGTTTCAGAAATCATTGCAAAGATGGTCTGTTGTTTATAAGTTGTAACAGTGTTCTATATTTGCCTTAAACCATAGGCCTAGTGGAGGAGTCACATCAACTTTTGGAGTGTTTATTCGCTCAGGTTGAGTTGGTTAAAGATACTTAATAACAAGGTATACAAATACAGTGGTACGTTGGCAAACAAATTTAATCTGGAGATGAGTTCTTTAGGCAAAATTTCATATTGAGAAATGCATTTTCCCATAGGAAATAATGTAAATGCAGATAATTAATTCCAGCTACCCAAAAATATTACCAATTCCCAACACTATAATTATATTTTTGTGAATGTAAACAATAAAAAATATATATACAAATACATAAATCAGGTATAATTTGAAATAAATAGACATTAAATCTAACTTAACCTTTATTTATGATGCCTTGTGTCACCAGCTGCTATAAAAACTAAACTGAAAGTGCCTCCGTTTTCTTCCTTGTACTTGATAACATGTTGCACAACCACATAATGTTATTTTATATTCAATTATATGTTCTTTTATATTCAATTAAATGGAGAGAGAGAAGGAGAGAGAAATAGAAAGAAGAGGAGCGGGGAGAGCAGAAGAGTTAGATATGGAAATAGTCACATAATATATAAGGTGAATGTATATTTAGTGTAGAGTGCAAGCAGGGACTCCGGCAGGACTAACAGCATAACTAAAAGGGAGAACCAGAAGGAAACACAGACATGAAGGTTCCCTGAAGTAAAGCAATCACCTCACCATCAACAAACCTGAGTGATCAATGAGACTGGGAAAGACAGCATCTAAACATACCAGTTCACCATAATACTCTACTTCCATGAGTCCCCCAGATCTGCTCCTTTTTAGAAAAATGTACAGTAAAAATCTATTTACAAAAATGCTTGGCTAAATAAATAGGTTTTTAGCCTAGACTTAAACACTGAGACTGTGTCTGAGTCCCGAACACTATTTGGAAGACTATTCCATAACTTGCTTTGCCCCCTGCTGTGGTTTTCATAATACACAGTACTGACAAGCAGCCTGCATCCTTTGATTGAAGTAGGCGTGGTCACTCAGATACTGCGGCCAGTTAATGCTTTGTATGTCAAAAATAGTATTTTAAAATCAATGCAAAATTTCACAGGGAGTCAATGAAGTGTAGATAAGATAGGGGTGATGTGCTCGTATCTTTTGGTTATAGTGAGGGCTCTCACTGCTGCATTCTGGACTAACTGAAGCTTGTTCATGCACCTAGTTGAACAACCAGAGAGTAAGGTGTTACAAAGTCCAACCTAGAGGTGATATAAGCATGAACTAATTTTTCTGTGTTGTTTAGTGACAATATATTCCTTATCTTGGCAATATTTCTGAGGTGAAAGAATGCTATCCTGGTGATATTATCTACATGAGCTTCAAATGAAAGACTAGAATCTATAATCACACCAAGGTATTTTACTGTTGTACTAGAAATAACAGAAAGTCAATCTAAAGTAACTGTGTGAACTAAAACCTTGCTTCTAGCTGCATACAGTCCTATGACTAGAACTTCTGTCTTGTCAGGATTAAGCAGTAGGAAGTTAATTAGAATCCAGTCTCTTGTATCATTTACACATTCCTCTTAACTTTATTAAGCTGTTTTTTCTCATCTGGTTTTGATAAGACATATAACTGAGTGTCATCAGCATAACAATGAAAACTAATACTATTACGGATTATGTTGCCCAGAGGAAGCATGTAAAGGCAAAAAAGCAGTGGGCCTAAAACCGAACCCTGTGGAACACCAAACTCAAATAGGAATAGGATCTGAACCAGGAGAGGGCTATTCTCTTAATTCCTACATTTTCTAATATGTGTAGGAGAATACTATGATCAATGGTGTCAAAAGCAGCACTGAGGTTGAGTAACACAAGCATAGTGACGCAACCCTGATCAGAGGGAAATAGGAGATCATTTACTACTTTAACAAGTGCTGTCTGTGTGTTGTGATGAGGCCTAAAGCCTGACTGATACAGTTCGTTTATGTTATTTCTATGTAGATATAAGCATAGCTGCTCAGCTACTATTTTTTCCAGAATCTTAGAAATAAAGGGGAGGTTTGATATCGGCCTTTAATTGGACAGCTGACAGGTCAGTTTTTTTAATTATAGGTTTCATAACTGCTAATTTAAAAGGTTTTGGAACATACCCACTGCTGAGTGAAGAATTCATTATTTTCAATAGGGGTTCTGTTATTTCTGCCACTATCTATTTGAGAAAATGAGTCGGTATAGGATCTAACACACAGGTTGATGAATTTGCAGAAGAGATGAGTGAAATTAGTTAATTCTGTTCAAGGGGAGTAAAGTATTCTAGATCCTGATCTGACATGGTTAGTTTAACATGTGCATCAATTACATTGTCTGGTTTCAAAGCCTGAATTTTATGCCTAATTTTTTACAATTTTGTTATTGAAAAAGTTCATAAAGTCCTCACTACTGCACAATGTTGTTGTGGAGATTTCTGCAGTGGTCTTATTTCTAGCTAATTTGGCTATGGTATTAAATAAAAATCTACAATTATTTTTGTTATTTTCTATAAGAGTGGAGAGATACGTGGATCTAGCTACACTAAGAGCTTTTCTGTATTTCAGGATGCTCTCCTTCCATGCTATTTAAAATACTAACTTATTATACTAATTTAGTTTGATGCCATTTACGTTCTAATTTCCAAGCTGTCTGTTTTAAAGTGCGCGTGTGATCATTATATCAGGGAGCGAGTTTCTTATCTCTAATAATTTTTCTTTTAACTGGAGCAGAAGATTAATGGACAGTTAGCGATGTGTCGTAACTGGGAGACATGAAAGGTGGGGTAAATGCGTTGCATTAAAGAGGGGAGCAAGAGTCGGATGGCACTTGGGTTGACTATCTTGGTCACAGTGAATGGACAGATAAAACGAGGGGAGAGTTTGCCTGACAGTGTCCTGAGAGGAATGTCCCTGGCGGCCAGCATGACTCTTTCCCCTAAATGATACTTGGTAGTTATTGAGCAATGGCGATCCGCCTGATTCTTGTACATCTTGGCAGTTCATAATAATGTTTGCTCGTGAGCCATGCCTGCTTACAGCGGCGAATAAAGTTTTGGGCGGAAGGGACGTCCACCTCCTTCATTTGTGCTGGGAACAGCGGCAGTTGGTACCTCAAGCAGCAGTGAAATGGAGACATCCCAGTGGAAGAAGAGGGTTGAGAGTTGTGGGCGTATTCGATCCATGAGAGGAACTTATTCCAGGAGGAGGCGTCCCGTGTAGGCAGAGAGCGAGAGCGATCAGAGAGCGATCTCCAATGCCTGATTGTTTCTTTTTGTTTGTCCGTAGGATTGGGGGTGAAATCCCGATTAGAGACTAGGCATGGCCCCGATAAGTTTTCCAATGGCTCTCCAAAAGCGCGAGGTAAACTGTGTATCTCGGCCTGAGATGTTGTCTGTGGGGAGACCATAATTATTAGTTTGTTCCTTTGTCTCCATGGCGGAGGGGAGCTTGGAGAATGGAACAAAATGTTCTGATTTGGAAAAGCGGTCTATGATAGTCATGATGTAGGTGTTCCCGTCAGATGAAGGTAGGCCCGTTATAAAGTCTAGAGAGATGTGAGACCAAGGGTGGTGAGGAACCGGTAAGGGTCTTGGGAAGCCAGCAGGGGATCGATTGTTTTGCTTACAGCGGGTGCAGATGTCGCAGACTGCCTGTTCTAGTGTGGACCACCAAAAGCGTTGTTGAATGACGAAGCTGGTCCGGGCGAAACCCAGGTGGCAGGACAGCCTGTATCCATGGCCCCATTCCAAAACTTGAGAGCGTAGATGAAGGGAAGTAAACAGGTGATTGGGGGGAACATTGCTTGGTCCAGGTTCCTGGGTTAATGCTTCCTTGACTTTTGTCTCGATGTTTAGTTCCATGGTTTGCAACAGTGAGACGACAGGATAGTGTCACATGGCATGGGATCTTGGGGACAGGAGAACTGTCGAGAGAGTGCGTCTGGTTTGTTGTTTTTAGAGCTCGGCCAGTAGGACGGGACGAAGTTGAATCTTGAGAAGAACAGCCCCCATCAAGCTTGACAGGCATTGAGTCTCTTGGCAGCGTGGAGATACTCAAGATTCTTATGGTTGGTCCATACTAGGAATGAACGCTCGGTTCCTTCCAGCCAGTGCCTCCATAGTTCCAAGGCTAGCTTGATGGCCAGAAGCTCTTGGTCACCCACGTCGTACTTCCTTTCGGCTGGGGACAGACAACGAGAGAAAAATGAGCATGGGTGCAGTTTGTTATCCTGCGAGGATCTCTGGGAAAGGATCCCTCCAACACCGCCGTTGGACGCATCAACCTCTACTATAAACTTCCAGGATGGGTCGTGGATGGTGAGAATGGAAGCGGAAGTGAAGCTTGACTTGAGGTTGGCGCACGCTGTTTCCGCCTCCTTGTTCCAACAAAAATGTGGAGAAGGTCAAGGAAGTTAGGGGAAAACTTGTTTCTCCAGGAAACATTGGAGGTCTCGCCGTGACGCTGGGGTTGGCCAGTTGGAAACGGCTTGAACGTATGGCTTGAAGGTAGTCTTCCACTCGTCCTCCTCCCCAATTCAGACGAGATGGTAAGAATTGTGTAGGTCCAACTTGGTGCAGATGTCAGCTCCTTGGAGAAGTTCAAAGGCAGTGACCATGTGTGGTAGTGGGTACCGGTTCCTGACAGTGATTTCGTTAAGCCCTCAATAATAAATGCAGGGGTGAAGGGACTTGTCCTTCCACTTGACAAAGAAGAATCCTGGCCCTGCAGGGGAGGAAGATGGGCAGATAATTCCCACGGTGAGAGCCTCGGAAATATACTTGTTCATTACCTCTATTTCTTGACGTGCTAGTGAGTAGAGCCTACCCTTGGGGGAGAGGTGGCAGGGAGCAAGTCTATTGGTTCTGAGGTGAAGGTGCATGACTGCAGCTCAAAAATCAATAAGCACTGGAGAGAAAAAGGAGTGACATGTTACAGGATCACCCTCATAGTTAGGAAGGGCAGGTCGGCGTGGTTCACGTTGTGCATCGAGGTCTGTGCCTTGAGCCAAGGGGGCGGAGCTGTTGGAGCTGAGTAGTGATCTCAGCGAGGGCCTCCTTGGTGCTAAGCAGCTCCTGCTGGTGTTCCCCGAGGAGATGCCCTTGACTTTCCAATGACATCCTCATGCAGTCAACCTCTGCTGAATTCATGTCAATGACTGGATTATTCTGTCAGGGAGCATAGCTGAGCGTGAGGAATTCAGGCGCAGAAGATTGACAGAGAGGGAAAGCATGCGAATATCTCTCTTCCATGACATGAGAGTGAGAAGGAGAGAGAATGTGCTGAGGCACCCAGACAGCGAAAGAGTGGAGGCAAGGCGTTAGGCAAACTTGGCAACGTGAAATCATGAATCAAAATGCAAGGGAATTGGTCTAGAAGGCACGCAGTGAAACAGTGCGCAGGGCACGTTTAAATGTCGGAGTACTCAGTATGATACTGGTGTGCGGACAGGGCGACAACAGGGTGTGGGAAAAACACATGACTACCTAGGAAAAACATGACTGTATGTTGGATAATCTGACAGCATGGGAAAGGAAATGTCAAAAGGTGAAAAGGTCTTAGAACGGCGTGTGTGGACTGGCAGCATGACAGTTTTATGTATACACCAGACTTATTATTTTATTTTATTATTATTTATGTTATTTTCTTTTTTATATACATGTCCCTGCCCTTATTATCTCCTTGTGCAATTACTTAAAGTATTTGGCCTTTTATTATTCTTCATTTAATTACCTATCTTATCTGCTATAACCTACAACATGTTCCTTTGTCTTAGGTGGGTTTTATGTACGTACAGAAGGTAGACAAGCGGTATTCTACTTTTACCGCTGCACCTCACAGTGACGGTATGAGTTTGCTTCCCACTGAGTGGCGCTATATAACTATAGGCCGACGCCTCAGGCCTCAGTTCATTCTCTCAAGGATTAATGAGCCGCAGCTCCTTTAGAGCTGGACGTAGTAGCGGATAAAAATTAAGTGTAACATTGTAGTTAAACAAATAATCACAGTACTAAAATTACAGTACAAATGTGGAATTAAAATTACATTAAATCTTATTAGGATTGAATTTAAGCAAAGTAGTAAACGTTAACACAGTGAGCCTTTACAATATATCAGGTGTAATTACAAAAGCTTTCCTTCTTTTTTCTTTCTTTCAAAAAGGGGTTTTGTGTCATCTTATATCTTGTGTTCTTTAAATTTGTAGTAGATTTATTAACTGAAATAAATTAAACTGAATGGCCATAAAATTAAAACATTGTCAGGACGTGCCACTGCATCAGCAGATGTTGTTGTCATTATTATAGTAATAAGCGTTTCTTGTTTGCATCGAATTTAAACAAAGCAAATGTATACCTTTATATCTAGCCTTTAGATTATATCATGTGTAACACTAGAAAGCAACTAAAAATGAATGAAAGCAAACAGGGAGAGCATTGTTTTCGGTGAACTTGAGCACAACAGAAAATTAACCAAAACTCCATGTATGCTTGCCTCACAGACGTGAAAAATATATACTTATAGAAAACGAAATATCTGCTTTTATATAAACTTATGGAAAACAATTTTAAATGTCTAATTTTAGACAATGTAGTTCATATGAAAAGGGAATTATAGGCGCATCCAAGAGAGAGAGAGAGAGAGAGAGAGAGAGAGCAAGAGAGAGAGCCTGTGCGCTTAGTTTAAGTTTATTATTGCACGAAGCACAAACTCTCTCCCTCTCTCAATAAATTCTCAGTAAGGACAGTAAGCCCCGAGAGGAAAAAAGTTTTTTGTTTTATTTTCCAGAGCCCCGTTGCCTTTTAAATTTCTTAATTAATAATCCCATGCTATCTCCAAACAGGAAGGTCTTCCCTTGCGTATCATAAGCAGTCTCGTGAATTCCTATTTCGTTGACCCCTCTAAAGCTCTGCGTAAGGGCTCCTATCATTATAACATCTTGTGGTGCAGCTCTCCAAACCGCGCCACATACTGTAACACGTTGCTGTTTTTTAAACACTGGAATGGAAGAGATGGAAAGTTTCCCCATCATAACATGCCTTGTATTGTTTTTAATCACTCTATACACAACCCGTGATTTTGAATGCTATTTAACAAATGAAAAATACAAATGGAATATTCTTTTGTTTTTTATTTAATTTTTTTAAATAAAATATAAAATTTTAATATTTTATAAAAATACCAAAGAAAATTGTGTATAGAGTGATTAAAACCATACAATTTATGTTATGATAAGGAAAATCTCAATTTCATCCATTTCATGGATAAAAAATGGTAACAATGTCAATTTTAGAATCTAGAATCCAGAAGATGAAATTTACACAAATTTAAAAAGAGGTCTGAAGCACTGCAGGTCTTCAGAAGAGCCTCAGATCCAAGAGGGTCTTAAAGTGGGGAGGGGTGCATTTTAGTTTCTCTGAATGTATAGGTGAGAACAGTTGATTCACACCTGGGGAGGCGTAAATTATTTGCATTTGAATGTTGTCTGACATTGTGAAGCACACACAGTAACACTAAAACAACAACAACCCAGGATAAATAGGAATAAGAGGCCATGATTATACTGCATAAATATTATTTAGTACAACAAAATTTCCCCACGCTCTAGAAAACTTTGTGTGCGGTTGAGTGCTGATTAGACTAGGTAGGAAATTAAAGTAAACAACAATCGCCCACATTTACAAAATCTTTTTTTATTTAGACTATAAAAAATAATCCTTCATCTATTTTTAGGTGTGCCAGCCGCCACTTTTTAGTTAGAAGTTTCCAATCCAAATCTTATAATGCCCACATGACTATTTAATTGACCTATTTAAACCATTAAAATTTTTATTTTACTACTTCAGCTCTTATTGTTTCATTTACTTAAAAATAATATTATAAACAAGAGCAACATATTTTTTTCAATATTATTGATTACATCCATTGCTGCGGAGATGACGAGATGACATGATCACCTTCATCACTACAACTGAAACCAAAGAAATCTCCAGTTTCAATGAACAGCATCAATGAATTATTTAGAGTCAGCCAGAATCATTCTTTAACTTTATGCGTGCGACTGAGCGCTGATTAGACTATGTAGGAAGTTAAAGAGAAGGATCACGGTACCAAACAAAATCCATTTAAATTAAATTGAACATATATTATAATTAAACAACAATAGCCCACGTTCAGAAAATGTTTAGAAATTCTTTCCGAGATAAGGCTGGGACTGTGTTATGCGCAGAGCGCCGGGAGATTTGCTGAAGCTCAAATCTCCGAAATCGTTGGGGCATTTTTTTTCTACATAGACTCTATCTTTAATAACAGATTTTGAGCTGTACATACATGCATTCTTTGTACAAATGAAATTGTCAGCACGTGAACTTGATCGTCTGTCTAAACATTTAACCAATGTTTTTTTTAACTCAATATTGTACAGTAAATATCAATAGCTCTGGTTCAGATTTTTCATGTCATGTTTGGCCCTTGTCTACCTATTGTATGTACTGTATGTTTGCGAAGAGAATGTCGATGACCTATTATTTAACACATAACATCACAATATATTTTTATACTTTGTATGGCTTTGTATGGCTTTCCATTTCAATTCTATTTTATTTCATTATTTGTACATAATGTAATTTTTTTACAGCTAAAATCTTTTTGTATATTTTCTATAGTTCTATGTTCTTATTTTTTCCTCTTATTTCATACTTTATATTCTTATTTGAAAACTCTTATTTTTTTTATTTTAAATTTTTAGGTAATCAGCGTTCATATAAGCATTTCACTTCATATCATACTGTGTATGGCTGTATATGTAAATATGTAAAAAATTACTTTTTAATGTGGATGCCAATGATAAAAAAAACAAACAAACAAAAAAACATGGCACTGGTTTAGATCAGCTCAGTTTGAAGATGAACCTTAATCTTTCAAATGGTGTCTCTCTTGGCACTTAGAAGTTGACCTGGAGATAGTACCTGATGTCAGGTACATTTATCATATTTGAAAAAGTCAGAAATGGGAAAGAGAGAGAGATAGATGGAATATAAAATAAAAAGAACAAGTGATGAGAAAGAGTAGAGAGTAGTAGCAAGTGACTGTGTGTGTGTGTGTGTGTGTGTGTGTGTGTGTGTGTGTGTGTGTGTGTGTGTGTGTGTGTGTGTGTGTGTGTGTGTGTAAAAACTAAATTAGAAAAAAAAAAATCTGATTGCTCCTGTCCTTGTGCTTCATCACCCCTGAAACTTAAAGTATTTATTTCATATATCAAGAAACACAAAGAACAATTAAATCTATTAAGAGAAAAACTCTTTAATTTTGCAGAACATTGTGTGATTGCAGAACAGACATATCTTGCCAGTATTAATGAGTCAATGTGTAAGAACATACATGTTTGAGAAACATACAAATATCTGAGATACATACAATAGCTCAATTGAACCAAAACATTTAAGAGATTATCATGTGTATTTGAAGTATTTCACAGATCAAGAGCTCTCTTACAAACATTAGAAGCATGACATTACCTAACTAATTTAATGTAAAAAAAAAAAAGTGTATAGTGTATAACTTTTCCACTCTTGTTCTCTGCAGGCAGCCACATTTTTAACTAAAAAGTAAAAAAATTCTTAATATGTTTCTTCATAATCTGACCACTTATACCATAGATAATTGGATTTAACAGAGGAGGAAATATCAGAAAAAATAAAGACATGAAATTCCGGAAATCATATGGAAAATAACTGGAATTTAACCGGCTTTGTATTATTTCAAAAATTAATCCAACTGAATAATTCAAAAGAGCAAGAAGATGAGGTGTACATGTTTGGATGGCTTTATTTTGAGATTCCTTAGAGGAATATATGCAAACGTGCAAAATGTATGCATAAGAGAATAAAATCATTATAAACTGTGGAATCATGTAAACAACTGTTACACCAAGTCCAGTTATGTTATGGACAGTGATGTCTGTGCAAGAGAGTTTTATGAGTTCAAAATTTACACAATGTGTCTTATCTATAATTTCTCTGCAAAAGGTTAAGCGTATTGTGAATGATTCATATACCAGAAAAGTTGCCAATGGATAAGCCCATGCAAAAAATATGAATACCTTAAGCTTTTTTGTTGACATCATATCATGATAGTGAAGCGGGTAACAAATTGCAACATAACGATCATAGCTCATGAAGGCCAATATATTTAGCTCAATAATAGTATAGGTATGTAAACAGAAAATTTGCACAAGACAATTTGTTAAAGATATTTTATGCCTCTCTGTAGCAAGATTGAATAACAGATGAGGAATCAAACTTGTACTGCCAAAGATGCCATTACATGACAGATTGCATACAAAGATATACATTGGATTATGCAATGTTCTTTTAAAGTAGATAATGCCAATAAAAAGTAAGTTTAGCAAAAAAATTACAACATAAAGTATGAGAAAAATAAAAAAGAACAAATGCTTCTGCTGGTCCATCACAAAGTAGCCATCCAGAATGAATGTAGTAACACTTGATCTATTTTCCATTTTGTGTAAGAGCTTTTCTACAGACAGAAGGAAAAGAAATATAAATTATAATGGAGATATTCAAACAATAAGGCATATATGTGTTTTCTGTTTACACATAAAGTATGATATGTAATTCAACTGTTTATTATAGATTCACATGCTTAAAGACCTTAGAAAAGAATAGACGTGAGTAACAATGTAGCTTATTCGTAACACCAAAAAGACATTTAAATTGCTTAACTGTTACTATTAACTTTATGGGCATAATGAAACATTTTATACATAAGTAAAATAAAATATAATAAAACCCTCTGACATTTAATTAACTACTGAATCAAAAATACTGCCATTCAAGTACAGTTTTCTGCTGATTACTAACTTGTCGAATGTTTGTTAAAAAAAATTTGTTACTTAAGCACAAGTTGCCTGATGGTTCAACCTAAAGGTTGTTCTTATTAGAGGTTTGGCTTGGCAGTAAAGCTAAGTTTTATCACTGTGAAAAATGGGGTGGTGTATGATATTACCATCTCTTCTGGGCTGTTTTTTTGGGATTTCCATCATGTTCTGCATATCTAAGTATAACATCATTATCGGTGTATGTCAACAGCAAGGCAGGACAAAACAAAATATTTTAGCTAGGAGTCTCATAACTTTTAAACAACTGATCAGATACCGTAAAGTACACCTAATGGCAAATTATTAGGAATGCTCATTCATGCAAATATGTAGTGATTAGTTTGTGGTGTAATGGAAAAATAATTATGCACACACAGTTCTACAGCTTAAGTTGCTCTTCACATCAAACACAAGGATGAAATGAAGTCTGTATGTGCGGCATGAAAAGGGGGGCACATTAAAACATGTTACTGGCAATCATGCGTCATCCTCCTGGTCTCAGAATGTGAATGCTCACAAGTACAGATTGTGTTAAGGGAAACCAACTCCAGTGGAGACATGAAAGGTAAGTGTTGCCAAAACAAACAGTGACAGAAACAACAAAGATTTTTTCATCAGTATCATCTATCAGACATAAATTGACAGAATTGCTATGCTAGCCAAGAGCGCTTAGGTAGCATTGATGCTGGAGGTGTTATATTATTAATGGAGGAAGGAGGTGAATAATTTCTTTAGCAAAGTGAGCAAGGGATGCATGTGGTTTCCTATAATGCTGAAAGGAGGAACCATTCATTCTTCTTGGAAAATCAGTGACCATCCACAAGAATAGGTGAAAACTAGCCCACTTGCTGGTTTGGACTAGAGTTAGGGTACATCAGGAATCAGCACACCAGATAAGGGTGAACTGGTGCAGAGAATGGGGCATGCCACTGTTCTGGACAACTCAGAGAACCAGCACACTGATTAGTCAGTAGCAAAATCAATCAGATTCATAATCACATAATTGTTTTATTCAACAACTGAAGTATCCTCTGCAAAAACTTAGCCAATGGAGCAATGATACGCAAAGTACTGTATGGAGCAATCATCTGCAAAGTAAGTACTAAAAAGGAGGAAAAGATAGGACCGCCATGCAAAATTTCTCAGAAAACAACCTGCTGCATGGTCAGGACTGGAATCAATGCACTTCAGGAACCAGCACAACAGACAAGCATCATATGACTTAGGGAACTAATATATTGGTTGCTTAGTAGCAGAGACATGCAGCAGAAAGACAAACAGTTTTACAGCAGGTAGAGCGAAAATGTAGAGCGACATTTGCAGAAGACATTTTGTTGTTAAAGTTAACTGCTTGTTTTGACTGTCCACATGGCCCCATTACTCATAATCATTAGTTTTTGCAACTCAACTGCCTAGTTTGTTAATTTAACTTGGGTTACTTAAATTTAAACTGGGGTTATTTAACTTACCTCATGCCTGGACTCATAGCTGACATTCCTCAATGTTTTGGCATGCCTAGCACTTTATCATCTGCCCCACTTCACTTGATTCCTTCCATGGTCAAATGGGCTGCATACTGTTAATTTTTTTTTATGTAAGCACTACTGGGCCTTTACTTTAAGTGAGGGAGAACTGCAGACATGAGAGGATTATTGTTATTGTTTTTATTGTTGTAATTGTTATTATTGGTATTGCCCCACAGGACACCAAAATGCAAGGGCCATCTGTTAGGTTTTAAATGAAGAAGTAGTGTGTCCGAGCTAAGTTTTAAGCTAAGAGAAGAAGAGTTTAACTTGTTGTGTCAGCTGCACCTTGATACATTACCGGTTCGGGCCCGATCGACCGGGAGAGACAAACATCACAGAGGTGATGGCTGTGAGGTGTAAAGGCCTTTTGTATGTTAATGACTAGCAGAAAGAGGTGCTGTCCTTCTTATCATAGCCGGGTAGGGGGGATTTGCCATGGTGTGCCTTTGTCTCTTCAGCTTGAGAGTTTGAAGGAAAAGCAAGCTGCACACACTGCTCTTCTCAAAGAGGCTATCCAGCGTCTTGATGCATTTGAGCGCAAGTTTGATGAGTGAAGACCACAGGAAGAGTCAAGCCATGTGCATAGAAGAGCTAAGAGAGCGCATAACACGGGCATTGCGGTAAGTTGAACTTTATGTTAGCTGGCAATATAGTAGTAAATTATACCTTGTATTAAATTATACCAAGCATTTAGCTACATATCTACTTTTTGTGACTTGCATTGTTGTAGGTGTCCAGCATATTTAACAGTCTGTGACGTCAGAATTATAGGCTGTTGTTTAAAAATGTTTGTATTTAAAGCGTTTTTAATTCAACATTACAGGAAACTGTAAGGAATGTCCATTATTCAGAAAACAACCCACATAAATACGATCCACAAACTGGGTAAGAATGTTGTTTCTTTACCTATTATGTATGGGGTTTACATAATCATTTTAAATGCAATTAATGACACGACTCTCTTTCCACACAGAAAAGTTTACTTGATGACATATCTGCTGGAGGAATTGGCAAAAGATGACTTTTGCAGATGCAGACCCAGAGTGTATAAAGGGTAATTAGAAATTGTTATTGTCATTATTTTCATGTCCCTTTATTTTTGTCCCTCTAATAATTTGAATCTCATTTTTTATTTATGTTTTTTATCCAGCATGTTACAGGACTTACTATGAGACATTTCAGAGGAAATACTCTTTGTCTCGGCCAGGAAAGTCTCAGCTAAGAGACTCCATTAAGGCAGGGGCTAAAAACCGACAAAGATGAGTAAGTGTACATCATCTACTGTATGTATTAAGTTTGTTACATCTCAGAGTGTTTTTAGGGGTTAACGTATGGTGTGTTTTGCAGTTGCTGGAGTCCAGGTGTAGGGTCGTTCATTCAGATGCAGAGAGAGAACTGTGGCAGACTGCAATGCTGGAGCTGATGTCTGATGAGGAGGATGCCATTGCGTGCCTGCCGTCAGCGTGTAATATCTAATGGGACCAAGCTAGAAGGACATTTATTTTGTCCTTATCCTTATATATCTAGCAAGCACTGGTGCATGTTTGTTTTAGTATTGCTTTCAATTTAATTGCACCTTCATAAATGCACATTTGTTCATTTTTTTCAATTTTTTTTTTTTACCCCTTATTCTTACTTTGCTTTTTATATTTATTAGTGTTTGATTTGATTTTAATAAGTTTCTTATTGATTTTAATAAATTAATTCTATTGTCATTTTTTAAATGATGTGGGGGATGTATAGTACTGTTGTGGAGGGGGGGGGAGTTGGATAGGGTCTATCTACGTACCTGCCCAATAACCAATCAAGTCACTAAGTTATGAGGGCTTGGGCTGGGCTAAATAAAAATGAGTTGGGTAATCTCCCAATAGATGTCACGGTTTTGGAAGTGTTTTTTATTTTTTAAAACAACCAATCAATGTAGAGATAAATAAACCAATAGAGAAGAGCAGAGTTGTGCAAAGGTGTTAAATGCAAATGAGGCTTGAGGTGTGAAGGTCTCCTGACAAAATCCTTGAGTGGATTATTTGCCATGGCAACAAATGGCTGTACCATGGAAGGATTCCTCAGCGAGATACATCCGAATTGGTATCAATCCGGAAGTATCCTAGCTTGGTGGTATACGGTCAGTGGTACTTGTAGATACTTCCGAAAATCAGTGGTGTATACGGGAGTTTCCTAGTACAGATACACCTCTTTTCATGCAGTGAGGATATAGAAGGTGTTACCACAGAAGGCATAAGGAAACACAGTGAGGGGTCTGTTCTCAGGGCACAGGAATCTGAACTGATTAGATTGCAATGTCTTACAATATTATAAAACCTTACACCATCCCAGTGATAAGGAACTGTGATGTAACCTTTTTGAAGAGACTTTGGTTGCCTGTGGGACCACTAACTGGTCTCATTACTGTTGGGCAGAACCCATATCCATAAAAACCTCACCAGTTATACTCCAGTTATGGCACCACACAGAATGGCTACATTTATGTAACTGAAATTCCTAAACTGCAACTGGTGCTAAGGTTTTCACAGATTCAGATTTCTTTCTGTTTGGAGTTCCTGTTGTTTCCAAAGCTGTCTCAAAGGCATTCAGGTTCTAGCTTCCACTATCTCAGGTTTGTTAGATTTGTCCCAAGTGCCCTAAGACTACTGGGTCATCTTTTTGAAGCATAAAGCTGAAGTGCTTGTAACTGCTTGTAAACCTTGTAACTGCAGTATTAACTTGCTCCCAGAATCATTCTGCCTAGAGTCATGGTTCTCAAAGTCTGGAGTGCGCCCCACTAGTGGGGAATACAGACATGACAGGTGAGGCACAATGAACAGGAGGAAATTAATGAAAAATAATAGGAAAGTCCCTATTCTAATTCATGCTTTTCTTTATTGACAATGGAGATCGTACATTTAAAACAAGATAAACAAATACAAGGAAATGGATCATTTAAGTAATTTTAAGTAAATTAAAATAACATCAGTTTCTGTATTTTTGCTAAAAAAAAATGTTTTATCAGGCAGTACTTGTGACACGCACGCCAGGCTCCGCCCCCGCACAACGTCCTATGTCACCCGAGTTCTAGCACACTGCACGCACTCACGTCACACACACCTGCACCACATTCCACTGATTCGCACCACTTTTTCACCAGCACGCCGTCCGAGATTGATCACGCGACCTGAACTCCTGCACAAAAGATAAGACTGTTTATGTATTTCCGTGTTTCCTTGAAAAACTGTTTATTTGATTCCTGTTTCTCCCTGTCTGCTCCACTCCGCATTTCCGTGTACTTCCGCGTTTCTGTGTACTTCCGTGTTTCCGTGTTTTTGTTTCTGTGTCTCCCGTGCTCCTTTCTAGTTCCAATCTCCATCTTATGCACTCCCGTTTTCCCTCCTGCCAGCTCTGCGTTATTCCCTGTTTATTTATTGGTTTCTGTTTTGCTTTTGGTTTCCGATTATTCCCGTGTTTCAGTTCCAGTGTTGATTATAATATTTTTGTTGAACCCCGTGTTTTATTTGCCCCCAAATCACCCTGCCGGGCCAGATCAGTGACTTTCTCGAGTGTGTTCCTTGGGTACGTGACAGAATCTTGGACTGACACAATTATGGACCCGGCAGGTGCTAATTTAATTTCGGAGCTGATCAACACCCTCCACCACTTCTTCCACCACAAACCTCCTCCACTACACCACCTGCTGCACCCACAGTAACTCCACCGGTCCCCACCTGCTCCCCACACTGCTCCCATGGCAGCTACAACTGCCCCGGTTTCCCCAGGTGTGCTTACCAGTCCCGTGGCTACATTGGCGCCCTTCTCTGGTGAAGCGGGGAACTGCGATGGGTTCCTTTTGCAGTGCTCAATATTTTTCGACATGCAGCCCCTGCGCTTCCCATCCGACAGATCCAAGGTTGCCTACATTGTCTCCCTACTGACGGGACGCACCCTCCAGTGGGCGCAGGCAATGTGGCAACAGAATGGACCTGTCGTCCACAATTACAAGCAATTCACCGCGCATTTCCGGGAAGTGTTTATTTATTCGGTGAGCTCTGCCACCGCTGGGGACCAACTTTTCCGGCTGCAACAAGGTAAGGGTTCCATTCACGATTATGTTCTCTCCTTTAGAACCCTTGCAGCCGCCAGCGGGTGGAATGAGCTCTCCCTTTTAACCAAATTCCGGCAGGGGCTAGCACCGCGACTGAGGCTGCAGATGGCGACCCACGACGACTCTGTTGGGTTGGAGCAGTTCATGAGGCTCACCCTCAGAGTCACCAACTGTTTGCAGGATTGCGCTGCCGAACTTCCTGCAACGGTTCAGTTCCAATCAGCCCACCTCTCACCAAGCCCCAAGTCAGTACCAGAACCCATCGACATCAACCAAACACAAGCCCGACTTTATCCTCAGGAAAGACAATGCCGGCTGAACTCGGGGTTATGCCTTTAATGCGCTGAAAAGGGGCACCTGCTTCAGACATGCCCTCGGCGCCCAACGAGTCCTCTGGTGAGTAATGTCATTCATGAATGTCCCCATGCAAAACCACTCACCACGACTGTCACTATCCACCATGCCACCATGTCTCCCACAGTAAAGGCTCTCCTGGACTCGGGTTCCGCCGGAAATTTCATATCTAGGACACTCTGCCGCCAGCTGTGCCGTCAAGGTTCCCCTTGAACTCCGCTCCATTCCCATCCAGATCTGCTGCATGACGGGGGCGCCCCCTGCTGGGGGGTTAGTTCATTACATCACTCCTCCGTTGCGTATGCAGGTCGGCTGGCTGCACGAGGAAAAGATCCGATTCCTGGTTCTCGAGAAAGCAACGTCTGACCTGATTCTGGGGCATCCATGGCTCACTCTCTACGAGCCGATCCTCTCAAGGAAGGATGGGGAGATCCTGAAGTGGGGGGACGGCTGTTTCTCTCACTGCCTTTCCCAGGTCCCAGCTCTACCACTCAACTCGACCTCCGTGGAGAGTCCAGCTAGGGTGCCTCATCACGATGTTCCAGAGGCATACTCCAGCTTCCAGGACATCTTCTGTCCAGTACGAGGCACACAATTGCCTCCACACCGGCCATAGGACTGCGCCATCGACCTCCTTCCAGGTGCACTGGTGCCAAGAGGTAAGATCTACTCTCTCTCTCCCTGAACAGAAGGCAATGGAGACGTACGTTGAGGAGGCCCTTTGGCAAGGCTTCATTAGACCCTCGACTTCCCCTGCTGCTTCCAGCTTCTTCTTTGTGGCTAAAAAAGACGGAGGCCTTCGGCCGTGCATTGATTATCGGGCGCTAAATAAGGTCACAGTAAGGTTCAGTTATCCCCTTCCTCTCGTCCCCTCCGCTCTGGAACAGCTGCATGGAGCTACCATCTTCACGAAGCTAGACCTCCGGAGCGCATATAATCTGATTCGCATTTGCGAAGGTGATGAGTGGAAAACTGCTTTCATTACTCCAACGGGTCACTATGAGTACTTAGTGATGCCGTACGGCCTAGAGAACGCTCCGTCTGTGTTTCAGGGTTATATGAACGAGGTGTTCCGGGATTGCGTGGGTAGATTTGTGGTCCTCTACATCGACGACATACTGATCTACTCATGAGATTCCTCGGAGCACCTCCGACATGTAACCAAGGTGCTTAGGAGACTCCGATCTCATCAGCTGTTCCTCAAGGCGGAAAAGTGCCTCTTCCATCAGTCCTCCATCTCCTTCTTGGGTTATAACATCAGCCCAAGGGGGATTCAGATGGATGAGAGGAAGGTGGAGGCTGTCCGATCGTGGCCTACTCCAACCAATATTAAACAGCTCCAACGCTTTTTGGGCTTTGCAAATTTTTACCGTTGATTCATCCGTGGTTATAGCATGAAAGTCGCCCCGCTCACTGACCTCCTAAAGGGTAAGCCCAAAAAGCTTATTAAGTCGCCTGAGGTGACGCAGGCCATGGCCCACTTGCAACAGTCCTTTACCACAGCCCCGATCCTCGTCCTTCCGGACATTAATTACCCCTTTCTAGTTGAGGTCGATGCCTCCCAAACCGGGGTCGGGGCTGTATTGTCACAGCAGCAGGGGGATGATCCAACTTACCATCCATGTGCCTTCTTTTCCAGGAAGCTGTCACCGGCGGAGAGGAATTACGATATCGGAAATCGTGAGCTTCTCGCCATCAAGCTGGCCCTGGAGGAGTGGAGGCATTGGTTGGAAGTGACGATCCATCCGTTCCTGGTCCTAACTGACCATAAGAATTTGGAGTATCTACGTGAAGCGAAACGTCTGCACTCCAGACAGGCAAGGTGGGCTTTGTTCTTCACGAGATTCCACTTCTCCATTTCTTACAGGCCAGGAACGAAGAATGTCAAGGCAACGCTCTCTCCAGGGTCCACGATTCCGAGGAAATGGCTGCGCACCCAGAGAACATCCTTCCGGCGACTCTATTCGTCTCGCCAATACAATGGGAGGATGACAGCTCCGATTCTCAGAGCCGTTCCCTCGGCGCCTCTCCGCCCGGTTGTCCACCACAGCTTTCCTTTGTCACCGAACCAGAGAGAGAGCATCTTATCCACCAGGTACACTCCTCACTTGGCACCGGTCACCCGGGGGTCACCCAAACTCTCTCCCTTCTCCGCGAACGTTTCTGGTGGCCTCGGATGAAAGAACAAGTGCAGAGGTACGTACGGGGATGTTGAGCATGTGCTGTGTCTACACAGTAAAACAAGCAGTGTTAATATGGAAGTGTTGCTCTGTCTTTACTCTTAAGGAGTTAATTTAACAACAAGTAGTGAAAGATACCCCCTAGTGTTGGTGAAAATTAGCAGAGTTCATTTCTGCGTCGCTAACTTTACTCTGTTAAGCTCCGCCCTTCAATCTACCCTGCGAAAGTCTGAACTACACGGGAGTTTTCTGGTCACCATTTTCTTTTAGCTCCAATGAACAGGTAAGCTTGTTTAACTTACTAAAAGCCAGTTTTACTATTTTATCTGAATAAATGTTCTAATGTCACTGCATATGTTGTATTTTGATGCAATTTTTGTAGTTTTGTCGGAATAATTTCGGAACTTCGGGTATCGTCGTGGCAAGTTTATAAGTTAGAGAGTTGCTTTTCATCACGTCATGCAATGCTAAAACAAATTTACTGGATTATTTTACATTTCTTTTGCTATTTTGTATGACCAATTCTTAGGTCTAACTGAGGTGACCGCAAATTATTGCAACAGTATTACTGTGGCATATTTATTTATATGTTGGGCATGAAATATTTTTACACTATAATCTGTGTGACTCTTTTCACTTCTTACAGATCATGCTGGTTAAGGTGAAACTTGGGGATGCCCAAAAATTTGTCAAGATAATTGAGCTGAGCCTGGAGGAATTTTTGACTGCTGGTAAAAACAAACATATACTTTTATTACATTAATTTGAATGTTTTTTATTATTTTTATTATTATTTATGTTACTTGATGAATGTCTAGTAATTCTATATGAGAATAAGTATAGTCACATGTTGCTTGTGCCCTGATGTTCAAAGTTAATCATTGCTGTGTAAAACCTTGTAAGTCTGTATAATTTCTCATAAAATTGCATGCTTTTTTTTTTTAAAAAAAAAAGGCATTTTTAAAGTTTCGTGTTCCATCTGTACCCGAGAATGTGAAGGTTTTTGATGAATCAGGGACTGAGGTGGATGATGATGTTTTTGAGGATGTAGTCAGATCCTCAGTCGGAGTTCTTACCATAAAACATGGTGCAGGTTTGTATTTATTACATTACTCATTAAAAATGTAATACTAATAATTGACAAAAATTCCCCATAAATATTAATCTGCAAACAGATTTGTGTTCTCCCTCTCCACAAGCCTCTCATGGGCAGTCAAATCAGTCCCTGTCTTCTTCCATCAACTCCAGTGACTCACAGGATACAGTCATTATTGAAGAAAGCTCCTGCAGTAAACGAATGAGGTTAGACGATGAAGCTAAAAAGGTGGGTATTATTATTATTTTTTGTACTTTTACATTTTGGTGGTAAAAAAAGAGAAAAAGACTCATAAATGTATTTTAAAAAATGTAAATTAATTTACCACCAACAATTAATTTATTTATTTATGAGATTTACAAATATTTATTAATTAATTAAATTTTTTATGTTTGAGTTGGTGGAAACCATTCTTGTCCAGAAACCTGGTGGGGAGCATATAATAAATGAATACAACCAAACTAAGTCTCTGGAGGATGAAACAAGGAGAAAAATGGTTAACATCTTTAACATCTTTAACCATGCAATTGCTTTGGTTAAAGCAATTGCATTCATGAGCCATTCTTTTGATGAGGACGCCATCAAGAAGAAAATGAAATTGACATTTGACTATCGCCGCAACATGGTTCTTGACCCCATGCAGTCAAGTGATATATTGACAGTCTTTCCACGATTCAAAGACATTAAAGGCTTGGTAAAGTGTTTATAATCATACTTTTTACCAATTTACATGTTTAAATGTAAGTTTATTCACTGATTGCTTGAGTTTATATCCATAATGATTTGTCTGGTATTGGCTTATCCTTTTCTGCCTCTTCTTAGATTGAGCAAGACTTTGTTCTGATGTTTGGAGAAGGAGTGTCAGGCAAGCTACTGGAGAAGTGGACCACTGCATTCAAGAAAAAAGTAATTCAGCAGTGCAAAAAGCTTCCAAGCACCAGTGATTTGGAAGAACTACTGCTGGCAGCTGAAACTCCTACTGGTGACTCAGATGAATGTGTTAACATTGGTAAGATGTTTAAGATTAGGTTTGTACTTTAAATATTAATTAGAAAGACTAAGATTTGATACCCATACATTTTTAATGTTCTTTTTATTCTTTTATTTCACTTCCAGTTTGCATTATTGATCAGATTTTGCTAACATAATGTATGTGTGTAAACAGGTTGGGACAGCGACCTCTCTTCTATAATACTTCTGTTGCATCTGATCCCACCTTCTGCCCAAGGCCGGAAAAGACCAGGAAAGGTGTCTGCCTCTCAAGCAGAAAAACACCTTGTTGTCTTCAAGAAGGTTTTTTTTTCTTGTTTTATTTATTTTTCTGTTTTATATTTAACATATTGGTGATTGTTCTCTTTCAATTTACTTGGCTTTCTCAGAGTGGAACAAACATTGAGGAGCATCTTCGAGAAATCACAGCTGTTGCTCAGCCCTACCTCCTGGCCGTGGGACCTCAGAAGAATTCAGTTCACCAGTACTTCATCGTTCTTGATCGGCATGCCATTCCATGCAAGTCAATCGCTTCTCTTGGTGCCGTTGACGAGCTGTTTAAGGCACACTTTGTTTTTGGCACCTCTTACAACATTATGCTAAACAACATGTACACTTTCATTCAGACCACTGTGTACAACATAGATGTTGGCAGAGTGAAGGAGAGTCCTCGTGTTGCTGAGGTTAGAGCACGGCTGCTTAGCTAGGAGCTAAGTTTAAATAGCTAAGCTTTTCTGCCCTCATGAAGTGTTTTGTTTGTCAGGCTGAGTTAAATGGTTCAAAATTGCTTCTTAGGCACTTCAGATTAGTTCATGGTTTTGTTCCTGGAAAGAATCTTCGCCTTAAATGTGTAGAGGCGGGGTGTTGTTCTGTGTTTGGGACTTTTTCAGGGTTTAGAAAACATTTGAATACAAAACATCCTGAGCAAAGCGACCAGCATTTTGACCCCATTGACAACTGTGAGACTGCTGAGACAGGAGGACAAAGTAGTGCTCAAACATTTGATCAGATTGGCTCTGTTGCCACGACATCTGTATTGTTAAAGTCAAAAAAGAGCACTTTGGATATGCATCTGCTGTTGCGCAACTAAAATTTGCTGGGTTAAGTCAGTCTGCTGTAAGGGGTTTTGTTTCATCTATGGAGGAAATAGTTTTTGAGATTCACAGTCAGGCCCAGGATGCAGTTTTGCTCTGTCTGTCTCCACATGACATTGCAACTAAAAGGAAAATAGAAAGTTCATTTAAAAATTTGGAAAATCCATTTACTTTGTTAAATTCGGAAGCCAAACGAAAGAGTTTATTTCTCGAGAAATGGGGAACTGATTTGATAGCAGGAGAAATAAAACCACTGGAACATTTGATCAAGTTGTTGTAACAGATAAGTTTTCTTATATTCCCATTTTAGAAACACTAAAGTCAATTTTACAAAATCCGCATCTTACTGATTTGTTTAAACCCAGGCATGTTCCAAAGGAAGGTGTTTATGTTGACTTAAGTGACGCGGCCCATTTTAAAAGTAATCATTTATTTTGCACAGAAAAAGATGCTTTACAAATTCAGTTATTTTATGATGAGTTCAAGACCGCCAATCCTTTGGGTTCCAAAAAAGGTATACACAAATTGGGTGCTATCTATTTTACATTAAGGAATTTTCCCCCCATTTTTAACTCCTTATTGGATAACATTCATTTATGTGCCCTCTTTCATGCACAGGATATTAGACGGTATGGTTTTAATTCTATAATTGAGCCTCTAGTAAATTATCTAAAAGTGCTTGAGATTGAGGGGCTCAATATTGCTGTCGTTTCTGTGTTCTTGAGAAAGATCGCTTTCAATTTGTGTTTTCCGAAGATAACCCTGAATGTTGTACTAAGAACAACTGAGATGCATGCTCTGCATTGTAAAAAGTTACAAGATGACTCTAGACTACCTCATGTTTATGGTGTCAAACGGGTGTGTTTGTTAAATTCACTCAAGTATTTCAACACGGCAAACAATTTTTGCTGTGGATATAATGCACAACATTTTAGAAGGTGTCGCTCAGCTAGAGGTAAAACTTGTTCTGCAGTACATTGTGCATAATTTTCTGAGTGCTGATGATCTTGCTGGTAGAATACATGCTTTTGATTATGGTTACAATCAGCAGAGGAACCGTCCTCCAATGGTCAAATTGTTTGGTGAAAGCAACGATTTGGGTTTAAATGCCATCCGATCTTGGTGCTTGTTACGCAACATGCCTCTGTTATTTGGTGATTTAGTGCAGAGAGATGATAAACACTGGTATCTTTTGCTTTTACTTCTACAGATTGTTAACATTGTATTTTCACCAGTCCTAACAGAAGGCATGACCATTTATCTTAAACATTTAATAATTGAACACCACCAGCTATTATAAAAAAAATCTGTTGCCAAAGCATCACATAATGATACATTACCCACAGTGTATAAGGAAAATTGGACCAATTCTGCATATGTGGTGTATGCATTATGAAGGGAAACACAAATTCTTTAAAAAACAATTAAAAAGCTTTAAAAACATCACCAAAACACTAGCCAAAAAGCACCAGAATTGTATGGCAATGCACTGGGAGTCTTTTAGCCAGTACAGATTGACTCTTGGTCCAGGGAAGATGATGGAACTCAGTGGACTTAAAGGTGGCATGGACATTGCTTCTAAACTAGGGGTGAAAATATCAGAACTTGTCTATTCTGTAAAGTGGATCAAACATCATGGCACAGAGTATCGCCCTGACCTTATTATCTGTACAGAAGTAGCATGTGAGATGCCAGTGTTTTGTAAGATCAAGACTATTGCTGTGAAAGAAAATGTACTGCTCTGTGGAACACTGATGGAAACGCTCTGTTTTGATGACCATTACCATGCATTTACAGTCAGATCTCATCCAGACCGCGTTTTAAAGGTAGTAAATGTTAACGAGCTGCTTTATTTCAAACCATTTGATCTTCAAATGAAGTATGGCACAACAGATTCTGCAATGCATATAGTGCCTTATTGCCATTTTATGCAGATGATGTTTTTCAAAAATTATTTACTGTATGTGTTTAAGCCTGACAGTGTTTTAATAAATGTCTTAAATGGTATGTTGAGGTTGTTTTCTGTTCTGTTATTTCATGTATTCAATGTAAAAAAACAAAAACAAATTAAAGTTGCAAGCAACGATGACGGGCCCAAGCAACGGGCGCGGTCCCCACCCCGGGCGCACCGCACAACCTGCGTGTTATTTGAGTGTGTCAAAACCTCAAAAAAGTCATTGGCACCCGGTTGCACCGCAGAACTTGCACACAGAACGTCACACATCATACTGGGCTAATATCAGTTTGGGCCCTAAATATTTGTGTGTGTGTGTGTGTGTGTGTGTGTGTGTGTGTGTGTGTGTGTGTGTGACTAGTTAATGTGTCAGTCTGTCTCTGATGAGTAAATGTGTTTTTGCGTGTTTGTGTGTGTGTGGTGTGTGAGTCTGTGTGTTAACATTAGTGAGGTGTGTGTTAGTATGTCTAAGACATGTGACTTGTTAGTGGATGTGTGTGTTTCTGCGTGAGGGTGTGTGAGACAGAGATGTGAGTGTATGAGTGTTATAATTTGTGATGTTATAATGTGTGTTTATGTAGGTGCTCATTTGTGTATTGTACGAGTGTATTTGTTTGTGTGTGCATGCATGTGTGTGCGTGTGTGTGAGGTGTTTTTTTGTGTGTGTGTGTGTGTGTGTGTTTCTGTGTGTGTGTTTATTTAGTGTGTTAACATTAGTGATGTGTGCTTGTGTTTGTGCATGTTTGTGTGTATGGTGTGTTCAAATATTAGTGATTTGTGTGTGATTAATAATTGTTCGGTGTAAGTTTAAGACATTATCACTGCTGACCCGTTTGAGATATCAAAATGTGTGATGTGTGTGTGTGTGAGAGTGAGGGAGAGAGGTGTGTGACAGTGATGTGATGTGATGTGTGTGTGTGTGTGTGTGAGAGAGAGTCAGGGAGAGAGGTGTGTGACATGTAGATGTGTCAGTCTGTGTGTGACGAGTAAATGTGCTTGTGTGAGTTTGTGTATATGGTGTGTGTGTGTGTGTATGGTGTGTGAGTCTGTGTGTTAATATTGGTGATGTGTGTTATGAATAATTTATCGGTGTAAGTTTAAGGATGTTCCTGAATGTGATGTCACTGTCTGTGTCACTGAATATAATGAGTGTGTGTGTGTGTGTGGTGTGTAAGTCTGTGTTAACAGTAGTGTGTGTTAGTATGTTTAAGATATGTGACTTGTTAATGGGTGTGTGTGTTTCTGCGTGAGGGTGTGTGAGACAGAGATGTGAGTGTGTGAGTGTTACAATTTGTGATGTTATAATGTGTGTGCATGTGTGTGATGTATGAGTGTACTTGTTTGTGTGTGTGCATGCATGTGTGTGAGATATCTTTGTGTTTGTGTGTGTGTTTATTTAGTGTGTTAACATTAGTGATGTGTGCTTGTGTTTGTGCATGTTTGTGTGTATGGTGTCTGCATCTGTGTGTTAATATTAGTGATGTGTGTGTTATTAATAATTGTTGGGTGTAAGTTTAAGACATTATCACGGCTGAGCCGTTTGAGATATCAAAATGTGTGATGTGTGTGTGAGAGTGAGGGAGAGAGGTGTGTGACAGTGATGTGATGTGAGGTCAAGTTTGAGTATGACACGCAATGGGTTTTATTTGATGCTGATGCTGGATCAGTCTTTGGTTTGTCCTGTGTGTGTGTGTGTGTGTGTGTGTGTGTGTGTGTGAGAGAGAGAGAGAGAGTGAGGGAGAGAGGTGTGTGACATGTAGATGTGTCAGTCTGTGTGTGACGAGTAAATGTGCTTGTGTTTGTGTGAGTTTGTGTATATGGTGTGTGTGTGTGTGTGTTTGTTTGTAGATGTTTGTGTGTATGGTGTGTGAGTCTGTGTGTGAACATTAATGATGTGTGTGATAAATAATTTATCGGTGTAAGTTTAAGGATGTTCCTGAATGTGATGTCACTGTCTGTGTCACTGAATACTGAATATAAATGAGTGTGTGTGTGTGTGTGTGTGTGTGTGTGTGTGTGTGTGTGTGTGTGAGAGTGAGGGAGAGAGGTGTGTGACATGTAGATGGGCCAGTCTGTGTGTGACGAGTAAATGTGCTTGTGTTTGTGCGTGTTCATGTATATGGAGTGTGTGTGTGTGTGTGTGTGTGTGTGTGTGTGTGTGTGTGTGTGTGTATGGTGTGTGAGTCTGGTGTTAATATTGGTGATGTGTCTTATGAATAATTTATCGGTGTAAGTTTAAGGATGTTCCTGAATGTGATGTCACATATAATGTGTGTGTGTATGTTGTACGGTGGGCAATTTAAATGTTTGTATTGTTTATTTTTTATAATTTCTGCATATGTTTAAATAGTAAACATGAAGGCATAGTAAAGGAAAAGGGGAAAGACCTGACTGCAGAATAACTGCCTACTACTGCCATCTACTGGACATATTTTATTACTGCAGGAGTCAGTGGACACAGTTCAGACCAAGGCTGATAAATATACTGTAAAAATTGTTGGGAGCTGTATGAGCATCACAAAAACATGAAACTCAAGAAATCTACTCAGAAGCAGTTGTTCCTTCTACCAAAAATGTTTGGGCACATTAGGACTTTCCACTTGGTGGATATAAGTATCTTATATTTGCTCAAAATTATATGTTGCCATAGCAACACTATTCAACGTATCAAAAAGTCCTTTACAGTGTGACATCAGCCGTGTCTTCCAATTATTGTGCCTGATTTTGAAGCCAATTTGCTGAAAATTAGTCACAAAAGAATTTAATTTCTAAAAGTAGACACTTTCTGCTGCCAGTTGGTGGCGCTATGACTGAGACTCACGGGACCCATGTCACTGTGAGCAGGTTTCTTCTCTTAACCTACTGCTGAGGTTTGATGAACGTCACTCAATTTATACAGAAGTTATTAGCCACTTCCTGTTTCCTGTTATTCGCCGTAGGTTTAAGGGCTCGCCACGGCCGACCCGTTTAAGATATCAACCAGCCCTTCACAATATTAGATCCTCAATGTCTTGAGATTATATTAGACCCTGTTTGGTCAAAAACCTATTAATCCTGTAAGAGTAGTAGATCACATTCCAATGGGTGCGTTTTTCAAACAACGCCAAATAACTGACTTCCTGTTCAGCGGATTCCATGACATGGGGTATGCAAGTTGTTCATCTCAATGAGATCTAAATTTATACTGGGTCTCATTCATATATGTGAAAGTGGATATGAGTTATGCAGCTGAAACTTTACAAAGTTCCAGGGGGCGCTGTACAGGCCCTGTGCCACGCCCGGGCTCCAGGCTCTCAGGGCTTCCTCACAATCAGTGAGAGTCTACACCCATACAATTTGGGACCCGTAGGTCTTTCCACTCGTAAGATATGAGAAGAATAGTTGTCTTCGATTTTTTCTTGAGTTAAATCGTCACCATAGCAACACGATTCAAATTAGAAAAAAAATCCTTCATGATTTCAAATGACCCATGTCTTTTCATTATTCTGACTGATTTTGAACCAAATCAGGTGAAAGTAAAGGACAAAATATTACTGATTTCCAAAAGTGACACACTTCCTGCTGCCACTTGGTGGCGCTATGACATAGACTCATGGTTGTCATATGATGTGATCAGCTTCCTGCTCTTAACATACCTGTAAAGTTTCATGTGCCTAACTTAATGTACACAGAAGTTATTAGCCACTTCCTGTTTCATTTTATTCGCCTTAATTTTAAAGCGTCGCCACGGCCGAACCGTTCGAGGTATCAAAAAGATCTCTGCAATTTTGCATCGGCAACTTGTTTAGATCATATTTAGCTGGTTTGGTGCGAATTGTAAAAAGTTCCTAGGAGGAGTATTTCAAATTCCATTGCGTGCGTTTTGCAAACAACTCAAAATAACTCACTTCCTGTTGATTAGACCTGATGACATGCAGCGCGAAACTTGTTCAGTTTGATGAGATCTAAATGTTCACCGAGTTTTATAAGTATACGTGCAAGTGTGTCTGAGCTATAAGGCAAGACTCTGTAGGGGGCGCTGTGCGGGGCGTGTGCGACGCCCCGGGCCGAGCCCCACTGAGGACCTGTTGGCCGCAGATTCCAATCTGTCTGCAAATTTTGGTGAGTTTTTGAGTATGTTAAGAGGCCCGAAAGTGCCCGGATGATTGAAAGAAAAATAATAAAAAAAAAAAAAATAAAAAAAAAAATAATAATAATTAAAGTTGCAAGCAACGATGACGGGCCCAAGCAACGGGCGCGGTCCCCACCCCGGGCGCACCGCACAACCTGCGTGTTATTCGAGTGTGTCAAAACCTCGAAAAAGTCATTGGCACCCGGTTGCACCGCGGAACTTGCACACCGAACGTCACACATCATACTGGGCTAATATCAGTTTGGGCCCTAAATATGTGTGTGTGTGTGTGTGTGTGTGTGTGTGTGTGTGTGTGTGTGTGACTAGTTAATGTGTCAGTCTGTCTCTGATGAGTAAATGTGTTTTTGCGTGTTTGTGTGTGTGTGGTGTGTGAGTCTGTGTGTTAACATTAGTGATGTGTGTGTTAGTATGTCTAAGACATGTGACTTGTTAGTGGATGTGTGTGTTTCTGCGTGAGGGTGTGTGAGACAGAGATGTGAGTGTGTGAGTGTTATAATTTGTGATGTTATAATGTGTGAGTATGTAGGTGCTCATTTGTGTATTGTACGAGTGTATTTGTTTGTGTGTGCATGCATGTGTGTGCGTGTGTGTGAGAGGTGTTTTTTTTTGTGTGTGTGTGTGTGTGTGTGTGTGTTTCTGTGTGTGTGTTTATTTAGTGTGTTAACATTAGTGATGTGTGCTTGTGTTTGTGCATGTTTGTGTGTATGGTGTGTTCAAATATTAGTGATTTGTGTGTGATTAATAATTGTTGGGTGTAAGTTTAAGACATTATCACGGCTGACCCGTTTGAGATATCAAAATGTGTGATGTGTGTGTGAGAGTGAGGGAGAGAGGTGTGTGACAGTGATGTGATGTGATGTGTGTGTGTGTGTGTGTGTGAGAGAGAGTCAGGGAGAGAGGTGTGTGACATGTAGATGTGTCAGTCTGTGTGTGACGAGTAAATGTGCTTGTGTGAGTTTGTGTATATGGTGTGTGTGTGTGTGTGTGTGTGTGTGTGTGTGTGTGTGTGTGTATGGTGTGTGAGTCTGTGTGTTAATATTGGTGATGTGTGTTATGAATAATTTATCGGTGTAAGTTTAAGGATGTTCCTGAATGTGATGTCACTGTCTGTGTCACTGAATATAATGAGTGTGTGTGTGTGGTGTGTAAGTGTGTGTGTTTCTGCGTGAGGGTGTGTGAGACAGAGATGTGAGTGTGTGAGTGTTACAATTTGTGATGTTATAATGTGTGTGCATGTGTGTGATGTACGAGTGTACTTGTTTGTGTGTGTGCATGCATGTGTGTGAGATATCTTTGTGTTTGTGTGTGTGTTTATTTAGTGTGTTAACATTAGTGATGTGTGCTTGTGTTTGTGCATGTTTGTGTGTATGGTGTCTGCATCTGTGTGTTAATATTAGTGATGTGTGTGTTATTAATAATTGTTGGGTGTAAGTTTAAGACATTATCACGGCTGACCCGTTTGAGATATCAAAATGTGTGATGTGTGTGTGAGAGTGAGGGAGAGAGGTGTGTGACAGTGATGTGATGTGAGGTCAAGTTTGAGTATGACACGCAATGGGTTTTATTTGATGCTGATGCTGGATCAGTCTTTGGCTTGTCCTGTGTGTGTGTGTGTGTGTGTGTGTGTGTGTGTGTGTGAGAGAGAGAGAGAGAGAGAGAGAGAGAGAGAGAGAGTGAGGGAGAGAGGTGTGTGACATGTAGATGTGTCAGTCTGTGTGTGACGAGTAAATGTGCTTGTGTGAGTTTGTGTATATGGTGTGTGTGTGTGTGTTTGTTTGTAGATGTTTGTGTGTATGGTGTGTGAGTCTGTGTGTGAACATTAGTGATGTGTGTGATAAATAATTTATCGGTGTAAGTTTAAGGATGTTCCTGAATGTGATGTCACATATAATGTGTGTGTGTATGTTGTACAGTGGGCAATTTAAATGTTTGTATTGTTTATTTTTTATGATTTCTGCATATGTTTAAATAGTAAACATGAAGGCATAGTAAAGGAAAAGGGGAAAGACCTGACTGCAGAATAACTGCCTACTACTGCCATCTACTGGACATATTTTATTACTGCAGGAGTCAGTGGACACAGTTCAGACCAAGGCTGATAAATATACTGTAAAAATTGTTGGGAGCTGTGTGAGCATCACAAAAACATGAAACTCAAGAAATCTACTCAGAACCAGTTGTTCTTTCTACCTAAAATGTTTGGGCACATTAGGACTTTTCACTTGGTGGATATAAGTATCTTATATTTGCTCAAAATTATATGTTGCCATAGCAACACTATTCAACGTATCAAAAAGTCCTTTACAGTGTGACATCAGCCGTGTCTTCCAATTATTGTGCCTGATTTTGAAGCCAATTTGCTGAACATTAGCCACAAAAGAATTTAATTTCTGAAAGTAGACACTTTCTGCTGCCAGTTGGTGGCGCTATGACTGAGACTCACGGAACCCATGTCACTGTGAGCAGGATTCTTCTCTTAACCTACCGCTGAGGTTTGATGAACGTCACTCAATTTATACAGAAGTTATTAGCCACTTCCTGTTTCCTGTTATTCGCCGTAGGTTTAAGGGCTCGCCACGGCCGACCCGTTTAAGATATCAACCAGCCCTTCACAATATTAGATCCTCAATGTCTTGAGATTATATTAGACCCTGTTTGGTCAAAAACATATGAATCCTGTAAGAGTAGTATATCACATTCCAATGGGTGCGTTTTTCAAACAACGCCAAATAACCGACTTCCTGTTCAGCGGATTCCATGACATGGGGTATGCAAGTTGTTCATCTCAATGAGAACTAAATTTATACTGGGTCTCATTCATATATGTGAAAGTGGATATGAGTTATGCAGCTTAAACTTTACAAAGTTCCAGGGGGCGCTGTACAGGCCCTGTGGCACGCCCGGGCTCCAGGCTCTCAGGGCTTCCTCACAATCAGTGAGAGTCTACACCCATACAATTTTGGAACCGTAGGTCTTTCCACTCGTAAGATATGAGAAGAATAATTTTCTTCGATTTTTTCTTGAGTTAAATCGTCACCATAGCAACGCGATTCAAATTAGAAAAAAATCCGTCATGATTTCAAATGACCCATGTCTTTTCATTATTATGACTGATTTTGAACCAAATCAGGTGAAAGTAAAGGACAAAATATTACTGATTTCCAAAAGTGACACACTTCCTGCTGCCACTTGGTGGCGCTATGACATAGACTCATGGTTGTCATATGATGTGATCAGCTTCCTACTCTTAACATAGCTCTAAAGTTTCATGTGCCTAACTTAATGTACACAGAAGTTATTAGCCACTTCCTGTTTCATTTTATTCGCCATAATTTTAAAGCGTCGCCACGGCCGAACCGTTCGAGGTATCAAAAAGATCTCTGCAATTTTGCATCAGCAACTTGTTTAGATCATATTTAGCTGGTTTGGTGCGAATTGTAAAAATTTCCTAGGAGGAGTTTATCACATTCCATTGGGTGCGTTTTGCAAACAACTCAAAATAACTCACTTCCTGTTGATTAGACCTGATGACATGCAGCGCGAAACTTGTTCAGTTTGATGAGATCTAAATGTACACCGAGTTTTATAAGTATACGTGCAAGTGTGTCTGAGCTATAAGGCAAGACTCTGTAGGGGGCGCTGTGCGGGGCGTGTGCGACGCCCCGGGCCGAGCCCCACTGAGGACCTGTTGGCCGCAGATTCCAGTCTGTGTGCAAATTTTGGTGAGTTTTTGAGTATGTTAAGAGGCCCGAAAGTGCCCGGATGATTGAAAGAAAAATAATAATAAAAAAAAAAAAAAGAAAAATAATTAAAGTTGCAAGCAACGATGACGGGCCCAAGCAACGGGCGCGGTCCCCACCCCGGGCGCACCGCACAACCTGCGTGTTATTCGAGTGTGTCAAAACCTCAAAAAAGTCATTGGCACCCGGTTGCACCGCAGAACTTGCACACAGAACGTCACACATCATACTGGGCTAATATCAGTTTGGGCCCTAAATATTTGTGTGTGTGTGTGTGTGTGTGACTAGTTAATGTGTCAGTCTGTCTCTGATGAGTAAATGTGTTTTTCTGTGTTTGTGTGTGTGTGGTGTGTGAATCTGTGTTAACATTAGTGATGTGTGTGTTAGTATGTCCAAGACATGTGACTTGTTAGTGGATGTGTGTGTTTCTGCGTGAGACAGAGATGTGAGTGTGTGAGTGTTATAATTTGTGATGTTATAATGTGTGAGTATGTAGGTGCTCATTTGTGTGATGTACGAGTGTATTTGTTTGTGTGTGCATGCATGTGTGTGCGTGTGTGTGAGATGTGTTTGTGTGTGTGTGTGTGTGTGTGTGTGTGTGTGTGTGTGTGTGTGTGGTTGTTTGTGTGTATAGTGTGTGAGTCTGTGTTAACATTAGTGATGTGTGTTATTAATAATGTTTCGGTGTAAGTTTAAGGATGTTCCTGAATGTGATGTCACTGTCCGTGTCACTGAATATGATGAGTGTGAGTGTGTGTCTGTCGTGAGAGATGTGTGCTATAGATGCGCAGGAGCCTCTTGTTTTCCTAAGGATCTTTTTCCTTTTTCATGATATATTGATTTTTATTTAGTCAGGTCACATTAGTGACGTGTGCTTGTGATGTGTGTGTGTGTGTGTGTGTGTGTGTGTGTGTGTGTGCATGTAGGATAGTTAGTGTGTTCATATTGTGTATTTGTCGGGATGTGTACATGACCGATGTGTAGAGTGTGTGTGTGTGTTTAGAATGTGTGGTCTGGTGTGTATATCGCCGCGCTTGTCCACCAGACTCAATGTTGTACAGTTGGCAATTTAAATGTTTGTATTGTTTATTTTTTATGATTTCTGCATATATTTAAATTGTAAACATGAAGCCATAGTAAAGGAGAAGGGGAAAGACCTGACTGCAGAATACATGCCTACTACTGCCATCTACTGGACATATTTTATTACTGCAGGAGTCAGTACAGAAAGTTCAGGACAAGGATGATAAATATACTGTAAAAAAAATGTTGGGAGCTGTGTGAGCATCACAAAAACATGAAACTCAAGGAATCTACTCAGAAGCAGTTGTTCTTTCTACATAAAATGTTTGGGCACATTAGGACTTTCCACTTGGTGGATATAAGTATCTTATGTTTGCTCCAAATGATATGTTGCCATAGCAACACTATTCAACGTATCAAAAAGTCCTTTACAGTGTGACATCAGCCGTGTCTTCCAATTATTGTGCCTGATTTTGAAGCCAATTTGCTGAAAATTAGCCACAAAAGAATTTAATTTCTGAAAGTAGACACTTTCTGCTGCCAGTTGGTGGCGCTATGACTGAGACTCACGGGACCCATGTCACTGTGAGCAGGACTCTTCTCTTAACCTACTGCTGAGGTTTGATGAACGTCACTCAATTTAGACAGAAGTTATTAGCCACTTCCTGTTTCCTGTTATTCGCCGTGGCCCTTAAAGCTACGGGCCGTGTTTCAAATGTGTGTGTGTTTATAACACGAAATAACAACAGCAAAAGATAATAGTGACAGTCACAATAACATATTGATTCTAGGCATACTTACTAAGAATACACACACACACACACACACACACACACACACACATGTAAATATATATATATATGTCGTGACCTCGCGGGCATAATAACTTGTTACCGGAACAGATAAAATGTCCATTGTTAATATAGTTAAAGACTTCACACTTACTGTTGAATTCACGCACAAAACTTGATCCAAAGGGCGATTTGTAAACAATTAAACAGTCCATAAACAACTATTCAGCGGCAGCGTTTGTGTCAGTCCGCTTCACCAAAACTCAAATCTGTGAGGGAGGGGGAGGTCACGTGTGTCTCTGTGCGTCTCCGTGTGTGTGGGATGTGTGGTGTGATACCTCCATCTAGTGGCCATAGTTTAGTACTGCAGGAGTTAGTTTATACACTTTTTTAAAACAATGAGTTAATAAACATAAAATATTGTTGGGAGCTGTATGAGCATAACAAAATCGTGAAACTCAAGAAATTTACTCAGAACCAGTTGTACCTTCTATGTAAAATGTTTGGAGACATTAGGACTTTCCACTAGTTGGATATGAGTATCCTAGTTTTCCTTAAAATTTTACCTTGCCATAGCAACACTATTTAACATAGCAAAAAGTCCTTTACAGGGTGACATCAGCCATGGCTTCCAATTATTGTGCCTGATTTTGAAACCAATTAGCTGAAAATTAGCCCCAAAAGAATTTAATTTCTGAAAGTAGACACTTTCTGCTGCCAGTTGGTGGCGCTATGACTGAGACTCACGGGACCCATGTCACTGTGAGCAGGACTCTTCTCTTAACCTACTGCTGAGGTTTGATGAATGTCACTCAATTTATACAGAAGTTATTAGCCACTTCCTGTTTCCTGTTATTCGCCGTAGGTTTAAGGGCTCGCCACGGCCGACCCGTTTGAGATATCAACCAGCCCTTCACAATATTAGATCCTCAATGTCTTGAGATTATATTAGACCCTGTTTGGTCAAAAACCTATGAATCCTGTAAGAGTAGTATATCACATTCCAATGGGTGCGTTTTTCAATCAACGCCAAATAACTGACTTCCTGTTCAGCGGATTCCAGTATGGGATATGCAAGTTGTTCATCTCAATGAGATCTAAATTTCTACTGGGTCTCATGCATATATGTCAAAGTGGATATGAATTATGCAGCTAAATTTTTTACAAAGTTCCAGGGGGCGCTGTCCAGGCCCTGAGCCACGCCCGGTCTCCAGGCTCTCAGGCCTTACTCATAATCAGTTTCAGTGTATAGCCGTAAAAGTTTGGAACCGTAGGTCTTTCCACTCGTACGATATGAGAAGATTTATTTTTTTGCACTTCATTTTAGGTTTTTTCTCTAGATAAATCGTCGCCATAACAAGACGATTCAAATTATAAAAAAATCCTTCATGGTCTCAAATCATCCATGTCTTTTCATTATTCTGACTGATTTTGAACCAAATCAGGTGAAAGTAAAGGCCAAAATATTAGTGATTTCCAAAAGTGACACACTTCCTGCTGCCAGTTGGTGGCGCTATGACATAGACTCATGATTGTCATTTGATGTGATCATCTTCCTACTCTTAACACACCTGTAAAGTTTCATATGCATAACGTAATGTACACACAAGTTATTAGCCACTTCCTGTTTCATTTTATTCGCCATAATTTTAAAGCGTCGCCACGGCCGAACCGTTCGAGGTATCAAAAAGATCTCTGCAATTTTGCATCGGCAACTTGTTTAGATCATATTTGCCTGGTTTGGTGGAAATTCTGTAAATTTCCTAGGAGGAGTATTTCAAATTCCATTGGGTGCGTTTTGCAAAGACCTCAAAATAACTCACTTCCTGTTGATTAGCCCTGATGACATGCATTGCAAAACTTGTTCAGCTTGATGAGATCTAAATGTACACCGAGTTTTCTGAGTGTGCGTGCAAGTGTCTCTGAGCTATGAGGCACGATTTTCTAGGGGGCGCTGTGACGGGCGTGTGCGACTCCCCGGGCCGAGCCCCACTGAGGACCTGATGGCCGCGGATTCCAATCTGGATGCAAATTTTGATGAGTTTTTGAGTATGTTAAGGACCCCAAAAGTACCAAAAGTGTGGAAAAAAAATAATAAAAAAAAAAAAAAAAAAAAAAAAAAAAAAAAAAAAAAAAAATAATAATCCTAACGAAAACAATAGGGCCCTGCGCACTCAGTGCTTGGGCCCTAATAATCCTTAGAAGAACAATAGGGCCCTGCGCACTCAGTGCTTGGGCCCTAATAATCCTAACGAAAACAATAGGGCCCTGCGCACTCAGTGCTTGGGCCCTAAAAAACACTCTAAGAGTTGACTTTGCACTGTTGCAGAGAAAAGTAGTGACCACAGAGTGAAATAATGACACTTAGAATTATTTGATCAGCATTTTAACCTACTGTATTACAACACCAAATGGGTTTTTAAATTGTACTCTCTAAGTGGGATTTTTTTCACTAATAAAAATGTAAGTAAACTCTACAAAAGTGAAATATTAACACCATGTGGTGTTAATTTTCACTCAGTGTTAAATTGTGGTAACACTATTTAGAGTTAATTTCCTTTAGTGTTAAATTGTAGTAACACTATCCAGTGTTGAGCAGTGTTAATTTTTAACTCCAAACAGAGTTAATTTTACTCTGAAAACTTAACACTATGACGAGAGTCAATTTATCACCAATTCTGAGTGGGACCAAATACACTCGGGTCCAGTGTTAAATTGAACTCTTAGAGTTATTTTAACACTGCCAAATTTACTGTGTAAAACACCCAGACAACTACCAACAGGAAAACTGCTGCCTCTACCTGTTCCTCGACGTCCCTGGTCATACATGGGCATAGATTTTATGACGGACCTCCCCGTGTCTCAAGGTAACACCTGTGTACTAGTCATAGTGGACCGTTTTTCTAAATTTTGCCGTCTTATCCCACTACCAGGTCTCCTGACAGCACAAAAGATGGCAGAGGCTCTGTTTGAGCAGATCTTTCGGAACTTTGGCATCCCGGAAGACATCGTTTCAGACCGGGGCCCCCAGTTCATCTCTCGGTTCTGGAAAGCCTTTTTCAAACTCCTGGGGGTGACGGTGAGCCTGTCTTCTGGGTACCGCCCAAACAGAGAGAAAGATCCAGGAGATAGGTCGATACCTGCGTACCTTCTGCCACGGCCATGAGAACTCCTGGAGCCAGTACCTCGTCTGGGCCGAGTACGCCCAAAACTCTCTCAAGAACCCAGCAACTGGATTAACACCATTTCAGTGCGTACTCGGTCACCAACCCTCGCTATTCCCCTGGAATGGGGAAACCTCCGAGGTCCCCGCTGTGAATCACTGGTTCCAGGAGAGTGAGAGGGTTTGGGCATCAGCGCACCGACAGCTTCAGAGGGCAGTCAGAAGGCAAAAGATCACAGCCGACGCCCAGAGATCTAATGCCCCAACCTACAGACCTGGGCAAAAGGTTTGGCATTCAACCCGGGACATCCGCCTTCAGCTGCCCAGCAAGAAGCTGTCACCTCGATACATTGGTCCCTTCACCATCCTGTCCCAGATCAATCCAGTCACATTTAAGTTAAGTCTTCCACGCACCTATAGAATACACCCCACAATACACGTCTCACTATTGAAACCCTACCACACACTCTCACTTTCTGTTTCCCCAGAGTCTGGCGATCCAGAGGAGCCCCCACCGAGCCTCGACCTGGAGGACGGCACGATCTACGCTGTCCGCGAAATCTTGAGGTCCCGTCGTCGAGGTGGTCGTCTGGAGTATCTGGTGGACTGGGAGGGGTACGGTCCCGAGAAGAGAAGCTGGGTTCCTCGGGACTACATCTTAGACCCGACCCTTCTCGCCGAATTCCATCAGGCTCAGCCCCAGATGCCGGCTCCCAGGAGTAGGGGTCGCCCACCCCGACGACGCACTCTCCGGCCCTCACGAGCGGTCCGTGGAGAGGGGGGTTCTGTGACACGCATGCCAGGCTCCGCCACCGCACAACGTCCTACGTCACCCGAGTTCTAGCACACCGCACGCACTCACGTCACACACACAGCTGCATCACATTCCACTGATTCACACACACACACACACACACACACATATAAGCACCGCTCTTTCACCAGCACGCCGTCCGAGATTGATCACGCGACCTGAACTCCTGCACAAAGACTTTTCAAAAGAAAGATAAGACTGTTTATGTATTTCCGTGTTTCCTAAAAAGACTGTTTATTTGATTCCTGTTTCTCCCTGTCTGCTCCACTCTGCGTTTCCGTGTACTTCCGCGTTTCCGTGTACTTCCGCGTTTCTGTGTTTTTGTTTCTGTGTCTCCCGTGCTCCCTTCTAGTTCCAATCTCCATCTTATGCACTCCCGTTTTCCCTCCTGCCAGCTCCGCGTTATTCCCTGTTTATTTACTGGTTTCTGTTTTGCTTTTGGTTTCCGATTATTCCCATGTTTCAGTTCCAGTGTTGATTATAATATTTTTGTTGAACCCCGTGTTTTATTTGCCCCCAACTTTGTTAATAAATCGCCCTGCCGGGCCAGATCAGTGACTTTCTTGAGTGTGTTCCTTGGGTACGCGACAGTACTAGTCTGGCATTTCTAGTTTCCAGTGTGGCAACAAAGTTGCTTTTTGATCCTCCAGGCCTGAACAAAAGGGAAGCTCAATAGCGTTTTACGCTTTTTGTTGGTGTGCGGCATTGATGATCCCGAAATCATTCGTTGCGCAGTAGAGAATAATGGGGTTTATGCTTTCAAACATGTATAATTTAATCACTTAATCAAGAAAAAGGCGGGTGTAGCTTAAAGATGTAGAGAGGAAATATATGTATATGTGGGTATCTTATTTGCAGGTTTATTCCTGCAGCTGCAAAGATTCCTGCAGAGATGCAAATATAAAATTAACTTTACTGTGGTCACAAACCGGGTCAGTAGTGTACATAGTGGGTATAATAAAATCAATGGATAAATTTGTTACATGAACCACAAAAAAAGCAAGCGATTCAGCACTATCAGCCTAATCAACAAAAAGCCAGCCGAAAAGAAAATATGATAAAGCCTATCTTGCACTTGGATTCATGGTGGGAATGGTGGGGGCAGAGGAGAGACCCATATGGGTTTTGTGTCCTAAACCGCTGGCAGCAGACAGCATGAGATCCAACAAATTAGGAAGACACTTATAGACAACACACCCCAGTCACATTAATAAGCCTCTCGACTTCTTTGAAAGAAAGCTGGCAGAATACAGACAGCAGAAGAATCGCATGGTAAAATCTGAATCAGTGGACAGCAAAGCACAAATTCAAAGTTTCATACAGAATTGCCCAGTGCAAAAAAACTACAAACAATTGATGAGCAACTGATACCCCCCCCCCCCCACCAAATTATGTATAGAAAATTATGTGCCTAGAGGAAGGTTATTCTCTGTTCCTTGTTGCCACCAAAACATAAAGTGACTATTTAATTTCTCTATTCCCATTGTCTGGGACACCTGGTAGTTTGGATTCTTCTTTGTTAGTAGGGGATGGGAGAAAGACCACATTCATCATGCCACCAGGGTCCTATAAATAATATACTTAGCTTCTCTCATTGAAAGCTTGTGAATGATGTACCTAATGAGGGATCCTCCCCTACAACACCTGGTAAAAAAATGGCTTACCGCTCTCTGTCTGATGTTGGTCTGTGAGACACAAGAACAGGGCTCTCCCCACTGCACTTTTCACCGCGCTGTTAACTAGAGAGGATCTGGGGCGCCTTTTTTTTAATTAAGGTCAGTCAGTGGGGTGGTGCTTATAAATTAGATGCAAACCTTCTATAATTGGCAGTCAACCATAAAACCCCATTTCAGACTTAGGTCTTATCAGTTTCACTTGTCAAATCAATGTAGAGTAATTAAAAAAAAATCTATTTTAGTCTAAGTGTAAGTAAACTTCAAACTTCTACTGTAGCTACATAAATCTACAAGCTTTTATAACAGCAAAGCACAACTAAGTCCATATTAATCCCCATGGTTTTATTTTGGGCCACTTCAGATCGAAAGTGATGCTAGTTCGCATCTCAGGTGAAATTCTCTTCTCAATTCTTCAGGCACATGAAATCAGAACAACCAGTGTTTGTCCTTGTTAAACAATATTTTTGTCACACCTTACATTAGCACATCACACAACAACTCACAGGCAACCATAAAAAATTTTAGGGCTATCATGCTGTCTCACTTGCTTCATTGTGATGATTTCCTGGCCTTTTTTCTGGTTTTGGTTGTTCACCTGGGCCAAAGCTCATCCCTCAAACCTCTGGATTAGACAAGCTAAGCTGGACAACTCAGCCTTGCAGTGAATATGTTGACCTAGAATGAGAGGCCTTGAAGAAACAAGAAGCATAAAATACATTTCAAGGCACATAGCAGGCTATACGTGTAATGCAGAACAGACACACTGATCTTCTTTTTTGTCTTTCGGCTGTTCCCTTTCAAGGGTCGCTACAACGAATCATCTGCCTCCATCTAACCCTATCCTGTGCATCCTCCTCTCTCACACCAAATAACTTTATGTCCTTTCCCACTGCATCCATAAATCTCCTATTTGGTCTTCCTCTAGAACTCTAGAACTATTCCAACCTCAGCATCCCTCTACAAATATATTCATAATCTCTCCTCTGAACATGTCCAAACCATCTCTCTGACTTTATCTCCAGAATATCTAACATGGGTTGTCCCTCTGATATATTAATTCTTGAGCCTATCCATCTCCCAAAGACAACCTCAACATTTCATCTCTGCTACCGCCAACTCTGCCTTTCTGTCTTTTCTTCAGTGTCACCGTCACTGGTTGGGTGAAACAGACACCATGATGAACTGTTTATTGATGATCGAAATCTCAATCATGCAAGTCTCACACTGCAACCAGAAGCCATGAATGACTGCAGAGGGATGTGAGCTGATAAAAATTTGAGGCTTTCAGAGCAAGTGACAAAGTGGCGCTAAGAACAGTTAAACTGTCATAGACCATCAGGGATGCAATGTGTGCAAACACCCAGAGATTTCAAAGCAGTGCAGAAAAAACGTGAATTTTTATGTGGATTCAGTGGTCGTGTGAACAGAGGTTTTTTTCTGGGATACGTGAAAAGGGGGGTTTAATCTGGTGCATGGTGGAAGGCAGAAGAAGTCTGACGGTACAGGGGTTGATGTTTCTGGTGATAGTGAATGGGCCTGAGAACCTGTGAGACAATTTGCGTGAGGTCGTCTTGAGGGGAATGTAGTGGGAAGATAGCATCGCTCCTTGGCCCACATAGTATGGCAGTGCACTGGAGGGAATCGGGTGGCCTGTTGCTTGAAGGTTGGAATGATCCGTCAGATCCTAGATCTTGCATTCAGCCAAATTTTTTGGCACCGACAAATGAAAGCTTTGGCTGAAGGCACCAAGACCTCCACCTCCTGAGAGGGGAACAGAGGAGGCTGGTAAACGAGGTAGCATTGAAAGGTAGAGGCTGGTGGCCAAAGGGCTTACTCGATCTATAGTAACATCCGGTTCCAGGAATAGGAATCCTTAGAGGTCATGCACTGAATGGCCAATTCATTGGTTGGCTCCTCCTGGCTGTTTGTGTGTGGGTGGTAGCCAGATGATTCCCTTGCAGAAGGCAGACCAGAACTGGGTAGTGAATTGGGGCCTTCGGTTCAATGTGATGTCTGTTGGGAACCCATGAAGTCATAACACATGCACGAAGAGTTCAGTAGTTTCTTTCACTGTAGGGAGGCCAGATAATGGGATGAAGTAGGCCTCCCTGGTAAAGCAGTCGATCACCATGAGCACACGTGTTACCCTCAGATTTGGGGAGTCTGGTAACAAAATTGAATGGCGGTGTGGGAGCAGGGCCTGTGAGGAATTGGGAAAGGTCTAAGTTGTCTTTGGGTGACCTTTGTGATAGGACTGCCCCAACACCTAAGTCGGAGGTGTCCACCTCAATCACAAATTGAAGGGAAGGATCCAGTTGTAGAAGAACTTCTTTAGGTCTAGAAACACCTTGGCTGCTTGTTCTGACCAGATATATAGGGTTTTGGCTGAAGTCAGGAAGATGAGTGGGGGGGCTACCGAACTATAGTCATGAATGAACTGTCTGTAGAAATTGGCAACTGAACTGTTTGTAGAAATTGGCGAACCCCAGGAAGCACTAACGCTCCTTACCTGTTATTGGAGCAGACCAGTCTGTGACCACTCTCAGCTTGGAAGGGTTCATCTAAATTTTAGACGGCGACAATGAAGCAAAGGAAGAAGGCTGTGCTGCTGTGGAATGTAATCAGTGCAAGAATGAGGCCACGAAGAAGAAGCCCACCCCAGCGGGTGACAAGGACGGCCTAATTATGCCGGCCCCTAAAGCCTCAAAAATTTATTTATCCATGGCCTTACTTTCATGTTGGGAGTGTGAAAACAGACGCCTCCAGGATGGAGCTGTGTCAGTCAAGAGGTCATTTGCAGAATGATGTGACGGGTAACTGGAGGAAGCAGTGTTCCATCAAAGACAGGCAATGGGGCGTACAGGAGGAGAGTTAGAATGCATAGTTTGTTGACCTTCATTGCACAGATCATAATCTGGTTAGAACCAGGGTTGACAAGAGCATGAGCTACATGGGACTGATTGTCAAGGAAAAGTGTGATGGGAAAGACTGGGGGACGGGGGTCTCTTGCATGGTCAGAGTGGGAGAAGTGCCGGCTTTGAGCTGGATATGGATAGGGGTGCGGTGCCTTTGTCTGAGATGCGAATGCACCCACCCCACAAGATCCATCAGGTCATTCAAATCTTTGGGGAGCTGGTCCTTGACCGGCTCAGAGAACCCATTTAGGAATGTGTCATAAAGCCATTGAGTGCCAGCCGCCAGTGTTCGGAACTCAAAAGTTCAAAAGCAGATCGGGGGCTCTGACGGATATAACAAGGGGTCAGGGTGAAGACATCATGGAAGTAGGAAGAGCGAGATTTCCCTTTTGGAGTCAGTGAGGGCTGCTGGTTGCATCAACAAAACTGGTGTAACTGCTTGCCTGATGTCGGTCTGCTTCGCGAACAGGGAAGGGAAATCAGAGTGCTCCGGTTCCATTTTCTTCGGAAGTTGGGGGTTTTGAAAAGGACGCAGGGTCAATAATGGGTCTAAATTCCCAGAGCAATACCAACGGCAAAGGTGCGTGGCACTGACTGATGCCCTTGGTGTGCTTATAAAGCTAATGCCTAATTATAAAGCTAGTTCCTAGTCAGGTACTGGTGTGCTGTGATTGAAAGCTGGGCGCGCAAGTGAAACTCCGGAGTGGATTTAGAACCGTGAGGTGCTCGGGGTGTTTAGCTGGCTCGTGACATAAAAGGCAAATTTACAACCACGTTCCAGCCTTTCACAGAGAACGCACATTGTGATATGTTGTTTTTTTGTGATCTGAGATGTTTTTCTGGGGTATTATTATTTATTTAACATTTTGTCTACTTTGCAAAAGTTGCCATTCTTTGTAACTGAAATAAAACTGTTCATATTAGTGTGTGCTTTCATCTGCCTTTAGATCAAAATGCTGATTTTTGCAACGTAAATTTGCATGCCGATGTGAGCAGTTTTATTTCATAATATCATAATATATATTTTTTGCAGCCATTTGAGAACCAATCCATGATGGCCTATAGGTAGTCCAACAATAGATTTGTTCATGGACAGGGGGTATGGGCAGGAAATGACACATAGGCCTAAATGTCTTTAGCTATCCTGTGACCTAAAAGTGTTGGCATGAAAAACTCCATGGTTGTAATGGCTCCAGGGTGATCTAATTATTGGGATGTATGATCCCAAAAAAGCGCCTTGGTCTTATGTTCAATGGGACATTTTCTTAAGGAACCATTGCCCCATGTCTGACTCCGACTGGAGAGCATCACTGATGTCTTGTTCTAAGTCTAAGTGCTGGGAAGCACAACTGGATGGGTTCCCATAAGGGAAGATTCCACTGTCTTAAAAGAGCATTAGATGTGAGGTTTGTGGTGCCCATATGACAATACAAAATCAAAAAATTGGGCCCATGACAATATAGTGGTGAAATGGAATTGTCATTGTCATTTTTCTAGTTTGATAAAAAAAAAAGAAAGAAGAAAAACCCCGAAAGTGGTTCTGTAAGCAAAGAAGAAGGGCCTAGTAAACACAAACTCCTATAATGAGCTGCTGCAAATCAAAATGTTGTATAAGCAAACAAAGGGGGAATTGTTCTATGTGTCTCAGAGGGCCTCACTGATAAATCATTGGATCATTGATCATTGGAAGCAGGAGAATTCATTACGCTAAAAGACATTACTAAGTACTGATAGGACTCTGATGGCATGTGGAATGTGGTCTTCCTCCCATCCCACACAAACAAAGAAAAATCCAGACTCCCAGGTGTCACAGACAATGTGAATTGCCAAATGAACCCTAGTGACAAGGGCTCTTTGATAAAGTTATTCATGACTTTTTGTTTTGGTGGCAAGGAACACAGAACAATCTTTCCTAGGCAGAATGATCCTGGGAGCAGGTTGATACTGCAATCACAAGGTTTGGGGGCAGCACTTGAGCCTTCTGCCTCAAAAAGATTTCTCAGCGGTCCCAGTAGTCTTTAAGCACTTGGCAAAAATCTAACATATCTGAGACAATGGGAGCTAGAACCTGAACATCTTTGAGACAGTCCTGGAAACATCAGGAACTCCTAAAAGATAAAATATGAGGGAACTAGTCAGTGAAATGTCACAGACTAGGATGGGGTAGTGGGCCCACAGGCAACCCAAGTCTCTTCAATGAAGTTTCATCACGGTTCCTTATCAGTGGGATAAGGAATGAGGTACGTGATCCTTAGTTTAATGGACACACATGTGTGTAGCACATACCCAGTTTGTCAACCCCTGTAAAGTTAACAAATGTCAATGACAAGGAGTAACCAATGTGTCATTTCTCTATGCCATATAACCCTTGTCTGTTGTGCTGATTCCTGAAGTGCATTGACTCCATTCCTGACCTGCCAGAACTCCCGACATTATAGAAAACCACATGCACCTTTTTCACACTTTGCCAAAGAAAATCTTCCCATTCTTGCTCCATTGAGAATATTGCACCTCCACCATCATGTTTGCCTCAGGGTTCTTGGCTAGCATGGCAATTTTGTCTACAGTTTAGGACAGACATTTCGCCAACTTTATGGTGCTGCAAGGGCATATCCTTAACACTGAGCCTAATTTTATATGTCTGACAGATAATACTGATGAAGAGATTTTGCTGTTTGACCCCATGTCCAAAATCACCAGAAATGTGTTTAAATTGCAACCCTTGTTAGCTTTATTCTATGGGTAAACTCTGATGCTATGTTGTTGCTTCTGCTATCTGTTTTTGCCAATAATGTGCTTTAGTGGGACTTCATTTTCCCTATTCTTATGTTTTCTGAATGTAGTGGGTTTAAGTGAGTGACAGCAGTGTTCACCAATCAGAGCAGGGCACCTCCCTATTTAAAGGCCGATTGGCTGCTCCCGGGGTTGCGTCACGCCCAGTTTCCCCTTTGTTGTGAGTGTTTGTAGCAGCAGCAGCGTGTTTTCCGGTGCTGTGGTTGCTGACGTGGTTGAGTGTTCGCCTATCAGGCTTCCTTGCACCCCATCGTGCTATGGTGGGATATGGCTTTAATTAAACCCGTGCCTGTACGTGCTTTCGCTACAGAGACCTGTTACTGGCTGTTACTGGCCTGGTATGTCTGTGGACATTGCACGCTGGTGCCAGGAGTGTGAGCGTTGCCAGTGTGCTAAAAGTATTCCCTCTGCCCCTGGTAGTTTTATGGGTCATCTCTTGGCTGCTCGGCCTAATGAGATTTTGGCTTTAGACTTCACCGTCTTAGAACCGTCAAGATCTGGCATTGAGAATGTGTTAGTTATGACCGATATCTTTACAAAATACACTTTAGCGGTACCCACTAGAGACCAACGGGCTGAGACTATTGCTCAGGTTCTGGTGGTGGAGTGGTTCTGTAAATTTGGGGTGCCAGGTCGGATTCATTCCGACCAAGGCCGGAATTTTGAGTCTGTTCTTATTCAGCAGCTTTGTTCTCTGTATGGGGTTGCGAAATCACGCACTACCCCATACCATCCAGCGGGAAATGGCCAGTGCGAGCGGTTCAACAGAACATTGCATGATCTGTTGCGCACTTTGTCACTCTCCAAGAAGAGCGATTGGCCGCTTTGTCTTCCTCAGGTACTCTTTGCGTACAATACAACTCCTCATCAGGCAACTGGGGAGTCACCATATTTTTTAATGTTTGGACAGGAGCCTAGACTGCCTGTTGATATTGCACTTGGCAGAGTCCCAGAGCCATCATCTGGCAGTGTTCATAGGTGGATTCTGGAGCAGCAGGATCGGTTGCACATTGCCTTTGAGAGCGCCCACGAACGGTTGGGTGCGGCAGCCGATCAGCGGAAGGCCCGGCATGATTCACGGGTAAGGGAAGCACCACTGAAGGAGGGTCAGCTAGTATACCTCCGCGACCATAGTGTGCGGGGTAGCTGTAAAATCCAGGACCTGTGGAGCCCAGTGGTGTACCAGGTTATCAAGGCACCTAGGGAAGGTGGGGCGGTATATACTATTGCTTCCACCACAGATCTGGCTAAGGTAAAACATGTGCATCGATCCCAGCTGAAGCTCCAGATCTGCCCAGATTTGCCTCTTGTGTTGTCAGGTAGCCCAGTGCGTGAAGCGGTGCAGCCTCCAGAAGAGGAGCCTGAAGAGGAGGATTTGTTGGTTTTGGTGCCGGAGACCCCTCACGTTAGGTCAGGGCCACCGGATAGTGTTTCTTGTATTCCTCAGCCATCTGGTGACCTGAGGGTGGCGGAAACCAGCAATGCAGTAGAGGGTTCAGAAACTGAGGGGAACTTGGAGGTAGGTGAGGTTGTCGTAAGAAGAACTGGTAGGAGTACTGCAGGTCAGCACCCTATCTGACATCATCTCCCACGAGCAATAGGCTTGGGTTTGGTATCTAGCATAGTGGTCCAGTTAGTACCCTGTTCCGGCCTTGGGATTGATATTTTCTTTTGTTTTTGCTCACCGTCGAGGCGACGTTGCAGAAACTGGGGGTGGAATGTAGTAGGTTTAGGTGAGTGACAGCAGTGTTCACCAATCAGAGCAGAAACCTCCCTATTTAAAGGCCGATTGGCTGCTGCCGGGGTTGCGTCACGCCCGGTTTCCCCTTTGTTGTGAGTGTTTGTAGCAGCAGCAGCAGCGTGTTTTCCGGCGCTGTGGTTGCTGACGTGGTTGAGTGTTCGCCTATCAGGCTTCCTTGCACCCTATCGTGCTATGGTGGGATATGGCTTTAATTAAACCCGTGCCTGTACGTGCTTTCGCTACAGAGACCTGAATGGAAACTCCCTCTCGTTGCTATGTGTTAATATCGTCTTGACTGCTGTTTTGCAAGTGGTGCCGTTAGTGCTGTTGGTTTTTACGGTTTTTGACGACGCAGTCACTAACAGTATGGAAGCTAGTGCTACGAATTTCCAAATTTGAAGATGCTGCCGTTCATCTCATGAAGGTGCTGTCGTGAACAGTGTGGAAAGGGGACTGTCTGGTGTCGTGCTGTTTCATTGCCCCTTGTAGAGTGTATGGTTGATTTTATACATTTATTTTCCTTTTGTTTCAGTAAGCCAGGTTCTCCTGGCATTTAAGTTGTTTTGTTTTCTTTATCATGGTTTCTTTGATTGAAATGTATCATGACGTGCTTCTATTTTTAATTTGAATGGAGGTATTTCAGGATAGCTGATTTGTAATAGACTACTCTGTCCCTTTGATGTTTGATGACTTCTCTTGATGTGCTTTTGTTAGATGTTGATACTCGTTGTGATCAGAAAATGTCTCATTAGGTGATATCTGTACTATTGTTAGAGTTCTTTTTTTGTTGTTGTTTTAGTTATTTCTTTTTCTGTTTATTGTAGGAGCTGAGGTTCCGTGCTAAGTTCGCCTTCCTCGCTGTGGTGGTGGTTCTTCCCGATTGTGTGCAGTGTTACACTTGGCGTGTCTGAGAGCGTGATCATTGTGCACGGTGGTGTGTGGAAGTGTGCTCTAGTGAAGACCACTTTACCTTGTTTCTGGCCATCGTGAACCTCAGCTCTGTCTGTATTTTTCTTTTTCTTTTTGTTGTATCCAACAATACTATATTTCAATCAGGTTTTTCATTTTTTTCTTCCTTTCTTCTGTATTTTTTCCCTTGTTTGAACTGGGGTTTTCTTTTGGTTCATTTGTTCTTTTTAGTGTTTTTAAACAATTGTATTAATAAAATTCTATTTTGTATACTTTAACCACGCCTCCTGGCTACTGGAAGTAATCGAACGTGTGTGCTTCACTTCTAAATTGAGTGGTTTAGATATCTTCATCTCTTTTTTTTGTCCCTGGGGTGAGTTCCCAGGGTGGCGTAATCGGACTTTCTTAATGTTAACTACACCCTACCACCACATTCAACACAATCTGGACTTGTGAACATTCACATCCTGAGACCAGGAGGATGATGCATGATTGCCAATAACGTGCTTTACTGGGACTTAATTTTCCCTATTCTTGTGTTTGGTGTGAAGATTAACTTAAGGTCTAGAACTGTGAATGTGTACATGACTTTTTCCATTACACCATTGACTAATCACTAGATATTCACATGAATGAGAATTTGGGGGGGATTCCTAATAATTTGCCAGCACGTAAATTCTTCGGTAGCTGATCAGTAGTCTCAAAAGTATGTGTCACTGCATGGTGGAGCCTGTGTCATTATGAGACTCCTAGCTAGAATATTTTGTTTTGTCCAGCCCTGCTGTATACATCCCCAGATAATGATGTCATAGTTACATTTTGCAGAACGTGATGGTAATCCCAAAAGACATATAATAGCCCAAAAGAGGTAATATACACTACCCCCCATTTTTCACAGAGTAATAAAACTCAGCTTGACAGCTAAGCAAATTATCTAATAAGAACAACCTCCTTCTTTAGGCGAATTCTACTTCAGTTAAATTTTTTTGAAACAAACATTGGACAAGTTAGTAATCAGCAGAAAACTATACTTGCATAGCAATATTTTTGATTCAGTAATTATATTTTATTTCACTTATTTAAACAATCTACCAAAATGTTTCTTTATGGCCATAAAGTTAATAGTAACAATTAAGCAATTTACTACAATGTTACACAAGTCTGTTCTTGTATGAGGTCTTTAGGCATGCAAATCTATAATACACAGTTGAATTAGTATGCTTTACATGTAAACAAAAAACATTATAATAACTTCATTATAATTAATGTTTATTTCCCTTCTGTCTGTAGCAAAACTGTTACACACAATGGAAAATAGATCAAGTGTTACCACATTCATTCTGGATGGCTACTTTGTGATGGACCAGCAGAAGCATTTGTTCTTTTTTATTTTTCTCATACTTTATGTTGTAATTTTTTTACTAAACTCACTTTTGATTACCACTATCTATTTTGAAAGGGCATTGCATAATCCAATGTATATCTTTGTATGTAATCTTTCATGTAATGGCATCTTTGGAAGCACAAGTTTGATTCCTCATCTCCTATTTAATCTTGCTACTGAGGGGCATAAAATATCTTTACCAAATTGTCTTATACAAATTTTCTGTTTACATACGTATAATATTATTGAACTAACTATATTGGCCTTCATGAGCTATGATCGTTATGTTGCAATTTGTTACCCGCTTCACTATCATGATATGATGTCAACAAAAAAGATTCAGGTATTTATATTTTTTGCATGGGCTTATCCATTGGTTACTTTTCTGGTATATGAATCATTCACAATACGCTTAACCTTTTGCAAAGAAATTATAGATAAGACACACTGTGTAAATTTTGAACTCATAAAACTCTCCTGCACAGACATCACTATCCATAGCATAACTGGACTTGGTGTAACAATTGTTTTCATCATTCCACAGTTTATAATGATTTTATTCTCTTATGCACAAATTTTGCGTGTTTGCATATATTCCTCTAAGGAATGTCAAAACAAAGCCATCCAAACATGTACACCCCATCTTCTTGCTGTTTTAAATTATTTTTTTGGAATAGTTTTTGAAATAATACAAAGCCGGTTTAATTTAAAATATTTTCCATATGATTTCCGGACTTTCATGTCTTTATATTTTCTGATATTTCCTCCTCTGTTGAATCCAGTTATTTATGGTATAAGTGGTCAGATTATAAAGAAACATATTGAGAAATTTTTTACTTGTTAAAAATGTGCCTGCTTTTAAAAAATCAATAGAGTCGAAAAGTTACACACTGACGGTGCCTCCTTTTTTTAAATTTTATTAATAACAGTAGGTAATGTCATGCTTCTAATGTTTGTAAGAGAGAGTCTTTTTTAACTTGCAACTTTTCATCTGTGAAATACATGATAATCTGTTAAAGCTTTTGGTTCAATCGAGCTTTTGTTGTCTTAATGTTCTTACACATTAACTCATTACTTCTGACAAACTCTGTCTGTTCTGAATCACAAAAGTTTTTTTCATAAGATTTAACTGTTCTTTCCCTCCTGAAAAAAAAAACAGCATAGACCAGCATGATTTATATGCTGGTCTATGCTGGTTAATACTGGTTAGTGCTGGTCTGATGCTGGTTTAGCTGGTCACCAGCATAACTGATACAGTATAAGACCAGCAGATCAGATGCTTTGTTGCAGATACATTTTGCTGGTATGCTGGTGACCAGCATTATAGTGCCATGATACTATTCTAATATCTAATGTATCTAACCATCTAATGTTGGTATGGTATAAAAGCAAGAATACATGGAAGATTGTCATCCAATATGTAAAATATAAAACTGAATCAGTATAAAATCAGCTTTATTGGCCAACACAAACAATATTAACATTGTGTAATATGTAAAAATATATACAATATGCACATTTGTAACAATATGATAATTTAACAATGAACAGCAAATAAGTTTTGATAAAAAAAATAATAACAAAAACAAAACATGAGACCAACCTCTCAGGGACACTTTCACACAGTTACTTTCACACCACAGGAGTGTAAATGAGTGAGCTTGGCCTTCACTCTTTATTTAGGGGTCTGCAGGTTTATGGGCCCTGAAGTAGTTCTGACATGTCCTGACATTTGAGTATTTTTCTTACTTATGAACATATAAATGTAATCTTATTTATAAACATATAAATGCCATCTCTTTCACCTAGTGCAAAGTAAATGTCCAGAATTGAGGGAAGAGTGACACAGATGATCTTATACACAGAAGGCACATTTTTGGCATACTGTAAATATGGCCGTGAAAACAGACATTCAGGATAAAACAGTGGGAACAGGAACAGTGCACTATGAAGAAAGGGTGTTAGGTTTGTAAAAGCTCACTTTTACACCCTATACACAGTCATACATCTTTGTGCCTCTCTCGAAAAGCAGTTCTTGTTTAACTCAAGTCAACATCACATCCCTGGCATTTCCATGGTGTTTATGGCTGCTTACCATAAACTGATTTGCAATTCACACAGACCCTGTGACCAGCAGTGGTAACATTCCTGGCATCTGAAGTCAGTCCATGAGCTGGTTGTATGCAATCACAGGTGAAGCCTTGACCGCTTAAAAAAATACAAGAGATCCATCCCAAATCCAGACCCCAGTCGTGGTCAAGGTTCCCATGACATAGTGATGGTCCATCTGTATCTTGACTGCTTGTTTGCATTTGGTATCTATAAAACAGGTAATTTTCCTGGTCACAACGATTTATAAAAAAGGAAAAAGAAACATAAGCATGATGATAATAAAATGACTGCCAATAATCATCAATAACTATTGACCATGCGTAAAGACAACGCAAACATTTGAAACTTTTGAAATGTTACACAACAATTTATACTTTTTGCATTACGATTTACATTTACACCTTAATATCACAAACATCTGTAAGCTACATAAAGCAGTATGTTAGGCAACGGGAGCTAAAGTGTTTGTGCTAAATAAAATTATAGATAGCAGTGTCTAACCAAAAAACCAAATAGCTACCATAACATGAAGCTATACAAAATGGGGTGAATATATTATAAATATTTACACCGCAGCTGATACTGACAACCATCTGTAATCTACATACTGTCAGGCATTAGCTTAGCCACCTGTGAGCTAAGTTTGTGCTAAGCTACATAAGGCAGTATGTTAGCATGATTTAGCAGTTTTAGCTACATGCTAACCAAACCATGTAAGTGACATTAAATGTCAATGTTTCGCATAAATTGGCAAAAGCTTGTGAGACAATGAAGAAGAAAAATAAATTAATAGTTAATATAAATTATATTATTTATTTATTTATATTATCTATTTATTTATCTTGGCAATATTTCTAAGGTGAAAGAAAGCTATCCTGGTAATATTATTCACATGTGCTTCAAATGAAAGGCTGGAAACTATGATCACACCAAGGTCTTTTACTGTTGCACTTGATGGAACAGAAAGACCATCTAAAGTTACAGTGTGATCAGAAAGCTTACTTCTAGCTGCTTGTGGTCCTATGACTAGAACTTCTGTCTTATCAGGATTAAGCAGAAGAAAATTAATTAACATCCGATTTCTTATGTCCTGCACACATTGCTCAATTTTAGCAAACTGGTTTTTCTCATCTGGTTTTGCTGAGACGTATAATTGTGTGTCATCAGCATAACAATGAAAACTAATACCATGTTTACGAATTATGTTGCCCAGAGGAAGCATGTAAAGGAAAAAAAGCAGTGGGCCTAAAACTGAACCCTGTGGAACACCAAACTCCACTTGAGAACATGAGGAATGGTTATCATCTAAATCTACAAACTGATAATGATCAGTCAAATATGATCTGAGCCACAAGAGGGCAGTTCCCTTAATTCCTACTACATTTTCTAATCTGTGAAGGAAAATACTATGATCAATGGTGTCAAAAGCTGCACTGAGGTGCAGCAACACAAGTATAGTGTCACAACCCTGATCAGAAGCCAATAGGAGGTCGTTTACTACTTTAACAAGTGCTATCTCTGTGCTGTGATGAGGCTTAAATCCTGACTGATACAGTTCATGTATGCTATTTCTGTGTAGATGTGAACATAGCTGCTGTGATACTACCTTTTCCAGAATCTTGGAGATAAAGGGAAGGCCTGTAATTAGAAAGCTGACAGGGGTCAAGGTCAGGTTTCTTGATTAGCAGTTTAATAACTGCTAATTTAAAGGATTTGGGAACATACCCACTGCTGAGTGAACAGTTAATTACTTTCAACAGGGGTTATCTATTATTGCTGGCACTATCTGTTTGAGAAAATCTGTCGGTATAGGATCTAATATACAGGTTGACGATTTTGAAGATGAGATGAGTCAAATTAGTTCTCTCGCTTCAAGGTAAGTAAAGTATTCTAAGTTCTGATGTGATGTGGTTAGTTTATATGTATTAGTTAAATTGTCTGGTTTCAAAGCCTGAATGTTTTGCCTAATATTTATGATTTTGTTATTGAAAAAGTTCATGAAATCCTCACTACTGCATGATGTTGTTGTGGAGATTTCTGCAGTGGTCTTGTTTTTAATTAATTTAGCTATGGTATTAAATAAAAATCCCAGGTTATTTTTGTTATTTTCTATAAGAGTGGAGAAATACGTTGATCTAGCATCACTGAGTGTAACACCTGTACCACCGCAGCACAGTTAAATAAGATCTAGCTCACCGGATTACTGAGTTGACGCTTTGTCCCCACCTAGTGTGTCTATGTGTGTACTACCTGCACTTAATCACTAAATGATGAGCACCTGTGATTCCCTTGTGTGTCTGTCTATATATTCCAGTCGAACTCGTGGAGCGACGTCTGTTCACTGACGTGCAATGTTTGTAAAGTCTCGGCTACATGGTCTGTAAATACGTGTTGTCTTCTTGTGTTTTCCCCCAGGACTGAGCAGTGTCTGCAGGTGAGGTTCGTTTGAGTTGGAGGTGTCATCGCCTGGCAACCAGCAAGAGTGATTGACTACATCTTTGTTTTGTTTTATTGCTTTTTGTTGGCCCACCTGCAGACCCGGCCTGGGGAGAATTTAGCTCCCAGTTTCGCCTGGGTAAAACAGGGACTTTAGAAAAGAAAAAGAAAGAATAAAGAAACGTTGATTTAATGGATCCTGCGTCTGCGTCTGCTTCATTGAACATAGACATGACACTGAGAGCTTTTTTTAGTTCAGGATGCTCTCCTTCCAAGCTATTTGGAATACTAACAATTTAGTTTGGTGCCATTTACATTCAAATTTTCGAGCGGCTTGTTTTAAAGTGCGTGTGTGGTCATTATACCAAGGAGCGAGTTTCTTATCTCTAATCGTTTTCCTTACATTATCTAAGCTATAACGAAGTGTTGACTCTATATATTCAGTCGCCTGTTTGAGTTCTGTGAAGTCAGATGGCAATCCAATCAAAGTTGATAACTCTGGGAGATTATTGATAAAGCTCTGTGTGGTATTTGATGTAAATGTACGTTTAAGGCGGTAGTGCGGTGCTGTGCATACATTATTACTATGATATGCGTTAATCGAGACAAGGTAGTGATCTGAGATAACTTCAGACTGTGGAATTGTGGTTATATTTCCTATACTTAATCAGAAGGATAATATTAAATCCAAAGTGTGACCTCCTTTGTGAGTGGGTCCTACTACACACTGATTTACTCCTACTGAGTCCAGTATGGGCATAAATGCTGTTCTCAGATGGTCTTCTGGATTCTCAAAATGAATATTAAAGTCTCCAGCAATTAACACTTTGTCTACAGAAACTACAAGGTTTGAGAGTAAATCTGCAAATTCACAGAGAAACTCAGAGTACGGCCCTGGGGGTCTGAAAATGATGATTAGCGGGATCGACTGAGCTGACTTTGTTACTATAGAGAGCTTCAAATGCATTAAATTTAAATCTGTGTTTTTGTACGATAGTCAGATTATCATTGTAAATAACTGCAACGTCTCCTCCTCTACCAGTTAGCCGAGTCTGGTGTATGTAGCTGTATCCAGGAGGACTAGCTTCATTTAAAGCTACATACTCGTCCTGTTTAATCCAGGTTTCTGTTAAACATAATATATCCAACTCCTGATCTGTGATAGTTTCTTTAACAATAACTGCTTTAGATGCGAGAGATCTAATATTTAACAGTCCTAGCTTCAGATCAAAGGTGCTGGCTGCGCATTCAGTGTGATCGGTGTTTGTGGTGTCTATGTTAATTAAATGACTAAAACAGACTTTGTGAGTCTTTCTAAATTCATGTTTATGTTTAGCTCGGGGAACAGACACAGTCTCAATATGATGAACCTGAGTGATGACTCTATGCAGCTAGCAGACGGTTGGTTTAGCCTATCCTGGGCTCTGGATTGTCACCGATTAACTAGGCCTCTTCTGAGACTATGTGCTATACTGCAAGAAATGAGAGCAGCTGGGGCTCGTTATCTCCGCCTGCGGCACCCAGACTTTCCTCTACGGGAATAATTCTGCTCTCGCGCTCTCTAACCCTCTCTAAAGTCTGGATGCGCTCCTCTAATGCTAATACCTTCACCGTCAGGGTGCTAACTAACACACACCTATCACAAGTAAAATTATCACTAACGACGGAGGAAGAATGTCTAAACATCCTGCACTCTACACACTGAACAAGCTGAATGGTAGACATGATAACGTACCTTTGTGCCGGAGTTTTAATTATTTGGTGATGGATTCCGCTTGTTGTTTGTCAGATGATACGCGCGTTCTCCCAAAAAGCGCAAAAAAACAGATAAAGTCCAATAGCGTAAAACTAGTTTGTTATTTAGTAAAAACGGGAAAAAATATCATTATAAAAACAAAATATAATCTAAACGCTGTTACAAACAAACGAGGAGCTTTCGCGGGAACAATATGAAAAACAGGAAGCTACGTCACCAACAGTCTATTACTTTCTATTTCATGGTTTCCTAATGTAATTGGGTGACCTGATGACACCCACATTCGTATAAAAGCTCCTTCAATAAATGATGGAGACTATGTTGTAAATCGATTCATAGCATCAATGTACAGGTAACAACTTAATTTTTTTCCCCTTAATTTTTTGCCTTGTTAAAATCATTTGTTCATCAGTCCAGAGAGGGCATGCGACATCATAGTGGCTTGTGTTGTGCTTCACAACATTGCCACCATAAAAGGAGAGACCTACCATCCTTGTATTGAGGAAGATGGCCCAGAGGAACCCCTACAGATTTTGGCACACAGAGATGGAAGACTTTTGAGAGACAGGATTTGTCCAAAATACTTTTATTAAATTGTTTGCACTGGTCTGCTGTGCAGTCCATTTCTTTATTTCCTGAAAAAAAAAGTAAAATGAAAAAATGTTTTTTTCTACATTGCTTTATATACACAACACTTAACATCCACAGATTAATATTCACACATTCATTAAAGCTCTCACCTTAAGGCGATGCTTCAGTAATTCAATTTCGAGTGTTGCTTTTTTAATGGATAGCCTTTTCTCTTCCATTTGAAGCTGTATAAGGTCCATCTCCACATCACTTTTTCTTATTTGTTTTTGAAGATGGACTTTATACAGCTCCTTTGCTGGCAACTAGGAAGGCAAAATAATTAAATAAATGAGATTCTGTCAGACAATAAAATTTAAATATGGACAACTGCACACACGCTCTTGCACTGCTTAGATCGTGCATTGAGGATGAAGGACCTTCATCTGTCGGCAAATCCCCAGGTATGTACTGTGAAAGAACAATGACAGTTTTAACAGTCAAAAGGATGCGGAAAGGGTGTTTATTTTGCATTGCACTGTAAACCCAATTAAGTTGGCAAAACTCAAAATATTTGAGGTAATCAGTTACATAAATTTTTTTAAGTAATGTTTCCAATTTTAAGTAAACAGAAATTTATAGTTTTGAGCTTGTTGAACTTGTTGCAAATCAAATAAATTGATGCTGCAGTTGTTGGGAATCGAACCTGGGCCTTTTGTATGGCAGGCGAAACGCTTACCACTGAGCCAAGAGTGCTCTATAGAGTTTAACTTGGTGGAACTTTAAGGTGACAGTTACTGTTACTTACATACTTACGATTACTTAACATATCGTAATAAATAATTATTTTTTCAGCTAACTTGAAAAGTGTCATTTCTACACACTCAAACACCATAAAGTTCTGAATACTCAAAAAGGTCTATTAATTTGACCTAATTGCAATTTTCCATTTTGACTCGTGATATCGGCGATCCATTGAAAATGTCTTTATGTATGCACCGTGCACGCGCATTAACTCAGGGTAACCAGTAGGAGGTTGATTAAACTTACTCTTCTCAGGTGGGTTTGGGGTAAATCAAACCGGAGGTTAAGATCAAACCGGAGGTTAAGATTTACCAAATGGTAAGTTAAACCAGCTTTCTGGAATACACTCGGCACTAACCAGTATTAACCAGCATAGACCAGCATATAAATCATGCTGGTCTATGCTGGATTTTTCGGCAGGGCAGACTAAGATCTAAACAGACTTAGACTAGACAGACTAAGAGCTAAGCAAGTTAGTAGTTCAATGGTTAGTAGTTAAACAGACTAGTATCTAAACATGCAAGAGAGGATACAAACAAGAGGCTAATCCTACTAGGGGCTAACCATGCTAGAGGCTAAGCTAGTAGACACAGAGACAAGGAAACATACGAACAGCAACAGTAACTAAACAAACTAGAGTCTTACACAGACATTGGGAAACACACAGAACAATACTTACACTAACAGCTCCACTAAAGCACAAATAACATAAATATAACAACACTAGAGCCTACTTAATACAGAGGTTAAGAAACCTAACTTAAACCAAAACAAATGCCCACATGGCAAAACCAATTGTCAACCCAGTTTCGCAGAACAAACAGCTATAAATAGAAAATTCTAATGAGCTACCTTGGTTCAGGTGAGCACTCTCGATGCACTCTCTCACCGAGGGAAACTGAGTTAAACTTAAACTGAACAAAAACTACAAAAACAAACTTATCGTGCACACAGTGTCCTCTAGGGGTGAACCCTTACATACTTTTCCGTTTTTTAAACTAGTGAGCTTAATTGATCTTATTAGTACATATACATCTGTCACAAACATTATACTGTTAATTTGTGGAAAGTAGATTTTTGGAATCTAATGATTCACACATTTTCCATCTGAAAGATTGCACACCTTCACTCTCTTCAGTTTCTTACAACTGTGGGATCTATACAAATGTGCATGCAGGCCTCAAAGGAGCAATGACAGCCAAAATGAAGATAGGACACCCAATCTCCATCATCAGGTACAGATCTGGCCATTATGAATGCATGTTTCAAGAAAAAGAAAGCTGTGAAAATGACGTTCATTACCTGTAGAGGGCAGTCATGTTTCAATCTGAGGTATTATGTGTCTATTGAAGCCGAAAATGTGTTAATCTCTCTTAGGCACCCATTGACAACAAGTGACAGAGCTCATAAACGTGTCGAGCTCCAACTGTAAATACTGATATGTATTTATTCTTCATTTTCTTCTCTTCTTCGAAGATGATTCTTCTTTGACTGTGCTTTCTCCATTCAGTATTATTATTATTATTATTATTATTAGTAGTAGTAGTAGTAGTAGTAGTAGTAGTGCTGTGAAGTTATTATTATTATTATTGTAAATCACCAGTGTGTGTGCAAAAAGACGAAGTACAACAAAGAATACAGTACAAAAGTATATGAAAAGTTAGCCTAAAACAATATTGTTTTATTGTGTAAAAAATGTGCTTTATGTCAGGCTAGCTAAAGCAGCAGATCAAGCAAAACCATATCAGCCTACAATCATGGCGGAAACAAACTACAATTCCCAACAGTCACAATCAAGGTCACCTGAATTCTAGAACACCTGCATCCAATTAACCAGGTGCTTAAATAGGACTCAGCAACATAGAGACTTTGCGAAGTATATGCTCTCGTGAGCTATCCGGACATTACCAATCCTTGATCCTTATGATAGCCTTCTTGTCTATGACCTTTAATCCGTTTAATAGTTTCCGATTCCTTGCCTACCCTAGTGTGTGTGTTTTGCAGATCGACCGACCCTTGCCTGTTTTGTTGACTACGAGTACTGCTTACCCGGGTTTTGGTTATTTTCTGAGTAAAATAAATCTTGCCGTTTACCTGCACTTGCGTCCTCCTTCAATTCATTCCTGACACTTTAAATATACACTAAACTATAAACACTAGTTTAAAATATACACTAAACATCGATAAAACTGCAGACATTCTCCACCAGAAATTAACAAACACAAACATATGTTACTCGCTGAATACAATGCGACAGTATTTTACGCTGGTTTCAAAACACAACGTTTTCGGAGATTTGAGCTCCAGACAATCCCCAGGCGCTCTGAGCTCATGTACCTGCTCAACGCTTAATACAACTGTCCATACAGTAAATTAAAAAAAAGTATCAAAATAAAAAACATCAAATCCAACTATGAAGTCTGATTTAATTGCTATCATTAAACATTTTTATTAAATCACTTTTTTAAATCTTTTTTTTTTTTTTTTTTTGCTGGGGAAACAAATTTTAGGCAGAGACGTCCGTTCTGTCTTGTTAATTCATCCAGTTTGATAATACCTCTTCTCACCTTTCATTCACGATAAACTGTAAACCCGAAAAAGTTGGCAAAAATTTTAGATAATCAGTTACATAAAATTTTTTAAGTAATCATGTTTTCAATACATTTCACTTATTATTTCATAATATTACAGATTAAAACAAGGAAAGAAGACGTGCTATGCTTCAGTACATTGTGCTGGCGAAATACATTTTAGGTAGAGACATTTTAGGTCTGCTTGGTCTTGTTAACTCGTTAAACCCCTGAATTCTGCCAATTCCCCATCTGCGAAACCGGTTTGATAACTTCACACCTACATGAAAGGCCTTTTGTAAAGTGAAAATACACTCTAAAGTCGCGTTCAAAGCTGGAACTCCTATTAGAACATATATTTGTAACACTTTGAGAACATTTTCAGTGTTCAAAAGAGGAAAAACTAGAACACACTTGTTAAATTTTAGAATGCATATACTTTATTGGTAGATAAAGCGTTCAAAATTAGCGTTCAATACTAGAATACTTCTTGACACATTGACACTCTAACACTTTCAGAACACATATATAATGTTTACATACACAGCACTGAACATATAGTGTTTTATTGTTCCAATCATGCAAATAAAATGATAAATGGTTCGTACAAATGCACATAAAAACATTAGCAATTTAACATTAATCATTACAACCTACAAATGCATCAGAGTTACATGTCATAAAATTGCCCTGCATACAGTTCAATGCAATTACTGTACATATAATAGTCTAATGTAATCCCAAGCAATTGCTATCATATAAAATATTGAAAAATATTTACCACCATGCATATTTACCACCACTGTGTTATTAATTAAATGCAATGAATAATAATAATAATAATAATAATAATAATAATACTTTTTTTTTTAAATCTCTGTAAAATGGGGGATATAGAATTATCAGCTTGGATCTACTAATAATAAATTCCACATTGATTGAAATCCTGGATACTGTACAGTTTTATGCATGTTGCAGCTAACATCTGCAATAACAATTAACAACCTCCCTTGACTTTTTGACTTCTTATGGTGATAGGGCTCCCCCATCACAGGCTCTTGCAGGATGGCAAGCAACGTTACATATGTCCTGGGATAATCCAGGTCAAAGATATGATAACATGTTGCAAGCTTTACCAGGGTTCCTGACAGTCCATCTTTGATATCCAGCTTATTCAAGAGCGACTGCCGGTGGAGCGCCTCAGCAAGAATCTGGAGAGGGCGAACATGTGTCTGCTGGCGTTCAGAGGGCAGATCACGTGGAGCTTCAACAGCGGAGGCTGGGGCTCCACCAACTAGCCGGGGTGCTTATCCAGCAGATAAACATTTGTCGCGCGACGGGAGATCGGGGGCAAATGCAAACCCTGCTGGAGCTGGGGGCAGTGGTGCAGGAACAGCTGGCCAAGGCCAACAAAGAGGCAGCTGACGTCAAGGCCTGCACCCAGTCTCCAGCCAGCCTCAGTGGAGGCCCAGACCCTCCAGCCAGCCTCAGTGGAGGCCCAGACCCTCCAGCCAGCCTCAGTGGAGGCCCAGACCCTCCAGGGTTCCCCGAGGTGGACAGCAAGCTGCCGCCGGCGTCCCGCATCGAGGTGGACAGCGAGCTGCCGCCGCTGTCCCGCATCGAGGTGGACAGCGAGCTGCCGCCGCCTCCGCCGTCATGCGACTTCGTTGAGGACAGCGAGCTTCCTCTTCCTCCGCCGCCGCCGTCATGCGACTTCTTTGAGGACAGCAAGCTTCCTCTTCCTCCGCCGCCGTCATGCGCCGCCGAGGACGACGAGCGGCCTCTTCCTCCGCCGCCGCCGTCATGCGCCGCCGAGGACGACGAGCCGTCTGTTCCTCCGCCGCCGCCGTCATGCGCCGCTGAGGACGACGAGCCGCCTCTTCCTCCGCCGCCGCCGTCATGCGCCGTCGAGGACGACGAGCCGCCTCTTCCTCCTAGTACTGGGACCTTGGGGAGGGTGTCCGGGTCCTCCTTTGGCGCCCCGGTGGTGCGCCTTTTGGGGGGGGTAATGTCAGGGATTACCCCTAGAGGGCGCCAAAGCGCCCAGAGACTTCCTTTGTTTTTTCTGTGTTCTTTGTGTTCTTTTCTGTGAAGGACTCTAATCCCCAGAATGCACCTCAGTCATGATGCAGCGCTCACCTGAACTGAGGTTGCTAATTAGCTGTGCTCATTAGTGTTTGTTATAAATGTTCCTGAGTTCAGTTTAGTCTGGTCTTGCATCTGTTCGTCTAGGTTACTGTTTGTTATGGTATGTTGTTCAGCTCTGTGTTCTTCCTAGCTCTGTGTTCCTAGCTCAGTGTCCTTTCTGGTTCTCCATGTTCTTCCTGGCTCCATGTTCTCCTGACTCCGTGTTCTCCTGGCCTTTGTCTGTCTCCTAGCCTGTCTGTCTCTGTCTGTTTGTAATGTCTAGTTCAGTGTAGCTCCATGCTTAGTTTATCCTGGTTTCAGTTCATGTCTGTTCTTTTGGTTCCCTGTTTTGTGTTTCAATAAAGTCTTTTGTTGCACTTCACCTCTGCTATCATGCACCTCTTTCGTCCGGCAAGCAGTAACCGTGACAGTACGTAAAGGTACTGCCAAGTAAATAAGCAAACAAGAGTTTTTGGCCTTTTTATTGTGTTTCTTTTTACTTTATTTTTGTTTGGCTTCCTTTTACTTTGTCATGTATTGGGTGTAATACTGGCTGATGTAGTTGCCGTGGGCAAAAAGGGCAGGCATAAGCGCAGAGTGTTTGATAATCATGGAGAGTCTTTTTTAATAGCAAAAGAAAACATAGCATAGAACAAAACATGACACTCAGGCTCTTTAGCGAAACACAACACAAACTTTGAGCTGAAATGAACTAGGACGAGACAGACTAAGAGCTAATTAAGTTAATGGCTAAACAGGTTAGTGAATAAACAGACTAAGATCTAAGCAGACTTGCAGACTAGACAGACTAAGAGCTAAGCAAGTTAGTAGTTCAATGTTTAGTAGTTAAACAGACTAGTATCTAAACATACAAGAGAGGATACACACAAAAGGCTAATCCTCCTAGAGGCTAATCCTAACATAAGATAAGATTTTTTTTTTTGACAGGCACAATGGCACTTATTGGGTTGATGTGGATAATAACGATATATTGTATGTAAATGTACTGGCAAGTAAATGCAAACAAGAGTTTTTGGCCTTTTTTTTGTTGTCTTTTTACTTATTTACTTTTACTTATTTTTGTTTGACTTCCTTTTCTTTTCCATTTTCCTTTGTAATCCTTCCCTGATTTTTGTTAATTATTAAAATATAAACCTGTATACAGAATAAATGTAATGATAAATATGTATTCTATTGTAGGAAAGCTTCATTCAAAAACTGTGGTTTACAAAAAAAAAATTGTGAATTTTTTACACCTAAAATATTGAGTAAAAATAAAAGTTGCAAAATCAAATATACTTCATAAATTTAATAAAAGTCAGTAAAACATTAAGTAGACCTTTATGACTACATTTAGGATAATGATGAATGAAACTGAGTAAATATAATAAAAAGTTAATGCAATAATTCCCAGTTGCATTATCATTATAATTGTAGATTGAAATATAATTGAAGATAGAAGAAACTGACTATTATTTATCAAACAAATGTGCTGCATATACTGAATATTTTAACTGAATTTAATTCAGACTGGTCTGTTACAGAATTAATGTTACACTTAACAAATTTTTTAAACTATATTTACCATTGACTCTAGGATTATTTTAAGTAAGGTCAATATACAGTATCTAATGACACCAAATTATAACAAAGTAACTATCTTTTTAAACATTTATTTGCCAAATTTGACAAGACATAAAGTCTAATCTCAATCTCGTTTACTTTGCAAATGACACGTAACAAGGTCATAAAAATAAAAAAAATAATAAATCTTGAATTTGAATTTGTGGAAAGTAGATTTTTAGAAACTATTGAGTCACACATTTTACATCTGAAAGATTGCACACCTTCACACTCTTCAGTTTCCTGCAAATGTGGGATCTATACAAATGTGCATGCAGGCCATGTGAGCACAGTGATCTCCTCCCTAGTAAGGTGCTTTGTTCGCGGCTCGCCTTCTTTAAACAGAAACCATGATCCGCGGCTCCTCTTCTTTAAAGGGAAACCGCGAGCTGCAGCTCCTTCATGGGGTTCACGTGCCGATCTGGCAGACGCGCGTGACCCGGAACTCCTCCTTTTCTCTCGCACTCTCGCCGGATCAGGACGTTTTAGCATCCACTTCTCAAGCGCGCCCTGCCGCTTCTTGTGAATGGGCAGAAGAGACTTCCTCTCTTGTCACAGGAGCAAAAATAAATAAATAAAAAATGCCCCAAGTGCTCAAAGTTAGACAACAGGTTCTGTTGGGTGGCCGGGGGAGGGGCTTCAACTATGGTCCCTCCCCTTCTTTGGCGACCTCCATGACGAGTTAACTCATTCATGGAATAAGCCCTATTTATCCCCTGTTTTTGCTATTAACATCGATTCATTCGAATGTCATTGATGTGAAAGCACGTGGTTATATGATGATGCCCCAGATTGAAGAGACGCTTGCGGGCTATCTCTCTCCTGGGAGCTCATCCTCCCTGAAAAAGCCCACACTCCCCGCCAAGCCGTGTGGACTAACATCTTTGTTGGTGTGGAAAGCTTTTCAGGCAGCGGGTCAGGCTCGTGCTGCCCTGCACATAGCGGTTTTGCAGGCATACCAGGCTGACCTGCTGAGCGTTTTCCTCCTTGATGCCCCCTCTTTGGTGACGCCGTAAACACCGCTGCCACTAGGTTTGGGAGGCAAAGCTCTATGAGCAGGCCTTGTGAGGTTTCTCCCCTGCCGTGCTCAGGAGTTGGGACCGTCGGCCACCCAGTCCCAACCAGGTCTGGTCCCCACGAGGCATGAGGCGCAGAAGGAGAGTGTGGCGAGCTGGGTACAGCGGGTACTGAGGAACTCGCCATGCTGCGCAATCCGCCTCAAAAAGACCGGACCTGAGGAGCATCATCTCCGCCAAAAAGAAGTCCTGAAGCTGACATGCCCAGGACCACGGGGTGTCTCCCCCCCGGGGAGGGGCATGTAAAAATTCCAGTAAGGGATAAAGACTCCTCCCTTGCACCCTCTGGAGGCCGTTGTCCAATCTCCACCATCACTGGTGTTTCGGGAAGCAGCGGTCCTTCCTGCCATGTTTCAGGATTCCGAACACCTAACAACCCCCCTACCAACGGGGAACCTACTGCCAGGTATGTCTCTATAGGTACAAAGCACTACAGGAGGCTACAGGATTCGTTTTGCACATTGTCTTCCGCGTTTCAATGGCGTGGTCTCCACTTCCATGAAACCGGAATGAGTGCATCTGCTGACTCAGCAATTAAAGACTTTGCTGGAAAAAGGGGCCATAGAACATGTTCCCCTGCCAGACAGAGACCCAGGCTACTAAAGTCAGTATTTCCTGGTTTCCAAGAGAGATGGGGGGGCTTGCGTCCAATTTTACATCTTCATGGGCTGAGCATCAAAATGTTGACAGCCAAAATGATTGTTTCTCAAATCCAATGGACTGGTTTGTGACAATCGACCTGAAGGACGCATATTTTCTAGTTCCTGAGGTTCGCTTTCGGGGGCGAAGCTTACCAGTATTGGTCTAGCCCTGATACCTCGCACACATAAAAAATGCACGGATGCAGCTCTGACTCTATGATTCCAGGGCAACCATATTCTGAATTATATAGACGACTGGCTGATCCTGGCTCAGTCTTAGCAGCTAGCGCTTTGACATCAAGATGTCGTCCTAGCTCACCTCCATTCTTTAGGATTGAGACTCAACGCCAGGAGTGGCATTCTCTTTCCTGATCAGAGAACAACGTATTTGGGTGTCATATGGAATTCGATCACAATGTAGGCACAGCTGTCTCCTGTGTGTGTTGAATCCATTCTCAATACCCTAAAGGAAATCAGTCTAGGCCAGAAAGTGATTGTTCATTACTTTGAGTGTTTTAGCTTTCATGGCAGCTGCATTCACGGTGATACCCTTGGGCCTTCTGTACATGAGATTGTTTCAGTTGAGGCTAAATGCGAAGGGATTTTATCCAAGGGTCAATCCTCAAAGGCAAATAAGGGTTACGCGCCAGGGGCTTCGTACCCTTTCTATGTGGTTCAGACCCTGGTTTTTTTACTCTGGGTCCCACTCTAGGTCATAGGTTGCTAACGGACATACGCTTTCCTCATAGGCTAGGGTGCGGTCTTGGATGGCTGTGCAGCCCAAGGGATCTGGAGAGGTCATATTCTCGCGTGGCACACCAATTGCCTCGAAATGATGACTCTATTTCTGGCCCTGTAATACTCCCTCCAGCAGTTGAGAGGCTAACATGTCCTAGTGCGGGTGGACAACACTATGATAGTCTCGTAAAATAAATCGCCTGGGCGGACTGTGCTTGTGCAGCTGGAAAAAGCTACCGCACCAGGTTCTGCCTTGGGTGCAGGACAAGTTCCTGTCCATCAGGGCGATTTACATTCCAGGGCATATAGATATGGGAGCAGACTTGCTGTAGAGACAAGCTGTGACACGCGGGGTTTGGAATTCCCACCCTGAAGTAGTCAGTCAAATCTAGGAGAGATTTTATGTAGCAGAGATGGATCTATTTGCCTCGCAAGAAACAGCACAATGTCCCCTTTGCTACTGTCGGACTTCTCCAGCTCCCTTGGGTCTGGACGCGATGGCCCATATGTGGCCTAGATTATGCTTTTATGCATTTTCTCCGATAGCTCTGGTTCCGGGAGTCCTGGCGAGGGTCCGTCAACAGGGTTTGCGCCTCTTACCGATTGCGCCCAGTTGGCCGACCAGAGTGTGGTTCTCGGATCTAATATCTCTCCTCAACGGCTCACCGTAGGTTATTCCAGTAAGTAGGGATCTTCTGTCTCAGGCGCAGGGAACAATATTTCATCCCCAGCCCGAGCTCTGGAATCTTCAAGTCTGGCCCCTGAGGGGGACCAACTAAGAGATGCTAGTCTTCCAGTCAGCATAATTGAAACTATTCTAAGTGCTAGGGCTCTCTCCACTAGAAAAACTTGCCCTCAAATGGAGTGTTTTTGAAAGTTGTTGCATGGCAAAACATGTAGACCCAGTCGTTTCAGTGTTGGAGTTTCTGCATGAAAAGTTGTCTCGGGCTTATCCTCCAGTACTCTCAGAACGTACGTAGACGCTATTTCGGCTTGTCATCTCTGACCGATGGGGTTTCTGTGGCAAAGCACCCTTTAGTTGCCAGTTTTATTCGTGGAGCTAAACGGTTGAGGCCGCCCACTAGCGTTACGGTCCCTTCATGGAACTTTTGACTGACACCACTTTCGAATCACTAGAGTCAGTGCCTGTCAGGCTTCTGACTCTTAAGATGGTTTTTCTTATGGCCATTACTGCTTTGAAGAGAATTGTAGATCTGCAGTCTTTGTCAGTCTCCCCATCCTGCCTAGACTTTGCCCCTGGGCTGGTCAAAGCTATTCTGCATCCTCACCCGAACTATCTTCTGAAAGTTCCATTCTCGACCATGCACCCAGTTGTTCTCAAAGCCTTATGTCCTCCACCTTTTACAGCTACTGAGCAGGAAAGACTTCACTTACTGTGTCCAGTAAGTGCTCTTCAGATTTAGGTCCACCGCACTATCCAGTGGCGTAAGTCAGAACAGCTTTTCATTTGCTACGGGGGCCGCAACAGGGGGGCGGCTGCCACTAGACAAACGCTGCCACATTGGGTGAGAGATGCTATTGCCCTTGTCATGCACACTCCTAACACGACCGGCACTAGGACCTGGAAGTAGTATGGTCGCTATTCAGGAAGCATAAAAGGAGACAAGATGGCTCCGCACATCGCTCAGTCATTGAGTTTGCCCATGCTATTGCCGATGCTCTGTCCGTCTAATCGTGAGTACTCACTTTCTTGGTTTTCGCTTTCGATTGAGTGTGTGTTATTAGAATGTGGGTTTATTTGTGTAAACTCTTGCTCTCGCTTCAGGAGAGTTCTAAAAATAAACAGCGTGGTTATCCTGTCTGCTCGCGTTACCTCCGCGTTTGGGTTTACCATCCACGCTACAGGGCTAACTGATAGTCTTCTGGTCTGTCTCCGTTTGTTTGTGACAGAATGACTGAGCCATCAGCAGTAAACCCAGCGGATTACGCTCACCTCTGTGATGTGGTTGATCAACATGCTAAGCTGATCGATCAGCTCCGTAGTGAAGTCGCGGTTCTCCGCCAAGGCATCCAAGACATCAACAAGGTGGCGAAGCTACGGCAAGAGAATGCAACGCTCCGCGGAGCAGCCGCTCAGCCGGCTGTTGCCACGCCCGTCGCAGCGGCTGCTGCGCCGCCACCCTCCCCCCCTCCTTGTGATGTCTTCATTGCTCTACTGGATAAGTGGTATGGCACAGATGGGAAATGCAGTGTTTTTTTAACCGCGTTGGATCTTGTGTTTGAGTTTAATTCCACCAGATACTCCACAGACCGTCTGCACATTGCTCTTCTCATCTCGTTGTTATCCGGGCAGGCAATGGAGTGGGCCATGGCGGTCCTCCGATCTGATTCAGATGTAGCCTATTCCTACATAGAGTTCACCCGCCAGCTAAAACTCACCTTTGAACATCCTGCTGTTGAGGTGGAGACCGACTCCAAATTATATCATCTGCAGCAGGGAGGCTCTACATGCTGCTACATGGCGGATTTCCGGACCCTCGCCATCCAGACCAACTGGGGAGACTCCGCCCTCCGGACAGCCTACTACAAGGGACTGGCTGTGCACATCAAGGACGAGCTCGCCGGACGAGAACATCCAGGCTTAATCCAACTCGCCCTCCGGATCGACCAGCGTCTGCTCACCCGACCCAAGCCAGCTCCTCGCACCCTGTCGCCCATCACGCCATCACTGCCTCATTTCACGCCCCAAACCCCCTCCTTCTTCTCTCACACGCCTCTTCCGGAAGCTCGCTCCTCGTTTTCTACTGCACCTACCGGACCCGTCGGCTCTCCACCTCCCGCCGTGGTTGACGCCTCCTTAACCGCTGCAGAAAGGGAACACAGATTTAGAGAGGGCCTCTGCGCGTATTGCGGGTCAGCCGCGCACAACCGAGCCATCTGTCTTCTGCGCCCCGGAAACGCGCAGCCCCGGTGAGGAGTGAGAGTGACTCACCAGGTTCCATCTCACTCTCCACCACCCTGACCAATGATTCCCGTCTCATGGTAAGAGTACACCTCCAGTTTGGCCACAAATGGGTCGGAAGTACCGCATTCATCGACTCCGGTGCTGCTGGTAACTTCATTGACTCTTCTTACACCAAGAAACTGGGGGTAAAGATAGAGGCGTTATCTCAGCCCATAAATATTACATCTGTCTACGGTCGGCCCCTCTCCTCCAGCCCCATCACCTTCCAAACCCAACCCATCACCATGAACATCGGCCAACATCAGGAACAGCTCCACTTCTACCTCACCCCCATCTCCTCGCCTCCTCTTATTCTCGGACACCCCTGGTTACTTCGCCACAACCCGCTCATATCTTGGACACAAAGTCAGATCTTACAATGGGGGCCGACTTGTTCTGAACTCTGCCTACGGGCCCAGGCTGGGACGTGTTCTAGGGAGTCCGAGGCCCCCGAGGTCGACACAGACAACATCCCGAGTGCCTACCGGGACCTGGCTGAGATGTTGTTTTTTTTTTTTTTTTCTCCCTGATTTAGTCGTGTCCAATTCCTCCCCGTCACTAGGGGGCTCCCACATTAAGGCTACTACTACCACTCAGCCGGGAGGGCCGAAGACTATCACGTGTTTCCTCCGAACCACGTGACACCAGCCGACCGCATATTTTCGAACTGCTCGCTCGCACACCGTTGGGGGCGGCGTAACACACTCGGAGGACAGCGCTATCCTCTCCCTCCGTTGCGCGAGCTCACAGATGCCCCTGACTGGCTGTAGAGCCGTGATTAATGTGGGAGCACTAAGTACCTCTCATCCCTCCCCTCTGAGAGAGCTCGGCCAATCAGCTCTCTCCACCACCGAGACGCAGGCGATGGAGGAATATGTTTCCAGTGGACTGTGCCAAGGTAACATCCGGCCTTCCTCCTCACCTGCCGCCGGGGGGTTCTTCTTCGTGAAGAAACGCGATGGCAGCTTACGCCCATGTGTCGATTATCGGGGCTCAACAACATTACCATCAAGAACCAACATCCATTGCCTCTTACCAACTCTGCCCTGGACGCCCTCTCTGGTGCCACCATTTTTACTAAGTTGGACCTCCGGAGCGCCTACAACTTGGTGCGCATCAGGGAGAGCGATGAGTGGAAGACGGCCTTCATCACTCCCACCGGCCATTAAGAAATTTTGGTAATACCATTTGGACTCTGCAACGCTCCTGCTGTCTTCCAGCAATTCATTAACGACGTTCTAAGAGACATGTTAGGTCAATGGGTGTTCGTCTACCTAGACGACATCCTCATATACTCCCGAACTGTCAGTGAACATGTACAAGACGTCAGAGTGGTTCTAAAGAGATTGCTCGCCCACCAGCTGTACGTAAGTTGGAGAAGTGCGCTTTCCACGAGCGCTCTGCCACGTTCCTGGGTTTTGTCATCTCGCCCCAGGGTGTGGCCAGGACCCGCAGAAGCTGGAGGTTGTGAGTCACTGGCCCCTACCCAGGACTCTCAAACAACTCCAGCGTCTCCTCGGGTTTGCGAACTTCTATCGTCGCTTTATCCGGGACTACAGTACAGTTGCAGCTCCGCTAACTGCTCTGACGCGCCCATCATCTCACCCCTTCCACCTCACCTCTACTGCCATCGCCGCCTTCTGTGAACTCTGCCGCCGCTTCACTATGGCTCCCATCCTCCTTCATCCAGATGCCAACAAACCATTCGTTGTGGAGGTGGACGCGTCGGATGCGGGCGTCGAGGCCGTTCTCTCCGTTCTCTTTTAGGTCCAGACCAAAAGCTGCATCCCTGCAGCTTCTTCTCCAAGAAATTTGACCCCACTCAGCAGCGATACGGAGTAGGGGACCGCAAGCTGCTGTCCATAAAGTGGGCCTTGGAGGAATAGCGACACTTCGGGCATGCAGATGAGCTTCCCTGAGATGGTTTCTGACAGTTTGTGCAGAAATTCTTTGGTTATGCACACAGATGGTTTCAGCAGCTGTCCGAGGGGCTGGTCTCAGACGATTTTGAAGGTGAACATGCTGGATGGTCAGGTCCTGGGTTGGTGTGGTTACACGTGGTCTGCGGTTGTGAGGTTGGTTGGATGTACTGCCAAATTCTCTGAAACGCCTTTGGAGACGGCTTATGGTACAGAAATGCACATTCAATTCACAAGCAACAGCTCTGGTGGACATTCCTGCTGTCAGCATGCCAGTTGCACGCTCCCTCAAAACTTGCGACATCTGTGGCATTGTGCTGTGTGATACAACTGAAAATTTCAAAGTGGCCTTTTATTGTGGCCAGTCTAAGGCACACCTGTGCAATAATCATGGTGTCTAATCAGCATCTTGATATGGCACATCTGTGAGGTGGGATGGATTATCTCGGCAAAGGAGAAGTGCTCACTATCACAGATTGACAGATTTGTGGACAATATTTGAGAGATATGGTTATTTTATGTCTGTAGAAAATGTTTCAGATCTCTGAGTTCATCTCATAAACAATGGGAGCAAAAACAAAAGTGTTGCGTTTATATTTTTGTTAAGTGTACATACATACATACACACTAAAATATAATTTTCATATTTAAAAAAATATAATAAATCAGACATAGCGATTAAAACAGTTACTCAGTACTTTAGTGGTATTTTCACCGAATACTTTTTTTTACTCTTACTTGAGTAATATTTACTTCTATGTTTTTTTTCCTTAGATTTCTCATGCTCTTTGATGTTATAACATGTAGAAGACGTACAGTAAATGCCTACTTTTCTGTGAACAAATTAGACAAAACTAGACAACAAGAGCATTCTGACAACATTGTGTGCGTGTCTGTATGTCGCTCTCTCTCTCTCACTCTCTCTCTCACTCTCTCTCCTGGTCAGAAAGCATGTCAAAGCCGACTGGTAAGTATATTGAGGCAGAGCGGACACCTCAAGCAATTCTTCCATTCTTCCAGTGTTTTTCTAACCGCACTGGATCTCGTGTTTGAGTTTAATTCCACCAGATACTCCACGGACTGGTTACGCATTGTCCTCCTCGTGAGCATCATATTTAAACTTAACAACTAGGGGCTCTCTTATGGTCTTCTCTCTCTAGCAATGATAAGCATTTCTTTTGTCATGCGCACTCCTAGCGCGACCGGCACGAGGACCCGGAAGTAATGCGGTCGCGACTCAGGAAGCATATCAGGAAGCACATCGCTCAGTCACTGTGTTCGCCCATGCTACTACCGATGCTACGTTTACCTTTTCGTGAGTACTCACCTTCTTGGGTTTATTTCCTGATTGAGTGTGTGTTATTAGAACGCGGGTTGCGTTGTGTAAACGCTTGCTCTCGCCGCGAGAGAGGTCTAAAAATAATCTGCGTGGTAATCCTGCCCTACTCGCGCTACTTCCGCGTTTGGGTTTACCATCCACGCTACAGTGCTAACTGCTAGTCTTCTGTTTATCTCCGGTTGCCTGTGACAGAATGACTGAGCCATCAGCAGTAAACCCAGCGGATTACGTCCACCTCTGCAATGTGGTTAACCGGCATGTCGAGCTGATCGACCAGCTGTGCGGTGAAGTCGCAAGACGTCGTGGCCTTCTGCCTCAAGGTGGCGGAGCTATGGCAGGAGGTCGCAGCTCTCCACGAGGTGGCCGCTCAGCCGGCTGTTTCTTTGTCAAACCCTCCTGCCCCCCTGATGATTACCTGGCTTTACCGGATAATTGGGATGGCACGGATGGGAAGTGTAGTGTTTTTCTAACCGCACTGGATCTCGTGTTTGAGTTTAATTCCACCAGATACTCCACGGACTGGTTGCGCATTGTCCTCCTCGTGTCATTGCTATCCGGGCAGGCAGCTGAGTGGGCCACGGCGTTGCTTCATTCAGATTCTGATGTGCTGAGGTGGAGACCGACTCCAAGTTGTATCATCTCTGGCAGGGAGGGTCGTCTGTGAGCCGCTACATGGCCGATTTCCGGACCCTCGCCATACAGACCGACTGGGGAGACTCCGCCCTCCGGACGGCCTACTACGAGGAACTGGCGTCCCGCATCAAGGACGGGCTTGCAGGAGGAGAGCTCCCCGTGACTCTGAAGGGATTAATCCAACTCATCCTTCGAATCGACCAACACCTGCTCACCCGTCCTAAGCCAGCTCCTCGTACCACCTCGTCACTGCCCCATTTCACACCATGACCTTCCTCCTTTTTCTCCCACATGCCCGTTCCTGAAGCCTGCTCCTCGTTCTCAACTGAGCCCATTGGACCCATCGGTTCTCCACCTTCCGCCGTGGTTGACCCCGGAGCCGGGGAACCCATGCAATTAGGGCGCGCCTCCTTAACCGAAGAGAGGAGCTCTGCGCATATTGTGGATTGGCAACACACCACAGAGCCATCTGCCCTCTGTGTTCGGGAAATGAGCAGGCCCGGTGAGCAGTAGGAGCAGCTCACAGGGATCCATCCACCTTTCCGCCACCCTGACCAGCGTTTCCCATTTCACGGTACGAGCACGCCTTCAGTTTGGCCATAAACGGGTCGAAAGTACTGCGTTTATCGACTCCGGTGCCGCGGGTAACTTTATTGACTCTTCTTACGCCAAAAAACTGATTGAGGCGTTATCCCAGCCCGTAAGCATCACATCTGTTGATGGTCAGCCCCTCTTTTCCAGCCCTTTCACCTACCAGACCCAGCCAATCACCCTCATCATCAACCAACACGAAGAACAGATTCAATTCTATATCACCTACATCTCATCTCCTCCCATCATCCTCGGGCACCCTTGGTTATTACAGCATGACCCACTCATATCTTGGACGCAGAACCGAATTCTACAGTGGGGGCCGATGTGCACTGAACTCTGGGCCCGGGCTGGGACGTGTTCTAGGGAGCCCGAGGCCCCCGAGGTCGACACCAGCAGCATCCCGACGGGATGCATTTGTAAATGACGTGCCACCCACCTACCTCCTCATCGCCCCTACGACTTGGCAATCGACCTTCAGCCGGGTTCCGTTCTGCCCCACGGCCATCTCTACCCATTATCTTCCACCCGAGATGCAGGCGATGGAGGAGTATGTTTCTAGCGCCCTTCGCCAAAGTACCATCCGGCCCTCCTCCTCACCTGCCGCTGCGGGGTTCTTCTTCATGAAAAAAAAAACATGGTGGCTTACGTCCATGTGTCGATTATCGGGGGTTCAATGACATCACCATCAAGAACCGACACCCATTGCCGCTTACCAACTCTGCCCTGGACGCCCTCTCTGGTGCCACTATTTTTACTAAGTTGGACCTCCGGAGCGATGAGTGGAAGACAGCCTTCATCACTCCCACCGGCCATTAAGAAATTTTGGTAATACCATTTGGACTCTGCAACGCTCCTGCTGTCTTCCAGCAATTCATTAACGACGTTCTAAGAGACATGTTAGGTCAATGGGTGTTCGTCTACCTAGACGACATCCTCATATACTCCCGAACTGTCAGTGAACATGTACAAGACGTCAGAGTGGTTCTAAAGAGATTTCTCGCCCACCAGCTGTACGTAAGTTGGAGAAGTGCGCTTTCCACGAGCGCTCTACCACGTTCCTGGGTTTTGTCATCTCGCCCCAGGGTGTGGCCAGGACCCGCAGAAGCTGGAGGTTGTGAGTCACTGGCCCCTACCCAGGACTCTCAAACAACTCCAGCGTCTCCTCGGGTTTGCGAACTTCTATCATCGCTTTATCCGGGACTTAACCGTTTGGATCCATCTCGCTCCGTTCCCGTGCGTGACAGAATAATCTGAGATCAGCACTGGAGAGCCAGGGCGCCCTGCTTGGAGCACATCAAGAGGAGCTGCTCACCGCTAAGCAGTCACTTGCCGATGTCACAACCCAGCTCCAAAGACTCCGACTCTCTCCAGCACAAGGTGGAGCTTTCAGTGAGCAATGAGAGCCGCGCCTCCCCGCCCCTCCCACCTACGAAGGAGATCCTGGTACCTGTCGCTCCTTCCTCTCCCAGTGCTCACTGATTTTTGAACTTCAATCGTCCACCTTCACCACTGAACGTTCCAAGGTGGCATACGTCATTACGCTTCTCACCAGAAGAGCCCGGGAGTGGAGCACCGCACTCTGGGACGCTCATGATCCCTGCTGCTCCAATTATGAGAATTTCGCTAAGGAGATGAGGAGGGTGTTTGACCGTTCATGTCATGGCAGGGAGGCTGGACGTAAGCTGTTGAAGCTCAGACAAGGCTCACGCTCGGCCTATGACTATGCCATCGAGTTCCAGACTCTGGCGCTCTCCAGTGGATGGAACGACCGAGCCCTGTGTGATGTGTTCCTTGAAGGTCTGACGGAGGCACTCAAAGACGAGTTAATCACCCAAGAGCTACCCTCGTCTCTTCAGGGACTGATAGATCTGGCCGGACGAGTGGATTCACGCCTCCGCCTGCGTAGACCTACCCGGGGTTCTCCACCCAGGCTCCTTCCCCGACCCTCCTCTCCACGAGCCGACCCTCAGGATGAGCCCATGCAGCTGGACAGAACACGCATCTCCCCAGAGGAGAGACGACGCCGTCGAGTTGAAAGGGCCTGTTTTTACTGCGGAAAATCAGGTCACCAACTTAAAGACTGTCCAGCAAAAGGAGGCGCCCTCTAGTACAGCTGGGAGCACTAGATGGCGTGGCTTCAAGAAGTCTCCCAGACCAACGCCGCCTGCTACCTGTCTTCCTCATCCATGAACACCACACCCACATGGTGCAGGCGCTAATTGACTCAGGATCAGACCGCAACCTCATCAATGCGGCTTCAGCCAAGGCTCTGGGTATTCCTGCACTGCTCATTGAGACTCACCTCAAGGTTCAGGCCCTCGACGGGAGTTCGCTCCCATCTATCGCTCACAGAACTCCGCTCATCGGCCTCAGGGTCTCCGGCAACCACTCAGAGCGGACCTCGCTGTTCATCATGGAGGGGTCTTATGCCACGATTGTTCTGGGGCTGCCCTGGCTAATCCGCCACAACCCGCAGATTGACTGGGCCAGGAATTCGATTTCGGCCTGGAGCCCATCATGTTCCAGGACCTGCCTACGAGCTGCCAACACATCATCTCTTTCTCTCACCCCTGCAGGAGAACCACCGGACCTCACCCATGTTCCCTCAGAATACCATGACCTCAAGGAGGTCTTCAGTAAATCTCACGCCACCTCTTTGCCCCCCCACCGCCCATACGACTGCGCCATCAATCTGCTACCGGGCACCACACCACCCAAGGGCCGCCTGTACTCACTGTCGACCAAGGAACGCGAGGCTATGAACCAGTACATCACGGAGTCCCTTGCGGCAGGGATCATTCGCCCCTCTTCCTCCCCAGCAGGGGCCGGATTCTTCTTTGTGGACAAAAAAGACGGTTCTCTTCGTCCATGTATAGATTACAGGGGCCTAAATGATATCACAGTAAAGAATCGCTACCCTCTCCCATTAATGGCTACCGCCTTTGAACTCCTCCAAGGAGCCAAGATCTTTACTAAACTGGACTTACGCAACGCGTATCACCTTGTCCGCATTCGGGAGGGGGACGAATGGAAGACGGCCTTTAATACCCCAACAGGACATTATGAATACCTGGTGGTCCCCTTCGGCCTGACCAACGCCCCCGCAGTCTTCCAGGCTCTAATTAACGATGTTCTCTGGGACTTCCTCAACTCCTCTGTATTCGTCTACCTTGACGATATCTTGGTCTTCTCTCGAGATCTGGAGGAACACCATCACCATGTTCGGCAGGTGCTGCAGAGGCTACTGGAGAACAATCTGTTCATAAAGGCTGAGAAATGCGAGTTCCACACAACGACCACCACGTTCCTAGGATTCGTCATTAGCCCCAAAGGCATCAAGATGGAACCAACCAAGCTCCAAGCCGTCACCAGCTGGCCCACTCCCACCTCACGACAAGAACTCCAGAGATTCCTGGGTTTCGCGAACTTCTACCGCCGCTTCATCCGGGGTTACAGCTCTATAGCTGCCCCCCTAACAGCTCTAACCTCTCCCAAGAACCACTTTCACTGGGATCTGGAGGCCGAGAGGTCCTTTACTGAGCTCAAGCACCGATTCACGTCCGCCCCCATCCTAACCATCCCGGACCCGTCACGTCAATTCGTCGTGGAGGTCGACGCCTCCAGCACGGGGGTAGGGGGCGTCCTGTCCCAGAGAGCCCCACACGATAATAAGTTACACCCCTGCTCCTTTTTCTCACACCGCCTAACCCCTGCTGAAAGAAACTATGGCATTGGCGATCGTGAGCTCCTGGCCATCAAGTTAGCTCTGGACGAATGGAGACACTGGCTAGAGGGGACGGAGGTTCCCTTCCTGGTCTGGACCGATCATAAGAACCTCAAATACCCACAGAACGCCAAGAGACTCAACGCCCGCCAGGCCCGATGGTCTCTGTTCTTCAGCAGGTTCAACTTCACCCTCTCCTATCGCCCAGGATCCAAGAATTCCAAGCCAGACGCTCTCTCAAGACAATTTACTGCCACTCTTGACAGCAATGCTAATGACACTATCCTGCCTCCTACCTCCTTGCTCGCGGCCGCAGAACTTGACATCGAAACCAAAGTTAAGCAAGACCTGACCCACGAGCCCTAGCAACGTTCCCCCTAAACGTCTCTTCGTTCCCCTCTCCCTGCGACCCCAGGTCCTGGAGTGGGCCCACTCCTCCAAACTCTCCTGCCACCCTGGCGCGACCCGCACTCTGGCGCAAACCCAGCAGCGATTTTGGTGGCCCACACTTAAGGAGGACGTCTCCAGCTTTGTGGCGGCATGTGACATTTGTATAAGATCCAAACACACCAACACGGCCCCAGCAGGCCTCCTCAGACCTCTGCCTATTCCACATCGCCCATGGTCGCACATCGCCTTGGATTTCGTCACAGGCTTACCCGCGTCTAACGGCCACACCTGCATCATGGCGGTGGTGGATCGGTTTTCGAAGGCTGCCCACTTCGTCCCTCTGACAGGACTGCCCTCCGCCAAGGAGACCGCTGAACTCATAATTAACCATGTCTTCAAGCTCCATGGCCTCCCCAAAAACATTGTTTCAGATCGGGGCCCACTGTTCACATCCCAATTCTGGAAGGCCTTCTGTAAGTTAATCGGGGCCACTCCCAGCCTGTCTTCAGGGTTTCACCCCCAATCGAACGGCCAGACCGAAAGGAAGAACCAGTCCCTCGAGGTCGCCCTGAGGTGCATGACCACCCGGGACGCCACTTCTTGGAGCAAGTTTCTGCCCTGGGTAGAATATGCCCACAACTCCCAGGCCTCGTCATCAACTGGTCTGTCCCCCTTCCAGTGCTGCTTAGGATTTCAGCCACCCCTGTTCCCATCTCAGGAGGAGGAGGTCAACGTCCCGTCCGCCCAGGCCTTCAAAAAGACCTGGCGGCAGGCAAGGAAGACGTTATTGCTCGTCGGCAAAAGATACAAGAAACAAGCTGACTGCAGACGCTCTCAGGCTCCTAAGTACAGAGTGGGGCAAAGAGTCATGCTCTCCACCCGAGATATTCACCTAAAAACGATCTCTCGCAAGCTCTCCCCCCGATACATTGGACCCTTCACAATCACCAAGATTGTCAACCCATGCGCTGTCAAGCTCCTGCTCCCCTCTACTATGCGACGAGTCAACCCTACGTTTCACGTATCCCAGCTACGCCGTCTCGCCTCATGTTCATTAAGTCCCCCCACCCACCCTCTGCCTCCTCCCCGTATCGTGGATGGGGGTGAAGCTTACACCGTCCACCGACTCCTGAGAGCTCGCCGCCGAGGCAGAGGCATCCAGTACCTGGTAGACTGGGAGGGCTATGGACCTGAGGAAAGAAGCTGGATCCCCGCCAAGTTTGTCTTAGACCCCAAGTTAATCTCAGATTTTCACAAACGCTTTCCAGAGGCTCCCCGCCCTAACGCCCAGAGGCGCTCATAAAGGGGGAGGGTACTGTCATGATCCACATCATGTTTGCTGTCTGTTCTTTTTTTTTTCCCACGCTGTCAGTGCTGCTCACGTGCTCATGTTTTCCCTAGCCTGTCAGTCTTAGTTCCCACGCCTCTGTTTCCGCCCTGTCTGCACACCGGTTTCTCATTCTCCAGGTGATTGCTCCAGCATTTAAGCGCGCGCAGCGCATGGCTTAACTGCTGGATTATTGTGCGTTACTTACCTCAATTTCCTCGCGTTTTCTTTTCCGGATTCACGTTGCCAAGTTCGCTCTGTTTCTCGTTTCCCCCTTTGCCTCTCGTCTCGGATTTGTTCGCCTCGCTCTTTTGATCTCGCTTTCCCTTCTGGTTTTCGGCATCTCGTTTACGTTTTTGGATTTAACGCCCCGCTCTTTTATCTCCCGGTTACCGAATCTCCGCTCTCCCTGTTGACTACGACTTTCGCTTTCTGTTTCTGCTTTGATTTTCCGCCGACTGAATTTTTGGTTCCGACCTCGCTTCTGCACCTCGACCACGCCCCCTTTCAAGACTGCCGTCATCCTCCACATTTGGATCCATCTCGCTCCGTTCCCGTGCGTGACAGCCAGTCAGTGGCCTGTTGCTTTGCTGATTTCTGGTGCAGGTGTTGCATGTCACGACATACTTGAGTCTTCAAAGTGGGTCTCCATAAATATTCCTCAATAATAAATTAAGTGCAAATGACCACCAGATGTCAGGTGAGGGTAGAGCTGTCCCCCCCATTCCAGAACTTGCATGATAGCAGGGACAAAGAAAAAGTGAGAGAGACAGGGCATCAAGTTTAGAATTCTTGGCTCCAGGAGGAGAAAGTGAAATTAAATCTATTGTAGATAACAATAAGGACCACCTGGCTAGTCAGGTATTAAGTCTTTTTTCCAACTTCATATATTTAAGCTTCCTATGATCTGTCCAAACTATAAATGGGAGCGCTGCTGCTTCTAGTCAATGTCTCCACTTTTTAAGAGGCAGTTTAGGTCCTGATTCCCAGTATCATAAATTATTTCAGCTGTTGAAAAAAGAGGTGAGAAAAAGGAACAGGGGTTCACTGGAGACCTTTGTGATTACATTGCTCCATTACATTGCTTCAGTCTCTGAATCATTACCTTGGACTGGGCAAAATGAAGATATGAAGAGAAATACAGGAGGAGATGCAAGTAGGCAGGAGAGACCAGGAAAGGCAGAGAAGAAAACATAGGTAAAAATGAGGAAATTAATGAATGTTTGAGATGAGGATGAGAATGGAACTGAATCAGAGCACGAGACATAAGACGTGCTGATGGTGAGACAGGTGGAGAAAAGAAAACAGTTTTATCCTGCTATTGTAGTTCCAGTTGGACATTATGGTATGATTTTATTCTTTGCTTATATAAATTCCAGTGCAGTAACACACCACTTCACTAAGTAAAATAGTACTTTATATTTAACTATACATGTAAAAATGAAAACGTAAAATCATTATTCAATGAATGCATGCTATGATTGAAAAAAGTGTATTTATTTATTGAGTCATTTAGTTATTTATACTTCTCTGTATACCACCCTGTGAAATATTTTTGCCACCCCTTTACCAACCCATGTAAAATTTTATAAATCCACCACTACTAGGAGAGAAAGGAAAAATTAGATATGGGTGCCACCTGCTGCCTGAGGTGAACACCCTCCTGCAGCAAAATGAATGAACAAGAAGACACATCCTATGAATTCTCTTCCATGAATGTTGTCTTTCATGGTTTTTCCTTCAAGTCAGCTGTGGTAAGACCCATTACCTGGTTGTTTGGAGGAGAGGTGATCTTGGTCACCACCACATCATTCTGTGCCTTAGAAGTTGAATTCTGTTCATAGTTGTTTAAATACCACGCATCCCTCTGTTTTTAACATGTCCTCAAATGTTTCATTAGGTTTGATGTATTTCGCCCTTTACACACAACTGTCGAAATACATTTGTTGCATGTAGCAATGTCAGAATCCTTTGCTGTGAAATAGAGCCACACTTTAGAATGTTTAGCTTCAGGCGTTTTAATTTAAGTTTACAGTATTTAGCATAGCAAGCTATCGCTACCTGTTGCCATCAGAGCAAGTGTAATTACAGCATTCATGCGCTGCATTCATGTGGATGGACTCATTTTCCAAGTCGGAATGTGAAAACAACATGCACACTACAAAGATTAGTTGGATATTGTATTATTAGAGATTTTTCACGTGCGCTTACGGTGATGACGCTTCTGTTTTTAGAGAACAAGAGGACAAATATTTAAGTCAGCATTTAAGGAACCGAAGTGAAACACTGAAATCTGCGTTGTGATTTGGTTCTAGTATATACAAGTTATATACAGTAGGTACCGGTGCCATATTGGCACAGAGGTTTGGTACCAATCCCTTCTATATTCCCAGTGGTCACTATGCACAATGAATCTTCATCCCTTCTTACTATGACAAATGCACCATTCTTGAATAGCACACATGACCTTTTTCCATTTTCCTGATTATCCCCATGTGGTTTTCTTATGAGCCCATAGCTATTTAGTCCCTTTCAAGCGTATTTGATGATTCAACAATGTCCTTCCAGCTTTTAATAGTGCAATGGATGTTTCTTAACTTAGTTTCAATAATTTTTATGTTTTTATTACTTGATATAGCCAAGGCAGTAATTTGACCCTTCTGACATGATGACATTATTTTGGCAATGATAAATGGTTAAATGTGCTTACCCTAAATGTGTGCTAAATTTAATGACATCTGATGAGCTCTTGGCCCATCCAGCTTGCACCTACCTACCTTTTGGAAGAAGCAACAGACACAGTTGGGTAAGAAAAGAATCCTGTGTGCCAAGCTTTTCACTAAAATCTGAGAAAAAGCTAAACATAAACCTTGTATTTGAAACATTTCAAAATTTTAGAAGCACACATTTTTACTTCCTTTGAATGATTATAGTAACCCAGAGGGCCAGATCTTAGCTAAATGTACTCCAATACCAGTCAAGTGAAAATTTTCTCAGTATGTTCTGTTGAATTGTAATTCTTAGAAATGGATCACAGCAAGGTACTTTCTTCATTGCGAAATTGATGTGGAAATTGATGTGAAGTGGAAATTAATCACCCCATCTTTATTTTAGATCCTGCTAGGACGAATCAATGTCTAAGAAGGATGTTAGAGCCAAGAAGCGTTTATTTGAAAGGAATGCACCTGTGTCACTAACACTGTACTTGTGGTATATTTTTAAAGGGATGTGACAAAGGAATCCTCCATAAGCCAAATGCAAATTGGAAATACACAGAGCACACTTGTTCTCTGACAGTGAAACTATTACAGCCACTGGCATCAGATCCAAGGCAACCTGACCGGAGTTAACAGTTGTTTCCGACACATATACAGTTAAATAGACATCATATTGTCAGTAACCAGTCCCAACATGGGCTGTAAACCTTTATTTACTGTAAAAAAAAAAAAAAAAAGTCACACTTATAAGTAAATGCACTTCACAGCTTTGTTTGGTTTAACTGGGTAATGCCATTCATCCACCTGGCTATTTCATGAATCCACAAATGAATTGTAATCTTTTTTCTTTTTTCTTGATAAAAAATGTGTCCGGTTAAAATGAAGAGGAACAAAATATAACTATTATTAAATAAAATCTTTCTGCAAAAGAAATAGACAAACAACAGGAAGAACACTGTTATTACCTTGTCTGAGGTACTTACACCATAGGGATTAGTGGTTAAAGTAATTACTCTCTTGGGATTGACATCAATTAAAAGCATTCACTGTGGTCCATCCTTTGTACAAGTGACTTTATTTGTCAAACTTCTCTGTGTTAGACACAGCAACTTTGCTGCAGTTAAGTACTAGGGAAAAGGCTGCATTTAAGAAAAAAGTGGAAGCAGTTTGGCAGTTTCGGTGGGCGGGTAGTGCAAAACAAAATAACAAAACTGAAAACAAAATAACAATTGATTACTAAAGGCATTGATTACTTGAAAGCCGAAAAAAATAAAATAATAAAATATATTTTTTGTTTTCAGGTTTTGTTATTTTGTTTTTTGGATTTTTCATTTTGTTTTTGGTTTTGTTATTTCGTTTTGCACTTTTAGGCCACTATAGGCAGTGAATACCAATACTAGGCCAAGGAGGAGTTGTTGTTCACCATCATGCTGAACAAAATGTCATACAGTGCACAATTCATGGTAATAAATAATTTGGCTGAAAAAAAAATATTGAAGCATGCTGGGAAAGAAGCATTTTCAAAAAGAGAGTGGTGGCACCATAAGACAATCCAGCAAAATACTGCACCGTCAGGAATTAATTGATTTTTTTGCTTTTGTTTCAATTGTTGTCTTAATTTCTCATCCACTTCACTCAACATCATTCACTTCCTTAAGCATCACAAGACTTTTGGTAAAACCCAGATGCTTTGCCATTGGAAAAATGTTAACTACTATTTGTGGTGATCCTGTCATGCCTGTAAAACATGAATTTAGTTACGATGCTACTGTGATGTCTGTGATGTATTTCATCCTTTGTTGTTCTGGGCCGACTCTGATAGCAAAGAAAAAAGTTGAGTTGTGTTAAGACTTCTGTTGGTAGTTTTACAAGAATCTTGGGGCAAAATTAGAGGTGCTCCGATTGGGGTTTTTGGGGTATATCACAGATTCCCGATCAGAGAAGTCAGTATTGGCAGTTACTGATACTGATCGCCAATCGTGGGAGTTTAAATGAGCCATTTAAAATGTACTAATTATTGTGTAGTATTGTTTACTTCTTAATATTTACATCAGTAGAAATAACTATTTTAAACAGCAGTGCAAAAATATAATGAAGATCTGCTAAGGTTATCATCAATATAAAACTTTTATCTATTGGAAGGGACCATATGCAACTTATTCGATTCACTTATTATTTCATGTAGATTATAAAGAGATGAAACCAATAGAATAGCCTATACCCAACTAAAGATGCATCAAAGGACTCTCGCAAATGCTGAAATGCTTATTTAAATGCGACTGTCCTACTATACTCACTCATCACATGCATAACACGGAACAAGGCTGTGTCAATGAACAACAGATCAAAACTCTGCACTGAATGTGTGTTTCAAATAAACACACACATCAGTCACTTTGTATTGGGCAACCAATCTTGGCTACTCATCTGTAACAGGCGCGGGAAGGCATTTCAAATATCAGAATTTTAGCAATTTTAAGAGACAGTCTATTCCTCTTATCATCCAGAATGTGTTCAGCCATGCAGAACATTTGATTACTGTCAGTTGAACCTGAAGGGCCTCGGACAGAGCTGGGAGATGCACTTTATTTCGCTCTACGTTATTATTTTTTGTGATAATGGTTTTAGCATTTTTACCCTTTGCAGAGTAAGGCTGGAGTGCTTTTGAAGGCTTCTGCTATAGGTGGTTGAGTGAGAGTCGACTTACAAGATTTAGCTGCTGTCTTTGCAGATAATTTTTTTTTTACATACTAACCAAATTATTCATGGTTTATTGTTCTTAAGTGAGGAATAAAGTTTCTTGTGTTAAACATTTACCACAAGGTTTTGCTTTAGAAAAACTTTGCATAAAGCAAAAGTTGACATCCTTTAAAGAGCGGTAATTCTCAGACTAGGGACGGATGATGTGGCTGTCATCTCATGTATTTTGTGCCATCACTAGTATTGATTTAAGTGATTGGCCAGTTGAAGAAATTGAAGAGTTGAAGAGTCATCCTTCAGTAAAAATTAAATGATTATCGGCCGATTTCAATCAGAAATAAAAAATTCTAACAAAAACAAACATTTTTTAAAATTTAATATAAGAAATAATGCCTAGGGATCCAGACTTCTTGCCCATCCTGTACAGTAGAGTAAATTTCAAATATGTTTCAATAAAAACCTATAATACCAATAAAAAAACAACATATACCATCATAAAGATGCAGGCCTTCAATGTGAGGATGACATTCCTGTTGTTGATTACTCACAGTGTTGCAATAACAGTGATTGCCAAGGGAAGTCATTATGGACAAAGTCTGAAGCCATCCTCCAGCCTTCTGCTCCCGTCCACTGAGGGCTTAATTTGCTTGCTGGTACTCAGAGACTTTCAGTGGTGACTTAAAATTTTTCTCTTTGGGAATTGGTAAATTGGCCAAAGTAACGACAGCTAATAAACATGTTTATCAACTCCCTTATTTTTCAGACTACCACCAGCTTCCCAAAGGACAAGATATGACGCACAATACAATGTGATCTCTCCTTCAGGCTAAATAAATTTTTATGTAGTTTTATGTCAGATTTATACATCGACATTTCTATTTATACTGTTTTTAACTGTAATGTTTATATTGTTTTTTTTTTATTTTATTTATTTATTTTTTTTACATTTTTTAATACTTTTAGACTACATACAGGCTAAATATGACATTGATATGCATATTTAGCAGGCTTGCAGACATGAAAAATATATTGCTATCATAAAGGCATTGATTACTTGAATTATATTAGCTTTTGTCAGTTTTATATTTTTCCTTTTGAACATTTGTGTTATCCATGTCATTATATTGTACTCCTACCTTAATTAAGGACATTTAAAAATGGAAAAACATTCTTTTAGTTCACTTATTTTACAAATATTTACAAATGGTTACAATGTGATAAATCTAGAAAGTGAAATTAGCAAACTTAGGAATAAAACAAAATTCACCAAAGGTGGTTGTGCAGCAGTGGTAGTAACGATGTTTCACAATTGCAGGGCCCTGGGTTTGATCCTGCTATCTGTTTCTCTTCCTGTGTTGCCGTGGGTTACTTCTGGGTTGTTCAGTTTTCTTTCAACTTGCAAAATAATGCTAGTAGGTGATATTTGCAGAATATGAAATTGAATATTAAAGTATTCAACATACAATATAATGCTTTGCCTAAGGAAACAACCTGGTTTGAGATGAAATCTGCAAATGCGTGGAAAAAAAAAAATCAGAATACTGCCCAGGCGGACCTGTAAATAATAGTTGTCAGATTCAACAGGTATACGGTTTTGAAAAAAAAAAAAAAAAAGAACATTTCAGGTTTTTCATGTCCAGGTTTTATGTGACAATTAGAATAATTGAAGAAAATTTCTTTCTTTTTTTTCGTTAAGGGTAAAAATTAAGATTAAATTATTTTGAATTTATATATATATATATATATATATATATATATATATATATATATATACACACACACATACAGTATATATAGTAGAGTAGCCCAGTAACCCACAGTCTTAACCGCTTGAGCCACCACAGCACTTAGATGTATTATTGGTAATATATACTGTAATAGCCCCAGGCTCAGGTCAAAGGTGCTTACTGTGTTCACTATGATCTATTCTAAAATTAATATGTTTACTAAAACAAACTTCCTGAGTGTTTCTATAATTTGTTGATCTTGAGGAACAGACACAGACTCCATATCATGTAATGGCTCTAATGGTGGACTTTTTTCGAGATTGCCAACACTGCCTGAGGCATTCAGAATTTCCTGTACAGAAACTATGCTGTTTTCATTCCTAATAATTCTCCACAGTACCTGAATGCATACTGTACCTCTGGTTGGTATTTTTTTCTGTCAGAGAGCTAATTAACCTCAACTTAAAATGAAATTTACTATGATATAATGATTAAACATTCTGCATTTAACAACAAGCTGAACATTTGGAATGTTAAATGTTAAACAAACCTACATTTAAGATTTGTGGAAATGTTTTTTGACATGTATAGCCTTTGCGTCACCTGTTCTAACAGTAACTAACTGACTAAGCAAAAAAAAAAGAAACAAATAAATAGATAGTTATGTCTAATAGATAACATGGTGGTGTTATGGTTATTACTATGGTCTGACACCTGCAAGATCAAGGGTTTGATTCTCATCTGTGTGTGTGTGTGTGTGTGTGTGTGTGTGTGTGTGTGTGTGTGTGTGTGTGTGTGTGTGTGTGTGTGTGAAGTTTGTTCTCTTCCCATATTGCCCATGGTGCATGAATGAGTATCCTTATGATGATGTGAGTTTGTGCCCTGCAATGTACTGGCACCCTGCTTCATGCCTGAAGTCCCTTGGAAAAGGCTTTGGGCGCACGTGACCTTGTAAAGGATATGTAGTATAGAGTATACTGTGTGGTACAGTATGTTGTTTAAGCATTGTGAGAAAGTACAAATGTGGTCGAAGTGAAAAATACAACAAAAGAAAACAAAAGCACATACATTATAGATGTGTGGTGTGTGGAATGTTTTCTGGCTGTGGGGAATCTTTTATGGTGCACACTGGGTCCAAAAGAACATTGTTTGAATGCCACTTACTGTAGCTTAGAATATGGCCTGAATGTATTGGTCTTCTGATTGATACTTACAGCATAAATGTGTCGTGTCAAGTGCAAGTTGTCTTGAACTGGTTTAATGAATGACAGTGAGTTCAGTGCATTTCATTGGCAGCTCCACTGACCAAATCTGAATCCATAGAGCACTTTTGGGATGTGGCATAATGGACCCACTAATGTAAAGGATCATCCATGGTACAGTATAATATCAAGGCAGTGTTGAAAAAACTATAAAATATTAATAAAAGCAACAAAATTTAACTGGCATTTTTTGTAGTTTGCTATCGATTGGTAAAACATTGCAGCAAGTATTTTAAGAAATTATCACAATTTTTTACAGCATCTGCCAGGTATGAAATCTGTCAAGTTCCATTTCAAAAGCTACACTCGATGCTGCGTGAAAACGCTATGGGAACGTCCCTTTGTTCCACCCGTTGTGAAGCATGTGCATGTCAAACACGCTAAACTTTTGCTTATATAAACTCGGTCAGGTGACATCATCTGATAAGGTGCACCTGCAGGTTATAAATGAGACTGAACAGGAAACATCCTCAGGTCTTTGTCTTCAAGGACCGAATTGTGTGTGTGCGCGCGTGTGCAAGCACTTTATAAAAATAAAATAGAAAGCATTACACTACTCACCAGAAAAGATGGCAGAATTAGACAGGAGATGTGTGCCTCCGTGTGAAAGATATCTCCACGCTTTCTGTTTTAAGTGTTTGGGGGAAGAGCACGCCATCCTCGGGCTTGAGGGAGGATGTGAGCATTGCGATCTCTTACCTATTAAAGTCCTTCGCGCCACTAGACAAACATTGCACGTTGGGATGCTATTGCCCTAGCCTACAAGGCGCGGGGGTCAGACTTACATGATTACATGATTTTTCCGTGATACTATTACTATAAACAGTAATGGAAACAAAATAGAAAGGTTTTCACATATTTTACAGTTTAAATGATGCTGTCAACATTATTATTCTACTTTTTTTTAAAAAGGAAAAAAAGTAGATAAATGCTCAAATGTTCAATCTTTTTGTAAAAAGTGTTGAAATATTTAAAAAACAATTTTACTGGCAGCAATTTTGTAACACATGAGCACAATTATTCTCACTCACTCTCTATACTCCTTATTATGTACAGTATCAGGAGGCCTGTAGTCATATTTAGGCACCAGCAGGGTACACCCTGGATGTGGTGCCAATCCTTTGCAATTTGGAAATGCCAGTTAGCATAATCTGCATTGTCACGGGGTAGGCTGAATGGAAATGAACCCAATAGCAGACAAACAGTGGTTCTCAGAGCTTGGTAAGCAGGTGCAGCAGGAGCAAAGGAGAGAAGTGGTGTGTGTGTGTGTGTGTGTGTGTGTGTGTGTGTGTGTGTGTGTGTGTGTGTGTGTGTGTGTGAGAGAGAGAGAGAGTCAATGAATGACCGGGTTGAATGGCGGAACCCCTAGTGACGTACGAAGAGGTGGAGCTGCGACGGGAGGGAATCTCCACAATCCCGGAAGTTGAGCTTGAGGGGGAATTCTCTTGGGTTAGGTTATCGCTGTTATTCCGCTACGCACGCAGAGGATGATAAACGAAATGCAGCGGTTTAGCTACCTCTGAGAAAATGGAGGTCAGCGCATGGCACAAACACTTTCTCCAATGTCTGTGAGACAAAACAAGAGCGATCCGAAGAACATGGTCGATAACACAGGGAGGGTAAACACGAGTATGATACTGTGGCACTGAATGGTTCTCTCGGCATGCTTATAAAGTCAAGAGATAATTGAATGATCAGGTTCAGGTGTGTGTGAACAACAGGTGAGTATGCAGGGAGAAAAATATGAAGTGGAGTTTAGGGAGGTACTGGGTTGATCTGGCTGGCTCGTGACAGTACTCCCACTCCTAGAGACGCAAAAGCACAAAACCTGGCATTCTGGCTGGTGCATTAGAATGTTGTTGATGAAAGTTATCAGTGAGGGATGGATCCAAAACAAATCTGGTGAGAGATGCAGAATCTAAGGCATCCACCTTGACAATAAACTCGAGGGAAGGGTCAGGCTGAATTGTGGTGATTTGTCTCTTTAGTTCACAAAATGCAGATGGGATCTTTACTGTAGATCTCTACTCGTTCCTGGCCTCGGCTGATGCTGACAGCTGTGCTCAGAGGACTCATGACTGCAGTCGCTCGACAGATCATGACTGGAGTTTTATACTTGAGCCTCCAATAATGAACTGGACTCCATACTAACTAAAACATCTCCTGTTATACTGACCTTCCAGCCTCCTAACACACAGTATGACTGCAAATCAATCCCTGCTATCTGTTATCATCCAAATGAGGATGGGTTCCCTGTTGAGTCTGGTTCCTTCCAGGGTTTTTTTCTATTGCCATCTCAGGAAGTTTTCCTTGCCACTGTCGCCATCACACTTGGCTCGCTCATCAGGGACAATCTGATCATTTTGATTCATACACATTCACATTTCATACAAACTTCCACAATTCTTATGATTGTGTAAAGCTGCTTTGCGACAATGTGAATCGTTAAAAGTGCTATACAGATAACATTTAATTGAATTGAATTATTGAGGTCCTGAAGGTGAGTGGCGTGGCTACTGAGCTATAGTCACATATGAACTGCCTGTAAAAATTGATGAAACACAGGAAATGCTGGAAGTTGAAATGGGCCAGTCAGTCACTGCTCGAAGCTTGGCGGGGTCCATTTGGATTTTTGACGGGGCACCAATGAAGGCCAGAAAAGAAACTGCGGTGAAACTGAAGCACCTGGCAAACACGTATTGTATGTTCTTTTAAGGATCATGAGACGATTATAATGACGTCCATGTAAACAAAGGCAAAGACATTGATGAAGTCCCTGAGGACCAGGGCTTTGAAGACTGCTAAGGCATTAGCCAACCCGAAAGGCATGACCAGATACTCATAGTGACCAGACGGGGTGTTGAAGGCCTGAGGAGGTGCTGTCTCTGAGCCGGGGTTGGTTAGGGGTGCCTTGCCTTCATCTGAGGTGTGAATAAACTCATCCTGCTACATCCATCAAGCCGTTTAAGTCTTCAGAGATCTGCTAGGAAACTAACTCATCCTTGACTGATTCCCAAAAGGGTTCGGAATTCAATGGCATAATCATAAGTGGATCTGGAACCATGACAAATCTCAAATAGCTGTTTCGCACCTTCCTCATCTCCTTAGTGAATGCGTTGAAGGTGCCACAGCAAGAGTCGTTGGCATACCAGACAGCAGCCCGCCCAATTACGCCTCTTGTTAGGAGGGTGATAATATAAGCCACCTTTGAGCATTCAGTGGGGCAGATTGAGGGCTGGAGGTTGAGTAACAGAGCACTGAGACAGGAAGGAACATGTTCCGAGGTATGTATGTATGGTTGAGAATTAATGAGGCCTCCTTGCTGCGTAACGGTCTGATGCAATTGGCAAGGCTAGGACTGGGGTGAGATGTATCTGCTGGGTCCATCATGGCCACAGTATACTGTCATGGGGCAGGCTGAATGGGAGTAAACCCAGAGCTTTATTTAAATACAGAATCCTTGGTGAGTAGGCGCAGCAGGAGCAGAGGAGAGAAGCGGTGTGTGTGTGTGTGTGTGTGTGTGTGTGTGTGTGTGTGTGTGTGTGTGTGTGTGTGTGTGTGAGTGAGTCAATGAATGCCCGGGGTGAATGTGGAGAACCCTAGTGACAAGAGAGGAGGGATGCAATGACATGAAGGGCAAGCTACACAATCCTGGAAGTTGAGCATGGGGGGAATCCTCTTGGGTTAGGTGAGCATTTATCGCTGTTAATCCACTCTGTGCGTAGAGGATGATAAACGGAATCCAGCGGTTTAGCTTCCTTGGAAAGATGGGGCTTAGTACGCAGCGTGAGTTCTTTCCCTGATGTCCGCAAACACGGAAATGCTCAGATGTGGAATGACAGTCGACTTGTGGAGAAAGGGACAGCGAAGGATAAACAGAATCATTTCACCAGGCGCAGGTCAGTAATCGGGATTCCAGTACCGAGAGCAAACAAATCCAGAAACGTGAGTACAAATCTGAAGTCCAGAGATCACGCAAGGTCTTACATGTTAGTCAGTCTGAAGATGGCAGAGCTACCTAGGGCCGAAGACAAAAGAGAAATCCGAGGAATAGGCAGGGTCGATAACGCGGCGAGGGTAAACAGAAAAACACTTCACAGAGAAAAGGTGAAGCGCACAGTGAGATGCTGCGGAACTGAATGGTCTCTGCATGCTTATAAGGCCAAGAGATAATTGAATGATCAGGTTCAGGTGTGAAAAATCCAGGCTGGAGTTTAGGGTCTGGAGGTGCTGGATTGATCTAGCTGGCTCGTGACACTGCATGTCTCTAGAGCAGGGGTGTCAAACTCATTTTAGCTCAGGGGCCACATTGGGGAAAATCTATTCCCAAGTGGGCCGGACCGGTAAAATCATGGCATAATAACTTAAGAAACACATCTGAAGTTGTCATTATTCTTTTGTTTTACTTTGGTACATTCTAGCCAGCTGCGGCAAACTTGCCCTTCAAATCTGAGTCACACTGCAAGTCTATTATTTCTAGTTGGATGTTGATGGGCAGATCAGAGGCATTCACGGTGAATGGCGAGCAAAAAACTTTGAAGTCTTTCTCCAGTTCACCAAAAATCTGAAAGCGTTGCTCAAACTACCGCAATAGTCCGGCTATTTTATCTTTAAACCGCCTCATGTCTGCGGCATGTTGGGTCGCGCACACATCTTTCAGACAAGGAAAGTGAGCAGCATCACCACCCGCGAGTGTCTCCCACAATGACAGCTTCAATTTGAACGCACATATGCTGTCATAGTACTACGTGACAACTTTGCTGCGCCCTTTTTGTTCAAGTTATTCAGGTGCTCTGTAACATCCACCATAAATGCAAGGTCCTGCATCCATTCTGTTGACTTAGATGTGGTCTTTCTCTCTGAGAAGGCTGTCAAACTGACGATTCAGGCCTCTGGATCGGATGGAATTTACGGTTTGGACGACCACCTCCATGACATTATTCATCTTCAATGACTTGCAACACAATGCCTCCTTATGCAAAATACAATGAAAAGTCCAAAAAATCACGTCCTCCATTTGCTGCCTGCACCTTCTCTCTGAATTTTGTCCCAGCACCTGCTTTTCTCCCGGTCATTGAAGGTGCACCATCTGTAGCCAGGCTGACAGCGCGAGACCAGTCCACTCCAACCCTGTCCAGCGCTCCGACGAGGGCGGTGAAAATATCAGCTGCTGTTGTGGTGTCCGTCATTGGCACCAACTCTACGAACTCCTCGGTGACGGTCAAAGTGTTATCAACTCTGCGGATGAATATCGCCAGTTGCGCAACATCTGTAATGTCTGTGCTTTCATCGATTGCAACTAAAAACGCAATAAATTACTTTACTTTGCGCTTCAATTGGCTGTCCAAATCCTCCGCAAGATCAGAAATCCTGTCTGCAACTGTGTTTCTTGTCAGGCTGATATTTGCAAAAGCCATATGTTTTTCAGGGCACACAGTCTCTGCAGCCTTCAGCATGCATGTCTTTACAAATTCACTCTCATTAAATGGTTTTGAAGCCAGTGCAATTTCATTAGCAATAAAGTAGCTGGCTTTCACTACAGCATCACTTATTTCTCGGCTACGAGAAAACACAGACTGCTGCTTCTTCAGAGCCGTCAAAAGTTTATTTACCTTCTCTAGTCTCTGCTGTCCTTGCAAGTTTTTGTATTTTTCGGCATGAAGAGTCTCATAGTGGCGTCGAAGGTTATATTCTTTCAGCACTGAAACCTGCTGTGAACATACCAAACACACAGGTTTCCCATTCACTTCTGTGAATAAATAGGATGATAAACATTTTTCTTGGAAAACTCTGCACTCTGTGTCCACTTTTCTCTTTTTTGACAGAGACATTTTGGGGCAAAGAGGGTGCCAAAGCATGTAATGTTCAAAGTAGAAGACGTAAGTCAGCTAGCTCCAGGCCAGCTGTCAGGCCTACTTGCTCGTTTACTGTTTATTGCCCGGTATAAACAGTTTGCCTGCTTAACATAATTGCTATTGCGCCATCCAGTGGACACATTCAGAACAGCAGTTTCTTTCATTGAAAATTTGCAGCTAATTTTAACTTCAAATCATCTCGTGGGCCGGATTAAACCCGTTTGCGGGCCTGATTTGGCCCGTGGGCCGTAAGTTTGACACCCCTGCTCTAGATAGTGGGAGGAAACCGGAGCACCTTGGAGAAACCCAGCAAGCACAGAAAGAACATGCTAACTCCAGGCACACAGACCCGAAGGTAGGACTCAAACCCTCAACCATGGAGGTGTGAGGCCACAGTGCTAACCCTGGCCTCTGTGCCTCCTCACAGTCAACACAATAAACATAGATACTACTTATACTATAGTACATGTACACTTTTTTTGGTTTACTATATTGATTTATATTATTTATTAGGATGTGCAGCACACTGATAAGGTGCTTATTTATTTATGCATTTTAATTGAGAGTGGAGTATTATTGCAGTGGTATTTTGTTATAATTTACAGCTCCTTACAATGCCCAATAACATTTCATGTCTAGTGGGTTCATGCATTATTAATTGATCTCTCCATCCGGGGTTTGAGAGGGCGGGGGCAAGATGGTGGTATATAATATGTGATGTGCAGGAATACAACATTAATTGTTATGATTAAGGCTTATTAACAAATGTCTCTTACATTTATAATAGTTCTAACTACAAATTTGTTTATTTTAACCCTACTGTCACTGTCACCAGAATTACAAGAACAGGATTTGTGGTTTGAAACCAGTGCTTCTCCTCTTATGTTTATATATTAAATGAAACAACATATTTAAGTAATCTTACCAAATATTCTATTTAAATTTATGTTTGCACACTTGATGTTCAACATTAATTACAAAATGAATTTGAAATGATAAACTTAAATGTAAAAAAAAAATAGTTATTGTTACAATTGCTGTTGGGGTTTGATCATAGCTTATCTTAAAAAATCTACAGTATGTGTGTGGCCTTATAATGAAAATGCATTATTATTTAGGGGTAAGGTAAATTATTAAGTATCCCTTTGAAAAAAAAACGCTTCGATTTTTTATGCTAGCTATTAAAAATAATATTTCATCTTCCTAAATTTTTAATACAAGCTTTTTTTCTTCTTTTCCTCAGGTTTCCAACAGCAATGGCTTCAATCACATCAATGGAAATTAATACATCTTATCCAATCATATTTACCTTGTCTGGAATTAGGGATCTATGGCCAAAATACCTTTTCATTTTAATTTTTCTCTTAATTTATCTCTTAATCATTCTTTTAAATCTTACATTGATTATAACAATTATAATAGAAAGAACACTGCATGAGCCCATGTATCTTTTTCTGTGTAATCTGTGTTTTAATGGACTCTATGGTACAACAGGGTTTTATCCTAAATTAATTTATGATCTACTTTCACCTGTACCAGTAATCCCATTCATTGGATGTATTGCACAAGCCTATGTAATATATACATCTTTTATGTGTGAATATACAACATTGGCTATAATGGCTTATGACCGATATATTGCAATATGTCGACCTTTAGAGTATCACAATATGATGGTAACTCAGACGGTGGCAAAAGCTATTGTTTATTCTTGGGTATTTCCTCTTTTTATTTCAGTGCCTTTCTCTGTCATTATCAATCAACTGCCAATTTGTGGGTCAGAGATAAACAGAGTTTACTGTTATGCCTGGACGATGGTCAGGTTGGCATGTGTCCCTTCTACAACTCTTAATGTATATGGGTATTTTTTAATCTGGATATTTGTCTTACATGCAGTTTTTGTAATTGTTTCATATCAGCGACTTATTGTTGCTTGCAGGCAATCAAATGAGAACAGAAAACGGTTCATGCAGACATGTGTGCCACATTTGGTATCACTTGTCAACTTTACTATAACTTTGCTTTTTGATATATTGTTCACTCGCTATGGGTCAGAAGAATTTCCAGTAGGTGTGCGTTATTTTATGCAGCTAGAAATTCTTATTGTTCCACCTCTCCTCAATCCACTTATGTATGGCCTTAAACTTTCAGAGGTGCGAAAGAGGATTTTTCAAATGCACACAAAAAAAATACAAGATAACTTATTTGCCTAGTCATATTTTTTTTTCAATAATTTTAAATAATATTTTTTCACCCACTTTTAGAGAAAGTGTGTTCTATATTGAGCATCGTATGGCCATGTGTAATGTTTTATAATATTGTAAGACATTGTAATCTAACCAGTTCAGATTCCTGTGCCCTGAGAACAGACTCACTGTGCTTCCTTATGCCTTCTGTGGTAACACCTTCTATATCCTGTACCCAGACGAATATACATCCAAATGGCTCTTGTCTGCTAGAACCCTTTTGTTTAATCAGGAGAATGTAAATGTATTTCCTCTCTCCTGTCTGTCTCCGGGTCTCTCTATCACTGACATGTGAATGACTGGTTCTTTTGATGTTCAGGACGTAGCACCATGTGCTCTCTTTGCTGAGAATAAAGTAGAGATCTTCAGACATCATGCTTGCGTGTGTGTGTGTGTGTGTGTGTGTGTGTGTGTGTTTGTCTCTCCCGGTCGATTGGGCCCGTACCGGTAAGTGTATCAAGGTGCAGCAGACATAACAAGTTAAACTCTTCTTCTCTTAGCTTAAAACTTAGCTCGGACACACTACTTCTTCATTTAAAACCTAACACCATGACTTCAGCTAGGACTGTTAGTCTATTGTCTATACTGTTTCTAATTTAAGAGAATATATTAAAGTTTGATCTAGAGAAGCACAGTTGTTGAGTGGCTATTCTTTAACTGCATTCTTTAACTACTTATGTTTAGTGTTAACCAGTGGTCGAATTGTAAAAAAAAAATTATAATAAAAAAATTCAAAGGGGGTGGTGTGGCCAAGTTTTTTTTTTAACTAACCATACAAAATGATTGTGAAATATGTAAAATGTTTAACAACAGTTTTATTAACAAAATATATATTAATAAAATATATGAATATAATAGTATTGAGAGTATACTATTCACACACACACACATACACACACACACACACACATAAATAATCAAATTGCTATTATGACATTTAAAAATAAATTTTGACCCTTTGTACCCAAGCATGTAGGTAAAGCCAATAGTCTAATGAAGAAAACAATGCCGCTTCTTTAAATTGAGAATGAAATTACACAAATTGGGTAAATAACTTATCTTATCATTAAAGCTGTCACTCATTTTGAAAAACTCCAGTCTTAAACTGAATTCTTCGTTTTCATTGCGATTCCGCTGAGAGGATTTGTTTGTATGTATCATACCTTCAGTGCTCTTCTTCTTTTTAAAATATGTCAAAAGCTGAGCTTGTACTGTTCTCTTGGCTTTTGTGAAAATGCGAGCAGCGCCAACAATTATACATACTATCGAAAATGATCATACATAGAGAGATTTAATATTTAATTTTCATGACAAATATTACATAATACACAGCATTATTCATTCAAAGAGGATAGTAAGGGGGATGGGGGTTTTACAGAGGGGATGGTTTTTGTCTTTATATTCAACAGGGGGGATGCTATCCCGCCACATCCCCCCTCAAATTATTCCCTGGTGTTAACCAACTTTATATTTGCTAGTCAGAGATACACAAATGCAATTTAAATGCATTTAGCCTTCACTGCAGCCGTGGGCATAACAGCATTGAAATGGGAACTGGTAAATTGGCCAAAGTAATGACAGTTAATAAACATGTTTATCAACTCCCTGTCAGGTGGCGCAGAGAAATAAAGAGAGTTAGTGGAGCAGGACCCAAGTGCAGATTTACAGCCCCAAATGGGCGTGGCTTAGACGCGGTTTTGAACTAGGAAGGTGTGCCGCGCTGGCAGTTGAGCACTTCCATGTTTCAGGGTAAAATCCTAGTGACGTAATCCAGAGCCGGTGCAATGTTTTGAAAAGCCAGTTAAATCAGTCAGCGATGCCAAAAAAGGGAGCGGGCAGATACGTTGTCGCGAGCCAGTGTGTCAGTGATGTGAAAAATCCAAAAGGAGACCGAGCAGAGACATAAACGCAAACCGAAGTGAGAGGTCAAAACCAGCAGGGAAACAATCCAAAAATGAGAGGATAGAAGCGAATACCGAGAACAAGCAAGAACAGCCAGGAGGAAAACATGAGCATGTGAGAGAGAGAGAGAAGGCAGGACAGCATGGGAAAAAAGGAGAAATGAATGACGGCATGACAAGAACGTGACAGTAGCCCATCCCTAGAGAGAGACAGAGACAATGTCGACAGGACGTTCTCGGAGCCGAAAAACTGGCTAAGTCCGTTGATTCTTGGAAGCTGGAGGGTAACTCAAAGGAAGCCAAGTCATCCTTCACAGATTCCGCCAGACCATTAATGAAGGTATCACACAAAGTGCGCTCATTACAACCTTTGAAGGCCGCCAGAGTACGAAAGTCAATAGCATAGTCAAGTCAAGTAGGCTTTTATTGTCATTCCAACCATATACAGTTAGTACACAGTGAAACGAAACAATGTTCCTCCAGGACCAGGGTGCTACATACATGCAACTACATAAATTTACAACATACATTTTTACATTTTTAAGTTACTCTAAAAGAAGAACTATCAAATATCTATACAAAAATACACAATAGACAAAGTGCAAATGTGCAAATGTGCAAACAAAGAGGTACATGACAGATACAACAATGTAACACATAACAGTACTTTTTTGATGAAGTATGAATTGAGGTAGTGGGATGGCTTGCGGATAAAAACTGTTTCTCAGTCTGGATGAGAGTGCCCGAATGCTTCGGTACCTTTTTCCAGATGGCAGGAGGGTGAAGAGTCGTAAGCATAACAAGACCCTTTCCGTAGATTAAGGATTTGGACAGTTGCTTGTCGTCTGGTGTAGGAACGGTCGAACACCCTTCGCATTTCAGTGGTGAAAGAGTTAAAGTCCCCGAAACATGGAGCTTGAGCCCCATTCTCGAGCCCTAACCGAGAGTAGAGTGATGTACGCCACTTTGGAGCAGTCAGTGGGGAAGGATGAAATTTGCTGCTCTAAAACCAGGGAGCAATGGGACAAGAAGGAACGTCTCAGGTTACTTGACTGTAACCCTGTTCGCTGATAAAGCGGGAATGAGATGCTGCGTGAAAACGCTATGGGAACATCTCTTTGTTGCCCGGTTGTGAAGCCTGTGCAGGTCAAACCCGCTGAATACCTTCGGCTTATAACCTGTGCCAGGCATGACGTCACCAAATAAGGTGCACCTGCAGGTTATAAATAGGAGTGAACCGGAAACAACCTCAAGTCAATTTTGTCTGAAGGACGTCCAGGCATGCCAGCAGTGCGGCATCAGAAGGCAGCATCTTGTTCCCGCTTTATCAGGAAACAGGCTTACAGTCAAGTAACCCGAGACGTTCCCTTTCAAAAGCTACACTCAATGCTGCGTGAAAACGCTATGGGAACGAGAATACCAACGTCGCCGCACTGCAAGTGTCTGGATCCCCAGGTTGTGTAGCGTGTGCGCACAAGCCGAGGAGGCCTCAGACCTAGCTCTGGGATGCTGACTGAAGGATCTGTGAACCCGGAGTAGCATTGACATCCAGACTATAAAATCTAACAAACGTGTGTGGAGAGGACCAGCCCGCCGCATCACACACGTGCTGCAGGGGGACGCCTCTTGCCAAGGCAATCAATGAGGCAATCCCCCTGGTTGAGTGAGCCCTGATTCCCATAGGCGAAGTGTGACCACGCGCCTCATAGGCTAGGGCAATGGCATCTCTCACCCAGTGTGACAGAGTCTGTCTAGACCCCCATGGCAAATAAAGAACTGCTCTGACTTACGCCACTGGCTAGTGCGGTGGACGTAGATTCTAAGAGCATGTACTGGACACAGTAAGTGAAGTCTTTCCTGCTCCGGAGCTGTGAAAGGCGGAGGACAGAAGGCCTCGAGAACAACTGGGTGCATGGTCGAGAATGGAACCTTGGAAGATAGTTCGGGTGAGGATGCAGAATAGCTTTAGAAGTAATAGCCATAAGAAAAACCATCTTAAGAGGTAGAAGCCTGACAGGCGCTGACTCTAGTGGTTCGAAAGGGGTGTCGGCCAGGCCTTCGAGTACGATAGTTAAGTCCCACGAAGGGACCGTCGCTCTAGTGGGCGGCTTCAACCATTTAGCTCCACGAATAAAACGGGCAACTAAATGGTGCTTGTCCACAGAAACCCCATCATTCAGAACGTGACAAGCCGAAATAGTGGCTACGTACGTTCTGAGCGTACTAGGGCATAAGCCCGAGGACAACCTTTCTTGCAGAAACTCCAGCACTGAAACAATCTGGCAGTGAACTGGGTCTACATGTCTTGCCATGCACTAATTTTCAAATACACTCCATTTGAGGGCATAAGTTCTTCTAGTGGAGGGAGCCCTGGCACTTAAAACGGTTTCAATTACGCTGGCTGAAAGCCCAGCATGTCTTAGTTGGTCCATTCAGGGGCCAAACGTGAAGGTTCCAGAGCTCGGGCCGGGGATGAAGTATTGTCCCCTGCGCCTGAGACAGAAGATCCCTCCTCACTGGAATCACCCGGGGTGAGCCGTCGAGGAGAGGTATAAGATCCGAGAACCACACTCTGGTCAGCCAATGGGGCGCTATCAATAAGAGGCGCAAGCCGTGTTGACGGACCCTCGCCAGGACTCCTGGGAGCAGAATAGATGGAAACGCATAAAGGCGTAATCTGGGCCACGTGTGGGCCATTGCATCCAGACCCACGGGAGCTGGAGGAGTCAGAGAGTAGTAAAGGGGGCATTGTGCTGCCTCTTATGAGACAAAGAGGTCCACCTCTGCTATGTAAAATCTTTCCCAGATTGACTGACTACTTCGGGGTGGAGTTTCCATTCCCCATGTTTTACAGCTTGTCTGGATAGCAAGTCTGCTCCTACATTCATATGCCCTGGAATGTAAATCGCCCTGAGGGACAGGAACTTGTCCTGTGCCCAAAGCAGAACCTGGTGCGCTAGCTTGTTCAAGCGGCGCGAGCACAGTCCACCCTGGCGATTTATGTACGAGACTACCGCAGTGCTGTCCACCCGCACTAGGACATGGTAGCCTCTCAACTGCTGGAGGAAGTGTTTCAGGGCCAGAAACAGAGCCATCATGTCGAGGCAATTGATGTGCCACGCGAGAAGATGACCTCTCCAGCTCCCTTGTGCTGGACGGCCATCCAAGACCGCACCCCAGCCCGTGAGGGAAGCGTCTCTCGTTAGCATCTTGCAACGACAAGACGGACCTAGAGTGGGACCCAAAATCAGAAACCGGGGTCTGAACCACATAGAACGGGTACGAAGCCCCCGGCGCGTAACCCTTATTAGCCTCTGGGGGTTGGCCCTTGAATGAAACCCCCTGGCTCTTAGCCACAGCTGAAACGCTCTCATGTGCAGAAGGCCCAAAGGTATCACCGTGGACGCAGCTGCCATGAGGCCTAATATTTCTGAAAGTGATGAACGGTGACCTTCTGGCCTAGCTTGATTTCCTTCAGGGTGTTGAGAATGGATTCGACACGAGCAGGAGACAACTGTGCCCGCATTGTGACCGAATCCGATGTGACACCCAAATATGTTGTCCTCTGAACAGGAAGGAGAACGCTTTTTGTGGCGTTGAGTCTCAATCCTAAGAATGAAGATGGGCTAGGACGACATCCCGATGTCGAAGCGCTAGCTCCTGAGACTGGGCCAGAATCAGCCAGTCGTTTATGTAATTCAAAAATACGGATGCCCTGGAGTCCTAAAGGAGCCAGAGTTGCATCCATGCATTTTGTATATGTGCGGGGTGACAGAGCTAGGCCAAATGGAAGGACCCAATACTGGTAAGCTTCGCCCCCAAAAGCGAGCCTCAGGAACTTCCTGTGCTGTGGCAATATTTCTATATGGAAATATGCGTCCTTGAAATCGATTGTCACAAACCAATCCTCTAGTTGGATTTGAGAAACAATCATTTTGACAGTCAACATTTTGAATCTGGATTTCTGAGATAGAAAGTTCAAGCCGCGAAGATCCAAGATCGAACGCAACCCTCCCCCTCTCTCGGGCACCAAAAAGTACCGACTGTAGTAGCCCGATCCTCTGTCTGGGAGGGGAACATGTTCTATGGCCCCTTTGCCCAGCAGAGTCTACAACTGCTGGGCCAGCAGATGTGCTCGATCCGGTTTCACGGAAGTGGAGACCACGCCGTTGAAACGCGGAGGACGATGTGCAAACTGAATCCTGTAGCCTGTGCCTACAGTCCTTTATACCCAAGGAGATACACCTGGCAGTAGTCTCCACGCTGCCAGCTTCTCCGAAAGGGGCACGAGCTTTGACACTTCGGCTAGATGGGGGGGGGGGGGGTGTGTTAGGTGTTGGGAGATGAAGTGTGGCAGGAGATGCCTGAACACCCAACTTTTCATTGGAGACCGGCGCTCCCCGAACACCAGTGGTGGCGGGGATTGAACAGCGGCCTCCCGGGAGTGCCAGGGAGGAGGCCCTGTTTTGTGATGAAAATCCAGGCGCCCCTCGGCCCCAGGCGCACAAACTCAGGGCTTCTTCTTGAAGAGAGGAAGCTCCTCAGATCCGGTCTTTTCGAAGCAGATTTTTGAGAAGAGCGGCGAGCCCCACCCCAGTCTTTACGGGGGGGTGAGCAGCTGGTCACGCTCTCCTTCTGCACCTCGCGCCTGATAGGGGCCAGACCTGGCCGGGGCCGGGTGGCCGACGGTCCCGGTTCTTGAGCACGGCGGGGAAGGAACCTCCCAAAGGCCTGTTCGTATAGCTTTGCCTCCCGAAACCTAGAAGCGGCGGAATTAACAGCGTCGCCAAAAAGGCCGGAAGGTGAGATGGGGGCATCGAGGAGGACAACACAATCCTTATCCTTGATGCCCATGAGGTTCAGCCACAGATGCCTCTTCGTGGACACAATGGCAGCCATGGAACGGCCCACAGCACGGGCCGTCCGCTTGGTTGCACGGAGAGACAGGTCTGTGGCTCGGCGCAGCTCTGCAAATGCCCTGTCATCAATAGCCCCGCCGCTGCTCAGGTCCTTCAGCAGGTCAGCCTGGTAAACCTGCAAAACCGCCATGGTGTGCAGTGAAGCACCAGCCTGTCCTGCTGCCTGAAAAGCTTTACCCACCAAAGCAGATGTCAATCTGCACGGCTTGGAGGGGAGAATAGGCTTTTTCAGGAGGATGATGTCCCAGGAGAGAGATAGCCCGCAAGCGTCTCTTCTATCTGGGGCATCATCATATAACCGCGTGCTTTCTCATCAACGATATTCGAATAAGTCGAAGGCACAAAAACACGCGATGAATACGGCTTGCTCCATGAAAGAGTTAATTCATCATGGAAGTCACCAAAGAAGGGGAGAGAGATGTTGAGGCTCCTCCCCCCGGCCACCCGACAGCTGTCGTTCAATCTCGAACGCTTGGGGGAATCTCGCTGCTGCGGCCAGTCGATATGCAATCGCTCTACCGCACGCGTTATAACCTCTAATAATTCCTCAAAAGCTCCGTCAGCACTGGAGGAGCGTTGTGAGGAGGCTACTTCCATGGAAGCGAGAGAGGAAGATTCTTCCGCTCCTTCACAAGAAGCGCCGGAGCGCGGTTGCGAAGCGGAAGCTAAAATTTCCTGATCCGGAGAAAGCGCGAGAGAAAGAGGGAATTCCGTCTTGTGCGCGTCTGTCAGATCAGCATGCGAGCCCCAGGAATGCGCCGCGGCTCGCGGTTTCTCTTTAAAGAAAGCGAGCCGCGCGCGAAGCACCTTAATAGGGAGATCACAGTACTCACAGTCTCCCTGAAGCCCGAGGCGAGCGTGTTCTTCCCCAAGCACTCGAGACAAAACTCGTGAAGATCGCCCTCCGAAAGAGATCTATCGCACGGAGGCACGCATCTCTAAAACAACTCCGCCATATCGATGAGTTAATGCTGTTATTTTTATTTCGCTTTCGTTATGGCTTGTTCATGCACACACAAACACAAAGCGGTCCTGAAGACAAAAAGATCTGAGGATGTTTCCGGTTCACTCCTATTTATAACCTGCAGGTGCACCTTATTCGGTGACGTCATGCCTGGCACAGGTTATAAGCCAAAGGTATTCGGCGGGTTTGACATGCACAGGCTTCACAACCGGGCAACAAAGAGATGTTCCCATAGCGTTTTCACGCAGCATTGAGTGTAGCTTTTGAAAGGGAACGGCAGGTACCAGGATCACCATAATAGGAGGGTGGGGCAGGTGGGCAGGGTTCATGAGATGGCAAAGGGAGAGAAGCTGCCGCTTGAACAGTGGCGGGTGCCGGGAGCTGTGCCGGGGAAGCTGCCTGGAGGTGCTGAATTTGTGACAAAAGGGCAGTGAGGGAATCTGTAATGGTTCTAAGAGTTTGATTGATGTTTTGGAGATTGTGCTGGTGTGAGCCCAACATGGCACCCTGGCTCTCCAAGGCTGTTCTGAGCCTGTTTAAATCTGCTGGGTCCATAGTGGCCAGATTATTCTGTCAGGCGGCGCAGAGAAATGAAGAGAGTTAGAGGAACAGGACCCAAGTGCAGATTTACAGCACCAAAGGGGCGTGGCTTAGACATGGTTTTGAATGAGGGAAGTGTGGCGCGCTGGCAGTTGAGCACTTCCGTGTTTCGGGGGAAAATCCTAGTGACTTAATTCAGAGCCGGTGCGGTCGGTCGAAAAGCCAGTTAAATCAGTCAGCGATGCGTGAGTCAAAAAAGGGAGTGAGCAGAGACATTGTCGTGAGCCAGTACAAGAGTTCAAAGCCAATAAGTCAGTCAGCAATGCATGAAAACCCAAAAGAAGAGCGAGCAGAGACGTAAACACTAGCAGGGAAACAAAAATGAGAGGCTAGAAGCGAAAACCGAGAACAAGCGAGGTTGAGAACGGAAACAACTAACATAAAAAAGAAACACAAGAAAACTGGGCTCTGAAGGCACGCAATAATCTGGCAGCAAGACAGCACTCTGCGCTTCCTTTAATGCCGGGTAAAATTAGTTGTGAATGGGATGCCGGTGTGTAACGGGGCGGGGCGTGTGAAAAAGCATGACAGCCAGGAGGAAAACATGAGCACGTGAGAGAGAAGGCATGACAGCGTGGGAAAAAAGGAGAAATGAATGACGGCGGTTCGTGACAGGAACGTGACACTCCTTTATTTTTCAGACTACCACCTGCTTCCCAAAGGACACACAGTACAATATGATCTCTCCTTCAGACTGAATACATTTCCTAGTTTTATGCAGAGGTAGAAAGTAAGGAATTACATTTGTTTGTGTTACTGTAATTAAGTAGTTTTTTTTGTGTACTTCTACTTTTTAAAGTAGTTTATAAAATCTGTAATTTTACTTTTACTTAAATATGTTTTGTTTGAAGTATTGTACTTCGCTACATTTTAAACCATATTCAGTGCTGAATATAAGAAATTAATGAAAATGAAAAATAATAAAAATATTATGCTTTGTATAAATTCTTTGTTGCGCTCGTGTGTGTGTATTGTGTCCCGCCAGACTCAACTCCAGGTCTTCTGACTGTCCCCACATCAGCATCTACCTGACTTTATACACGGTTGCTTCTGCCCTGAGAGTGATGTCATCAATCAGTCTGACTATATATAAACCAGAGAGAGATGCGGGAAAGAGGAGGCATGTAGTAGTAATGTGAAGTTTGATTTATTTTAGTGACTCTGTTCTTTGAATCTTTTTTTGTGTCATTTAGTTAATTTCGTTCTTTTGATCAGAAATAAAATAAAATGTTACATTTTCAATAAACAGACCCCCAACACGTCTACATATAAAAATTTTGACTATAGTTCCAGTGATGAAAATATTACAATGCAGACTGAGCAGTTCACCTCTCATATCTTCTAGTCTGAGTCGTTTGTTCTTTTGAGTCTATTGCACTGCATAGCATCTAGGGAGTAACGTGACAAAAGAGCGAATGAATAGGACTTGAAGACTCATTGAGAACCGTCCAATTCTGTTTCCTGTGTACTGCACAGCATAGCGTCTATGGGAGTCATGTGACAAAAGAACGAATGACTGCACTAAAAGCCTCGTTGAGAAAGAATCGATCAAATCTGTTTCCTGTGTACTGCACTGCAGGGTACATAACCTGCAGGTTTTGTGATGCTTTACGCATGCATGCCCAGTAGAAAATTAACGAATCACTCTCTGAGACTACACGTTCTTCTGAGTCACGTTAAAGATTCATTCAAAAAGAACAAAACGTCCCATTACTAGCATGTAAGCGAGGTGTTGGTTGTGTTAGAGAGAGATTATTTTTGGATTGTGATTTTGGTATTTTGATATTTGACTGTGTATTCTGGTTTTGACTTTTTACCTTCCATTCACTGATTATTGCTTTGTCCTTTTGGTTTGGTTGCTTGGCCATTTTTGTATATTTGTAGATAATTTCACTGTATGTTTGTGTACTCACCAGGAGTAGATGTGTGGCTGCCAATTATTTTGAGAAGTGGCAATTTATTCACTGCTTTTGGTTTGGGGAGTCAGGGAAGTTACCTGTATTTTTGTTTCTGTTTAGTTTTTTTCTTGCAGGTAATCTAGCTAGTAAAATACAAATACCCTGTTGTTTATTATTTTGGTGTGTGTTTATTTTTGTTTGTGTATATGTTTGTAAAGCAATAAAAACCTCACTATTTCATCACTTAACGACTGGGTCTAGTTCTCTCTGCCATATACCTATTTCCATACAGTTTAAAACAGAACCATTCTTTTGCTGTACGACCAAACCCTAGACTGCGACCACTTTGATTTTCAAGCACAAGAAAGGCAACAGCTTTATTATGCAAAGGTATCCTTCAATTAAAAACTTATATCTGAGACTTATATCTGCTTGTTTTTTACTTTTACTCGAGTAGATTTTTATAACGGTAACTTTACTTGTACTTGTCACGAGCAACCGAGCCATAAACAGCAGTTAGCCCGTGTAGCGTGAATGGTAAACCCAAACGCGGAAGCAGCGCGAGTAGGCAGGATAACCACGCATTTAGTTTAAGAACTCAACCATGGGTGATGTCGTGAAGGGTTTGAGTTGTGAGGTATAAAATACCGGATGGATCCGGAGTGCCGGAGTGGTTGATGCGGAGGGTGACGCAGTAGGGACCGATGAATATTGGTGATAGTTTCAAAAACAGCCTTTTTCCACCTTAGAAATATTGCCAAGCTTAGGAATATTTTATCTGTATCTGATGCAGAAAAGCTGGTTCATGCATTCATGACCTCCAGACTGGACTACTGTAATGCATTACTGGGTGGCTGTCCTGCATCCTCAATTAACAAGCTACAGTTAGTCCAAAATGCAGCCGCCAGGGTTCTCACTAGATCCAGAAAATATGATCACATAACCCCAATATTATCATCCCTGCACTGGTTACCTGTTCAGTTTAGAATTAATTATAAAATAGCATTACTTACGTACAAGGCTCTAAAGGGTCTAGCTCCCACATACCTAACCAGTCTTCTGATATGTTACAATCCACTACGCTCCTTAAGATCAGAAAACTCCGGACTACTGGTAGTTCCCAGAATATCAAAATCTACAAAAGGAGGTAGGGCATTTTCATATTTAGCTCCAAAACTTTGGAATAGCCTTCCTGACAGTGTTCGGGGCTCAGACACAGTTTCCCAATTTAAAAGTAGACTCAAGACGCATCTCTTTAATCTGGCATACACATAATTTATTTCTTTACCTCATACTCCAGTACATCTATCCTGAATGGCAACCACGCTAATTCTTTTCACCTGCTCTTTATTTTTCCACCCATCCTGAGGCATCTGGAGATTGTGCCAGCTTCAGTAGACAGAGGCCAACCCTGCGAGGTTCCTGAGGCATCCAGAGAAGGACCTGCTCCAGCTGGATTCTTCTTCATGTTGGTTTGGAGCTACACATGCTGCTCCTGAGCTCCCAGTGATCCAGACTCCCATCTGCCCTCTGCACCTGCTGACTCATCCCTGAGCTGAACTGGACTTTGTGTTAATTTAAATAACGTCTGTTATATCGAACTTTCAGCTGCATAACACACATGATGTTATACAATTTCTGTTATCTGTTATCACCCAGATGAGGATGGGTTCCCTGTTGAGTCTGGTTCCTCTCAAGGTTTCTTCCTATTGCCATCTCAGGGAGTTTTTCCTTGCCACTGTCGCCGTCACCCTTGGCTTGCTCATCAGGGACAATCTCATTATCTAGACACATTTTTCTTACACATATATACATTTCCATAAGTCTTCTTTTCATTTTCTTTTCATTTCTGTGAAGCTGCTTTGAGACAATGACCATTGTTAAAAGCGCTATAGAAATAAAATTGAATTGAATTTAATTTCTTTGATTCTGTATGGACGTGCAGGTTCTTTGTGGACAGCCACACTTTGTCACCTACGTGGTACAATCGTCCCGGAGGGTGTCGACGGCGATGTTGTGTGGTGCAACGGGTGTTGGCACGTTGGATGGCTTCCTTGGCTAGAACCCACAACCGTCGACACCTGCAGACCAACTGTTGGGCTGAGGGTATCTCAACCTCCGGTTCTTGATGTTCGAACATCAGAGGTTGGAAACCCTGGCATATCTCTAAGGGGCTTAACTTGGTGGCAGAGGAAACATGAAGGTTATGGGAAAGTTCTGCCCAGATGAGGTAGCGAATCCAGGAGCGCTGACGGTTGGCGACGAAGCATCTCAGGTAGCGCTCCAGTTGTTGGAGCGGTTGGAGTTCCCAGGGTGTTGGTTGATTGGTGTCCTTGGCCCTGGCACACACTTGGCACGCCTGAACGAACTCGTCGATGTCCTTGAACATGGATGGCCACCAGAAGGCGCGCTGCACCGATAGAGGGATAGAATGTCCCCAATGAATGACTTCGGTCCGGGTGTTCCTGGGTACATAGAGTCGTTCAGGTGGCATGCCGGCCGGTTCGTTCTCTGCGGCTTGTGCTCGGCGAACCCTCGTCTCCAGTTCCCAACGTAGTGGGGCGATGATCTTGAAGGGGGAAGAACAGGCGCGGGGTCTGCCCGGGGGGCATCCTCCTCGTACTGTTGGGAGAGGGCGTCAGCCTTGGTGTTCTTCGACCCCGGGCAGTATGATAGGTGGAAATCATAATGTTCAAAGAACAGAGCCCACCACGCCTGCCTTGGGTTTAGCTGTTTGAGGTTACGGATGGTGATGAGATTCTGGTGGTCGGTCCAGACGATAAATGGCTCCCTGGCGCCCTGGAGCTAGTGTCACCATTCCTCCAATGCCCACTTTATGGCCAGCAGTTCGCGGTTCCCTACCCTGTATCGCTGCTGAGTGGGGTCAAATTTTTTTAGAAGAAACTACAAGGGTGTAGCTTCTGGTCTGGACATCGTTGGGAGAGAACAGCCCCTATGGAAGAAATTTTTATTTGATTTTATGTGTCTTTACCCACTCTTAAGAAATAAAGGATAGCCCAGTTTGAAATAATGAGAGACGTGTGTGAGAGGCTGAGCATTTTTTAAGCGAGAAGCCGTCGGGAGTCAGGGTGTGTTCTGCAGACCTCCCGACTTTATTGAACAACCAACCTCCGGTTCTTGATGTTCGAACATCAGAGGTTGGAAACCCTGGCATATCTCTAAGGGGCTTAACTTGGTGGCAGAGGAAACATGAAGGTTATGGGAAAGTTCCGCCCAGATGAGGTAGCGAGTCCAGGAGCGCTGACGGTTGGCGACGAAGCATCTCAGGTAGCGCTCCAGTTGTTGGAGCGGTTGGAGTTCCCAGGGTTTGGTTGATTGGTGTCCTTGGCCCTGGCACACACTTGGCACGCCTGAACGAACTCGTCGATGTCCTTGAACATGGATGGCCACCAGAAGGCGCGCTGCACCGATAGAGGGATAGAATGTCCCCAATGAATGACTTCGGTCCGGGTGTTCCTGGGTACATAGAGTCGTTCAGGTGGCACGCCTGCCGGTTCGTTCTCTGCGGCTTGTGCTTGGCGAACCCTTGTCTCCAGTTCCCAACGTAGTGGGGCGATGATCTTGAAGGGGGAAAGAACAGGCGCGGGGTCTGCCCGGGGGGCGTCTTCCTCGTACTGTTGGGAGAGGGCGTCAGCCTTGGTGTTCTTTGACCCCGGGCAGTATGATAGGTGGAAATCATAATGTTCAAAGAACAGAGCCCACCACGCCTGCCTTGGGTTTAGCTGTTTGAGGTTACGGATGGTGATGAGATTCTGGTGGTCGGTCCAGACGATAAATGGCTTCCTGGCGCCCTGGAGCTAGTGTCACCATTCCTCCAATGCCCACTTTATGGCCAGCAGCTCGCGGTTCCCTACCCTGTATCGCTGCTGAGTGGGGTCAAATTTTTTTAGAAGAAACTACAAGGGTGTAGCTTCTGGTCTGGACATCGTTGGGAGAGAACAGCCCCTATGGAAGAAATTTTTATTTGATTTTATGTGTCTTTACCCACTCTTAAGAAATAAAGGATAGCCCAGTTTGAAATAATGAGAGACGTGTGTGAGAGGCTGAGCATTTTTTAAGCGAGAAGCCGTCGGGAGTCAGGGTGTGTTCTGCAGACCTCCCGACTTTATTGAACAACCAATAAAGTTGTTACCTTCTGAAATCAAAGCCTGAGTCTTCAATTAATTTCCATGACATTTTGGCATCACGAACAGGATTGAAAAAGGGGCAAAGGTGACTGATCAGCATGGGCATCCTTGGTGAGCAGCACAAACAGGTGGCCACTTACAGAGGTAAGCAACTTTTGCTTATATACTTAGTTTGTGTTGTTTGCTGAGGATCACCCGTGGTGGTAAGGACGCCTGATAAAGACCTCTCCAAATTAAGTAATTTTTGAATGGGCTTTGTTTTCAGAAGGAAAATGCATGCATCAGCTTACTAACCGTTGAATAGTAGTATTTGAATAGTAACTGGTAAAATAAGCATTGCATTGGTCTGTTTTGCTGTCAAGAGGGCTTTGATAGATGGTAGTAAAAACAGACGGGTATGAGGAAGCGCATTTGAAGGTCTATCTGTGTTGCTAAGAGGGCTTTGATAGATAGCAATGCATACCGGTAGATAGACGCAGTATTAATTTGTACTCATTGTCAAGAGGGCCTAGATTGATGCCAATGGAAGTAGGTTAATAAGGAATTGCGCTTAATTAGTAATACTGCTTGTGTGAGGATCCGCAGCAGTTAATATAAATATATCCCTTTTATGAGGAACGTACTTAGGTATGTCAAAAGAATTGTGTAGCCACCTAAACCGTATAGTATGAGCATTGTGGCTTTTTTTATGGATATTAATTTCTTATGAGGAACACAAAGAGTTCTGTGATCACGTCTCACATGCTGTTGAACAGTACAGGGAAAATGAGCAAAAGTTGAAAGCTCAAGAGAAAGAGCTACAACGGAAACTAGCTCAGTCACAGCTTGAAGAACTAACTAAGAAAAACAAGAAAAAGGTTCAAGCTACTCTAATTACAGCAGAGCAAGTGTCTGGGGGAGGGCCCAGGTAATCTTTCACCCATGATCCAGCCAGCTGCAGTCACAGCGATGACTGCACCAGCAGCACTACCCTCACACTCACACCAGATGTCTGCACCAGTCAATGTTTATCCGCAAAGGCAGAAAGAGTGGAGAACTAATCAGCGCCAGAGGGGACAAAGAGACACTTATGCTAACTTTCCACCAGACGTATGCTGGGGGTGTGGACTGGCTGGACATAACCAATCAAGGTGCCCCACACATCCATGGCCCCAGCTCCCGAGGGGTGCGATGGGAGGGGGGGTGGCAGCAGTCTCCTCGAGATCAAGCTCAAGGCCCAGTAAACCCATGGGAGGTCCAAAACAGGGGAGATTCAGTTACCTATTTTAACAACTAATGCTGAACAAGAACCCTTGTCAGAAGATACAGGAGCAGTTTGTACATTTAAGTCATGCCTAAATTTAAGTCATCTCCCCATGCCTGGAAAATTTGCAAAGGCAGTAGGATTATCGAGACAATAGCAGTTAATTCCTATGACTGCTCCAGTCCGTCTACAAACTAGCAACAAAAGTGTGACTATTCCTGTATTAGTTTCAAGTCAGACACCGGTTAATTTGTTGGGCAGAGATGCATTATTTAAATTAGGATTGCAAATATGGTGTACTCCAGAAGGGGTGTATGTTGACATGAACGGTATAAAAAATTGAATGATAATGACTGAGCCACAAGCAAATGTGTAGTGGATAGGACAGCTAGAAAGGGATGTGAGTAAAGTAATCCATAAGTGGGGAAAGTTCATTAAAGCACAGATTCCTGAAGCACAATTACCTACTTCAGACTTTCACTGTACAATGGTGTATGACCCAACTAAGGATGCTGGTTTAGAACAAACATGGCAGGAAAAAACAAAAAAGCACAAGGTTACACAGTACATCATCATAGATCGGCAAGGAGCAGCTATCAGCATAGATGAGTGTGATTTTGTAAAGGTGGTTCACTGTAACTGATTCTATACCCCATGTGACAGTGTATGTTGGAAGAAATGGCAGGACTTAGGACTGATAATGAAGAGAGCTACAGAAGTACAGTGGGAGTCAACCATAAACCCGTTGATTTTTCATTCTGCAGATAAAAACTATATCAAAGTATTGTGTGGTAACAACTACACCATTGTTTTTCTTGTGAAATTCCCAATAAGTTTGATGTGTCACATGACCCTCTTCCTATTGAAAAAACAAAAGTTGGATCCAAGATGGCCGACTTCAAAATGGCCACCATGGTCACCACCCATCTTGAAAAATTTGCCCCCTCACATATACTAATGTGCCACAAACAGGACGTTAATATCACCAACCATTCCCATTTTATTAAGGTGTATCCACATAAATGGCCCACCCTGTACAGTCTACTCACTAAATACCACGTGACCGAGAGCTCCGTGGTGAACACCTGCAGAAAGCCCCAGTCCCTGTAAACCCTCTTCTCACCTTTCATTCACGATAGGTGTGAAGTTCTCAAACCGGTTTTGCTGATGGGGGAATTGGGATAGGAGATGTCTCTGCCTAAAATGTATTTCGCCAGCAAAACATAAAATAAATAGAAATAAAATGTTCAATGGTACCAATTAAATCAGACTTCATAGTTGGATTTGATACTTTGAGTGTAGTTCATAAATTTAATGAATATATGATTTTGTACATGCATATTTTTAATCATCATTGACCTATGCTATGTTGCTGGCACACTTTTTAATTAAAGTCAAAAAGGTTTTTACCTTTTCTTCGACTTTTGACTTTGTTCTTTCACCAGGCTGTTTCTTGTCCATTCTTTAGTGCATCTATGTTAATTCTTTAAAGGTTGCTTAAAGAAGCCAAATAAAGCTGTTGTGAGTAATAGCCAATAGCATGGCTTGGACAGTAGGTCCATGTAGTACTAACTAATCTCACCATTGCGCTCAAAAAGGGGGGAGTGGCACAGAGGGATATATATAATCTGTGATGATGAATGAGAATAGAACATTGATACTGTATGTGCATTTGTTTATTGTATTAGCTTATTAGAATGTTTCTTATCTCTAAAACAGTTCTACAAATGTGTTAATTTTAATCCTACAGACATCAGCAAAACAAGGCCAGGATTTGTGGTTTAAAACCAGTGCTTCTTCTCTCATATCTGTATAGATTAACTGAAACAACACATTTAAGTAATGATATTTTCATTAAATCTTTTTTTTTTAACTTAATTTAATGTATATCTTTAACTGTAAAACTTAATTTTAAACTATACAAGTCAATGTGAGTAGCTATTGTTGCAGCTGCTGTTGTGGTTTCTGAAGTGATCGATCATACAATACCAAGATTAAAAAAAAAAAAAATTGGCAAATTTCCAGTTTATGGTGCCCTTCATATAATATAAGTAATAAAAGTGCACTGTTATTAGGGGTCGGCTTCTTGAGACTCACTGAAAAGCAAGTTAAATAGCACTTTGTAAAATTAATATTAGATCTTTTTTAAACCCAACAATATATTTCAAATTGATGAATCAATCTTTCTAATCATTTTAATATATTTTTTTTCCTTTTTTTCCCTCAGGTTTTCAGTAGCAGTTGCTTCAGTGACATCAGGGAAAAATGAATACATCTTATCCTGTCATATTTACCTTGTCTGGGATTAGGGATCTATGGCCAAGATACCTTTTCATTTTAATTTTTCTCTTAATGTATATTTTAATTATTCTTTTAAATCTTACTTTGATCATAACAATTTTAATAGAAAAGACACTGCATGAGCCCATGTATCTTTTTCTGTGTAATCTGTGTTTTAATGGACTCTATGGTACAACAGGGTTTTATCCTAAATTAATTTATGATCTATTTTCACCTGTACCAGTAATCCCATTCATTGGATGTATTGCACAAGCATATATAATATATACATCTTTTATGTGTGAATATACAACATTGGCTATAATGGCTTATGACCGATATATTGCAATATGTCGACCTTTAGAGTATCACAATATTATGATAACTCAGAACGTGGCAAAAGCTATTGTTTATTCTTGGGTATTTCCTCTTTTTATTTCAGTGCCTTTCTCTGTCATTCTCAATCAACTGCCAATGTGTGGGTCAGAGATAAACAGAGTTTACTGTTATGCCTGGACAATGGTCAGGTTGGCATGTGTCCCTTCTACAACTCTTAATGTATATGGATATTTTGTAATCTGCATATTTTCATTACATTCAGCTTTTGTAATTGTTTCATATCAGCGACTTATTGCTGCTTGCAGGCAATCAAATGAGAGCAGAAAAAGGTTCATGCAGACATGTGTGCCACATTTGGTATCGCTGATCAACTTTAGTATTACTTTGCTTTTTGACATATTGTTCACTCGCTATGGGTCAGATGACTTTCCAGTAGCTTTGCGTTATTTTTTACAGTTTGAAGTTCTTATTGTTCCACCTCTCCTCAATCCACTTATGTATGGCCTTAAACTTTCAGAGGTACGAAAGAGGATTTTTCAATTGCACAAGCAGAAGATAAACATATAATTTTTTTTTCTCCTTGAAAATGTGTGTTCTATATTGAGCATCATGTGGCCATGAGTTCAGCTACACTTACCGAAATAAAGGTATGGTTTTGTACTAATGAGGGTACATTGTCACTGGGGCAGTACCTTTCAAGGGCACAGAATTGTACCTTAAAATGAAGAAACAAATTTGTACCCGTTCTGTTTGTACCATCAGGGACATTGTTTGTACCATGGGCAACCAAAATGTGCCTTTTGTTTTATAAAATTGCTGGTACATTATTGTACTTTAATCGAAGGTACAAATCAAGTCCCTGAAGGTACCACCCCAGTGACAAGCCCTTTTGTACTTTAATAGTGTCTAATGTGTTCCTCGTATAATTATAAAAAAAGTAAATTTATCATGAACATATGTGAAATGTGTTTGAACATGCCTTAGATGATAGTAAAATATTTTGTAAAAATACATCTTTCAGGTTTACAATAAACAAATATTTAAACTAAATAAAACACTTCTATTAGCTCAAAACCTTTCACAAAATACAAACATGCTAAATTGAACAGTATATAAAATACAAATTTTCATCTACAATATAACCTTTCACAAACTGTCCACAATACAATTAAAACTTAAAATTAATTTTTACTCACTTTTTGTCACATACAGTACTAGGTGGTACTACAGGCTGTTATTGCCGTGGGCACAAAGGGCAGGCATAGGCGCAGAGGGGCAGATAAACTTAAAGTGTCTTTTAATAAACAAATAAAACGAATCAAACAGAACAAATCATGCACAATAAAGAAACTAAAACAAAGAAAGTTAAACAATGAACTCAGACTTGAAACAAAGGCTAAGAGCTACACAAAGGCTCTTTTAGCAGACACAGGCTAAGAGCGGACACAAAGGAGACATGGAGCTGAATCTAACTAAAGACACGGAGGTGTAGAGACGGGGAAAGACAGGAGTAGAGACCAGACAGGACTAGGGACAGGACAGGACCAGGGACACAGAGAGACTAGAGACTGAACGGGGTAGTGCTTAATTGGGTTAGTAGCTAAACTGTTTATTGTTACAATGGTTGATGACCTAATCGGGTTAGTACCTAAAGGGGTTAGTTACTGACCTACCAGGGGAACCAGACACAAAAGGCTAGGCACACATGAGGCTAATCCACACTAGCGGCTAAGCCTACTAGAGACCAAAGCCACTAGTGGCCAATCCATCTAAACCTACTAGCGGCTAAAGCCTACTAGCGGTTATGCACTCATGAGGACCAACATACAAATAATCTAAACATACAAGGTACTATACATACAAGTAACTAAACAAGAGGAAGACCAACACTGGAAACACACAGAACAGTACTTACACATGAGGAGATACAGCCTAACTATAACATTTAACAAGACAGCTCCATGAATCCACACACCAAATGAACATAAACATAACACCCCTAGAGCCTTATATAAACATAAACCAATTGTAAACTCAAAAGAAACCAAACAAAAAGGAATGCCCACTTGACAGTAATATTTATTTAATGCTCGATCCAGTTTCCCAGAACAAACTGCTATTTATAGAAAGTTCTAATGACCTACCTCGGTTCAGGTAAGCACTCTCATCACCTGACTGAGGTGCAGTCTGGGAAACTACAAAACAAAATCATAGGACACACAGTGCCCTCTAGTGGTGAACTCTCACACTTTTCTCAAAATACCACTGAATTTACCCAACATTCTTTGCATGCTGTTGCGTTGTATTCAGCGAGTAGACTATATATTTGTTTGTTGCATTTCTGGGAGTATGTCTACAGTTTTATCGATAAATCGGCTCATATCTGCGCATGCGTTTATCAACCTTTTGATCAACGGCACTCACTTTCAGTTTGCAAAAGGCAGTGTTTATTGTTTAGTCTATATTTAAAGCGCATACATAGGCGCATAGATAAGATCAAATCATGTTTGCTTCAGCATTGAAAACAATATTGTTTTAGGCTAACTTTATTAATAATTATACACTTTTGTATTCTTTGTTGTACTTCGTCTTTTTGTACACACGCGGAGGCATCTTTAAATTTAAAACAGAAAATAATAGTGGGCTGGTAGGCATGTCATTTTTCATATAACCTAAATGGCTGAATGAAATTAAATATACACAATAAATTAATAATTGCGTTTGCATGCTTTACATTTGTGCACTCGTGTAAATAGCTTTTTCAATGTATATACTACCATATCATATATTTGTGTCTAATACTATGTTATTCATATTTTACAACATTACGTGCAGTTTGTAATTTACTTGCAATTGTACTTTTAAAATGTAACCTACAGTATAAGCATATTTAACTGCTTCAGCAGTGAATGAGAAATTTGGTCTGGCTTTTAGATAAAGTCCTCATAAAAAGTTATACTTATATATAATTTTTTAATTTAATTATCTTATTATAAATATGATTATTATTCTCTATATTCTTGTCAAATATAGTCCTTCGGAGCAAGCATTGTGTCAAGAGTCTGCAGAATCTCTTCTCAACTTTCATTCACAATAAGTGTGAATTTATAAAACTGGGTGCGCTGTTGGCAAATACTGTAGGGGGGTTTTAGATGAATTAACAAGACAGGGCAGATGTCTCTGCCTAAAATTTATTTCCACAGCAAAAGATAAAATAAAAAAATAAAAATGTTTAATAATAGTAATTAAACCAGACTTCATGGTTAGATTTGAAAAAAATTTAATTTTGATACTTTTCTTTTTAATTACTGTGTGGACAGTTGTATTATGATTTCTCTGGAGAATAAACAAACCTGGTAGATTGTCTTGAAAGTCTTGAGCAGTGGAGGACTGGCCATCTGGAGCACCATGAAACATTCACTGAAATGCAATTCTTATGCACAAAAAAAAATAAACTACACAGCAAAAATATGTTATTTTATAGTATGACTTGAATAAATCAGCTCACATCGCAGCGTGCTGTCGTATTGGAAAAGCCAACGTTTGAGTAGCCTATATATTTCTGTTTGTTGCATTCACACCCGTTTAACAGCCTTTTGATCAAATCGCTGCCTTTTGTAAAGTGAAATGTGAGCCGCGGGTTAATTAATTTTTAGATTAATTAACACAATAAAACAATATTGTTTTAGGCTAGGCAGCATGGTGGTGTAGTGGTTAGCACTGTCGCCTTATACCTCCAGGGTCCGGGTTCGATTCCCGTCTCTGTGTGCATAAAGTTTGCATGTTCTTCCTGTGCTTGGTGGCTTTCCTCCAAAGACATGTACAGTAGGTTAGGTTAATTGGCATCCCCAAATTGGCTAAATTAGGTTAGGATAATTGGCATCCCCAAATTGGCCATAGTGTGTGTATCTGTGTCTGCCATGCGATGGATTGTCTAAGGTGTACCCTGCCCTGTTCCCTAATTCTCCTGGGATTGGCTCCATTATACCTGAATACAGGGTTAAGCGGTATAGATGATGAGTGAGTATTTTAGGCTAAATTATCATACACTTTTGTATTCTTTGTTGTACTTCGTCTTTTTGCACACATGGTCAACAGTAACAAAAAATAAAATAATAATAATAATAATAATAAATTCACAGCAGTACTAATACTAATAATAATGTAGGGATGAACAGGCCCCCCCAAAAGAGGGCAATCAATCCGTTACATTCCAGAACCCCTCTTTCAGCCTGCATGGCGCCATCCCAGTAATCTTATCTGTCCTTTGAGACAAGGCAGCTTCTCTGACATCAAGAAGCGGGAAACTTAACCAAGCCAAGGCAAGGAAGTCTGCTGCACCTGGAGCCATAAGAGTCCATGCGACCTCGACATTGGCAAATTGGCAAACCGATAAACAAAGGAGGCGGTTTTACACCTTTGAGTGGGGGAAAAACCTTCCTAACTCAGATCTTGGGTGCGAGCACATCGGCACATCATCTAACTGCTGAACGTCATCCGGCGGCTGAACGTTACTTACACGTCCGAGGGTCGAAGCAAGCTCTTTCGTCACTCATCCACTGTCGACTTTCGCCCTGCGTCTGACCGGCAAGCGAACCGTTCATTCGTCTCCAAGACTTTGTGAACTTTGTGCCAGAACCTCAGAAGTTCTGCAACAAAGTATTTGCTAGAAGTGCCAGAGATCCACCGTCAGAGATCCCAGCATCAGAGCACCAGCCAATAATCAATGCCATGATTCCCTGCCACTGAAGGAATCACCAAGGAACGCAACGTAACACAAGTAAACAAACAAAGCTTCATACTGTCAGGGATAACCCCTAGAGGGCGCCAAAGCGCTCACCTGAACCGAGTTGCCTAAAGGGAAATGAAGTTTAAACAATAAGAACTACAAACAAAAATCACAGGGCGCTTTGGCGCCCTCTAGGGGTTATCCCTGACATAACCCCCCCTCAAACGAATCTCCCGGGGGAAGGGCTCCTCTGCTATGCCTCTTGTTAGGTCTTGCATCTGTTGATTTCCACCTTGTTAATGTCTGTATGTTTAGTTCGTGGCTTTCAATGTCTTTATACGTGTTTTAGTTTCAGTTTCCCTTAAAGTATTCTGTTTATTTGATTTCCCTGTTTTGTGTTTATAATAATAAATCGTTTCCTTTAAAACCTGGATCCTCTGCATTTATGCCTCGCACCCCAACTCGTGACAGAATGCAAGACCTAACAAGAGGCATAGCAGAGGAGCCCTTCCCCCGGGAGATTATTTTGGGGGGGGCAACGATTTATGCGTTGTGGGGAGCCGGCGCGGAAGGTAGCCGGAGAACCAAACGGCGTAGCGGCAGAAGAGCGGAGTGTGAGTGGGACGTGCAGCTAGGAGCAGCCTCCCAGAGTGATGGGAGCAGCTTTCGGCGGTGCGCTCTGATAAACGAAGAGCGCATTCGTGACCTGCGGGAGCAGGTGGCCAAGCTCCAAGGGCTGCTAGCACAGCTGCACCGCGCCGCTGAGCACAGAGAGCTGCTGCCGCAGCACTGTGCCTTCGTGGACGGCGAGCTTCCGTCGCAGCACGGTGCCTTCGTGGACGGCGAGCATCCGTCGCAGCACGGTGCCTTCGTGGACGGCGAGCTTCCGTCGCAGCACGGTGCCTTCGTGGACGGCGAGCTTCCGTCGCAGCACGGTGCCTTCGTGGACGGCAAGCTTCCGTCGCAGCACGGTGCCTTCGTGGACGGACGTGTGCCGCTGATGATCGCGAGCTCCATCCTCTTCATCCGCCGTCGCCTTCATGCGCCGCTGATGATCGCGAGCTCCATCCTCTTCCTCCGCCGTCGCCTTCATGTGCCGCCGAGGATCACGAGCTCCATCCTCTTCCTCCGCCGCCGCCGTCATGCGCCGCCGAGGTCAGCGAGCTTCCTCTTCCTCCGCCACCGCCGCCGTCATGCGCCGCCGAGGTCAGCGAGCTTCCTCTTCCTCCGCCGCCGCCGCCGTCATGCGCCGCCGAGGTCAGCGAGCTTCCTCTTCCTCCGCCGCCGCAGCGCCGCCAAGACCCCCTGTGGCACCCCGGAGTTGCGCCCTTTGAGGGGGGGTTATGTCAGGGATAACCCCTAGAGGGCGCCAAAGTGCCCTGTGATTTTTGTTTGTAGTTCTTTTTGTTTAAACTTCATTTCCCTTTAGGCAACTCGGTCAGGTGACCATGGACGCTGACCTGAACCGAGTTGATTATTAGTTTCGTTATAAATAGGTTGTTTTGAGTTTAGTTAGCTGTCTTGCATCTGTTGATTTCTACCCCGTAATGATTGTAAGTTTAGTCATGTCTCCTATTACCTTTGTACGTGTTTTAGTTTCAGTTTCATTTAAAGTACTCTGTTTATTTGATTTTCCCTGTTTCGTTTAAATAAATACATTGTTTCCTTTACCACCTGGATTCTCTGTGTTTATGCCTTGCACCCGAGTTCGTGACACATACCTTGTTGAAATTGGTGCTCGCTCCATAACAAAACCATAAGATTAAACCCAAGGCTCAGCTCTTGTGACTTTCTCAGGTCTAGTAAACAGTACTAGAAAACTCCATTAACTTTCACCTTTAGAACTGGTTGTGTGTACTGTATGTGTGTGTTTAAGTAGCCTAGTTTCATGTATCGTAGTTTAGTCAAATAAATTCTTGTTTCTTTAAAAAGAACTATTGTCTTGGTCATGTATTTTAAAGTCTAAACATTTGCCCAGATCTTAAGTTACCTTGCTCATAATTTGGTAAATACCAGATTTTGTATTATCATCGTCGACCACAGGATAAGCAGTTGGTAAAATACACTAAATCATGCTAAACGCTGGGCGGGTAGTTGATAAAGTGCTCGCTATAAACTTTAATTCAGTTTAGCAAATTAACCCGAATACTTAAAGATTCGATTCACCTCTGGACAAGAGCTGAAACCCTACAATAATAATAATACTGAATGGAGTGCAGTCAAAGAAGAATCATCGTTGAGGGAGAGAAGAAAATGAAGAATAATATCAGTATTTACAGTTTCAGCTCAACGCGTTTATGAGCTCTGTCGCTTGCTGTCAATGGGCACCTAAGAGAGATTAGCAAATTTTCGGCTTCAGTAGACACACAATACCTCAAATTGAAACTTGACTCATACTCAAGTAATGAACGTCATTTTTACAGCTTTTTCCCTTTTCTTGAAGCATGCATTCTTAATGGCCAGATCTGTACACAGTCACAGGTGGAGACAGAGACTTATTGTGTGTCCATCCACTTTAAAAATACAAGAGATCCATCCCAATCTAGACCTCAGTTGTGGTCCAGGTTCCCATGCGGACACAGAGTGTCATCATCAGTCTGTGTTTTCCATGACTGATGGCTGCCTGTATCTTGCCTGCTTGTTTGCATTTGCTTTCTATCAAACAGGTGGCTGATCATTTTCACTGTCACAACAGTAAAAAAACAAAACAAAAACATGAGCATGATATCACAATAAAACAAACTACTGCATATCATCATCATCATCATCATCATCAATCACTAATGACGATGAATAAAGACAAAACAAGCTTTTCTAATGCCATACAATAACTGATCTTTAATCTGAATGTCACAAAAATCTGTAAACTACATAACCCAGTATTTTATCCACCTGGAGCTAAAGTGTTTGTGTTAAATAACATTATAGATAGCAATGACATACGCTAACCATAAAATAAATTAAATAGCTATCATATGCTAAAGCTATCCAAAACGAAGTGAAATACATTAGAACATTTACACCACAGCTGATACTGACAACTACCTGTCACATACATAAGGCATTAGCTTAGTCACCGTGAGCTAACATGGTTGTGCTAAGTGACATTAAATAACAATGTTTCATATAAGCTGGTCAAAGCTAGCCAAAATGAGGTAAAAGAAAATAATATAAGTTTTATAGTATCAGAATAAGGATTACTGTATATGAGACTTAATAACTTGCCCATGGTAACAGCTTGCTGGAGTCTAAGTGTTGTTTTGAGGAAAAGCTAAACTCTTCCCACTGTCCAGAACATTCTGTACACTTTGTTAGAACAATTATGTACCTTTAATTCAGTTGTATCTTAAAAGGTAAAAAATGCTATCATCGGATAGATGCTTTCCCGAACCATTAAAAACTATATCTAAAAGTGAGTGAAATACATTAGATTTTACACCACAGCTGATATTGACAAACATCTGGAATCTACATAAGGAATTAGCTTAGCCACCGGGAACTGTTTATGCTAAGCTATTGTATAAGAGGCAGTATGTTAGCATGAAAAGCAGTGTTATCTACATGCTACCCTAAATTAACCCTAAGTGACATTGAAAGACAATGTTTCATATAAGCTGACCAAAGCTATGCAAAATGAGGAAAAACTTAATAATATCAGTTTTATATAAGACTTTATAAGTTACCCATGGCATGCTGGTTAGATTCATCCGGGTTAAATAACCCGATCCTTTACATGACTGATGAATCACGAATCCTTTTTAAATCATCACAATAAACAGTGATAATTGTTCTCAGTAGTGGTTAGCTAGTAACTGTAGGAACAAGTGGCTAAATGAGTTGTTTAGTAAACTTCCTGCATTGTCAGAAACGTGAGAGACCCAAAAGCTACGTTTACACTGTCAGTTAAATGTGACCCAATTCCGATTTTTTGCTAATATGTGACACATATCGGATATTTTCTATGTCTGTCATGCACACTCGTAACACGACCGGCACTAGGACCTGGAAGTAATACGGTCGGGTTTCCAGGAAGCATAAAAGGAGACAAAATGGCGCTTCACATTGCTCAGTCATTGAGTTCGCCCATGCCTTGTCTGACGCTTCGCCGACTATTCTGTGAGTACTCACCGATTTGGGTTGCTTCTTTGATTGAGTGTGTGTTGCTAGAACGCGGATTTATTTGTGTAGATCCTAGCTCTTTGTGTAAAAGAGTTCTTAGATAAATTGCGTGGTTATCCTGCCTACTCGCGTTGCTTCCGCGTTTGGGTTTACCATCCACGCTACACGGGCTAACTGCTAAGGCTTCTGTGCTTACCCTCCGATAGCTTGTGACAGAATGACTGAGCCAAAAGCAGTAAACCCAGCGGAGTTTGCTCGCCTCTGTGATGTGGTTGACCAGCATGCCGAGCTGATCAATAAGCTCCGTGGAGAAGTTGTGTCTCTCCAAAAGGACCTCCAAGACTGCGACCCTCCGCGGGGCGGCTGCTCACTCGGTTGTTGCCACGCCCATCGCAGTGGCTGCGGCACCGCCACCCCACCCCCCTTCTGATGTTTTCATAGCTCTACCAGATAAGTGGGATGGCACAGATGGGAGGTGCAGTGTCTTTCTAACCGCATTGGATCTTGTGTTTGAGTTTAATTCCACCAAATACTCCACAGACCGACTGCGCGTTGCGCTTCTCGTTTCGTTGCTATCCGGGCAGGCAGCTGAGTGGGCCACGGCGGTCCTCAGATCAGATTCAGACACGGCCTACTCATACGGAGAGTTCACCCATAAACTGAAACTAACATTTGAACATCCTGCTGCTGAGGTGGAGACCGACACCAAATTATATCATCTGCGGCAGGGAGGGTCGTCCGTGAGTCGCTACACAGCGGACTTTCGTACTCTAGCCGTGCAGACCACCTGGGGAGACGCCGCCCTCCGGACGGCCTACTACGAGGGACTGGCCTCACGGATTAAAGATGAACTCACCGGGCGAGAGATTCCCGCCATGCTGGAAGGACTGATTCAGCTCGCCCTTCGCATTGACCAGCGCCTGCTCTCTCGTCCGAGGCCAGCCCCCCGGACCCTGCCACCCACTACATCACCTTCATACCCTCACGCCCCGGTTCCTGAGATTCGTCCCTCCTTCACCACCACCGCCATGGCACCCGTCGGACCTCCACCTCCCGCCGTGGTTAACACCGGAGCTGTGGAACCCATGCAACTAGGACGCGCCTCCTTGACCGCTGCAGAACGGGAACGACGCTTCAGAGAAGGGCTTTGCGCCTACTGTGGGTCAGCGGCGCACCACAGGGCCCTCTGTCCACTTCGCCCGGGAAACGCTCAGGCCCGGTGAGCAAACGGGGCAGTTCACCGGGCCCCCTCCACCTCTCGGTCACGACACCCAATAATTCCCGTCTTACGGTACAAGTACACCTCTGGTCTGGCCACAAACGGGTCAGAAGTACTGCGTTCATCGATTCCGGTGCCGCAGGTAACTTTATTGACTCTTGCCAAAGAACTGGGAGTGGAACTTGAGGCGTTATCCCAGCCCGTTCGTATCACATCTGTCGACGGTCGGCCCCTTTCCTCCAGCCCCATCACCACTCAGACTCAGCCGCTCACCCTTGTCATCGGCCAACATCACGAACGGATCCAGTTCCACCTCACCTCCATTTCATCGCCACCCATCATCCTCGGACACCCCTGGCTGCTCCAACATGACCCCCTCATCTCCTGGATGCAAAACCGGACCCTGCAGTGGGGGCCGACCTGCACCGAACTCTGCCTGCAGGGCCCGGCTGGGACGTTTTCTAGGGAGTCCAAGGCACCCGATGTCGACACCAACGCCATCCCCGTCATCTACCGAGACCTGGCTGAAGTATTCTGCAAGAGACGAGCCACACACCTTCCTCCTCATCGCCCCTATGACCTGACAATTGAACTTCAGCCGGGCTCGGTCCCCCCTCGCGGCCATCTTTACTCCCTCTCCGCCGCTGAGACGCAGGCGATGGAGAGATATGTTTCTGACGCCCTTCGCCACGGCACCATCCGGCCCTCCTCCTCGCCTGCCGCCGCGGGGTTCTTCTTTGTGAAGAAGAAAGGGGGCGACTTGCGTCCTTGTGTCGATTATCGGGGGCTTAATAACATCACCATTAAGAACAGACACCCTTTGCCTCTTACCAACTCAGCCCTGGACGCCCTCTCTGGCGCCACCATTTTCACAAAGTTGGACCTCCGGAGCGCCTACAACTTGGTGCGCATCAGAGAGGGCGATGAGTGGAAGACGGCTTTCATCACCCCTACTGGACACTACGAGAGCTTGGTCATCCCATTCGGACTCTGCAACGCACCCGCCGCCTTCCAACAGTTCATCAATGATGTCCTTAGGGACATGCTATGGTGGTGGGTGTTCGTTTACCTGGACGATATCCTTATTTATTCAGGCACCGCTGAGGAACACACCCAGCATGTCAGAGCGGTCCTTAAGAGATTACTCGCCCACCAACTGTACTGTAAGTTGGAAAAATGCGCCTTTCACGAGCGGTCCACCACGTTCCTGGGTTTTGTCATCTCGCCCCAGGGTGTGGCCATGGACCCGCAGAAACTGGAAGTTGTGCGTCATTGGCCCCTACCCAAGACCCTCAAGCAACTTCAACGGTTTCTCGGGTTTGCGAACTTCTATCGTCGCTTTATCCGAGACTACAGTATGGTTGCCGCCCCTTTAACCACTCTGACTCGACCCTCTTCTCATTACTTCAGCCTCAACCCTGCCGCCATCACCGCCTTTCATGACCTATGCCACCGGTTCACCAACGCCCCAATTCTACAGCACCCAGACGCAAGTAAACCATTCGTTGTGGAGGTGGACGCTTCGGATGTGGGCGCCGGGGCTGTTCTCTCTCAACGAGGTCCAGACCAGAAGCTACATCCCTGTAGTTTCTTTTCCAAAACATTTTACCCCACTCAGCAGCGATACGGGGTAGGGGACCGCGAGCTGCTGGCCATAAAGTGGGCTTTGGAGGAATGGCGACACTGGCTCCAGGGCAAAAACAGCTCAACCCGAGACAGGCACGGTGGGCACTATTTTTCGAACATTACAACTTCCACCTATCCTACCGCCCGGGGTCCAAGAACACCAAAGCTGACGCCCTCTCCCGACAACACGAAGAGGACGTTCCCCGGGCGGACCCCGCGCCTGTCATCACACCCACCAAGATCATTGCACCACTTCACTGGGAACTGGAAACGAGGGTTCGCCGTGCACAGGCGATGGAGACCGCACCGGCAGGTGTGCCGCCTGGGCGACTCTACGTGCCGAACACCATGAGGACCGAGGTGTTGCGATGGGGTCATTCCTCGCCATTATCCGGACACCCCGGCGCCAACCGCACCCTCCAATTCATCAGACGTGCCTTCTGGTGGCCATCTATGGCAAGTGACGTCAAGGAGTACGTCCAGGCGTGCCCAGTGTGCGCCAGGTCCAAAAATACCAACCAACCGACACCAGAGGAACTCCAACCACTCCCCGTTCCCCATCGGCCCTGGACGCACATTGCCGTCGACTTCATCACGGGCCTGCCGGCCTCCGAAGAGAAAAACACCATCTTAACCATCGTCGACCGGTTCTCCAAAGCCGTGCACCTGGTGGCCCTCACCGGACTCCCGTCAGCCAAAAAAACAGCAGAGCTGATTTTAGAACACGTAGTCCGAATGCATGGGTTCCCAAAAGACAGCCCCGGTTCTGGAAGGCCTTCTGCCGTCTGATCAATTCCACCTGTAGTCTATCCTCTGGTTATCATCCCCAGACTAATGGTCAGACGGAGCGGACCAACCAACAACTGGAGCGCTACTTGAGATGCTTTGTTGCCGATCGCCAGCGCTCCTGGGCCCGCTACCTCCTATGGGCTGAGTTATCTCACAATCTCCATGTCTCTTCAGCCACCAATCTCAGTCCATTTGAGGTATGCCACGGTTTCCAACCTTCGATGTTCGATCATCAAGAACCGGAGGTTGAGGTGCCGTCAGCCCAACAGTTGGTTCGCTGGTGTCGACGGCTGTGGAACCAAGCAAACGCCGCCATCCAACAGGCCAACAACCACTACGCCACTCAACATCGCCGTCGACACCCGCCGGGACGATTGTACAATGTAGGTGACAAAGTATGGCTTTCAACCAGAAACCTTCACCTTCGCACGGAATCCAAAAAGCTATCACCCAGGTTCATCGGTCCATACCGCATCACCCTCCGTATCAATCCTGTCACCTACCGGCTCCAGCTGCCTGCGGCGCTCCGGATCCATCCGGTATTTCACACCTCCCAGCTCAAACCCTTCATCACTTCACCAATGGTTGCCCCCACCCACCCTGCTCCTCCTCCCCGTATCATTGAGGGTGGTCCCGCCTACACCGTTCGCCGGATCCTTGACTCACGTCCTCGGGGCAGAGGGCTCCAGTACCTGGTCGATTGGGAAGGTTACGGTCCCGAGGAGCGATCTTGGATTCCGGCTCGGTTCGTCTTAGACCCCGAACTCATCCGGGACTACCGTCGTCGGGTATCCTCCACCCCAGGACCGTCGAGAGTCGGTCCTGGACAGGGGGGTACTGTCATGCACACTCGTAACACGACCGGCACTAGGACCTGGAAGTAATACGGTCGGGTTTCCAGGAAGCATAAAAGGAGACAAAATGGCGCTTCACATTGCTCAGTCATTGAGTTCGCCCATGCCTTGTCTGACGCTTCGCCGACTATTCTGTGAGTACTCACCGATTTGGGTTGCTTCTTTGATTGAGTGTGTGTTGCTAGAACGCGGATTTATTTGTGTAGATCCTAGCTCTTTGTGTAAGAGAGTTCTTAGATAAATTGCGTGGTTATCCTGCCTACTCGCGTTGCTTCCGCGTTTGGGTTTACCATCCACGCTACACGGGCTAACTGCTAAGGCTTCTGTGCTTACCCTCCGATAGCTTGTGACAATGTCCGTGTAAACAGGAAAAAAACGCATGCATTCCGATATTTCGAGATCGGTTTCAGGCCTCCTTCATATGTGGAAATAAATCAGATATAAATCAGATATGTGCTATTGTGATTGTCGTGTAAACAGACAGATCGGATTTTCTGAGGCATTGCGTTCTGTACGTCATTAAAACGGCGACTTCTTCGCAGTTTAATGACATCATCAGGTACACCGACGCGCTGCTCATCCCAAACAGATGCGCCAGTGTGCGGTAGCCCGCACCTGTTGCAAGACATTCCTCTGAATGGTTGAGGACACAATAAATGAAGCATATGCGCAGGCTTCAATCATGGCCCTTTTCCTCCTTCTCCGTTTTGCGAACTTTGCATATATCGCAGAGCTAGCATCATCGCCTTCGTCCATCTTGGCTAGTGTGTAGTACAAGAACCTTCCTTTAAGTATGCGCGATGTTTCAGACGGTATGGCAAGTGTAAACACTTGAATCGGATATGGGTTCGCTCGCCCTATCATCCGGAGATTGCTAGTTCGAATCCCGGGTGGTGCTGTAACCTCTCGCAGCCGGAGGTCTAGAGAGAGCTGATTGGCCGAGCTCTCTCAGAGGGGAGGGATGAGAGATACTTAGTGCTCCCACATTAATCACGGCTCTACAGCCAGTCAGGGGCGTCTGTGAGCTCGCGCAACGGAGGGAGCGGATAGCGCTGTCCTCCGAGTGTGTTACGCCGCCCCCAACGGTGCGCGAGCGAGCAGTTCGAAAAGATGCGGTCGGCTGGCGTCACGTGGTTCGGAGGAAACGCGTGATAGTCTTCGGCCCTCCCGGCTGAGTGGTAGTAGTAGCCTTAATGTACATTAAGCCCCCTAGTGACGGGGAGGAATTGGACACGACTAAATTAGGGGGAAAATCGGGGAAAAAAAAAAAAACAGACAGGTCAAAAAATCGGGTATAGGCAACAAATCAGAATTGGGCATCGAGACCTGCAGTGTAAATGGGGCTAAAATAGCCGGTACTGATTCATCTGATTCATCTGAACCGTGGGATCCACCGGACTCACAGGGCGTAGTGAAACAGCCGGATCCAGGAGACTCAGTCCGTGTTCATTCGTTGAGGATTCGTTGAGCTCCCCTAGTGGAGGGACCATGGCAAAAACAGGCAGAATCCATATCACGGTGATATAAACTGCATCTGTTTCACTTTTACAATATTGTGTGATTAGACGTAGTGCTCTATAATCTGAGTTTAGTAATACCAAACATATTTGTTATATGTTGGTGTGATGTTTGATTATGACAAACTGGGATGAAAAATGTTTCTGGCATTTGTATCACATCCAACACAACACAACTTCACCAGAATGATAATGTTAACGGTGTGATGCTTTAGCTTAATGTATACAAAAATTTTCTTATATGCATGAAAACTCAAACTCTAATCCCGGCTTTACCCCCTGGACTATTTTTTAACTATCTAAAACTTGCTATACAATCTAAAATCTATCTATACCAGATGGCCTATCCGTTTTTCTTACTCACTCATCATCTATACCACTCAATCCTGCATTCAGGGTCACGGGGGGCCTGGAGACCCATCCCAGGAGACCTAGGGCACAAGGCGGGGTACACCCCGGACAGGGTGCCAATCCATTGCAGGGCACACACACATACACACACTCACACACTCATTCACACACTACGGCCAATTTGGGAATGCCAATTAACCTATATGTCTTTGGACTGTGGAATATTTCTCTAGTTATTTTCAGTTGTTTTTATGACTATGTAGTAGCAAAATTTACACATTATAATAGTAATGATAAATTTGTTGATCATTATAAAAGTAATGATGAATTTGTTCTACCTGACATATCCAAAAACTCACAGTTTGATGTTTGAATCCTCCCCGTTAACAGATACTAGCAAGGCGTCCATAAAAGCACATACATATTTTTTAATCATCATTGACTTATGCTGTGTTGCTGGCACACTTTTGAAAAGGTTTTAACTTTTTTTCCTGCAATTTTTAACTTCTTTCACCGAATCAATAAATATTCAATAAATGAATTATTGATTTCTTTTTTATTTTATTTTATTTTATTTTATTTATTTTTTTGTTGTTGTTTCATATTGAGTCACTTTTATACATAAACTTGCTGGGATCAAATTGATCCCAAGGATAAATGGTTAAAAGGTTGCTTAAAGAAGGCAAATAAAGCTGTGGTAAATAATGGCATTGCTTGGACGGTAGGTTTATGCAGGATTAACTAATTTCTCCATTGCACTCAAAAAGAGGGTGGTGCCACAGAGGGAAGTATATAATCTGTGATAATGAACAGGAATAGGACATTGATATGTTATATTGTTCATTATGTTAGCTTATTAGCAAATGTTTCTTACCTCTAGAACAGTTCTAACTATAAATGTGTTTATTTTAATCCTACTGACATTACAAGGCCAGGATTTTTGGTTTAAAACCAGTGCTTCTTCTCTCATATCTTTATAGATTACCTGAAACAATACATTTAAGTAATCTAACCACATATTTTCATTAAATCCCTGTTTTTACCTTAATTATTTAATGTTCATCTTTACTGTAAAACTTACTTATAAACTAAGTCAAATGTAAATGTGAGTAGCTATTGTTGCATATGCTGTTGTGATTTCCAAAGTGACTTTATCATAAAATACCTAGATTTTTCCCCCCCCCCAGTTTATGGTGCTCTTGTATTAACAATGCATTCTTATTTAGGGGTGGGATTCTTAAGACTCACTGAAAAGCTTAAAGTTAAAATATTAAATAGCACTTTGTAAAATCAATAATAGATTTTTACATTTATTTTTCTCTTCTTCTCAGGTTTTCAGTAGAAGTTGCTTCAATGACATCAGTGGAAATGAACACATCTTATCCTGTCATATTTACCTTATCTGGGATTAAGGATCTATGGCCAAGATACCTTTTCATTTTAATTTTTCTCTTAATTTATCTCTTAATTATTCTTTTAAATTTTACATTGATTACAACAATTATAATAGAAAAGACACTGCATGAGCCCATGTATCTTTTTCTGTGTAATCTGTGTTTTAATGGACTCTATGGTACAACAGGGTTTTATCCTAAATTCATTTATGATCTATTTTCACCCGTACAGGTAATCCCATTCATTGGATGTATTACACAAGCATATATAATATATACATCTTTCATGTGTGAATATACAACATTGGCTATAATGGCTTACGACAGATATATTGCAATATGTCGACCTTTAGAGTATCACAATATTATGATAACTCAGAAAGTGGCAAAAGCTATTGTTTATTCTTGGGTATCTTGGGCATGGATGCCCCGTGTGGTCTGCCTGGATTCGTATGGTGGCTGGGGATGGTTTCCATGAAGACTCTCCTGTCATCGAGTGATGCTCTGGGGACCTGTGACTTCAGTTGTTCGATAACTCAGGACCGGAATCCCCTACAGTCTACCCGAGCCTCCGGGAACAAACTGGACTCATTTTAATTTTAAAACATCTCTTGTTATACTGAACTTCCAGTCTTACACATTATTATGCTGAGCAATTCCTGCTATCCGTTATCACCCAGATGAGGATGGGTTCCCTGTTGAGTCTGGTTCCTCTCAAGGTTTCTTCCTATTACCATCTCAGGGAGTTTTTCCTTGCCACCGTCGCCCTCGGCTTGCTCATCGGGGACAATCTTGTCATTTTGATTCATATACATTGCATAAAAACTTACTTCTTTTTATTGTGTAAAGCTGCTTTGCGACAATGTCAATTGTTAAAAGCGCTATATAAATAAAATTGACTTGACTTGACTTGACTGTTTCCTCTTTTTATTTCCCTGCCATTCTGTGCCATTCTCAATCAACTGCCAATTTGTGGGTCAGAGATAAACAGAGTTTATTGTTATACATGGGCGATGGTCAGGTTGGCATGTGTCCCTACTACAACTCTTAATGTATATGGGTATTTTGTAATATGCGTATTTGCATTACATGCAGCTTTTGTTATTGTTTCATATCAGCGACTTATTGTTGCTTGCAGACAATCAAATGAGAGCAGAAAAAGGTTCATGCAGACATGTGTGCCACATTTGGTATCATTGATCAACTTTACTATTACTTTGCTTTTTGATATATTGTTCACTCGCTATGGGTCAGAAGACTTTCCAGTAGCTGTGCGTTATTTTTTACAGTTTGAAGTTCTTATTGTCCCACCTCTCCTCAATCCACTTATGTATGGCCTTAAACTTTCAGAGGTACGAAAAAGGATTTTTCAAAAGCACAAGCAGAAGATCAACACAAGGTAATTTAGGAATAATCTTTAATCATTTATTGTGATTGATACAGCTGTATGTTGATGTAAAATTTGATAAACAGCATAATGGGTAATGACCTAAAGCTTGCAGGGAGCAAAATGTCTGAGCACTAAATATAATACATGTAGATAATGAGACTGATTGATGTAAAAAAAAAAAAAAAAAAGATTTGGTCATATAATTTATTTTAAAAGTATATAAAATCATATAGGAACAGAAAGAATTAAATTTAATTAAAGGAAATAGCACTTAATATTGGTTGCATATCCCTTGCTTTAAATAGCATCAGTTTGCAATTCACTGACTTCAACATATTGTTGCATTCTTCTTTTGTGATGCTATTTCTGGCTAGCACATGGCCTTTCAGTTTTTTTTTTTTTTTGGTAGGTTTCTTCCTACAGTATTGTCTTTAGACTTCACCAGACCCCTGATGACATCCTTTGTTGTGTTGGCAATATGTTGTACAGTAGGTCATTGTCTTACTCGATTTCTCTACAAATTTGCAGATAGAATGTTTCTTTACATTTCTGAACTCCTTTTGCTGCTAGCATTATGAGTTATAGCTTAATCAAGATGAGACTAATCAAGATTAGTGAGTTTCTTTCAAAAGCAGCCATGCAAGCCCAAACATGACATCTCTATTACCATGCTTATAAGCTTGCATTTTATGTTATGTTTTCTTCACTTTGCTTGAAGCTGTTTATTTAGTCCAGAATTTTATTTGTAATACCAATTATTTTTCTGAGCCTGAAATAGCAGTGCATTTTGGGTTACGGCCTCTATATTTCTGCTCTCTAAATCTTCTTAGAACAGTCTTGTTGTCATGACTGCACTGTTGAGGTTGTTGGTGATGTGAATGAATGCTGTTTTGGGGATTTTCTTCCCTCTCATTATTTCTCATCAACTGCTCTTTTTGTCTAACTGCTTCTGATTGTTAGCACAGCATATTTTAATTGAAGAAATTACACAGTGCAGGTTATGCAAATCATCACTTCTTCCTGTATTCCTTTATTTAAATAAACACAATTTCCTTCACCCACCCTGTCCAAACACGCCTTGGCAGCAGATATAAATGCAATACATAATTTCACAACTACAACCAAAGTGTATTATATATAGAAATAAAGTTAGCTTTTATGTTCATACACACGTGGACAAAATTGTTGGTACCCTTCGGTCAATGAAAGAAAAACTCACAATGGTCACAGAAATAACTTTAATCTGACAAAAGTAATAATAAATAAGAATTCTATGAATGTTAACCAATGAAAGTCAGACATTGCTTTTCAACCATGCTTCAACGGAATTATAAAATAAATGAACTGATGGAACAGGCCTGGACAAAAATGATGGTGTTCTTTTCTTGATATGCTTCATTTTTCAGTGTGTGAACATAGAGCTGATGTGCCTTGGCAAAAAGTTTCATTTTTGTCTCATCTGTCCATAGGACATTCTCCCAGAAGCTTTGTGGCTTGTTAACATGTAGTTTGGCATATTCCAGTCTGGCTTTTTTATGATTTGTTTTCAACAATGGTGTCCTCCTTGGTCGTCTCCCATGTAGTCCACTTTGGCTCAAACAACGACGGATGGTGCGATCTGACACTGATGTTCCTTGAGCATGAAGTTCACCTTGGATCTCTTTAGAAGTCTTTCTGGGCTCTTTTGTTACCATTCGCATTATCCGTCTCTTTGATTTGTCATCAATTTTCCTCCTGCGGCCACGTCCAGGGAGGTTGGCTACAGTCCCATGGATCTTAAATTTCTGAATAATATGTGCAACTGTAGTCACAGGAACATCTAGCTGCTTGGAAATGGTCTTATAGCCTTTACCTTTAACATGCTTGCCTATAATTTTCTTTAGAATCTCCTGAGACAACTCTTTCCTTTGCTTCCTCTGGTCCATGTTGAGTGTGGTACATACCATGTCACCAAACAACACAGTGACTACCTGGAGCCCTATATATAGGCCCACTGACTGATTACAAGATTGTAGACACCTGTGATGCTAATTAGTGGACACACCTTGAATTAACATGTCCCTTTGGTACTTCAGTAATTTCTCGGGGTACCATCATTTTTGTCCAGGCCTGTTCCATATGTTTATTTTTTTTTTAATACTTCTACTGAAGCATGGTTGAAAAGCAATGTCTGACTTTCATTGGTTAACATTCATAGAATTTTTTTTTTATTATTACTTTTGTCAGATTAAAGTTATTTATGTGACCATTGTGAGTTTTTCATTCATTGACTGAAGGGTACCAACAATTTTGTCCACGTGTGTAACTGTGTTCTGTTATTCTGCACAAATTCTTTCTAGAAATATTGGGGAAAGTAGCTGCAATACTGATTTATACTCACCTCACTGACATATATGAATGTTAGATGCGAAACATGGTCTTTTTGTATCAGCTGAAATTTGTAACTCAAATGTTAGTAAGCCCAGCTCTGGCACAGATTCACTTCAAATGAGCAAGACAGATCTGAGCCATATTTGACCTGTTGTGCAGAAATAAACCAGGCCAAATTTTGTTACCAGATCTGTTACAGATCTTGGGATATATCTGGGCCAGTTGTAGTTCTCCTCTCAGGGAATGATGAGGTTGGTCAATGAAATAATGTACACATATTAGTAAATATATACAATTGTAATTTAGGGCCCAAGCACTATGACATCAGCCCTATGTCGTCATAGTGTGTGAAGGGCCCTCTTGTTATTATTATTATTTGGACCCCAAGCACTATGACATCACCACAATGACATGCCTATGATATCATTGCCATTGCTCTGACAGTCCTGGTTTAATAGTGCTGATGTCATAGTGTGCGAAGGCCCTCTTGTTCTTCTACGGATTCCCCCAGGAGATTTTGCTGCATGGCTCATACAATCCTTGCACATATACCTGTCAAACTTGGTACACTTCTAGATCTCATTGAGCTGAACAGTGTTTACTATGCATGTCATGGGCTCAATTCAACAAGGGGTCTGATATTTTGGGTCATTTGCAAAATGCGCATTTATGACATCAGCACTATTAAATTCACACACACTACACATCCTACAGTACACACACACACACACACACGTTTTAGAAGCCTTAACATGCTCAAAAGGCACACAGGTTGTATGCTATGCAAAACTGGCAATGTTGCAGGTTCTTGAGCCGATGCCAGCATCCGTGTCTTAGCGTGGTCAAAAGGCACACAGGTTGTGCGTTTCACCCGGGCGGTGATGGCATAGTTGCTTGGGCCAGCTCTTCGTTGCATGCAACTAAATTCTTTTCTTTTATTGATCGACCTCATTACAGATGAGTTGCAGATGCTGCTCTCTGCAAATCTGACTCGAAATCACGCCTAAAAAGTGAACCAGCTCCAACTTTTATATAGATATAGATCATTTTTCTTGTTCATCTTTTGACTTTGTTCTTTCACCAGGCTGTTTCTTGCCTAATCTTTAGTGTATCTATGTTAATTTTTTAAAGGTTGCTTAAAGAATCCAAATAAAGCTGTGATAAATATTAGCCAATAGCATGGCTTGGACAGTAGGTTTATACAGTATTAACTAATCTCCCCACTCCACTCAAAAAGGGGGAGTGGCACAGAGGGATATATAATCTGTGATGATGAACAGGAATAGAACATTAATTGATATGTGCGTTTGTTTATTGTATTAGCTTATTAGCAAATGTTTCTTACCTCTAGAACAGTTCGATCTACAAATGTGTTTATTTTAATCCTACTGACATGAGCATTACAAGGCCAGGATTTGTGGTTTAAAACCAGTCCTTCTTCTCTCATATCTTTATAGATTAACTGAAACAACAGAATTAAGTAATCTAACCACATATATTTCTTAAATCTATATTTAATTTAATGTTCAACCGTAAAGTTTCATTATAAACTATACAAATTATACAAACTATCAAATGTGAATGTGAGTACCTATTGTTGAAGCTGCTGTTGTGGCTTCCAAAGTGTATTGATCATACAATGCCTAGATTTAAAAAAAAATTGGCACATTCCCAGTTAATGGTGCCCTTGTAATAAAAATGCAGTGTTACTTATTGGATTCTTAAGACTAAAGCAAGTTAAAATATTAATTAGCACTTTGTAAAATAAATAATGCATCTTTTTTAAACCTAACTGTATATTGAGTAATTAATCTTTCAATCTTTTTATATACTTTTTTTTCTTAGGTTTTCAGTAGCAGTTGCTTCAATGGCATCAGTGGAAATGAACACATCTTATCCTGTCATATTTACCTTGTCTGGGATTAAGGATCTATGGCCAAGATCCCTTTTCATTTTAATATTTATCTTAATTTATCTCTTAATCATTCTTTTGAATTTGACATTGATTATAACTATTATAATAGAAAAGGCACTGCATGAGCCTATGTATCTTTTTTTGTGTAATCTGTGTTTTAATGGACTCTATGGTACAACAGGGTTTTATCCTAAATTAATTTATGATCTATTTTCTCCTGTACAGGCAATGCCATTTATTGGATGTATTGCACAAGCCTATGTAATATATACATCTTTCATGTGTGAATATACAACATTGGCTATAATGGCTTATGACAGATATATTGCAATATGTCGACCTTTAGAGTACCACAATATTATGGTAACTCAGACGATGACAAAAGCTATTGTTTATTCTTGGGTATTTCCTCTTTTTATTTCACTGCCTTTCTCTGTCATTCTCAATCAACTGCCAATGTGTGGGTCAGAGATAAACAGAGTTTATTGTTATTTCTGGGCGATGGTCAGGTTGGCCTGTGTCCCTACTACAACTCTTAATGTATATGGGTATTTTGTAATATGTGTATTTGCATTACATTCAGTTTTTGTTATTGTTTCATATCAACGACTTATTGTTGCTTGCAGACAATCAAATGAGAACAGGAAAAGGTTCATGCAGACATGTGTGCCACATTTGGTATCACTGATCAACTTTACTATAACTTTGCTTTTTGATACATTGTTCACTCGCTATGGGTCAGAAGTTCCCTTTCAAAAGCTACACTCGATGCTGCGTGAAAACGCTATGGGAACATCTCTTTGTTGCCCGGTTGTGAAGCTTGTGCATGTCAAACCCGCCGAATACCTTCGGCTTATAACCTGTGCAGGCATGACGTCACCGAACAAGGTGCACCTGCAGGTTATAAATAGGAGTGAACCGGAAACATCCTCAGATCTTTTTGTCTTCAGGACCGCTTTGTGTTTGCGCGTGCATGCAAGCCGTAACGAAAGCGAAATAAAAATAACAGCATTAACTCACCGATATGGCGGAGTTGCTTAAGAGATGCGTGCCTCCGTGTGATAGATCTCTTTCGGAGGGCGATCATCACGAGTTGTGTCTCGAGTGCTTGGGGAAGAACACGCTCGCCTCGGGCTTCAGGGAGACTGTGAGTACTGTGATCTTCTCCCTATTAAGGTGCTTCGCGCGCGGCTCGCTTCTTTAAAGAGAAACCGCGAGCCGCGGCGCATTCCTGGGGCTCGCGTGCTGATCTGGCAGACGCGCACGAGACGGAATTTCCCCTTTCTCTCGCGCTCTCTCCGGATCAGGAAGTTTTAGCTTCCGCTTCGCAAGCGCGCTCCGGCGCTTCTTGTGAAGGAGCGGAAGAATCTTCCTCTCTCGCTTCCATGGAAGTAGCCTCCTCACAACGCTCCTCCAGTGCTGACAGAGCTTTTGAGGAATTATTAGAGGTTATAACGCGTGCGGTCGAGCGATTGCATATCGACTGGCCGCAGCAGCGAGATTCCCCCAAGCGTTCGAGATTGAACGACAGGTGTCTGTCGGGTGGCCGGGGGGAGGAGCCTCAACGTCTCTCTCTCCCCTTCTTTGGTGACATCCATGATGAATTAACTCTTTCATGGAGCAAGCCGTATTCATCGCGTGTTTTTGTACCATCGACTTCGACTTATTCGAATATCGTTGGTGCGAAAGCACGCGGTTATATGATGATGCCCAGATAGAAGAGACGCTTGCGGGCTATCTCTCTCCTGGGACATCATCCTCCCTGAAAAAGCCTATTCTCCCCTCCAAGCCGTGCAGACTGACATCTGCTTTGGTGGGTAAAGCTTTTCAGGCAGCAGGACAGGCTGGTGCTTCACTGCACACCATGGCGGTTTGGCAGGTTACCAGGCTGACCTGCTGAAGGACCTGAGCAGCGGCGGGGCTATTGATGACAGGGCGTTTGCAGAGCTGCGCCGAGCCACAGACCTGTCTCTCCGTGCAACCAAGCGGACGGCCCGTGCTGTGGGCCGTTCCATGGCTGCCATGGTGTCCACGAAGAGGCCTCTGTGGCTGAACCTCACGGGCATCAAGGATAAGGATCGTGTTGCCCTCCTCGATGCCCCCATCTCGCCTTCCGGCCTTTTTGGCGAAGCTGTTAATTCCGCCGCCACTAGGTTCGGGAGGCAAAGCTGTATGAACAGGCCGTTGGGAGGTTCCTTCCCCGCCGTGCTCAAGAACCGGGACCGTCGGCCACCCGGCCCCGGCCAGGTCTGGCCCCTATCAGGCGTCAGGTGCAGAAGGAGAGTGTGACCAGCCGCGCACCCCCCCCGTAAGGCTGGGGTGGGGCTCGCCGCTCTTCTCAAAAATCTGCTTCGAAAAGACCGGATCTGAGGAGCTTCCTCTCTTCAAGAAGAAGCCCTGAGTTCGTACGCCTGGGGCTGTGGGGGTGTCTCCCCCCGGGGAGGGGCGTCTGGATTTTCATCACAAAACAGGGCCTCCTCCCTGGCACTCCCGGGAGGCCGGTGTTCAATCCCCGCCACCACTGGTGTTTCGGGGAGCGCCGGTCTCCAACGAAGAGTTGGGTGTTTGGGTATCTCCTGCCATACTTCAGGATACCCAACACCTAACACCCCCCCATCCAGCCGAAGTGTCAAAGCTCGTGCCCCTTTCGGAGAAGCTGGCAGCGTGGAAACTACTGCCAGGCATATCTCCTTGGGTAGAAAAGACTGTAGGCACAGGCTACAGGATTCAGTTTGCACATCGCCCTCCGCGTTTCAACGGCGTGGTCTCCACTTCCGTGAAACCGGACCGAGCACATCTGCTGGCCCAGGAGTTAAAGACTCTGCTGGGCAAAGGGGCCATAGAACATGTTCCCCTTCCAGACAGAGAGTCAGGCTACTACAGTCGGTACTTTTTGGTGCCCAAGAGAGGGGGGGGGGGGTTGCGTCCGATCTTGGATCTTCGTGGCTTGAACCGCTATCTCAGGAAATCCAGATTCAAAATGTTGACTGTCAAAATGATTGTTTCTCAAATTCAACTAGAGGATTGGTTTGTGACAATCGATCTCAAGGACGCATATTTCCATATAGAAATATTGCCACAGCACAGGAAGTTCCTGAGGTTCGCCTTTGGGGGCGAGGCTTACCAGTTCGGGTCCTTCCATTTGGCCTAGCTCTGTCACCCCGCACATATACAAAATGCATGGATGCGGCTCTGGCTCCTTTACGACTCCAGGGCATCCGTATTTTGAATTACATAGACGACTGGCTGATCCTGGCCCGGTCTCAGGAGCTAGCGCTTCGACATCGGGATGTCGTCCTAGCCCATCTTCATTCTTTAGGATTGAGACTCAACGCCACGAAAAGCGTTCTCCTTCCTGTTCAGAGGACAACATATTTGGGTGTCACATGGGATTCGGTCACGATGCGGGCACAGTTGTCTCCTGCTCGTGTCGAATCCATTCTCAACACCCTGAAGGAAATCAAGCTAGGCCAGAAGGTCACTGTTCATCACTTTCAGAAATCTTTAGGCCTCATGGCGGCTGCGTCCACGGTGATACCTTTGGGCCTTCTGCACATGAGAGCGTTTCAGCTGTGGCTAAGAGCCAGGGGGTTTCATTCAAGGGCCAACCCCCAGAGGCTAATAAGGGTTACGCGCCTGGGGCTTCGTACCCTTTCTATGTGGTTCAGACCCCGGTTTCTGACTTTGGGTCCCACTCTAGGTCCGTCTTGTCGTCGCAAGATGCTAACGACAGACGCTTCCCTCATGGGCTGGGGTGCGGTCTTGGATGGCCGTCCAGCACAAGGGAACTGGAGAGGTCATCTTCTCGCGTGGCACATCAATTGCCTCGAAATGATGGCTCTGTTTCTGGCCCTGAAACACTTCCTCCAGCAGTTGAGAGGCTACCATGTCCTAGTGCGGGTGGACAGCACTGCGGTAGTCTCGTACATAAATCACCAGGGTGGACTGCGCTCGCGCCGCTTGAACAAGCTAGCGCACCAGGTTCTGCTTTGGGCACAGGACAAGTTCCTGTCCCTCAGGGCGATTTACATTCCAGGGCACATGAATGTAGGAGCAGACTTGCTATCCAGACAAGCTGTAGAACAGGGGGAATGGAAGCTCCACCCCGAAATAGTCAGTCAAATCTGGGAAAGATTTTACGTAGCAGAGGTGGACCTCTTTGCCTCACAAGAGACAGCACAATGCCCCCTTTACTACTCTCTGACTCCTCCAGCTCCCCTGGGTCTGGACGCAATGGCCCACACGTGGCCCAGGTTACGCCTTTATGCGTTTCCGCCTATAGTTCTGCTCCCGGGAGTCCTGGCGAGGGTCCGTCAACAAGGGTTGCGCCTCTTATTGATAGCGCCCCATTGGCCGACCAGAGTGTGGTTCTCGGATCTAATATCTCTCCTCGACGGCTCACTCTGGGTGATTCCAGTGAGGAGGGATCTTCTGTCTCAGGCGCAGGGGACAATACTTCATCCCCGGCCCGAGCTCTGGAACCTTCACGTTTGGCCCCTGAACGGGACCAACTGAGACAGGCTGGGCTTTCAGCCAGCGTAATTGAAACCATTTTAAGTGCCAGGGCTCCCTCCACTAGGAGAACTTATGCCCTCAAATGGAGTGTGTTTGAAAATTGGTGCATGACAAGACACATAGACCCAGTTCACTGCCAGATTGTTTCAGTGCTGGAGTTTCTGCAAGAAAAGTTGTCCTCGGGCTTATGCCCTAGTACGCTCAGAACGTACGTAGCCGCTATTTCGGCCTGTCACGCTCTGAACGACGGGGTTTCTGTGGGCAAGCACCATTTAGTTGCCCGTTTTATTCGTGGAGCTAAACGGTTGAAGCCGCCCACTAGAGCGACGGTCCCTTCGTGGGACTTAACTATCGTACTCGAAGGTCTGGCTGACACCCCGTTCGAACCACTAGAGTCAGCGCCTGTCAAGCTTCTGTCTCTTAAGATGGTTTTTCTGATGGCTATTACTTCTTTGAAGAGGATTGGGCATCTGCAGGCTCTGTCAGTCTCCCCATCCTGCCTAGACTTTGCCCCTGGGCAAGTCAAAGCTATTCTGCATCCTCACCCGAACTATCTTCCCAAGGTTCCATTCTCAACCATGCACCCAGTTGTTCTCAAAGCCTTCTGTCCTCCGCCTTTCACAGCTCCGGAGCAGGAAAGACTTCACTTACTGTGTCCAGTACGTGCTCTTCGGATCTACGTCCACCGCACTAGCCAGTGGCGTAAATCAGAGCAACTCTTTATTTGCCATGGGGGTCGCAACCGGGGGGCGGCTGCCACTAGACAGACTCTGTCACACTGGGTGAGAGATGCCATTGCCCTAGCCTATGAGGCGCGTGGTCACACTTCGCCTCTGGGAATCAGGGCTCATTCAACCAGGGGGATTGCCTCATCGATTGCCTTGGCAAGAGGCGTACCCCTGCAGCAGGTGTGTGATGCGGCGGGCTGGTCCTCTCCACACACGTTTGTTAGATTTTATAGTCTGGATGTCAATGCTACTCCAGGTTCGCGGATCCTTGAGTCAGCATCCCAGAGCTAGGTCTGAGACCTCCTCGGCTTGTGCGCACACGCTACACAACCTGGGGGTCCAGACACTTGCAGTGCGGCGGCGTTGGTATTCTCGTTCCCATAGCGTTTTCACGCAGCATCGAGTGTAGCTTTTGAAAGGGAACGTCTCGGGTTACTTGGCTGTAACCCTGTTCCCTGATAAAGCGGGAACGAGATGCTGCGCTCCGATGCCGCACTGCTGGCGTGCCTGGACATCCTTCAGACAAAATTGACCTGAGGATGTTTCAAATTCAAATTTCAAATTCAAATTTTATTTGTCACATACACAATCCTACACAGTACGATATGCAGTGAAATGCTTAGGCAACTGCCCTGACCTAAGAGAATAAAATAAAATTAAATAAAATATAAAATATAGAATATAAAATGTAAAATGTAAGAATATGAAAATATAAAATGTAAGTAAGTAAAAAATTGAAATTGCACAAGTGGAAATAAAAATATTGAATATGCAGATATACAGTAAAGTGACATTTTAAATGATAAAGTGGCTTGTGTGCATATTTAAGTGACGTGTGCATACTACCCATGAGTGAGCAGGTGTGCAGTGAGGACAAGTGAGCAAATGTCCTGAATATCCAGAGTGTCCAGAGTGAGTGCAGAAGCATGTGTGGGTGTGCAAAATGGATCAGTACTGTGTGTTGTACTGATTAAGAGACCGTATCGCCTGCGGGAAGAAGCTCCTCCTCAGTCTCTCTGTATTGGCCTTCAGGGAGCGGAATCGCTTTCCTGACCTCAACAGAGAGAACAGTCCATTGCTGGGGTGACTGAGGTCCTTCATGATCTTCCTGGCCTTGGTCCAGCACCGCTTGCTGTAGATCGAGTGCAGGTCAGGGAGCTCGGTGTGGATGATGCGCTCAGCTGATCGCACCACCCTCTGAAGAGTTCGTCTGTCCTGCATGGTGCTGTTCCCGAACCAGGACGTGATGTTTCCCGTCAGGATGCTCTCTATGGTGCAGGAGTAGAAGTTCCTAAGCACCTTGGAGGGCAGTCTGAAGTCTCTCAGGCGTCTGAGGTGGTAGAGACGCTGTCGGGCCTTTTTCACCACGGTGTTGATGTGACAGGACCAAGACAGGTCCTGCGTGATGTGTAAACCGAGGTAACGGAAGCTGTCCACTCTCTCCACTGGGCTCTTGTTGATGACGGGGGTCTGGTAGTTCCTCTTCTGCTTTGTGCTGAAGTCCACTATCAACTCCTTTGTCTTGCTGACGTTGAGAAGGAGGTTGTTCGTCTGACACCAGTTCTCCAGATTTCCAATCTCCTTCAGGTAGGCCGTCTCATCGTTGTCAGTGATCAGGCCGACCACGACGGTGTCATCAGCAAACTTGATGATGGTGGTGGAGTTGGTAGTGGCTACGCAGTCGTGAGTGTACAAAGAGTACAGTAGAGGGCTCAGAACACAACCCTGTGGGGCTCCAGTGCTGAGGGTGATGGAGGCTGAGACATGTCCACCCATCCTTACTGCCTGTGGTCTCCCCGTTAGGAAATTGGAGATCCACTGACATAAAGATGAGCTGAGTCCCAGGTGCTCCAGCTTGGTAGTGAGTGTAGAGGGAATTATGGTGTTAAATGCTGAGCTGTAGTCGATGAAAAGCATTTTCACATAATTCCCCCTTCTAGTGTCCAGATGAGTGAGAGCAGTATGGAGTAGATGAGCGATGGCGTCATCTGTAGAGCGGTTTGAACGGTACGCGAACTGTAGTGGATCCAGTGTGTCTGGTAGTGAAGAGATGATGAAGTCTCTGACCAGCCGTTCAAAGCACTTCATCACCACTGATGTGAGGGCTACAGGTCGATAGTCATTGAGGGAAGCAGGATGTGGTTTCTTCGGAACAGGAACAATGATGGACTCTTTGAAGCATGTGGGGATCACCGACTGAGATAAAGAGAGGTTGAATATCTCTGTGAACACTGGTGCTAGCTGGTCAGCGCAGGCTCTGAGGACTCTACCTGAGATGCCGTCTGGTCCTGCTGCTTTCCTGGTGTTCACTCTCCTGAAGGCTCTCCTCACGTCATGCTCGGAGATGATAAACGCGTTTCCGGTGCTGGCAATGACTTCCTGTCTGCAGCCATTAGCAGCGCTAGCATTAGCAACACTAACGTCTTTAGCTGCAGCCTCGAAGCGAGCATAAAAGGTGTTCAGCTCGTCTGCCAGAGTCATGTCCGCGTTTGTCATACCGGATGTTGGAGCTTTATAGTCCGTTATTGTTCTTAGTCCCTGCCACAGGCTCCTAGAGTCACTCTGTTGGAGTTGTGACTCTAGCTTCCTCCCGTAGCGCTGCTTCGCTTCCTTCACCGCCTTCCGGACGTTATATGCCGCAACCTTGTACATGTCCATGTTCCCCGAAGCAAGTCCCGCATTGTAGGCAGCAGCGCGAGATCTCAGAGCGTCGCGGATGGTTTTATCCACCCACGGCTTCTGATTGGGAAACGTTCTGCTGATGCTAGACTATTAACAATCTTTGCCCTGCTAGATTTGAGTGCAGACTTCGATCTCTCACTCCATTCTATTAAATCATTTAGCTACAATTGGCATCACTGACATCCCATGCACCTGGTTCACTTCATGCCTCCCTGACCATACCCAGTTTGTGCAATTTTAAAAAATCTGTTCTCAGTCTCTCCAGGTCAGCCATGGTGTTTCCCAAGGCTCTGTCCTCAGCCCCCTTCTGTTCCTCATCTACCTCCTCCATCTTGGTCACATCTTTAGAAAATTTAGTAAACATTTCCATTGTTCTAAAGATGATACACAACTTTATATCACCAAAATGCCTGACTCCGCTCTTCCACCCTCCTGTCTCAACAACTGCTTAAATGAAATAAACATTTGGTTTTCCCGCAATTTTCTTAACCTTAACACCAACAAGACAGAGGTCCTCCTTATAGAATCAAAATCCATCTTATCCAAGTCCAACATTTTCTCACTCTGCATCAATGCTTCCTCAGTATCTCACTCTACTCAGGTCAAAATCTGGGGGTCATCCTTGTCCTTCGAGGCCCATATAAACAATGTTTGCCAATCATGTTACCTTCAACTACATAACATATCTCATCTTAGCCCATTCCTCACTCAACTTTTGCCACTCTCATCCATGCACTAGTCACCTCCTGTATTGATTACTGTAATTCGCTTTTAACTGGCATACCACAAAAACTCCTACATACTGTAAACTTCAACTTATCCAGAACTCTGCTGCCTATATCATATCCCAAACATATTTAATGCATTACATTACCCCCACCCATCAACAACTCCACTGGCTCCCTGTCGAATACCGCGTTTAAAATTCTCCTTCTCACATTTAAAGCACTCGATAATCTTGCTCCCCCTTACTTATCAGAGCTTGTTCAATTCTACACACCCTCACGCACTATTCGCTCTCCTTCATCAAGGCTCTTTGTTACACATCCTGCCTGCCCGACCTCCATGGGCTCTAGAGCCTTTAGTTGTACTGCTCCTGGCCTCTGGAATTCACTCCACGAAAACATCCGTAACATAGATTCTCCAAACAAATAAAAAAATAAACTTAAGACTCATTTATTCAGAAATGCTTATTCTACATGATATAAGGCTGCATTTAAAACTCCATTCAAATCTTCATTTAAACCTCCTTCTGAATCGTCATTTGTTTTTAAATGTCTTAAATTATGACACGAATCTATGAATGTTACATGCAAAACAAAACATTTTGTATCATGTACAGCTGAAATTTGTAACTCAAATGTTTGTAAGCGTACCTGTACTTTTTACCCTTTTGGCCCAGCTTTGGCACAGATTCACTACAAATGAGCAGGACAGATCTGGCATGTTGTGCAAAAATAAACCAGGCCAAAACCGGGCCCAGTTAGTTTTTTATAGAAAAACAATCACTTGAACCAACTACATCAATGTGCTACGATGGGAGACAACTTACATTTTTGCGTAGATGGAAAGTTGGGCTAAATCATACCTAGAGAAATATAATTAATTGAGCCCACAACCAATACAATTTGAGCTGACTTTAATATTTAAATTAAAAGTTGAGTCATCTTAAAATCTTGAATTGGGTATGCATTGTGTCAACTAAACAGTAATTTAAATTATTTAGTTTGATTAGCAAATTTCTCTAAAAGTTGAGTAAAATCAAAAAAGCTGTGCAACATGTTACTAAACTTTTTTACATTTAGGTGTTCTTTTTTTTTTTTTTTTTTTTTACAGTTCAGTAGGTTCATGCAGTATTAACTAATCTCCCTTCCCATTACTCTCAAGGTGTGTGTGTATGTGTGGGGGGGGGGGGTGCACAGAGGTCTGTATATAATCTGTGATGATGAACTGGAATAGAACATTCATTGATATGTGCATTTGTTTATTATATTAGCTGATTAGCAAATGTTTCCTACATCTATAACAGTTCTAACTAAAATGTGTTTATTTTAATCATAAAATTACAAGGCCAGGATTTGTGGTTTAAAACCAGTGCTTCTGATATGAATCTAGTGAAACAACACATTTAAGTAATCTAACCATATATTTTTATTCAGCCTATGTTTTTTAAACTTAATGTAATGCTCATCTTTAACTGGTTCTTAAGACTTAAAATATTAAATATTTGCACTTTTTCAAATTTTAACTTTTAAACTATATATTTCAAATCGATTAATTCATCTTTTAAACATTTTTTAACATAGTTTCTTCTTTTTTTTACTCAGCAATTGCTTTAGTGACATCAATGGAAATGAACACATCTTATCCTGTCATATTTACCTTGTCTGGGATTAAGGATCTATGGCCAAAATACCTTTTAATTTGTATGTTTCTCTTAATTTATCTCTTAATCATTATTTTAAATTTTACACTGATCATAACAATTTTAATAGAAAAGACACTGCATGAGCCCATGTATCTTTTTCTGTGTAATCTGTGTTTTAATGGACTCTATGGTACAACAGGGTTTTATCCTAAATTCATTCATGATCTACTTTCACCTGTACACGTAATCCCATTTATTGGATGTATTGCACAAGCATATGTAATATATTCATCTTTCATGTGTGAATATACAACATTGGCTATTATGGCTTATGACAGATATATTGCAATATGTCGACCTTTAGAATATCACAATATTATGGTAACTCAGACGGTGGCAACAGCCATTGTTTATTCTTGGGTATTTCCTTTTTTTATTTCACTGCCTTTCTCTGTCATTCTCAATCAACTGCCAATGTGTGGGTCAGAGATAAACAGAGTTTATTGTTATTTCTGGGCGATGGTCAGGTTGGCATGTGTCCCTACTACAACTCTCAACGTATATGGGAATTTTGTAATATGCGTATTTGCATTACATGCAGTTTTTGTAATTGTTTCATATCAGCGACTTATTGTTGCTTGCAGGCAATCAAATGAAAGCAGAAAAAGGTTCATGCAGACATGTGTGCCACATTTGGTATCACTGATCAACTTTACTATTACTTTGCTTCTTGACATATTGTTAACTCGATATGGGTCAGAAGACTTTCCAGTAGGTGTGCATTATTTTTTGCAGCTTGAAGTTCTTATTGTTCCACCTCTCCTCAATCCACTCATGTATGGCCTTAAACTTTCAAAGGTGCGAAAGAGGATTTTTCAAATGCACAAACAGAAGATAAGCATGAGGTAATAATTTTTTTTATTTGCACAGCAATTTTTTTTTATGATTTGAAATATTTGGGGTTTTTTCCCCTTGAAAATGTGTGTTCTATATTAAGCATTGTGGCCATGTATTCAGCTAGCAATTAAACCCCCCCGAAGGCATAAGCAGAAGAAACTCATAAGGAATAATATCAAATAATTTATTGTGATTTATACAGGTATATGTTGATATAAAATTTAATAAAATATTGTAGAAACAATGTGTGTGAACCCTTTTGGTGATTTGGTCAATAGCATAATGGGCAATAACCTAAAGCTTGCAGGCGGCTTAATTCCAGAACTCTAAATATGATTATTATTATTTATTTTTTTAAAGATTCTGTTATGTAAACTTAACCACCATAAATAATTATAAGCAAGACTAATCTGAGCAGTGAAAAACAAAAGTTAAACATTCAAGGACATTCTGATTAACTTTTTTCTTTAAAGATGCAATAAATAGGAGTAATTTGCAAAGGGCTAAATCATTGATTGTTTGAATACTGTACACGCGGAAGTAGCGCGAGCAGGCAGGATAACCACGCTGTTATTTTTAGAACTCTCCCGAAGCGAGAGCAAGAGTCTACACAAATAAACTTGCGTTCTAAGGTGAAGTGGTGAAGGGTTTTAGCTGAGAAGTATGGAATATTGGGTGGATCCGGAGCGCCGCAGGCAGCTGGAGCCGGTAGGTGACAGGGTTGATTCGGAGGATGATGCGGTATGGACCGATGAAGCGAGGTGGTAATTTCCTGCATTCTGTCTGCAGGTGTAGATTTTTTGTAGACAGCCATACCTTGTCACCTACGTGGTACAATCGCCCCGGTGGGTGTCGACGGCGGTGCTGAATGATGTAGCGGGTGTTGGCGCGTTTGATGGCAAGGTTTGCTTGGTTCCATAGCCGTCGACACCGACGGACCAACTGTTGGGCCGACGGTACTTCAACCTCCGGTTCTTGGTGGTCGAACATCGGAGGCTGGAAGCCGTGGCATGCCTCAAATGAGCTTAAGCCGGTGGCGGATGAAATGTGGAGGTTGTGTGATAGTTCAGCCCAGATGAGGTAGCGAGCCCAGGAGCACTGACGGTCGGCGACAAAGCACCTCAGGTAGCGCTCCAGTTGTTGGTTGGTCCGTTCCGTATGACCGTTAGTCTGTGGGTGGTAGCCGGAGGACAGACTACAGGTGAAATGGATCAGACGGCAGAAGGCCTTCCAGAACCGTGAGGTGAACTGAGGCCCCCTGTCCGAGACGATGTCCTTTTGGAACCCATGCAGGCGGACTACATGTTCTAATATCAGCTCGGCTGTTTTCTTAGCTGACGGGAGCCCGGGAAGGGCCACCAGGTGCACAGCTTTGGAGAACCGGTCGACGATGGTGAGGATGGTGTTCTTTCCTTCGGAAACCGGCAGGCCCGTAATGAAGTCGACGGCAATGTGTGTCCAGGGCTGACGGGGAACAGGAAGTGGGTGAAGCTCGCCCAGAGATGGTTGATTTACATCCTTGGCCCTGGCGCACACTGGGCATGCCTGGACGAACTCGTGAACACCCTTGGTCATGGTGGGCAACCAGAAGGCGCGATGTATGAATTGAAGGGTGCGACGTGTTCCGTGGTGTCCAGCGAGGAGAGAGGAATGCCCCCATTGGATGACCTCCGTCCTGATGGTGTCGGTTACATAGAGTCGACCAGGCGGCACACCTGTCGGTTCGGTCTCCGCAGCCTGTGCCTGGCGCACCCTCGTCTCCAGATCCCAGCGGAGTGGTGCTATGATCCTGGTGGGAGGTAGGACAGGCACGGGCTCCGCCCGGGGGACGTCTTCCTCATGCTGTCGGGAGAGGGCGTCGGCCTTGGTGTTCTTGGACCCCGGGCGGTATGACAGATGGAAGTTGTAACTCTCAAAAAATAACGCCCACTGCACCTGTCTAGGGTTAAGCTGTTTCATTCTTCGGATGGTGATTAGATTCGGGTGGTCGGTCCAGACGATGAACGACGCCCTGGAGCCAGTGACGCCATTCCAACAGAGCCCACTTTATGGCCAACAGCTCGCGGTCCCCTACCCCGTATCGCTGCTGAGTGGGGTCAAATTTTCTGGAGAAGAAGCTACAAGGGTGCAGCTTCTGATCTGGACCTCGTTGGGAGAGAACGGCCCCGGCGCCCACATCCGAAGCGTCCACCTCCACAACAAATGGTTTGCTCGCGTCTGGATGGAGGAGAATTGGTGCGGTGGTGAAGCGGTGACACAATTCCTGGAAGGCGGAGATAGCGGCAGAGTTGAGGGTGAAGGGGTGAGAAGATGGTCATGTCAGGGCGGTTAAAGGAGCTGCAACCGTACTGTAGTCCCGGATAAAGCGACGATAGAAATTCGCAAACCCGAGAAACCGTTGAAGTTGCTTGAGGCTCTTGGGTAGGGGCCAATGACGCACAACTTCCAGTTTCTGCGGGTCCATGGCCACACCCTGGGACGAGATAACAAAACCCTTATCTCAACTTACAATACAATACTCAAAAATCAACTTACAATACAGTTGATGGGCGAGCAATCTCTTGAGGACCGCCCTGACGTGTTGGACATGTTCGTCAACAGTCCGGGAGTAAATGAGGATGTCGTCTAGGTAGACGAACACCCAGCGGCCTAGCATGTCTCTGAGAACATCATTGATGAATTGTTGGAATGCAGCAGGTGCGTTACAGAGTCCAAAAGGGATGACCAGGCCTTCATAGTGTCCTGTGGGGGTGATGAAGGCCGTTTCGATGTTGGTGTCGACTTCGGGGGCCTCGGGCTCCCTAGAACACGTCCCAGCCCGGGCCCGTAGGCAGAGTTCAGTGCAGGTCGGCCCCCATTGTAGAATCCGATTCTGTGTCCAAGAAATAAGTGGGTCATGCTGCAACAACCACGGGTGGCTGAGGATGATTGGAGGAGATGAGATGGAGGTGACATAGAATTGAACCTGTTCTTCGTGTTGGTTGATGATGAGGGTGATTGGCTGTGTTCGAGAGGTGATAGGGCTGGAAGAGAGGGGCCGACCGTCAACAGAGGTGATGTTTACGGGCTGGGATAACGCCTCAATTTTACCCCCAGTTTTTTGGCGTAAGAAGAGTCAATAAAGTTACCCGCGGCACCGGAATCGATGAACGCGGTACTTTCGACCCATTTGTGGCCAAACTGGAGGCGTGCTCGTACCGTGAGACGGGAAAAGTTGGTCAAAGTGGCGGAGAGGTGGATGGAACCCGGTGAGCTGCTCCTACTGCTCACCGGGCCTGCGCGTTTCCCGGACGCAGAGGGCAGATAGCTCTGTGGTGTGCTGTCGATCCACAATATGCGCAGAGACCCTCTCTGAAGCGGCGTTCCCGTTCTGCAGCGGTTAAGGAGGCGCGTTCTAATTGCATGGGTTCCCCGGCTCCGGTGTCAACCACGGCGGGAGGTGGAGAACCTACTGATCTGGTAGGTGCAGCTGCAAATGAGGAGCAAGCTTCAGGAACAGGCGTGTGAGAGAAGAAGGAGGAGGGTCGGGATGTGAAATGGGGCAGTGATGGCGTGATGGACGGCAGGGTGCGAGGAGCTGGCTTGGGTCGGGCGAGCAGGCGCTGGTCGATTCGGAGGGCGAGTTGAATTAAGCCCTCCAACGTAGCTGGAAGTTCTTGTCCAGTGAGCTCGTCCTTGATGCGCGCAGCCAGTCCCTCGTAGTAGGCTGTCCGGAGGGCGGCGTCTCCCCAATCGGTCTGGACAGCCAGGGTTCGGAAATCTGCCGTGTACTGGCTCACAGACGAGCCTCCCTGCCGCAGATGATATAACTTGGAGTCGGTCTCCACCTCAGCAGCAGGATGTTCAAAAGTTAGCTTTAGTTGATGGGTGAACTCTGTGTATGAATAGGCGACATCTGAATCCGAGCGAAGGACCGCCGTGGCCCACTCAGCTGCCTGCCCGGATAGTAACGAGACAAGAAGTGCAACGCGCAGTCGGTCTGTGGAGTATCTGGTGGAATTAAACTCAAACACAAGATCCAATGATGTTAAAAACACACTGCATTTCCCATCCATGCCATCCCACTTATCTGGTAGAGCTATAAAGACATTAGAAGGGGAGGGGGGTGGCGGCGCAACAGCCGCTGCGATGGGCGTGGCAACTGCCGGCTGAGCGCCTGCCCCGCAGAGGGTCACGTTCTCCTGCCTTAGCTCCGCCACCTCGCGGTGCAGGGCCGCGACGTATTGGATGCCTTTGCGGAGAACCGCAACTTCACTACGGAGCTGATCGATCAGCTTAGCATGTTGGTCAACCACATCGCAGAGGTGAGCGTAATCCGCTGGGTTTACTGCTGTTGGCTCAGTCATTCTCTCATAAACACACGGAGAGGGACCAGAAGACTAGCAGTTAGCCCTGTAGCGTGGATGGTAAACCCAAACGCGGAAGTAGCGCAAGCAGGTAGGATAACCACGCTGTTATTTTTAGAACTCTCCCGAAGCGAGAGCAAGAGACTACACAAACTCGCGTTCTAATAACACACACTCAATCGAAAGCAAAACCCAAGAAAGTGAGTACTCATGATTAGACAGACACAGCGTCGGCGATAGCATGGGCAAACTCAATGACTGAGCAATGTGTGGAGCCATCTTGTCTCCTTTTATGCTTCCTGAATAACGACCATACTACTTCCAGGTCCTAGTGCCGGTCGTGTTAGGAGTGCGCATGACAAACACACATACAATACTTAAAAAAAACTTAATTCTTCCAAAACTAGTCAAAGTTAAAACAATGATTTGCATAAAACAGGATAATACAGGTTCGACTTTGTTTAAATGTCAATAAAATACAACCTCAGATTGCGAGTAATCTGGTTTGCTAGCGTTCTGCAGGACAAGCCAAAATTTAGAATGAATTTTGACTTGATAAACGAGCGAGTCTTGATATGAGTACTGTTGGGAACTTTTTTTCCTTTGTTGAATCAGAGGCCAGGAGACGTTGGGATATCTTTTAAGCAGAAGTTACTCTTATTGAGAACTTGCCATACGTCGCTGTATTCATCCAAGTCTTTCTAAAACTCAGCTCTGAAGAGTTTATACTTTACAAGGGGGAGGGATACAAACAGGTGGAGATAATCTAAACAAAGCATAGTGTAGTACAGGAATCAGCCTGGTAACGGAAGTTCCCCAGCCCTGATCTCATCAGCATAACAGTGCCTTTCAAATGCATAGGTGCTAATCTAATCAGCCTGACAGTATCGCCAAGACTTTCACATTATCATAGAGACAAAGGCACAGCCTGGCCTTGAGATTAGCATTCACATTTACCTTGGGACCTTATCCAGTGGTCAGGAAGTACAGTCGTGGTCAAAAGTTTTGAGAATGACACAAATATTAGTTTTCACAAAGTTTGCTGCTAAACTGCTTTTAGATCTTTGTTTCAGTTGTTTCTTTGATGTACTGAAATATAACTACACACGTGGACAAAATTGTTGGTACCCTTCGGTCAATGAAAGAAAAACTCACAATGGTCACAGAAATAACTTTAATCTGACAAAAGTAATAATAAATAAGAATTCTATGAATGTTAACCAATGAAAGACAGACATTGCTTTTCAACCATGCTTCAACAGAATTATAAAAAAAAAATGAACTCATGGAACAGGCCTGGACAAAAATGATGGTACTTAACGTAACTTAATAGTTTGTTGCACAACCTTTTGAGGCAATCACTGCAATCAAACGATTCCTGTAACTGTCAATGAGACTTCTGCACCTCTCTGCAGGTATTTTGGACCACTCCTCATGAGCAAGCTGCTCCAGTTGTTTCCAGTTTGAAGGGTGCCTTTTCCAGACAGCATGTTTCAGCTCCTTCCAAAGATGCTCAATAGGATTGAGGTCAGGGCTCATAGAAGGCCACTTTTGAATAGTCCAATGTTTTTCTCTTAGCCATTCTTGGGTGTTTTTAGCTGTGTGTTTTGGGTCATTGTCCTGTTGCAAGACCCATGACCTGCGACTGAGACCCAGCTTTCTGACACTGGCCAGCACATTTCTCTCTAGAATCCCTTGATAGTCTTGAGATTTCATTGTACCCTGCACAGATTCAAGACACCCTGTGCCAGATGCAGCAAGGCAGTGATTAACATTAATAGGATCTCGGGCTTGCTCCGCATTATAAAAGCAAGGCGCGGAGTTTAGTCCGGGGTCCGAGAAGAGCGTAACACGGTGGAGCTCGAGAGTGGCACGCGAGTGGGGAAATGGAACGTGCCCCAGAGACTTAAAAGGACATTGGATTTCCGCCCCTTTGATCTCCGCGCTGAGGACAGCGCGGGAAAAAGCTGCACGAGCTCCCACGTGCATCCTATGTTCCCGCGTCAAGCCCGCCTTCGCGTCCTCGCCGCCGAAGAGGAAAAGGCCGCGAGGAGCACAGCGTTAAGGCCGCCGATCCCAGCCGGGAAAGCCGCCCAGCCGAAGGACATCCGAGCGAGACTCCCGCCTGAGGCCGCGCCCACAGAGAGCTGGGAGGGGCCAGGCCGGCCATTGACAGCGGGCAGGTACCGCAGTGTCACGGCGTGCGCCTGTGATGGGCGTGCGCCCAAATCTATGATCGCCCCTCGCTCACTTCGTAGGCTCCCTAAGTAGGCGGCACCCCTTCTGCAGGTGTGCAAATGGACGGGGCCGCCCATGCGGGCCGGCTGGCAGTGATTAACATTAATAGGATCTCGGGCTTGCTCCGCATTATAAAAGCAAGGCGCGGAGTTTAGTCCCGGGGTCCGAGAAGAACGTAACGCGGTGGAGATTGAGAGTGGCATGGGAGTGGGGAAATGGAACGTGCCCCAGAGACTTAAAAGGACATTGGATTTCCGCCCCTTTGATCTCCGCGCTGAGGACAGCACGGGAAAGAGCTGCACGAGCTCCCACGTTCATCCTCCGTTCCCGCGTCGAGCCCGCCTTCGCGTCCCCGCCGCCGAAGAGGAAAAGGCCACGAGGAGGACAGCGTTAAGGCTGCCGATCCCAGCCGGGAAAGCCGCCCAGCTGATGGACGTCCGAGCGAGACTCCCGCCTGAGGCCGCGCCCAAAGAGAGCTGGGAGGGGCCAGGCCGGCCATCGACAGCAGGGAGGAACCGAGAGGGAGCGTGCAGGAGCGCTGCCTCGCGTGCTCCGTTCGGCCACTCCGCCCACCGCTGCCAGCCACGTGCCCGCATGCCAGCTGGGCACTGCCTCGTACCATGCACGTGCACACTTCATTCCTTCCCTTTATCTCTGTCCTCCCTCCTTTTTCCCTTTCCTTCCCTTATTTATTCCAAATAAATTACCCTTTTCCTCTAAGATCTCGCCTCGTGTCTGTGTTTCATGGTGCCGCCCGTGCAACTTTGGGTCAAACCCGTTACACTGGTGGAGAATGCAGGTACGGGGGCACCTGGCACGGACCGTGGGTTAAGTCCCAAACGAGGTTGAGGTCTTATTCACAAGCAGGCAGTGCCGGCGGCAATGGTGAGCTCGGAGCTGAGGGAGGGGCAGTGTCACGGCGTGCGCCTGTAATGGGCGTGTGCCCAAATCTATTATCGCCCCTCGCTCACTTCGTAGGCTCCCTAAGTAGGCGGCACCCCTTCTGCAGGTGTGCAAAGGGACGGGGCGATGGGTCGAACCCGTTACAGGTGCGATCTGACACTGATGTTTCTTGAGCATGAAGTTCACCTTGGATCTCTTTAGAAGTCTTTCTGGGCTCTTTTGTTACCATTCGGATTATCCGTCTCTTTGATTTGTCATCAATGTTCCTCCTGCCGCCACGTCCAGGGATGTTGGCTGCAGTCGCATGGATCTTAAATTTCTGAATAATATGTGCAACTGTAGTCACAGGAACATCTAGCTGCTTGGAAATGGTCTTATAGCCTTTACCTTTAACATGCTTGTCTATAGTTTTCTTTCGAATCTCCTGAGACAACTCTTTCCTTCGCTTCCTCTGGTCCATGTTGAGTGTGGTACACACCATGTCACCAAACAACACAGTGACTACCTGGAGCCCTATATATAGGCCCACCGACTGATTACAAGATTGTAGACACCTGTGATGCTAATTAGTGGACACACCTTGAATTAACATGTCCCTTTGGTCACATTATTTTCAGTATTTTCTAGGGGTACCATCATTTTTGTCCAGGCCTGTTCCATGAGTTTATTTTTTTTATAATTCCGTTGAAGCATGATTGAAAAGCAATGTCTGACTTTCATTGGTTAACATTCATAGAATTCTTATTTATTATTACTTTTGTCAGATTAAAGTTATTTATGTGACCATTGTGAGTTTTTCTTTCATTGACCGAAGGGTACCAACAATTTTGTCCACGAGTGTACAAGCACTTCATATGTTTCAAAGGCTTTTATCGACAATTACATGAAATTTATGCAAAGAGTCAGTATTTGCAATGTTTGCCCTTCTTTTTCAGGACCTCTGCAATTCGTCTGGGCATGCTCTCAATCAACTTCTGGGCCAAATCCTGACTGATAGCAACCCATTCTTTTATAATCACTCCACTTCTTGGAGTTTGTCAGAATTAGTGGGTTTTTGTTTGTCCACCCGCCTCTTGAGGATTGACCACAAGTTCTCAAAGGGATTAAGATCTGGGGAGTTTACAGGCCATGGACCCAAAATTTCGACGTTTTGGTCCCCGAGCCACTTAGTTATCACTTTTGCCTTATGGCACGGTGCTCCATCGTGCTGGAAAATGCATTGTTTTTCACCAAACTGTTGTTGGATTGTTGGAAGAAGTTGCTGTGGGAGGGTGTTTTGATACCATTCTTTATTCATGGCTGTGTTTTTGGGCAAAATTGTGAATGCGCCCACTCCCTTGGATGAGAAGCAACCCCACACATGAATGGTCTCAGGATGCTTTACTGTTGGCATGATACAGGACTGATGGTAGCGCTCACCTTTTCTTCTCCGGACAAGCCTTTTCCCAGATGCCCCAAACAATCGGAAAAAGGCTTCATCCGAGAATATGACTTTGCCCCAGTCCTCAGCAGTCCATTTGCCATACTTTTTTGCAGAAGATCAATCTGTCCCTGATGTTTTTTTTTTTTGGAGAGAAGTGGCTTCTTTGCTGCCCTTCTTGACACCAGGCCATCTTCCAAAAGTCTTCGCCTCACTGTGCATGCAGATGTGCTCACACCTGCCTGCTGCCATTCCTGAGCAAGCTCTGAACTGGTGGTACTCCGATCCTGCAGCTGAATCCTCTTTAGGAGACGATCCTGGCGCTTGCTGGACTTTCTTGGATGCCCTGAAGCCTTCTTAATAAGAAGAATTGAACCTCTTTCCTTGAAGTTCTTGATGATCCTATAAATTGTTGATTTAGGTGCAATCTTAGTAGCCACAATATCCTTGCCTGTGAAGCCATTTTTATGCAACGCAATGATGGATACACCCGTTCCTTTTCAGGTCACCATGGTTAACAATGAAAGAACAATGATTTCAAGCATCACCCTCCTTTTAACATGTCAAGTCTGCCATTCTAACCCTATCAGTCTGACATAATGATCTCCAGCCTTGTGCTCGTCAACATTCTCACCTGAGTTAACAAGACTATTACTGAAATTATCTCAGCAGGTCCTTTAATGACAGCAATGAAATGCAGTGGAAAGGTTTTTTTTTTTCGGGATTAAGTTCATTTTCATGGCAAAGAAGGACTATGCAATTCATCTGATCACTCTTCATAACATTCTGGAGTATATGCAAATTGCTATTATAAAAACTTAAGGAGCAACTTTTCCAATTTCCAATATTTATCTAATTCTCATAACTTTTGGCCACGACTGTACATAAAGACAAAAGGTTAATGTTTCAGACACCTGGACTACCAGACTTGATGTCCTTAGAATGTCATAATCTTTACCTCAAAATGTAAAACCCATTGTACATAACCTGTTGCTGTGCTGTCTTTATATACTATTTTGTTGGAACCTAGATTTAACATTTTATAAATTTGTAATCCTACAGTACCAAGTACCATTAAGTTTCATGTGACACACATGCGCTTCTTGTTTTGACACCGAGTGTCACGTGATCACAACACGTGATCTCGTGCTGCGGAATTGCAGGTAATCGTCTTCAATGCTCAGTCTCAGTGCGCGTGTACTCTTTACTTTAACACTGTGACCACATGTGTGCACATAAAGCATGGGATGACGTTTACACACACACACACACACACACACACACACACACACCAGTTTACAAATAGAAATTCACCCGTGCACTTGAGTTTGAGGATAAATAGGTAGACTATGACTACCTATTTATAAGTTTGGGAGTCACGCTCAATGCACAACCGCTCACTCTATGTTCAACCCGGAGGTTCCTCATGGTCCATTTTCAAGCTTTTCCAGCACCTTACAATTGTGGTAGTTTACAATTTAGAGTAAGTAGTAAGTAGATTGCTTTGCTATGTCACTGTTAGGAAACCTGGTTCTGAAAATGTCTGTTACATTCTCACATGATTTGTAGCAATAATGTCTAGTTAATATTTTTGTTGCCCAAAATATTTCTTCTATGACTTGATGGTGCTTTTGGTCTTGCTGGTTGTCTGATGTGGATTACAGCACCCTGGATGGTAGAGGGGCAACTCCTGTTGCTGTGCTGTCTTATATTTTGTTTGTCTGCTGGGAAAAAAATCCCACACTGCAAGATCTGGATTTAGACATCATCCCATCAGATCTTGATGCTTTTTCCCCCAAATTACCCAAAAATATTAAGAAATTATTATTTTCCAAGAAAAGTTTTATATTATATTATATATTGTTTTATATGTAAATTATATGTATGTTACCCTTTAAATAATGTTGGCTATGTTCACTGCATATCCCACAATTGAAAATGCCATATTTAACATGAAATACTAGCATTATCACATTGTATCATTCACAGTGCCTTCATTCTCTCTGTAGTCTGAGAATTTGCCAGCTAGCTGTTTTCAGAAGCAAATTAGTGTTAACGTAACACCAGGCTACTCAGAAATTCTTTACTCCAACTTACTATTCCAACTTACAGTACTACTACTACTACTACTACATCATTGTGAAATGTCCTTTCACAAAGCTTGCATTTAACTTTTTTAATAAAATAGCAGCTTCCCATACAAACACCCATACAACCCCTAAATATATAAGGCTGGCAGGCGATGGCAGCGGGCAGAGTGGCAGAGTGAGCTCGCATGGGCAGCAACTCTTGCATGCTCCCTTGAACAGCTCCTCTTCGCTGACTGGCCAACGGGCCCCTCCCAGCTCTCCTTGGGGAACACCCTGTTAACGTTAAGACACAGCAGCCTTTTTCTTTTCGAGCATCCGCCGCCCAACTCTTTATAATGTGGAGGAAGCCCGAGATCCATTAAAGATGATTACTTGACAAGCTTGCCCTTTTCCGCAACCCAGTCCCTTCACACACCTGCAGAAGCCTGTGTGAGAATGAGCGAGGAGCGACAAAAAGAGTTTGATGCACATCACTGGTGCATGCTATAACAATATTTGTACACCCACACACACACACACACACACACAGCCTTGACTTAATGTGGCTAAATTAAAGATTTTAGGAAGATCATAGATTTTAGGAAGAGTGATGCCAAACCAAAATCTAGAACCATATATGGTTATACACCATATACATATTTTGCAAACTTGTACAGGGGGTTGGACAATGAAATTGAAACACTGGCCAATTTAGTTTTGGAGGTTTCATGGCTAAATTTGACCAGCCTGGTGGCCAATCTTCATTGATTGCACATTTCACTATTAAGAGCAGAGTGTGAAGGTTTAATTAGCAGAGTAATAGCAGAGTTTTGCTTAAAATATTGCAATGCACACCACATTATGGGTGACATATCAGAGTTCATAAAAGGACAAATTGTTGGTGCAAGTCTCGCTGGTGCATCTATGACCAAGACAAGCAAGTACCGTGGTATCAATAGCCTTGGTATCCAGGGTAATGTCAGCATACTACCAAGAAGGACGAACCACATCCAACAGGAGTAACTGTGGACACAAGAGGAAGCTGTCTGAAAAGGATGTATCCAAAAAACATAAAACCACAGCTGCCCAACTCACTGCAGAATTAAATGTGCACCTCAACTCTCCTGTTTCCACCAAAACTGTTCATCAGGAGCTCCACAGGGTCAATGTACATGGCCAGGCTGCTATAGCCAAACCTTTGGTCACTCGTGCCAATGCCAAACATCAGTTTCAATGGTGCAAGCAGTAAAAATCTTGGGCTGTGGACAATGTGAAACATGTATTGTTCTCTGATGAGTCCACCTTCACTGTCTTTCCCACATCCGGGAGAGTTGCGGTTTTGGGGGAGAAGCCCCAAAGAAGCGTACCACCCAGATTGTTCCATCCCCAGAGTGAAGCGTGGGGGTGGATCAGTGATGGTTTGGTCTGCAATATCATAGCATTCCCTAGGCTCAATACTTGTGCTAAATTGGCGAGTCACTGCCAAGAACTACCTAACCATTCTGGAAGACCATGTGCACCCAATGGTTCAAACATTGTATCCTGTAGGCGGTGCCGTGTATCAGGGTGATAATGACCCAATACACAGTCAAAAAGTGGTTTGATGTACATAAAAGTGAAGTTGAACATTTCCTATGGCCTGCACAGTCACCAGACCTAAATATTGTTGAGCCACTTTGGGGTGTTTTGGAGGAGCGGGTCAGGAAACGTTTTCCTCCACCAGCATCATGTAGTGACTTGGCCACTATTCTGCAAGAAGAATGTCTCAAAATCCCTCTGGCCACTGTGCAGGAATGTCATTCGAAAGACAAATTGATGCTGTATTGGCCACAAAAGGAGGCCCTACACCACACTAATGAATTATTGTGGTCTAAAACCAGGCGTTTCAGTTTCATTGTCCAACCCCTATATATACACACGTGGACAAAATTGTTGGTACCCTTCGGTCAATGAAAGAAAAACTCACAATGGTCACATAAATAACTTTAATCTGACAAAAGTAATAATTTTAAAAAATTCTATGAATGTTAACCAATGAAAGTCAGACATTGTTTTTCAAACATGCTTCAACAGAATTATTTAAAAAAATAAACTCATGGAACAGGCCTGGACAAAAATGATGGTACCTTAGAAAATACTGAAAATAATGTGACCAAAGGGACATGTTAATTCAAGGTGTGAATCACCATAATGATGTTGCAGTAATCTTCTTGCCTCTTTGTATCCTCTTTCTGCACTCATATGTCCACAACTCTACCAGGTCTTGTGGTTCACCGCTGGTATATTGCTCCAAATAGAACAGCTTGTCTTTATCATTCTCAGTCTTATTGTCAATAGCATTGTCAAAGGCTCGTAAGAACGATTTAAAGTTAATGGGGTCACCCTTGAAAACTGGAACATCTCTTTGCGGAAGCTGAGATAGATTTTGTTGCTTCAACATCATTTCTGTGATGTCATTTTGCCTTTTCATGGTTTGGAACGAGCTGTTGTCTGAATCTTCAGATTTAGCAGTATTCCGAGTGGCATGCATAGCTGTAGACTTTGGCTTTCGTCTGGTTACAGATTGAACACCAGAGGCTCCATCATCAGGATTTTCGTTTAGTCCCAGATTTATTAGTCCCAGTTTTATTGGATGCTTTGATTCCAATTGTTATCTACGTAATAATGAAGTCAAATACCACTCCAACAATAATAATAGTGGCAAGCAACAATGACCAGGCCCAAGCACCTGTCCCATTGCTGCCCGGGCATACCAGAAAGACAGTAGGTACATGCATTTAAAGGGGGCATACCAATATCATAATGACATAATTTTAGAATACAGGGAATTTCATGCTTCCAAATAGCCCCGGGAAAAAAGCATCACACTACGATGTCACTCAATGTGCTGTCACTCAATATGATGTCACTGCTATTTGTGCAGCAGCTGTTTCAGATGCTGGGGGGAAAAATCCTGTATATAACACACTGTGATAAGTGAGCTGATGTCATAGGGCTTGGGCTATAATAATAATAATAATAATAACAATCGGCTTAATAATTTAGATCCCTATGAGAGTTTAAAAACTACCTGAGAGGACATGAGGATCAAGCTTTAAGAGAGAAGCCAGATTCAAAAGGAAACCCTATATATAATTGTATATATTTTCAACAGATGTAGAAGAGTAATGGCAAACAGCACGTGTCTAATAAGGGGACTTCTCTAAGAGATGTTCAGTATGGACATATTTAAATGTGATTAAGATGAGCTCAGTCTTGTTTTTCACTTCTAAAGCAGTGGTTATTGGGAACAAATCTACATTCTTCAAGTGAGATTATGCACTGAAGACTTTGACATAAACTGTTTTTGGGAAATGCAAATGGTTTGGGTTCCCATGTGGGATCATCCACAGCAGAAACTGAGCCACAAATGCACAAATTCCAAGAATAAGTAGAGCATCAGGTTAAATCAGGCAGATCCAGAAGGCTCCACATTTAAGCATTTCACCACACATCATACTGTGATTGGTTCTGTGTGTGACAAATAAAAATGGAATTTAAATGTAATACATGAATTTATTATGTCTTCTCTTTAAAAAGTCCAGTCACCCTGGAACCTGAGATACTGACTTTTTGCTGAACCTACACTATCTGTGTATTCAGTAATTTCTTAATATGTTCTTACTGGATATTAGTAAAGGGGGTTTAGAGGTTGGAGACTTCTAAAAGGATCAACAGGCCAAAGACTGTTAGTAATTTGTTAGTAAGCTTCCCTGAACATTCTGGCTTTTTTTTTTTTTTTTATATATTAACTAATCAGAACTGTGCAAATAAAATCTGTTTCATTTGTCTGAATCTTTGCGATTTTGCAAACGCCTAAATTAAAATTGGAACCATCACGACTACATTGCATGTGTTTGAGATCAGCTCTTTTCACCACCATGATAATTTGTTGCAGCCCCTGTCCTGTGACATACTGCTATAAATCCCTCTCACAGTGCCGCTTAATGAATGTGATTAAGAACAGCATTTCTATTCATGCAACTTCATAATCCAATTCTAAGCTGGTCATCCAAACTGATATCACCTCATTCGAGTCACTCCTCCCATCTGAATATGAGAAAATAAAACTGCCTAAAGAGATGATTAGTCCGAGTGGAGTATTCCTATATGAGGAACAAGTATGAAACCTCAGTGTGCACTGCTTTTGGTCCTGCTAGTCATCTTATCACTGCACGGTAAGTTTTGTTGTCCTGCTTTGGCCTTATTGTAATCTGTATGGACTATATATTTTTCTAGTCTGAATAATTTGCATAGATTCTGTTACTTTGGGTAAAAATTCTAATAAAATACAATAAGAGAAGGAGTTTTTCCATGGTTACTACTACTACTACTACTACTACTACGAATAATAATAATAGAATTTATTTTTCAGCACATTTCAGTTTATCCAAGGATGTACAGACACAGTATACTACAGTATAGTATATACTGTAATATACTGTATAGGATACCACAGTATACTATACAGTATATTACAGTAGCTCCAGCTGAAATTCAAATAATGGGATTATATAATACTCTCATTCTAAAACACTACTCTTTCTATTGTAAAAACTCACACACAGAGACGAAGCTTAACCATTCATATAAGACCAAGATTAAACAGATTGATTAACAATATATATATATATATATATATATATATATATATATATATATATATATATATATATATATATATATATATATATATATATATATAATTGTTCATATGATGATGTTTATTTAACATTTCTGGATGGCATCAGGTGTCAGAGCTTTGGAATCACTTTCACTGTAGAATCTTCAGAACAGAGTAGTTTATAGGTTAGAGTTCTTATATAATGAATTTCAAGAGAAAGGTTAAAATTGCTGTTAAACTAACATGCCTCATGGTTGAAATAAAAGTACATGACAAGTATAAAACCAAGGTTTTTCATTCAGTACTTCAGAAAACATGTATTGTCAAGCAATCTCACACTTTGTTTAAGGAACTTAATCCAATTTGGTACAGTAACAATAACTCCACTTTGTATTGGGCCTTAATCACACCTCACCAATGTGGAATTTTCTTACGATAACTTGCCCTCGTGTGTTTTGTACTCTACTTGTGCTATGTTTATATGGGTACAAAATAAATCTCATTTGATTTAAGCTAAAGGAAATGAAGCTGTGTCTTTCCCTTGGAGTTGTGCTGCCCTCAGTGGAGTTTGCAGACAAGGAGCATGTCTACCTTCCGAACTCTACTTTGGACCATTAGGGTGTGGGAAGGAATCTTTGTGAGTATCTTTTTTTTTCATAAATAATCATATTTTTTTGATAGTCCTATGCATTATATACATTGTCACTATCAAAAAGATCATGTTCTAGATAAGTAAGATTGGCATTTTTTTTGCACTGTCACTATGTACTCTGAGTATGTTTTTTCCCCCTTGCCAGATGCTGCGTGTCGTATTTCCTTTGACCGCAACAAAAATTAAATTAGAAGGGGTGGTACCTGAAGTGCTGCACAAAATGGGAAGTTAATAACAAACGCTCCTGAATTCCAGTCCTGGAATAAACAAGACAATTCTGGAATAAACAAGCTTCTTAAATGAAGTCAATATGTGTATGTGTGAATGCAAATTGCCAATTCCAGCAGCTACTATTGTTGCATTGTATTGCTGATTTATTAATAAGACATGGTTCATGCATTCAGAATTGGGTCTGAATAATGCTCTAGTATACAAAATATTGTTTTAGAGTGTGTATTATATATCATGAAAAAATATAGGGTATTTAATCTTATGGAAAGGTGCATGGCATAGCTTTTTTTTTTAGTCAGATTGCATTCAAGGTTTTAAATTCTAATTAAAAATTTTATTTGTCACATACACAACTACACACAGTATGATATACATTGAAATGCTTATACAACTTTTCATGATCTGAAAAATGAAAGATGAAATAGATTAAGAAGGTAAGAAGAGGTATATTGCACTTGAAAAAGAATGTAAAACATAAAATCTACAAATATACAGTTAGAAGAAATTAAAATTGGAAATAGAAATACACAATGTCTAAATTATATGGAATAAATATGAAAATAAAAAGGGCGTTAGAGGGAAAGATATGCCATGTACATATTACAGCCACAATATGAGTGAAAAAATCTCTATTTTTATAAAGCCTCTCCATCTATTGACACACACACAAGCGAGTGTTTCTTTAAAGTGAAATTTCTTGTAAATGAAGGTGTAAAAAACTTGATATTTACGGAACAATAAGGAAGCATTGTACTATAATGAAACTCTTAACCACAGTAAAATATTTGAATGGTACAAATGTTTAAAAGAAAGCACATACCTGACTGATATGTGCATAAATTACGATACTGGCTGAGTTGGCTGGGAGTCCACTACAGTCTTTCTATTCAGTGATATGCCTAATCCTTAAAAATCAACTGATAACTTCTGATGACCTGTCTCTCTGTGGGAACTATATCAGAACACCCAGTGCATCTCAGGCTTCCATGTATTGGGTTAACAGGCAAAGAGTTCAAGGCTTTTGATCCGGTCTCCAAATTCCCCAGATCTCAATCCAACCAATCATCCATGGAATGCGATGGACAAATAAATCTGATCCATAAAGGCCCTACCGCACGACCCACATCACCTAAAGAATCCTTTGCTAATGTCCTGGTGCCAGAGACAATAGCACACCCCAAAATGTCCACTGCAGTTATGCCCCGAGGGGCCAGAGTTACCAATGTGAGACAAGTTCATTCAGGAAGTCATGTTACCATGTTAGCCAAACCTCACCATATAAAGCAAATTCAGATCATGCCTTGAGTAGCCATTTTGCATGATAGATGCAAAGTCTGATGCACCCATCACACTGATGCATCCATCACTTTTTGATTATGGTAAATGTGGACTTATAAGACCATACAGTATAACCTTTTTCCATTGCTACAAAATACAGTATATATTTTATGCTTCCTAGCAAATAAAATTGCTTTATGTTCACTATTGGACATAAATCTGGTACTTTTGGCTTTTTACAATGCAAATTTAATCCGCTTTTAAGTGATCTCTGATGATGGTCATTCATGATTTTTCCTGGACCAATCTTTCTTTCTTTCTTTCTTTCTTTCTTTCTTTCTTTCTTTCTTTCTTTCTTTCTTTCTTTCTTTCTTTCTTTCTTTCTTTCTTTCTTTCTTTCTTTCTTTCTTTCTTTCTTTCTTTCTTTCTTTCTTTCTTTCTTCCTTCCTTCCTTCCTTCCTTCTTCTTTTTTTAATTGACCATTCACCACTCCAGGTTTTAATAATGTGATGGACAGTTCTAAAAACCAATTCAAATAATGCCAGCTGTTTAGATGATCAGAGCAAGCCAACCCAAAGCAGCCCAATCCACAGTTGAGAAAAGGTTTTCACAAAATTCCAGTTTGTCTGATTCAAGACTAGGTGGCCATATCTCCCTCAATTTTGCATGTACCACAAAAAAATTCTATCAAAACCATTTTTATATAATTATATCCCAAGCACTATGAAATGAAAGGCTATAGAATGTCATAGCAAAGATTTATTTTTTTGGTCTAGTCAAAAATTGAGACATGCCTGATGAAGAGCTTGAAAAAATCTTGATGATAAAATTAATTAACTCCTCCAAAAAACTCCCCCGTGACCCAAACTTACTCCACCAAGAATTAATTGCATTTTAAGGTCTAAAGGCAGTGAAAAAAATCATCAAAAAAACTGCATGCACAGACCTCACAAACAGGATAGAGAGCTGATTTTAAATGGAAATGATGGGTCAAACAGTTATGAAGCTTTGTTTGTCATCTGGAAAAAAAAAAATTCATAGGAATCCATTGTGTGCATTGTGAAATCAGGCTACATTCTCAGTGTGTGAGTCACACATGCATCAGTTTAGATTTTTTTGGTCAGACCAGATTTGTATGTCATGACAGTTTACATTTATAATTACAAGTGACTTTTATCTGCCTTTAATGTGACATGTCTGTCCTCTAAAATAGCACCCATGCACTTACAGTACATATGTCTTTGCTTGCACCATCTGGCTAAAACACGTCATGAATCTGTGGGACCACTCATTCATTTCAAACAATGGATGCAACTTCAGCAAAAATATTTTTGGGATTTTGCTCTGGAGAATGGCAAGCAGTTAGTCAGCTGTATTTGTTGCGGCCCAGAAGAAGCAACAAAGCCAGATGCCTTGCTTTAGCTGTTTTAGAAGTTACTGCTACCACTGCCTTAAAATCCCCATGTGGTCAGTGCTGACTGAAGTATGAATTCATTATGTTTATGACTTTAGATAGAATATGTATGCAACATGTTCTGTCCTGCTAATTTCCCTGCTTTCAACTTACAGTATATGATTCACCAAATTAATAAAAGTGAGTTGAATTAGTGTGTTAAAACAGAAAGACCAAATAATAAAAATAAAAAAAATGCAGAACAGGGACACTATGGGTCTGGGAACCTGAAATGTGTAGCCTACAGTATCAGTCAAAAGTTTGAACACAAATTTCAGGGTTTTTTCCCCTACATTCTAAAACAATACTGGATTGTTTTTTTTGTTTTTTTTTCAAAACTATGGAATAACACATGGCATTAGGTAATTAAGTAACAACAACAGTCAGTTGTCTTTTTAGACATGAAAGTCAGGTGTTCTGGAATATTTCTTGCAAGGACAGTATTGTCAAGTACATTTGCAAAACTTTTTGTTAGTTTTTTTTTTTTTTTCATTTGATGAAACTGGCACTCATGAACACCGTCGATGAAACCAAAACTCTGTTGTAGAGGAGAAGTTCATTTAGAGTTACCAGTACTGTTAATAATCAATTAACAGCACCTCAAACTATAGCCAATATGAAGGCTTAACAGAATATAAGTTGCAGACACATCTGCAGCTGTTCGAATGAGATTACTGTATATTTTGGAGCCTTCATCATTGTTTTAGAATTTAGAAAGCAATAAAAATCAGAAAAGACCTTGGAATGAAGATGGGAACAATAGTCTGCTTGATGGTGGGAAGAAGGGGATCATGGGGGAATCTATGTTCCCGGGAGGAAATCAACCAAGCACAGAGAGAACATGCAAACTGCATGCACACAGACCCCGAGGCGGGAATCGAACACGGAGGTGCAATACAGCGGTGCTAATCATTATGGCCCCGTAACAATAAATGAATGAATAAATGAAGGACTTTTGAAGTACTACTGCCACGCATCCCTGGCAACCTGGGTTAACCAAAGTGTACGCTACAAAACAGATTTAGCTTTTTTTAAAAAATATATATATTAAAAGGCATACAATAAAGCATATATTTGTACTACTATTTATTAATTTTAAAATGTATATAGTACATGTAAAACTCCAACAATCAAAGAAAGAAATCGTCAGGAAGGTGTTCACTTATGATGGGGATTTACCACGGAGATGGCAACACCGACCAACACGTGACCACCCACGTGATCGGAAGTAAATAAAGTTCCCGCGTTCCCTTCATGCAGGGAAGAGTGTGTTTCCAGGGTGATCAACCGCACGATCATGGATGATCTTTATTTAGACAACATTGACGAATTTGTAAACGATCAGAATAAAATTGTAAGTTCTACACTGTAATTTGCAGGCATATGGTCGCTTTTCGAGAAAATTCCGTTTATTAACTGAACACCGAAAGTTAGCTAACACTGCAGGGTTAAAGCCAAGGAATTTGAGAGGAAAGTCCCACTTCTAGTTGGTTATTTATTTGAAATTTGCACGAGTGGAGAATATTGTATTTGATTTGTATGATTAATTTATCTATACACGTGGACATAATTGATTGAGATGTTCGCTTGTTGGCGCCGTTTTTCTGTGTTCATGTGCGTGCGTTTTTGCCTTAAATATTATAAAGGAGATGATTACATTGTGTAAATCTTCTAGGGAGGCTATTAATTCTAGTTTAAACCTGTTGAAATATGTAGCCCTAGAAGAACGAGAATATAAAAAAAGGCGATGATGCTGAAATTATGCGCATGCGCAGTCAGATTAAATGCTGTTGGAGATTTTTTTTTTTTTACATTCTGTTTGTGTACATGTTAAATTCCTATTTCCGCAGTTTGCCATTTTTTTTCTCCAAATAAAACGGCTTAATTGAAACTTATCCTATTTTGCTGTAGTACTGTAACTGGAAGATTAGGGTTTTTTTTTCAGTGTCAGGTGAGGGTTAAAGAACAACACATTTCCCTTTATAAGGTTTAATCTAGGAGATGTTCTGCAAAGCTGCTATATATTTGAAAAGCAATAATTTCAGTGCATAAGCATGTAAAATTATGATATTTAACATGTATGGAGCATGCATGCCATTTGTAGAAAAATAATCAACAACATGGTGGTATGATTGTGTGATTATCTTTTAATAACATGTTCCAGATTGGTTTATACATTTTACAAAACAGCAGTTTGCCAATGACTTATTTTGAGTTTATATAAGAAATGCAGCATAAGATGTATCGTTACATTTATTGTTGCAGAATGCTTATGAAATATGTTGATTTTTCTTGTCACTTACAGTATATCATGTGAAAAACATTTGTTCCTCCACTTGCTTTTTTCCCCTTGTTCATGAAATTAATAGGACGAAAAAAAGTGCAGCATATCATATGGCCAAAAACTATAAAGTATAAAGCTCTCAGTTATGAAGACCCTACTGTGTTGCAAATCTTGCAATAACATTGAGGACAGGTTATACAAATGTAGAATAAAAGCAATGGTGGCTCCTGTGGTAGAAGCCATGGTCGATCAGATGGTCGGGGGTACGAGCCTCTCCCTCCTGGGTCACCACTGTTGGGCCCTTAAGCAAGGACCTTAGCCATCTGATCAGAGATTCAGTACTAGTAAAAAATTTGGTGGCATCCAGTATACAATCTGTTCCAGATCTTGGAGATCACAGGATCTCTTGTGACAACCCCTAGTATAAAAGGGATGAAGCTCAATAAAAAAAGATTAAACAAGTATTTCACCTTATCAATGTTAAAATAGTGCAGCTTTTTCATATTGGTCCTAGATTATGACAGTATCCTCTATACAAGTCCCTGAAGAAATAATGTATTAGAATTATTTCACACACACTTCTAATTTGCTGCTGCATTATTGTCAGAGGTGCTGTCAAATAAAATGAATCATCACCTGACCAATTAAGAATTCAATACTCCTGTAGTATAATACCCTTTAATTGTTAAATAACCTTTAGAGACACAACCTGACATGGAAAGTCTGTAATGGTTTCACAATTACAGTGCAAGACATTTTTGACCATTTACATTGCTTATGGTTAATATATAGTGAACATGAATAAATATGCTGTTATCTCTAATAGTTAACATACTAATATTAAGTCACTACGATATACAGACCAGTTATTTTCTGCCTATTTATTTATTTATTTATCATTAACCAAATGACATGTTTTTGTTTGAACAGGTCACCTATAAATGGCTGAGTCTAACACTTGGTGTCCATGTTAACACGGCTAAACAGTAAGTCTGTCTCGTTGGTGAAAATCCTCAACATTTACTTTTAACTAAAGGATGTTATAAGTTTGGATTTGTTGGACTTGTTGCAGAATGCTGTTTCACTACATAGAGCAGCGACGGAAGGAGAGGTCTGGAAGCACTCTGCATGCAACTTACTTGGTGTCTGGGAAGTGCTTGGAAAACGGCAGCATGGTGAGCTGGGACATGGCTTTTTGTATAAAGTACCAGTTATTAGAATTGCATTATTTTTTGAACAAACAGCGTTGATCGTGGAGTAAAAAAGAAAAAAAAAAGTTGTATGCTAATTAATATGTATGCTAATACTAAATTTTTAAATGTTTTATTTCCTCTAGTGTCATAAGGTATCAGTAGTCCGTGAAGACAAGCTTGAAGGTATGTTTCTTTGCATTTGAGTTTTCTTTGCAATACCAGTGGCTATAAAACGAAAAATAAATGCAAGAAATGACAGTTTAATATGGTTCTAGATTTATTTCCACCTAATGTATCTGCTGAAAAAAACTTGTTTTTTTTTATTTTATTAACTTTGCATATTGATTTATATTTACTTA